>JANAVB010039820.1:3052807-3725034 GCA_029216955.1 Iris pallida | reverse complement strand
CGGTTTTTGCGTTTCGGTTTCGGTCCAAAACCAAAAATCGAATAAATTTTTTTGCTCTCTCTCCTCTCTCTCTCTCATATATATATATAATATATATATATATTATATATATATTATAATATATATATATAATATATATATATATAAAACAAAAAAACACAATTAAACTGAAAAATCTAGTAACCGAATAAACCGAAAATCGAACAGATTTAATTTGGTTCAGTTTGATTCAGTTATAGGCTATTTCGATCCATTTCCCTAGCGGTGTATGCTTGATTTGTGATATGATATTAATAAGCCTACCACTAATGAATGGGGCAGTGCGAGGTCTCAGTTTGGAGTTATGACTTGTTGGATACAATTTTGACTGTCCCTTTTTTAAGTTGTTCGGATGATCAAGAACAATTTTGACATATTAATAATATATGTATAAAATTCGAATTTATGAAATGCATGAAAGACTTATCTGGAAAATCAATATGGATATGTATTAGATTGTGGCTTTAATCGATTGGATTGATTTTAAGTTTAATGCAAGAACATGGTAGCAATTGGAAGTTCATTTGGAGCATATATGAATGCCCTAAAGATTTATAATTTTGTCGCTCTTCGACTTAAGATAGTCTAAGCTAATTTGACCTTGTGGTGGAATAGTTGCTCGTAATGCCTAATTTGACGGATAACAATGGTTGAAATAAATTTGAGTTTAACGAATAGAATTTTTTCTAGCTATACATTATTTTATGGAACTAAGTTAATTAAAAATTGACATACGTTGACTCTTGGATATCGTGGTTCGACGAACGATAATTGTGTAACATATTGAATTGTTGATTATATTATTTTGTTGGATTATAGCTATATAGATTAGATTGATTGAATGGTATTATTGGAGTTACCTATGACTTGGTTATATATGACTTTGTTAGATGACCATGAGCATGGCATAAATGGATTTTAGTTAAAACTCGGCTTAAGAATGTTAGAATTTCTTGTGATTAATTTAATAATTCAGAATGACGAAATTGATGGATTATGAGAATTAATGAGTCAACTATCATTTGGATGTGATGGATTTGTGAGTAATTGAAACAATTTAGGATGCGAGAATGTCTTGACAGGTTGGTTGATTTAAGTTGATTTGTCTATACGAGTGAATTGGACTCATAGAAATCGAGTACAAGCTAGATTGAAATAGGGAGTGAGTTATGTTTATGGATTAGGAAAAAGTCAAATGGAGATTAACGACATTGGAATTGGTAATTATACCATACAGATTTAACATTTAGATTATAAGTTACTTGCATTGATTTCATCGATTATGATAGTCAGATAATTTATTGGACTAGTTTTCTTGGAGAACAATTTTGTGATATAAACTTGATCCTTGGATGTTGTTGTGTTCTTATGTTAACGGATTAGTTAGAGTTGTTTCATTGGTTGGTTCGAGTTATAAATATTTCTCATAGTTTGGATTAGCGCCTAGATTAATCTGCTTATGGTTTTCTCAATATATCATAATCTAATTTACTACCATTGTTTACAATCTACTCTACTTTCTGCTAACATGATCTCATCTGGTCTTACCTTTTCCCTCTTTTCTCCATGGATCGGCCAATGACAAGTTGTAAAAGAATTGTAAGCCTTTGGTGCACTCATAGCATTACCCCCAGAATATAGACTGAGTATGATTAATTGATGAATTATCATAATTTTAAGCAACTTTTCTGAGTAGTTGGTGGATAATTCAGGATTGAGCGATCACTTCAGTGGGACCCACTTGAAGGAAACAAGAGGATATCCAGCTACGCAAGTCAGCCACACAAACCGCTGTCTCCTCCCGTTCCACGTGTCAATCTTTTCTGAAGTTCCCGACTCTACCCACCACCTCCGCATCTAATTACAACAGAAAAGCCACAGCTTCGACGACAATCCCAGCTAAGGCATTTCCGTCCGAAACCGCTACAACGACCCCATTTAAAAACCGCTACACGTTTCTTTGGCGCTCAACAGAAACTCTCGCTCTCACGTCGTCCGGGAAATTCTCCGGCGATTAGGGTTTCGTTCTCCGGCGATGTCGATCGTGGCGGATCCTCCGTCCTATCTCCGGCGTATCCCGTCGGACACCGTGTCGCCGTTCTCCGTCGCCGCAGATTTTCCACCTTCATCTCAATGTGAGCTCTCAATTTTCAAGAAAATTGCATAGTTCATCGATTTTATAGGAGTTGTAAGAAAATAACACCGTCAATTTTTTCGAGAAATTTTTGCATTGTTTCCATCGATTTGTGAGGTTATAAGAGAAGCACACCCTCACTACTTTTTTCTTCTCAAGAAAATTGCGTAATTTAATCGATTTTTCACCCTCAATTTTCAAGAGAATTGCATTGTTTGATGATTTGTGAGGTTATTAGAAAATAACACCCGCAAAATTTGAGAATTTTGCATAGTATTTTTTCCACTTCCATCTCAAAGTGAGCTCTCAATTTTCAAAAAAAAAAAAAAATGCATAGTTCATCGAATTTATAGGAGTTGTAAGAAAATAACACCGTCAATTTTTTGAGAAAATTGCATTGTTTTCATCGATTTGTGAGGTTATAAGAGAAGCACACCCTCACTACTTTTTTCTTCTCAAGAAAATTGCGTAATTTAATCGATTTTTCACCCTCAATTTTCAAGAGAATTGCATTGCTTGATGATTTGCGAGGCTATTGGAAAAATAACACCCTCAAAATTTGAGAAATTTGCGTAGTTTTTTTTTTTTTTTTTTAATTGGAGGTTTCTTGATATTTAGGAGCGATGGTTTCTCCACGAAGGGTTCTGAGAAGGAGAAGAGAGGGATCTCTCCCGATCGCCGGCTAGAACCGAAACCGAAGCTCCAACCGCTGCAGGGATCCTCCTCTGAGCCGTCCGATCTCCATTTCGACCGCTTGCAGCCGTCCGATAAGGAGTGCGACTGCGAGCACAAGAGGGTTTTTCGGGCGGTTCATTGCTCGGGAGGCGTTGATAGACGAAGAAATTTGGGTAAAATTCTCTACAATTTTTAGTTCTTTTCTGCCATAAAAATGTAATCTTTATTGGTTTGTAGACCGCGGCGTGGCTGAGGGCGGAGAGCGAATGGGAGGACAAATGTCACAGATCGAACGTTCGGTATGAATCCTCCCCCCCCCCCCCCCCCCCCCCCCCCCCCCCCTTTCTTAGTTATTTTCTTGAATGCTTATTACGTGTTGTGCATATCCACGTGATGCAGACATGTGGATAGTCTAAAGAGGAAGTTTGCAGAGCAGGTGATACTATTTGCTAAACCTATTTAATACGACAATTTTGTTATATTTACATGTTTGCTGTCTTTGATAATTGTCAATATTTCTACAGTCTCAATAATTTGGGTTTTCCCAAAGATTTTCAAACTGATAAAAGATTTAGGATTGGTTTCGGTAGAGTTCTTGGGCCAAAAACATAGTTGTTTTTAGTGACAAAAGATAAGAGGATAAGGAATGCCCATGAACAGATAAGAGTATTCCGATATAACATGAAGTGTCACGATTAAAATATAATGTTCTTTTTCGACATGTGTATATGTCATCTAAAGTAATGTCACAATAAGCCAATAATTATTAAAATATTGTTATTAAATGATATAAGTTATAAGCAATTTAAATATCCAATTTATAGACACAGTAACATTTGTCAAGGAGTACCGAGGCACGAGAGATTTCTAGTTGAGACTATTGATTATATTATTATTAAAATGTAGAGAGACGTATGCTTGAAAATGATAATAATATATTATATTATGGCTAATTTGTAACTAAATATTTTGAACATTTTTCGATTTGCAAGTTGCCACCCTAAACTTTCAACTTGCTATCATAAAGTATTATAATTATTAATAAAATGTCTTGAGCTTTCCATATGTGCAATTTGCTACCCTCATGCCTTTAATGATTGTACCTTTCGTATTTTCATCTTCATATTTTTAGTGGTACCCTACCTTATGGGCTGATAGCAAGTTGCAAATATGTGAAAGTTCAAAATATTTAGTTACTAATTATAAATAATACTTTAGGGTAACAAGTTTCTCATTTTGATTATTTAGGGTAACAACTTGCAAACCGGTGAAATTTTAGGGTATTTATTTGCAAAATGGCCTTGTATTATTGAAACCATACACCCAATTATAACCATGTATGAAATAAATAAAAATTGAAGTATAAAAGAAATATTTAATAAGGCAATACTTGCGAGTAATAACAGATGAGATTTGAATATTCCTAAAACTTTCAGCTTTGGGTAGGGTACGAGACCTGAACCTGAATTTTGCTACCCAACCAATGATGAAGAATAAGGCCAATTTTGCTACCCAACCAATGATGAAGAATAAGGCCAATTTTGCTACCCAACAAGATTCTAAATTATGATTGTTACTTTGTTAGCAGTTATTGTAGTTCCTTACTCTGTTTTTACAAAATTATACCCAAGCGCCTCGAGTTTTAACTTCTCTCAAATTTTAGGTTTTGATCCTATAAGCATGTGTTTTAACTTTTCTCAAATTTTAAAGTTTTGATCCTACAAGCAGTGATGTGAAACATCAAATGGGCATTGTTGTTTTCAAACCAAGCTTATACCTAAATCTCAATAGAAATATGTAATAGTGAAGTACTTGACTCTGCTTTAGTTGTTTTTCTTTCTTTCTTTCTTTTTTGAAAGAAAAAAATTCAGCTCGAGCTCACTGATCGTTACTGCTGAACGTGTAGTTCTACATTACTTCCATTCTATTGAGAAAAGAAAAATAACCATTGGTCCATAATGTATAGAGAGACTATAATTATAATGGATAAAAATATAAGTCGAGATCACAATATTTGTAACTTATAAAAAAAAATCATATATAGAGTTCTACAACATAAGCGGCCAACATTTTAATGCCCTGAAGTCCATGAAATTGTAGCCTTTTTTCCTTCTGTCCTAAGATCTATACAAGTATCATGACTTCTATTGGTTGCTTGTTCTGAAAATTTTAATTTGGCACAGGAGTTTCATGCACTAAAGAGACGAAGCACTGGACAACAATTCACGGGCAAATCCACCTGCATCATTGCGGTAAGTATGGCACATTAAATAGCTCTTTAACATTCTCTTACTGTATGTCACAAAAGATGTTGAAACCCTCAGCTCAGTTTAGTGCTTAAGCAATTCAATTCCATTAATAGGTTGCATAACAGTTAATTGGATCAAGTGTCTGCTTAATCATAGTCACGCGGACAACTGGAAATTCTTCTAAGTTAGCTACCTTACTAAGTTGTCCTACTCAGCTTTTAGTTGGTCTTTTAGTAAGAGAGCTGAGGCTTTAGGAACTTTTTTCCTTCGTTACCTTCTTTCGGGAACATATACCAACTCCACTCTAACCAAATGAAATTATTAAAGCTGACCGCGTGTCCTTGTTGTTTGATCCAGCAATTATATGTTAATTGACACAATAAGGAGGTAATAAGTTCCTAAAGCCTAATCAGTTACAGTTACATGTCAGTTTCTTTAGTTTATGGATATTTGCCTGTTGTTGAATGTAACACGTGCTAGAATTACTTAGTTGTTTCAGTTTGTGAATAGTGGAATATGCTGAAAGTTATGATTATACAACTCTATTTTTGTATGGTGTGGAAAATTCTTGTAAATGATTATGCTGGACATATATACTATGGAACAATTTGTATATCAATTTTGATACATAGTATTAGTATGTCAAACAAGAGAACAGCAAACTAGTTAAATTTTCCTGTTTTCAGCTTTTTCAGTACTTAATATTGATATATAAAGTACGAACTGATAGTGGTGGGAAAATGAGCAGTATTTATTATAGTCACTCTTTATGTTTAACATTAAGCTATTTTCCATGAGCGAAACAGACGCTATCTGCTTACATACTACTGTGTGGTTATAACTGCTGACTGCTGTAAGCTGTGTCTAAACTCTCATTTAGGGCCACCATATAGTTAGTTGTGTTTCAAGTGAAAAAAAAGAATCATACATTGCTGGTTTTTCATTTCTAGTTTTCACTTTTCCTCTCGTCTTAACAATCAGGTAAAGAAGGAAGAAAAGAATGTTAAGCGTACAATTTTGAGCAGTATAGTTGGGACTTTGGACATAAGCATAAGACATTTTCTTTGTGGGGAGACATATCTGGGGGTATTAGTTCTGCACTTTTTCCCTTTATTTTTGCATCTGATACTTGTTTTTTTTTTCCTTTTCATATTAGACTTGTTAAGTTGTTTGATTTTTTTTATTGTTATCTGAACTACTAACAGGAGCGCTCGAAAGCCTGCAGTATGTTTTGTAAAAGAGATCAACGAGTATATGGATACGTCTCCAATTTATGTGTAGCCAAATATGCACGGCGCCAAGGGATTGCAAGCAATATGCTCCTCTTAGCTGTAGAAGCTGCCAAATCCTATGGTAAAACAGTGAACCTTCAATTATTCTCTACTCGCTATATTAAGAAATAATCAGGGTCGTCTGTGCATGCATCCTGCAGTTATTCACAACTGGTGCTTCAGTATGCATAGTTATTTTGAGAAAACTATTTACAACATTTTGTCAAGAAGCACACTCCTTCTTTTGGCATAAATTCAATGGATATACAGCTTATATTCTTTTAGGTTTTTATTGTTTGCTCGTCTATATGCTTTGATGAGAGCATGGAATAGGTTGATCATGTCGAATGTAAACAATTTGAACAACGTACGGGTCGGACTTTGTGCAATCATAAATCAGTTTCAACCTTCTTTTCCTTTGCACTTTTAAGTATCAAATATTAATTTAGGTAGCCTCTAATTTACGTTGCTCCAATAGGGCTCTGGCTCAAAACCTAATTGCAGCACCCATGTTACATAAAAGTACAATACATAGACATCTGATGATGCAACTGTCATTAGATAAGGATACTCATCTGTTACCTGCTGAATTCCAATAAGGACACTCATTTGGCACAGGCCTATCCGATTAACCATAACCCAATCTAGATTCAGCTCGCCATAATGTGGATTTGATAGAGGAATTACAAATCATGGTGTGTTATTCCCATTGCTCTAGTTGCAAGCTTCCTGCACATGAATTTATGCCTTTACATGGTAATGATGACTCAAAATGGATACCAATCTGCCTAAGAACCTGAGTTCAAAAGTGAACTTAATAAGTTTACGAGTCAAGTTGGTATGATACTTAATCCACCTGGAGAACTGGATACCCAATCATATGTAAACATATCTATTGTGCACTTTGTAGTTAACATGAACTGTCCAACTATTAATTGAATCTAAAAGTAGGATCAGTTTATGACTCATAAATAAGCTTATGAGTCAGGTTGGTATGATACTTAATCCATCTGGCGAACTGGATATCCAATCACATGTAAACATATCTATTGTGCACTTTGTAATTAACATGAACTGTCCAACTATTAATTGGTTAATATAAAAGTAGAATCAGTTTACGCGTTTGTAATTGTAGGAAGAGGTATGAATTAAACTATCGATCATTTAGCATACTAGAACCTACACTATTCACTGGATTTATTTGGATCTACTATGTAAGTTCTGTGTAGACCACTGTATGTAGCTAGTTCTATGTTCTATCTCATGATCATTTATCATGTTGCATTCTTGTATAGTTATAAAGTGGTGGCAGCCCCGTAGCGCCTAATTGTTTGTGTTCTTTAACTTGGATACTTCAGGTGTCAATGAGGTATATGTGCAAGTGCATAAAGATAACCTACCTGCCCAAAAGCTGTATGAAAAGACAGGTTTTGAGGTACAACTCATTTTAAAATCTTTTACGGTTTTGCACGTTAGGTTGTCTTAAGCTCTACCAAACCTTGTGATCCGATATAACTTCGCTCATGCAGATTGTCGAAGCAGCTGTATCTCAGTATCTTGAAGAGCAGAAGTATCTACTTTGCTACAAGATCTAGTCATCTTCCTCCCAGACACCGTCCCAAATCCTCATACTGACTCTTCACACTTGTATATAGTTGGTTCCCACATGAGTTTTTTCTAACCTGATATTACATTGTGACCAAACATAACATACAGATAGGATGTGGAGTATATCATGTAGAGTGATTTTACCTCTAGAGGTGTGAGTAGAAGTAAGCTTAGGGGAGTAGCCTCCAGTTTGGCGGCTTTGGCCATGATGATCCAACAACTCATTGATTTGTTAATTGATTGATAAGTAAATATGAAAATTTTCCCTTCTTTTTCAGTTAACAATGTAGTGAAAGAAATGAAATCTGTTCTCTGAGTTGATTATTATGTGCAAGCATCCAGAAAGATGAAGATGGACCGGGTGTTAACTTTAACTCAATCAAACTGGTTCTAATATCGTGTTTATGACCCCATTGATTGATTATACGCCATTATAGTTTTTGTGATTGGCATCGAGTTGCAAGGATGTGGAGATTCCAACAGAATGCTTGTATGGTCCTGTAATGATGTTCCTTGTGTAACTTGGTTCTATAACCGATTGGATATATAAAGAAACTCTGTCAACGAACCCCTTCTGTAGCAGAGAGCAGCAGCTGGCTACAGTGGGTAGGTACTACTTTGACTCAGCTACTTCTGATTCATCTTCCTAAATCAAGTCACATTATATACCTGGATTAAGTCTATTAATTATTTTTCACTAAAATATTTGTTATGTTTACTTCCTGCTCCGTTGCATCTTCTTGTGCTTATTTCATTAGGACAACAGCAACAATAGCAAACTGAAGCCGACATCTTCTACACCTCACCCCTAGTTCTGAGACGCACTTGAAGCACACGATGCTCACTAACGTAGTGCTTTTTCTTGTTCTGTTTCTTCTTCTTTTGATATCTTTTAATATTTTAGTCTTTATATAATAATTGAAGTAAATATTCTGAGGTTTCTACCATGCTTTTGGTTTTATCAAATCAATCAACTAATATTTGTACTGTGGTTAATAGATTTAAAATTCAAAAAAATTACTGTACCGAAAATAAATATGTATAAATTGGAGTAAACGAAACTAGTTTAGAGAAATTTGAGAAAATGAAACTTGTCGTCAACGGCAGAAAAACATAAGATAAAAATACAAATGTACACATTTCCGAGCAAAGCTAAATTTCCGTCAACTCTGTTGGCTGAAAACTGGTTGTTCCGGTTCACAACCCAGCGAGCATGGGACGGATTCAGCAGGATCATGGCAGTTCAGCGGGAGCGGACGGGCCGATTGGTTTAGCAAAGTGGATTTTCTGCCAACCCGCCAACCAAGTTGGCGGAAAAGTGTGCTATTGATACTGAAAGTCTCAATTTGTATCCAACACCAAGAGAAAATGTTTTCAACACTCGAACAAGAGTTATGAGTGTTAAAATTAATAACTTAAGTCAGATATTCATGTCCAATGTTGTTAATGTATATAACTTAATTGACTTCTAAGTCATACGAAAATAATACTTTCAAAACACGGGCTAGAAAAAGAAGAAAAATGAGATCATAATTAGGGAGCTAATTTTCTATCTTAAGATGTCTTACAGCCGAGGGGTTTTTTGTGAATAACTTGAACATGATAGTGTCTTTTGTAGGTTATCCATCATAAAATTCAACATTACCAGGTGAACAGCAACATTACTAGTATTGTTAGACTTCTACCATGGCGGAAAAAATGAGCTTCACAACAACTTTAGTTGAACTTTTTCTGTGGGAAGCTGAACTTCTTCTATGGTGAGAACAATGAACTTCACAATCTAAATTGTGTTTGAGGCAATTATTAAATTTGATTGGCATCACAATCTAAATTTCTTTCTTCCCTAACTGCCCGCTCTCTTCCTACATTTTTCTCCACACTTCCTCTTCCTCTTCCTCTTCCTCTTCCAACCCTAATTGCAGATGGCATGCACTCTAAATTCTCTCTTCAACTCTTCTTCTTCTCTAGCAACTCACTCTCATCCTTTTCTTCCTACTTGTTACATTTTAGGTTAATGATTTTTTTTTTTTTTTGAGGGTGTCCACTTCTTAATGGTGCTTGGAGGCAATGCCTCCAAGGGAGCTCGAACCCGCGCTACTGCGTCGGGGTGCTCCACCGTTTCCAACGGGCTACGGCCACTGGAACAGGTTAATGATTTGACCATGTGTGTTCTTTCAAAATTTAGAACTCAATATTAGGATTTCGAACTTTAGTTTTGGACACAGTTCCATTACAAACGACATAGGGTTGTCAAGATTCTAACAATCATAACTATATATTATTAGGATTGACAGAATCTTGATAGTCATGTTTTTGATACTAACATTTTTTATATTTAAGTAGACGGCATCTCCTAACAATTTGAAAATAAATAAATTCTTAGTAGTAAAAAATCAATTTTTTTTTGTACTACTCTCTAACAATATCTCCAACAATCCTGATTGTGTCTTTATAAAAAACTTCTTTTAATTGACTCAAAACCACACCCATTTATATTTGAATCTAGTACGACTGGATCTTAGGTTATAATTGGCTGATCTAGGTTCTTGCAAGTTGCGAAGCGTTGTGGTTGGCAGATGGTCTTTGGGCTATTGCATCCCTTGAAGAGATTCCAACTGGATCGGTATCTACTCTTAGACATTTTAAATGTCATATCATAGACTTTCTGTTCAAATCCTATTTGGTGGCTCCACATTATGCGCATATTCCCAGTGCATGTGTATTTTAAACATCGAAAACACTTAGTTGTCGGTGGTCTTGGCCCGCGGGGCTTGACCGCGGGCAACGTGTCACAAAGACACTGGCCCCAAGGCCGGCCCACGAGGTTGGATTGTCCTATCCAGAGCTAGTAATGGTTGCCCCTTGACCTTTATTGTAGGCCGATCCTGGAGGGTCACCCGCAACCCCGACCTCTATTGGGATCACGCTGAGCCTGGAGGTTTCCCAAGCATAGGGGGTTGTCCAAGCCCGAAGTCTTGTTTGACTTACCCCAGGGCCGGCCCTGACTGGCCCCCCTGTTAACGTGGGATCCGCCCACCAGAATAAACCAATAAGAGAGTGCCACGTGGACCGCGGGCCAAAACTGCGGTCCACGTAGCATTACTCTTTAAACATTTTAAACTTTGTAGATGGTTCGATATTTATATTATCCCAATATTCCACCTAAAGAAACTCCTCATGATAAATAGCTAGTTACTTATCATATCTTCCAATTATATTACTGAAAATTGCTGAGAAACCCAATTTCGGAGTTGATTTTTATAAAAAATCCATTCGCAGGGTGGGTTTTATTAAATGTCCATAATTATATATTTTCACGTTAAATATTTCAATATTCCCTTTAGATGCTCTGTATTTACAAAATTGATATTTTGATAATACCATAAATACCCCATTCGCGCAAATTTTGTCATATATATACAAGTTTGAATTCACAAACTCATATTGGGATTGCGATTTTTGTCTTATTCTTCTCTTCACGAGAGATCGGAATTCTATTGCTCTCATATTTAGCATAGATCGCAAAAAATTTTCGTAGTTCACTGTGATTTTCTTCAGTCAAACTCTGATCATCGGTCATCATCATCGATCATCATTATCATCATCATCATCATCATCATCATCGTGGAGAGATTTGAAATTTTTCGACGATTAGATCAATTATGGAGAAAAGATCTTCTTCTTCTCTTTCTAAAGATCTTAAAACAATGTGAGAGTTTAGATACGTAGAAATTCATTCATCATCTTCATATATCTCAAAATTTTTGCTGAATTTGAATTTGTTATGGAGATTTTTAATTGAGAAACGATTAGATAGATCTTTAATCTGGTTCTTTTGTGCGAATATGACGGCAAATGATATTTGCCGTGCTAATATGACGGAGAATGGTCATCCTCCGTTCACTTGTCATAGAGAAAGAGCATTATCCGTTATAGTAGGACGGAGGCGTGAGCTTTAGATGGAGAATGATCATTCTCCGTGAGTTTTAGACGGAGAATGATCATTCTTCGTAAGATTTAGACGAAAATAACCATTCTCCGTGGGTTTTAGACGGAGAATGATCAGAAATATGTTGTTTTGGTTTGTAATCTCTTCTGTTTTTATGTTATCAGGGGGATGGATTCAAAGTTGTTTAGTTAATCTTTGTTTCAAAGGAGACATACTTTCCTGCCGTGTCATATACGAAAGTACCGTGGAATTTTTAAAGCATCAAATGTGCGATCGATGGACTTATTTGGATCCACTTTCCTTTCGTTTCAAGTTTTAGCATTCTGATGGGACTGAACTGTACGTTGACAGTAATTTTTGGCTTTGGTCATTGGTTGGTAGTTTCCACGGTACCCATGACGTGAGCTTTGATCTATTTGTGGAGCAAGTATATCCTCCATGTTCTTCATCGACATATTTTCATTGTCAAAGCATTCCCATGGACCTTCCTCTTCCTCTTCTTGTTCTTTGAGTAGATGTTTTCCTACTGTAAAGGATAAATGAGTAGTAGAATTTTATGAGAGCTCGATTGAGACAGTAAAGAAGAGAAAATCGGATATGTGGCCTGGATCAATTACCGGTATTGGTCAGATTTTTCTAAATGGTGTTGAAGAAGTTAGGCACGCTGTTAGAAAGATATGTTTTGAATCTCGTCATCCATTCCATATTTTAAAATCTGATCCAGGGAGGTACACTGTTTGCTGCAAGAATTACAAGACACATGCTTGTTTGTGGAGCTTCTATGCTACATCTATTTCGGAAGATAATCAAATTTTTGAGGTGAAGAGGTATGTGGGATAACACAATTGTGGAGCTGGCTATATGGATAAAGGTAATCTAGTTGTTCCAGCAAAGTTTGTGAAAAGTTTGGTTAGTGATATTGTTCGGATGTATCCTAAAAGGTCGGCAAAATCAGTTGTCGATGAATTAAAGGTTGACTACGGTTTATCTCTTACATACGGGCAGGCAGACCATGCGACATTAGACTGGTGCACCAAAAAATGTACGGAGAAGATGTTAGAGCTTACAGCGACTTATGTTGGTATATCGACAAGGTAAAGGAAACCAATATTGGTTCCATTATTGACTTTCAGAAAAATGATACGTCAATGAGGTTTCAGCGACTTTTTCTTTCATATGGGGCTTGCGTCGAAGGCTTTTAATATTATCGTCCGATGCTATATTTGGATGCGACTTTCCATATAGGAAGGTTTAGAGGATGTTTGATGTCTGCTACAGCGAAGAATGATAACCAACAGTTCTACCCTCTTGCCTACGGTATAGTCTCGGGCGAAGATGGCCACAATTGGGAATGGTTTCTTAAAAATCTCAAGAATATTGTTGGATGTAGTAGGGTATCGTATTTCTTTCGGATCAAGGCACCAATTTAGTTTCTGAACTTCTTAAATTGTTTCCTAATGCTTACCATAACTATTGTTATTATCACATGAAGAATAACATACCGCTGAAGGATAAAAAAAATGAAAGAGTGTATCCGCATGTACTTGAAGTTTGGAGGCAAGCAGTATATGCTCTAACAACAAGTGTGTAAATCAGATAGATATATGTAGCTTTTCTGTGCATTCTCCGTTAATTTAACACGTCATTCTCCGTGTACATCACACGGAGAATGTCTATTTTTCGTATAAATCTAACGGAGAATGTATATTCTTCGTGTTGCCAAGCACGGCGAATATACATTCTCCGTTACTTTTGAACGAAGAATGACCATTCTCCGTATTTTTAACACGAAAAATGGACCATTTTTTCATGTGCTTGTGCCTTGATTTCCTTCTTTATTAATTTCTTTCTGTATATAGGTGGGTGTAAACAAGCAGTTAATAAGATTTATGATCTGAATTGTTGGTCATGTTGTGACTTGGATGGATAAACAAAAGCCTGAACATTGGTCAAAGGCATTATTTTCGGGATATAGATACACCGAGGTTGTTTCTAGTTGTGCAGAGTCATTCAATGTATGGATAAAGGCTGAGAAGAAAATACTTATTTCAGCACTTGTAAATATCATCCGAGTGAAGATGATGAAGATGATTTCGGATCGCCACAATGATGCAATTGATTTCAGTAGCAAATTGACTCCATACGTCAAAAATATGCTGAAGCAGCTTACAGATGATGGCATGTCTTATAAGGTATATCAGTCTGGTGATTTCGAGTTTGAGGTGATGGCAGATACTTCCTTCCACCTGGTGAATCTTCTTGATTGACATTGTAGTTGTCGTAGATGGAAGGTATATGGATTTCCATGCAGCCATGAAATTCAATACATCAGATTTGGTTCAGACAAATCCGTTTACGATTTTGTGGAGCAGTATTGGACATCAGATTTCTACCAGAAGCTATATTCATGTGCAATTCGTCCGGTTCCAGATTCTGAAAAATAGTTTGAAAATAATTCCACTGATTTGGTTCTACCTCATGTTCCGAAACGGGCCCCCGGCCGACCAAAGACGGACCGTTTTAAGAGCAAATATGAGAACAAGGGAAAAGAGAAGAGAAAGATGAGGTGCCAGAATTGCCTTGAATTAGGTAATCACAATCGCACCACTTGCCCTATCCCCCACGTGCTGCTACAGGGATCGAGGGGGCAGCGCCCCCTCGTTAATACATATATTCTTTCTTTTATATACTTATTTTTTGAATACATTTCTTACATTTTTGATATCAATGGTGCTATTTTGAAGTCTGTTATATCTACTGTTTCATATTTTTTTTGACTGCATAATGGTCATTCTTCGTGATTTTAACACACGGAGAATGGTCATTCTCCGTCACTCTTTCATGGAGAATGGCCATTATACGTGTTATTTAACACGAAAAATGGTCGTTCTCCTGCACTCTAGAACGAAGAATGGCCATTCTCCGTGATATTAACATGGAGAATGACCATTCTCCGTCATCCAAAACGGAGAATGGTCATTTTTTTAATACATTTCTTACATTTCTTTCTTTTTTTAATGCATTTCTTACATTTTTGATATCAATGGTGCAATTTAAAGTCTGTTATGTCTACTGTTTCCAGTTTTTTGACTGCATAATGGACATTCTTCGTGTTATTTAATGCAGAGAATAGCCATTCTCTGTGAAAGAGTGACGGGGAATGGCCATTCTCCGTCATTATTATACGGAGAATGACCATTCTCCGTGATTTTATTATAGAAGACATCGCAGATGTTACAAAAGATACAGACACAGAAAAATAAAATTCAAACAGAAGATATAGAAAGAAATTATTTTAGTACTATGTCTACAAAGGATCTATTATAGATTCAGAAAGACTCATACTATTCTTCTACAAAGGATCTATTACAAAGACTCATATTGTTCTTCTACAAATGATCAATTACATATTCAGAAAGACCTAAAGAAGTCTACAATGAGGTTAATCTTCATAGAAGTGCAACCCTTATTTTTCTTGGTGCACATACTGGAATATTGATCTCCAACGAAACGTATTCCTCCAAAGGGCAGAGCACAACCTGTGGCTCTTTATGCATAACGGGCTGCTAGATCGTTACTAGGAAGGGCATAACATTACCCCCAACTTTTCGACAAAGCACGAGGACTGCTGTCACGACCCGTACCCAGCGTAGGGGCACGAGAAGTGGGTACGTCCAGCCTACGCCGTAGTATCGGCGGTAGAACGCTGTTCTAGGTCACTATCTAATCAACAACTCATGCAATTATATAATATATCTGTCACAATCTTAACTCCGAATGGAGGACAAGTATAAGATACGATAATACTCAATCACAATCTAAGCACGATAAGATAACACAAGAGTCTAACAACTATATGAAACTCAACCAACTTAAATAAACTTCTAAACAACATCTCAAACAATCTCAAATACAACTGAATTTCCACTTATTACAAACAAGTTCTAAAAGTGAAACTAAACCATAAACTAGTAATCTACTCCAAGCTCTAGTGGTCCTCTAGGCTAGCTGTGAATCTCCAGGTTACCTATAATATTTTAAACAAGTCCAGTCAGGACAGGAGCGAGCACAATACATCTCACGCAATTCATATCATGTTGGGAAATATAAAGCATGCAAAAGAGTAAGATACATAGACTGTAAAGAAATATATATATATATATATATATATATATATATATATATATATATATATATATATATATATATATATATGAAAACGAGAGAGATTTGATAACTGAAAATATCTATATACATGATAAGTAAGAACTGTAAGTAACCTGTAATTTAGAGCATGAGATGGTTATATAAACGGTTTAGGACATATACAAGATTTCACAAGATTGTACAAGATTTCACAAGATTGTACAAGATGGAATTTGATCACATAACCATTTCCTACTCACCCTTCCCAATCAATACACAAGGATCCAGTCAAGTTACGTTACCTTGTACAAGAGATTTTTATCATGTTTGCTCACGTGATCATAAGAGTACAAGATTGCACAAGAGTGTACATGAAAGCGGGGTACATGAAATATAAGATGTTCGTGAAAAGCACATGACAACTGTATCTGATGCACCCCGAGGGAGATAACATCGCATGACAAGATCCATATAGTACCAATCCGTGATAATAACGTAACAGCATCATGTAAAGTAATCTAGAGAAAGAATATAAATCCTAACAAGTATGAAATGATCAGAGAATGTACTCGCCTGTCACCCTGAATGACTGATATAAATAGATGTACGAACTGGTGTCACAGAGTCCTATTAAAGTAAAATAGGTTATAAAGTACTCAAATTGTAATAATAAAAATCTACAATGCAAACTACATAATTCTAAGTCAAACTAAGTCAAGACAAGTCAAACAAAGTCAAACAAGGTCGATTTAAGTCAAAGGTTGACTTACAGTTGACTTTTGGTCAAATGGTCAACTCTGGTCAACCCAGGTCAACTCATAGTCCACTCTAGGTCAACTAGGTCAATGGTTGACTCATAGTTAACTTTTGGTCAACTGGTCAACTCTGGTCAAGTTTTGGTCAATTTTAGGCTAAAGTTGACTTTTGGTTGACTTTTAGTCAAAACGGTCAACCATGGCTAAACGGGATCAACCCTAAGTCATTTACCCTATTCCTAACCATTACCAATCAAGCTATCCTATTTCTAACCATATCTTAAACATGTTAAACTCATATCTTAGTTATAAGTATTACCTTAACTCTTATCCCATTACCCTACCAACGTAAACTCGTTAACTTAGCCTCTAACCCATACCCTTGCCTACATTACCCTTACCATACTTATCCTTCAATACCCTACTAAGGTGTTCTAACACTCTATCCTCGTATCTCGATACCATATCTTGGTATCTTGATACCTTACCTTGGTTATAAGGTAAACTCATTTACCTTAAAGGTAAAGATAAATCTCATTTACCTTGAGATACTAACTTGAGTATCCTACGATACCTACTATTCTAAGACCCCACTCTTAGTATCCTAAGATACTAAGATAGGATACTAACTATCTATAGGTTTCCAACATCTAGACACTAGTTAATACTAACATGTCATAGGTATCTAACATATCAAAATCTAACCAATACCTCAACTAACAATATTCTAACATATAACTTTTAACCATCTATTCTAACTTAGAAACCTAACACAACTAACATCCACTAACTAATATCTAACCATAACATATATGTATATATATCCATCTCTAACTCTAACCAACTAACATATGTCATCTCTAACTAACAATAACATAGACTAACACAACTAACTATCTAACTTATATAAGATATCACTATCTAACTTCTAAGATACCTCTAATCTCTACATAGATTCTAACATAACCACTAACATACTAACATATCCATACATACAACATCTAAATTCCTCTCCACTCCAATACTAACACACACACAAACACATATACCAAATCCATCCCCTTCTCTTCTAACACACCCACACACATCTATATACAAACACACTACCACTCAACTAAAACAAAAATCACTCAACAAACCACACTAGTCTCAAGTCAAATAGGATGGCATGATCCTCCCAACTCTCTCACCTTCACAACACACACACTACACTACCATTTATACAACATCAAACACACACTAGCACATATCCTCTATCAATCTCACTTCTCTCCACTAACCACACACATCCTTATCTCATTCAAACACACACACTATACTAACATATATTACATAACAATAATATATATATATGTACTATATCATACATATTCTTGACAACCTATGATACCTATATTCACATGATATCCATACTACATAGGCTCATAGGTTACACAAAATGCCTATGTCGTATAGTCACTCTTCTACTTAAAATCAATACTGTACCAATTGGGCCTTCACTAAATTCGAGTATTAAAGTATGTTGTAGCCCTTCGTATTAGCTTTTCGAAACTTCAAACGGATCGTATTTTCGTGTCCGGAAGCTCCCGGAATTGTAAAAATACTGAAATGCGTTCATCTTTCGTACAACTAACACTCAAACAATTCTACAAAAAGTTTTAGAATGATTTTGGCTTATTAAAATATATATTTGGAAAGCTAACTTCGATACGGTTCTTTTAAAAAAACGGAAGATAAACTGGAGTTCTAAGCTAAAAGTTATGACATTTCTAAGTTGCTTTGGTTAATAAAACGTGGATAAAAATTATGACGAATTTGAGTTATTTTGGACAAAAGAAACACATGTAGGCCAAGATACTTGGATACCAACATAGCTATCCAATGAAACTCATTCTAACCATCCTAACTAAGATCAATCCACTCTCTAACCATTCTAAAACTAAATTTAAATATCTATTTAAACTATTATCATACATACATACACATGGGGTGTCCTAATTTGGGATCTATCAAGTAGGACACAAGACACATATCTAAAATCCTCAAGAGAGCTCCAAATGGCCTCAAATTAAAATCTAATAGTTGTACATGCATGGGGTGGATCCTATGGATTCAAATCTAACTAAAATACAAGAAAAATTAAAATAGAGAGATGGTTATACCTATTAGAAGTAGGATCCCAATGATACAATTAAAGGACACGGTTCCGACATGAAAGCTCCTCCAAAATGGACACCCTTCCTTGCTCCTTGCTCCCAATCCTTGCTAGCCCCTCCTCATTGGTTGAATAAGAAGAAATGATGGAAGATTGGAAGAAGAATGGAGGAATTTGGAGATCAAAATCAAGAGGGAAGCTTTCAAGTTTGGGGAAGAACAAATTAGGGTTCTATGTAGAGGTAAAAAGAGGCAAGAATTTTCTTAAGGATTCATTATAGGAAGGGGGGCACTTGATCGCTGGTCATTAGATGAATTAGGATTAGTTTTACATATAGATGAGTGGCTAGGGCTTGTCCACCCAATTCCAAGCCTTCCTATTGGTTCAATAAGTCATAAGGCTTTCTTTTTCACAAATATCCTAAGAGATAAATATCATACTTAGAAATATCTAGATATTGTTAATCTAACTTAACCATTAAGTCTCTAACCTTCTAACTGAACCTCCATGAGCATCATTGACATCTAGGTTTAGTCAAAACTAGGTTAGTCTATAACAATTCAATTAGCACAATATTAATTAATCAAAATTTATTTTCATTAATAAGTCAAAAATGACCAAAATATCCTTAGTCTAAAAAGTCACAATTAGTCATCCTAATCACATGGTTAGGTCCCCATGGTCATGGTTAGTCTCTAGGTCATGCAGTCTCTAGGGTTACACTAGTTAACCATCAAAATCATAATTCAACATTTTAAATAGTTTTAAAAATAATTAAAAATTACCAAAAATTATAACATGGTTTAAATATCATTATTAAATGATTATAATTATAAAATTTCAAAATTATACTTATTTTAGAAACTGGGTGCTACAACTGCCAAGATGTTGTTCAGGTTTGAACAAGCTGTTCCAATGCATCTCGAGATTCACTACTACGTGTTCTTCTACAAGGACATAACTTTGAACGAAGAGATCCACAGCCAACAGCCAACTGATGCCAGGCCAGGGGCCTCTTAAAGCTAAGTCAGGGTCATGCATAATAGGAATGCTATGAAGATGATGGAGTTTGCTCCTCAAGAAACCCATTTTTATAGGCCATATTGGCCAATAAATGCAGATGAACCTAATAGTCAGCATAATGAATCTTATTTAATAGGTTCGTTACAAGTGGATGCCATGCCATAAACTCCTAAACTTCTTCCAAGAAAGAAGGTGGCAATTAAGACTTGTTCAAAGACAATCATTAAAAAAAACGCAAAGTCCCACCACCCCTCACTCACACACACCCTGCTACATGGGCCCCACCCGTCCCCACCACTTACTCTCATCCTCCAATCGTAGCCTGACACATGGCTTGGTTGTAGGAAGGTTTTAAGCATGGTTGTAGGCATAGCAAAGCTCAGTCATTAAAGGCCCCCACATAGAGGACCTTCTTAGAGCCGTAGACAGCTAGCCATTCATATCAGAACTACAGCCAGTTCAAACATTCTTCGTCATTCTTACACGGAGAATAACCATATAACCATTTTTCGTCTGTTTGTGATGAAAAATGGAAATTCTCCGTTATACTACCACGGAGAATGACCATTCTCCTGTATTCTAAACTGGGAATGGCCATTCTCCGTATTCTATCACGAAGAATGATATTCTCCATGATTTTAACAATGGAGAATGGAAATTCTCTGTTATACTAACACGAAGAATGATCATTCTCCTGTATTCTAACCTGGGAATGGCCATTCTCCGTATTTTATCACGGAGAATGCTATCCTCCGTGATTTTAACAACAGAGAATGAAAATTCTCCGTTATATTAACACGAAGAATGATAATTCTCCTGTATTCTAACACTGGGAATGACCATTCTCATGTTTTTAACATTGGAAATGGCCATTCTCTGTGGTATTTACATGGAGAATAAAGATTCTCCATCAATTTAACACGGAGAATGGTTATTCTCATGCTTTTAACACTGCGAATGGCCATTCTCCGTGTTACTTAACACGAAGAATGGTCATTCTCATGCGTTTTAACACTGAAAATGGGCATTCAAAAATGATATATATAAACAATGTAAAAGACAGAGCAGATTTTATAAAAGATGCAGACACAGAAGAATAAAAGACAAACATAAGATAATAGAAAAGAAGTTCTTAGCCCATTTATATTGTATTTTTTATAATGTCTTCGCGTGATACATTTTGACTTTTAATCAACCTCTTAGCTCATCCCAACCTAACCTTTGTAATCTTCTTGTGAAACTCCATGTCGTTTCCTTTTGGTACTTCGAAAGGAGTATTCATCAAGCACTTCATATAAAATGCCGTGTACAAGAGGCAGTTGGGTGCTTTTTGTTGTGGGCATTGTGAATGAAAATTCGTCTCTGTGCTCTCATACTCCATCATCGCTTGGCATCTTTTCCTCATCATCTCAACTTTTCTTCTGACGATAGGCTCCAAGACCTCATTCATGAATTCTGCATCATTTTTGCCCTTTTCGTACGTATTTTGTGCCAAGGAGTTGTAGTATGGCCACTCGTAGGAGCTCAAGTTGAATGTGAGCAGTGTATAGTGTTTGATGGATTCATTAAAGAGTGGAATGAATAGTCACTCTATGTCATCCTCTAAACCCATGGCGAAGTCTTCTGCATCTGGTTTAAAAGTTTCAAGGGCGCTGGTTGTTGGTTTCGGTTCATTGGCACGAAGAACGGTGGACTGTTTCCCAAAAAACAAAACACAATATCATGAATAAGTTTTTTAAGTCATTTTTCATCGGTGTACACATGAATAGGGATTTTTCAGTTTTGATTCTTACCAATGTGTGGGGCATCATGAATGCAGACCACTTATGTTGCACCTCCTGTGAACTTGACTGGACGTTCCTTCTTGTATTGGCTTGAATTTCTTTCGTCTTGCTTATTAGTATGTTGAGTATGCCAGCCTCCATGTCTTCATTGTTGAGTATGTCTTGCATATCTTTTGCTGATAGGAGGACGACAACCTCATTTTCTTCCTCTTTCGACATATTCGTGTATATAATATCACTGCACATAAATTTAGTTTAGATTAAATTAACAGAGATTCTCAGGAATTAATTTTAAAAAAGAATAGAAAAAAAAAAGACAACCGTCGTCCAACTGACACGGAGAATGATCATTCCGGCCAACTGACATGGAGAATGGCCATTCTCCGGCCAACTGTGATGGAGAATGGCCATTCTCCGTTATGAATTGGACGAAGATTGATCGAGTTCAAAATACATATGTTAGACTCATCTTGCTTGGGAATACGATGTCCTTGTAAAGCTTCTGTAGCTCTTCATCCGCATCATTCCAAAGTATGAGGTCCTCGCATTCCCTTAGTGTATAACCGTCATTTATTAGTTCAGCCATTTTGGCATCTTGTTCGACTTTCAAATCTGCCTTCTTATTGTTTCTTCTGACCCTGGGTTTGGGTTGAGGTTTTGGCTTCAGATCGGCATTAATCTTTCGCTTTTTATTAGCCTATGTTTCTGTATTCTTCCCCTAGGGAGTAAAATCTTCATCGGCTAATACCGCTGATGGTTTTATCATCCTCTTTGGCCCCCCTCCTCTTCTTCTTTTGAATACTGTTGGATCATCAAGTTCAGCAGATTGTTGTTCAGCAGCTTGTTGAGTCTCTTCAAGCTGTAATACTTTAGTCATGGCGTCGAGATCAGTGATTGTTGCATCCTTTTTAATGGCTTCATTCTTCAACGATTCAACTTGCTTTTAAAGCTTGCTTTTCTCATTAATGAGCCTTTTATTTGTTTCTCTGAGCTGCTCGATTATTTGCACCGATATAAAACAAACATCAATGAAAGGTATGATGTCAATCAAAAAAAGAAGGAAAAAAAGATCATTCTTCCTGCACTCTAACACGGAGAATGACCAGTCTCCGTGGTCATAACACGAAGAATGACCATTCTCCGTCATTATAACATGGACACTAGTCATTCTTATGTACTTTAATATGGAGAATGGCCATTTTTCGTCATTATAACATGAAGAATGACCATTCTTCTGCACTCTAACACGGAGAATGACCATTCTCTGTCATTATAATACGGAGAATGGTCATTATCTGTCATTATAACACGAAGAATGGTTATTCTCCATCATTATAACACGAAGAGTGACTATTCTCTTGCTTTCTAACATGGAGAATGGCTATTGCTTTCTAACACGGAGAATGGCTATTCTCCGTCATTGTAACACAGAGAATTACAAATCAGAAATTTGAAAAAGAGAAAATTTTACCTTGTGCCTGCAGCTATTTAACCTCGTTACTAAGTTTTGCATTATTAGCAATAGTCTCATATTTCTCTCTTCGCAAGGAGTCCAATTCTTGTACCGATGCCTCCATCGAGGTGTTCCTTTTACGTTGTTGGGCTCCTTGTGCTTTCAGCTCTTTAAGCTGTTTATGGAGTTTATCGTTCTTCGCAAGAATATCATATTTCTGTTTTCTCAACTCCTCTAATTCCTGAAACGACCCCTCCATCACAGCGTTGACTGCACGTTGTTGGGCTTCTTGTGCCTCTAGCTCTTTAAGCTTTTCATAGAGTTTCTTGTTCTCCTCAAGAATATCCGATTTCTGTTTTCTTAACTCCTCAAATTCCTGAACCGACCCCTCCATCATGGGGTTCATTTCAGCTTGTTGGGGTCTCTCTTGTTCAACAATCTCATCCCCACTTATTTGGTGGTGTCCCTCTCCCTCTCGTGTACCTTCTTCTTGTATAGGTAGCTCATCTTTTTTGTGTCCTCCCTCTTTCCCAACAGATATAACCAAATCTTTGAATACCATTTTCGATTTCAATTTGTTGTGATACTCGTTCTTGAGGAAGAGTGAGATTGCGTACCCATCCCATGTGAAAAATATTGGGTACTCAGGAATTGGGTCGAACTTCCTTTCCACAAGGATACTATGTTCTGCAAACCAGTAGAGAAAATATAGTGTGCAACCTTCAATCTTGGGGTATGCATAAGAGTAATCCCTAACCCCAAAAGTTTTACTTATTGTCTTCTTGATGCTCTCCATGAAATATGCCAATATTAACCTTGGCCAACAGATACTTTTTATTACTTCTATACTGTCTACCAAGGCCAAGCATCTGTACGGTAAATTTGAACCGCCCGACCTTATGAAGAATGTTGTTTGCCACAAGCAAAATATTATCAGCTTGGCCAAATCATCTGGTTTAACTTGTTTATCTTCGTCACGAAGCCGGTTTAGCAATTCAAATAACTTCTCCCTCACTTTCGTATTCGTGACTCCTCCTTGTTTGCTCTTAAAATTAGTCAGCAATCTTCTGAAGTGATCTCTACACAGGCTCAACGATTTCGACGGAATGGCCTGCTGTTGTTTTTCTATGATCAACTTTCTGTAATTAACATCATCCTCGCTTTCTTCCTTCAGCGGTAGATCGAAGATGACTGCCATATTATCGACATTTGGCGCTATTTTAATAGTGGTGCTCAATTGAAAGTACCCGACGCCATCTTTGTCTTCCAAGTAAGTTCCTATCAAATTCTCAAGACCTTCCGATACCTTGACTAATTCTTGAATGCTGACTCTGTCTTTGTATAATACCTCGACGAAATTCCAAAATCCGGTATTCTTTAAAGAATCAATAACTGGCTCGGATAAACGGTCGCCATCTTTATTGACACCCTCCATAAGAGTTAGCATTGTTTTGAAAGAAAAACGAAAAACTCTTGAATTCTTATTTCTGAAAGATTTTTTTCTACAAAAAACAAGACAAAACAAAAAATTAGTTTTTTATCAACTGTTCTCCGTCATTATAACACGGAGAATGGCCATTCTTCGTGGTTCCAGCACAGAGAATGATCGTTCTCATATTTTTTAACACTGGGAATTGACATTCTTTATGGTTTTTACACGGAGAATGGTCATTCTCCGTGTTAAGTAACACGGAGAATGGTTATTCCCAATGTTAAAAGCATGAGAATGACCATTCTCCGTGTTAAAAATACGGAGAATGGCCATTCTCCGTTTTAAAAATACGGAGAATGTCCATTCTCGTCGGATTAGCGGCGGTCTAGCGACGGATAATCCGTCGTCATGCTTCTGGATATCTTCCATATTTTCAGAACCTGAGCGACGGGATATCCGTCGCCATTCCTTCGCTCAGTATTTTTCCAGAAGCAGGCCGACGGATAATCCGTCGGCAATCCGTCGCTAAACTGTAATTCATACAGATAGCGACGGATTATCCGTCGTAATCTTGTCGCGAGTCCATCGCTAACTGCAATATTTTTGAATTTTTTTTGCAGAAAACAGACTATTCCCTGTACGTACAGCATATCCAACATCCACCATACAGAATCCAATCCAATCCAAAATACAGAATCTAATCCTTGGGTTCGTCGACCCCTTCGGTGGAACACTCAACACCGACACGCACAATACAATCCAGAATAGACCAAAAATAATTGGTCATCTCCTCAAGCCTCTCGGAACATCACAATATGCATCACACATCACACAAACAAATATACATAACAATATACATCACACATCACACAAACAAATATACTTCACACACCAAAAAACAAATATCCATCACAATATCCAAAGGAGATATATCCATCAAAACAAATATCCATCACAAATATCCATCAAAACAAATATCCATCAAAACAAATATCTACTGTCGTCTATGCTGGGGCAGATAGAACTCCCTCAGCCAGCGCGTATAAGTAGGATCCGCGGTAGCCAGATCAATATCCAGAGGAGATGGATGACTTGAACTTCCGGTGGAACTGCCATGTGGTGCCACCTCCTCTTTCACAGCTCCCTCGGCTTTAGGAATTACTTCAGGAGCTGCTCTCTCGGTAGAACTGCCCTCTGGTGCCACCTCCTCTTTCACAGCCATCTGTGTCTCCCTCAAGCGAGATCCTCGGGTCTTAGGTGCCATTTGTGAGAACGGGTGCCATCTCGTTTGAGTACATTTTCGAAAGCAGATAAAATACATAAAATTTAATTTTTTGCCAAGTGTGAGAACGGATGGCTCAGAACACAACCCAAAATTCATTCTAGCATACATTAGTGTGAATCATCTATGTTCTGTACATATGGTGTAGTATATGTTCTTATCTAATCTAGTATCTGAAGGATATAACAGAATCAAGTTGAACCCACATAATGTAATACTAAGACATCATCTACTACTATATAAGATATAGTGATAGGTTGTCATATCATCATTACCGAGGGATGAGGGTCGAAGGACAGTCAACTTTATCTATGGCTACATAGTTTCTATCTTGCCAGTCGAATGGCTGCAGGAACTATGTCCTGATCACCATGTCGTACCGTAGATTAATACAAATGGAGCTGGAGCTGGAGCCAAAATACAAAATACAGAATCCAATCCCTAGGTTCGCCGAAAATACAAAAACAAAGATTGACACATAGTACTAATTCATATGTATTTTAAGTGTGAGAACGGATGGTTCAGAACACAACCCAAAATTCATTCTAGCATACATTAGTGTAAATCATCTATGTTCTATACATATGATGTAGTATATGTTCTTATCGAATCTAGTATCTGAAGGATATAACAGAATCAAGATGAAGCTACATAATGTAATACTAAGACATTATCTACTACTAAAAGATATAGTGATAGATTATCGTATCATCATTGCCGAGGGATGAGGGTCGGTAGACAGTCAACTCATCTACGGCAACATAGTTACATGTGCTAGTCATCGCGAAACGTCGCTATGACGCCGCTAATAGCGACTAATTTAGCGACGTTAGTATGAACGTCGCTAAATTCTAATTATATTCCCCCCACCAATTCATATTCCCCTCCCCCCATTTTACTCTCTCACTCTCTCTCCTCCCCCCTCCGGCGCTCTCACTCTCTCCGGCGCTCTCACTCTTGTCGAATCTAGTATCTGAAAGATATAACAATCAAGATGAACCCACATAATATAATACTAAGACATCATCTACTACTATATAAGATATAGTGATAGATTGTCATATCATCATTACCAAGGGATGAGGGTCGAAGGACAGTCAACTTCATCTACGGCTATATAGTTTCTGCCTCGCCAGTCGAATGGCTGCAGGGACTATGTCCTGATCACCATGTTGTACCGTAGATAGTTTCTACCTCGCCAATAGTTTCTGCCTCGCCAATCCCTAGGTTTGTCGAAAATACAAAAACAAAGATTGACACACAGTACTAATTCATATCTGTTTTAAGTGTGAGAACGGATGGCTCAGAACACAACCCAAAATTCATTCTAGCATACATTAGTGTGAATCATCTATGTTCTATACATATGGTGTAGTATATGTTCTTATCGAATCTAATATCTTTACTTGTTACAGCTTTGATCTCCTCATTTTCATGCGTCAGTTCATGTCAGTCTGCACTTTCTGCAGTAACGACCACAAGTTTTATGTTCTTCAACGATATATTACACATGCTTAATTACCAAGTATGGGGACGAATGGCTCAGAACACAACTCAAAATTCATTCTAGCATACATTAGTGTGAATCATCTATATTTTGTACATATGGTGTAGTATATGGTCTTATCGTATCTAGTATCTGAAGAATATAACAGAATCAAGATGAACTCACATAATGTAATACTATGACATCATCTACTACTATATAAGATATAGTGATAGGTTGTCATATCATCATTGCCGAGGGATGAGGGTCGAAGGACAATCAACTTTATCTACGGCTACATAGTTTCTGCCTCGCCAGTCGAATGGCTGCAGGGACTATGTCCTGATCACCATGTCGTAGTCCAATACAATCCAGAGATTGACATAGTACTAATTCATATATGTAGTCCAATACATAATAGTCTAATACAAAAACAACCCAATACAAATAAGTACTAATAGCTAATGAGATCTACGCAGCTCACGCAAACGCTCAGTGATACGATCACGCAACCACCTCGAATAATTGGGATCGACGGCGGCATGAGAGATGTAGTCCATTGCAGGTGCTGGATGAATAGAACTCCGGTCTCACTAGCTACCGGTGCCACTTCCTCCTTAACAGTAGGAGGAGCCACCTCAGCATTCAGTGTTTCCTTCAAACGACGTGCCGCTCCTCGGGTCATGGGTGCCATCTGGTAAGATCGATATTCACAAATAATATAATTGTAACATAAGCAAGCTAACTAAAGGAACCATCATCTCGTTTCAGTACATTTTCGAAAGTAGATAAAATACAGAATATTCAATTTTTTGCCAAGTGTGAGAACGGATGGCTCAGAACACAACCCAAAATTCATTCTAGTATACATTAGTGTGAATCATCTATGTTCTGTACATATGGTGTAGTATATGTTCTTATCGTATCTAGTATCTGAAGAATGTAACAGAATCAAGATGAACTCAAATAATGTAATACTAAGACATCATCTACTACTATATAAGACATAGTGATAGGTTGTCATATCATCATTGCCGAGGGATGAGGGTCGGAGGACAGTCAACTTTATCTATGGCTACATAGTTTCTGCCTCGCCAGTCGAATGGCTGCAGGGACTATGTCCTGATCACCATGTCGTACCGTAGATAATACAAATGGAGCTGGAGCCAAAATACAGAATCAAGATGAACTCACATAATGTAATACTAAGACATCATCTACTACTATATAAGATATAGTAATAGGTTGTTATATCATCATTGCCGAGGGATGAGGGTCGGAGGACAGTAAACTTTATCTACGGCTACATAGTTTCTGCCTCGCCAGTCGAATGGCTGCAGGGACTATATGTCCCGATCACCATGTTACCAATTAACCAACCAACAAAACTATTTGTTACAAATATCGACACTATCGGTACTTTCGAATCGGAGTATCACATTTTTCGGTGTCGGAAAACAAATAATTATTACTAAATTATTAGATTTTTCGGCACTATCGGTGCCCCTGACCAAGCCCCGCCCCCCCTCCCCCCCCCGTCCCCACCCACGTGCTCCCCTCCCCCAGCCGCCCTCACCGCCCCTGCTCCCCTCCCCCAGCCGCCCCCACCACCACTGCTCCCCTCCCCCAGCCCCCCTCCTCCGATCTGATACTCATAGGATTGGTCCGATCCGAAACTACCTATACCCCCTCCTCCGATCCGATACTCCGATCCGAAACCACCGATACTCATAGGAATAGTCTGATCCGAAACCACCGATACCCCTCCACCCTCTCTCCTACCCCGCCGGACAGTAAACCCCCCACCCCTCCCCCTCCCCTACCCCCTTCCCCCCTCCGACAGCCCACTTCCGACAGAAAACCCCCACCCCACCCCCTCCCACCCGACAGCAAACACCCACCCCCCTCACCCTGACAGCAACCCTAAACCCTACCCTGCCCCCGCCCCGCACCCAACACCATCCACCCCCCGCCCCCCTCCCTCCCCCACCGCCGGCCCCCGCGACAGCCGACCCCCCCACCCGAAACCCTACCCCTGTCTCGAAACCCTAAACCCTACCCTGCCCTCCGCCCTCAACACCCTCCCTTCCGCCCCCACTCCCTCACTACCAAAATATGGCAAAATTGTGACGAATTTAGCGACTCCATGAAAGGAGGTTGCTAATTTTTGCGAATTTAGCGACGTGGCAACTTGACGTCTCTATTCGTCGCTGGTGGCGACTACTAGCGACGAATAGCGACAGTAATTTATAAAATAGGAATTGTGTCGCAATGTCGTCGCTAGACGTCGCTAATTATTTTAATATAGCGACGTTTAGCGACGTCTCCTCATGACGTCGTTAAAGTTTTTACTTAGGGCACGCTGTTTCCTTTTTCCCCCTCACTCAAAAATTTCTGAATATTTTAAAAAATTTATCCCCCCCCGGCGACCCCTTCGACCCCCGGCGACCCTCTACCCCCTCGGCGACCCTACCCCCCGCCCCGTCGAGCCTCATCCTTCTCGAGCTCCTCTTTCCCCCAATCCGAGCTCCTCCTCCTCTTCCTTAGGTAAACCCTAACCTAACTCCTCTCCCTCCTCCTCCTCCTCTCCCACGGACACACACACACATAGAGAGACACACACACAGACACATGGACACACACACACACACAGACACACATGAACACACGGTTAGGGGTGCCACTTGGGCGGGCTAAACCTGAACCCAATCGGATAAACCCATTAATGGGTTGGGCTAGGGTTGAAGATACTCGAGTTCGGGCTCGAATTTGGGTTATAATATTTGAAGTTTAATATACATGTGTGTGTGTGTGTATGTGTGCACATGTGTGTGTGTGTAGCAGCATACAGTGGTGTGTATGTGGCAGTAAAGACAGTATTTGTTCTCAGCTTTATGTGAATGTATGTCTGAGTTCATGTGTGAGTGAATGACTCTATGTGTGTGTATAGATATTCAGAATTTATGTGTGTATGAGTGGACAGGGTGTTAGCAGTAATGTGTACACGTGTGTGTGTGAATAGGAAATCAGTAAGCTAGTTTCAGTCCATGTTTACCAGTGTGTGTGTAAACAGTACATAGGTTCTTAGGTCAGTATGTGCATGAGTGTATAGTAGTACGTGAACATGTGTGTGTGTAAATGTGTTCTCAGTTCATTGGGTACATGTGTATGAGTGTGTGTATAGGGAAGTGCAGCAGTAGGTAGTATAGGTTCTCAGGTTTTAGTATAATTGTGTGTAGATATCAGGAAATCAAGTTTCAGTCGAGTGCACATGTATTCTCAGGTCAGTGACAGGTTTGTGAGTGTAAACATGTGTGTGATACATAAGAAATCAATGTACACAATCAGTTTACAGGTTGATAATCCAAATGTAATTCGAAAACCCATAAATCCCTATGCATACATGAACCCTAACATGTATATTAAACTCACTATCAGTTTACAGGTTAGATAATATGTTAAGGAAAGGTTTGGCAATAGGATGTGGTTTGTGTTAGAGAGTGAGAAAATTATGGAAAATATGTTAGTAAGGTTTTATATTAGAAGTTTTGTATTAGAGTTAGATGTGGGCTAGAGTGAGCGTGACAGGTTGATGTATCTTGTGATACCAAGATGGTATCACAAGATAATTAGGATTTACCCTATGAAAGGGTAAAGTTCTAAGATACTTCAAGATATGAAATTAGAGTATCAAGATACCATGGCATGGTATCGAGATACGAGGGCATGGTATTAGGATACCATGTTGCGGTAGAAAAGTGCCTAGAAACTAAGGTAGGGGCTTGATAGTGAGTTTACCTTGGTAAGGTAATAGGATAAGTTAAGGTAATTGCCTAGAAGCTAAGGTATGAGTCTAAGGTGTTAGGATATGGTTAGAAATTGATTGTCTGGGTTGGTAATGGTTAGGATTAGTGCTCTTAGACTAGTTTTGACCTCGGTTGACCGTTTTGACCAAAAGTCAACGAAAGTCAAGCGAAAGTCAAACTTAGCCTAAAAGTGACTAGAATTGATCCGAAACCAAACCAGAGTTGACCAGTTGACTAAAAGTTAACAGTTGGTCAACATTACTCGATGGACCCGACCCAACCCGAGTTTAACCCGATCCTCCGGGCTTGGTCTTGGGCTTCATATGTTGAACCCGAGGTCGGGCCGGGCTTAGGCTCGGGTTAGGCTTATGATTCATCTGGTTGGGCTCGGGTTGACCTCAAGCCCGATCCAACCCGCCCGTGTTGCACCCCTACACACGGTTACCATGTCTCTCTACTGTAATATACACTAGAAAGTTCGGACACTGCAAATATCGGTGTTTGTTCCATATTTATGTCTAGTGAAGGATAATTGCCTAGACTTAGTCAACTTCACCCAATTTGACTAGTTTGTCCAAGATATTGACTAAGTTAACTCAACTTCACCTAGTTTGACTAGTTACTGCGCTGAACATGTGTGTCCATCTTTGCAGAATTATTTCTAAATGGATATGAATTACTACTTGCGAAATCGTTCATGGATGTACAATCGTCGTCCTGATGATATGTGTGGTATACGGGACGAATACATAGCGGGAGTAGAGCAGTTCCTGCAGTTTGCTAAGGCGTTCCTTCAGTACATGGACGGCACCAAAATTAAGTTTCCGTGTGTGAAATATCATAACGTAAAATATTATCAAGAAGTGGAAGTGACATATCATTTATACTCGAGGGATTTCACGCCTAATTACTATCAGTGGTCCGCACACGGAGAACTTGTGTCTTTAGCATCAGAGCCGGAGCCTTATATTGATCTGTGTATGCATGCGGGACCTAATTTTGTTTCATATAATCATGCATACGACGACGGGTGCGTGAACATGGTTTTCGATGCTGTGGGGCCTAGTTTCGTTCATGATGCAGCTGAGGAGGCACCGAATGTCGATGCTGCAAAGTTTATGGAGTTGTTGGAGAATGCAAGGACTCTATTGTATCCTGGTTGTGAGGATCATTCACCATTGGAGGTGGTTACAAGACTGTTGAGCATTAAGTTAGATTTTAACATGTCGCAAGAATACTACAACCGAGTGTTGGAGTTGATTATAGAGATCTTGCCGGCGGGTGCTAAGTTACCTAAAGATTTCTATCGGTCTAAGAGGATGTAGTGCCCCATCCCGCAAAGTCAATCGGAGGAATCGAAACATCGACGGCGTTCGGACTTAGCCTTGCAACGGCTACTCGAAGACTCGCTCGGCCGAGGCGACTCCTCGATCAGATGGGGTAGTTTCGGTGAATTCGCCTCGTCTTAGCCTTCACTTAATAACTCGCATGTTTTCAACTTGCACAAGTCAGGCTTGATAATAAAAGAGACGCATCAACATAGCTAAGGGAATAAATCCCGACGGGTCGGAATGTCTTAGAACATGGAAAATGGTCCCACGGTCTGCTTAGAAGTCGGCTCAGCGTGCTTTCAAATGATAAAGTATGTACTGTCCCGTCATTTTGCCCCAACGCTTGTATTAGCCTAAGTCATAGGCGTCGCCCGCGTGAATGGTTGAAAATGCATGCACGGTCCTATCGTCCAAGGCTTGGCATAGCCTTCGCACGTCCCGTAGGTTATGTCGTCTTGCACGGCTTGTTGGCTTAAGTCTAGGCATCCAAGAGTTGGTTGTTCAAATCGACCCCGTGCATAGCATGTCCCCTCGACGGGGAGCTCGACGTAGCCTTTGCTCGTCGATTCGCTGCCGGAATAAGTTAGACAAGAGTTATGTTGGGCTATCGAAGCCATTTCTAGCACTGTCCCGCTCTATCTGCGGTTGTCAAGTCGCGTAGTCCCTTGAGAACAAGGCTCGTCGTATAAAGTATATGACTTGAGCGATAGCGTCGCCTATAGAACCAGGTCTGTCTAAGGCATGAGCTACGGTGGATTTAGTAAAGAGCATGCCACGGACAAAGAAGTCCACGCGACTGGTTGTCGTCGAGATCGGTCCCGCTACTTGGGAGTCTCGCTATATCTTGACAAGAAAACACACGAGATCGGTCCTGCTACTTGGGAGTCTCGATAAAAAGAGAAAAAGCATGGTCATGTTAAGGAAGGATTTGGTAGATCGAGTTGAGTCTTACATGGTCATTGGACAGCTTGTCGACAAGGTTAGGTCTTCTCGAGTGATCGCCAGGGCACCAGAATCACGTCGGCCCGGGAGAAGCGAGTGAGGCTCAAGTAGGATGCTGGATAACCGTATGGGAGAATTCGGCGCCTCCGGGCTAGCTACCCGTGTAGGAACGGGTCGATATCTCCGAGCCAAGATCCAAGATAGCTTGACAATATTGCTAGTGACCACTCATGTAGATGGGTCGGCAGAGTAGCGACAAAACCGCGTGTATGCCTTTGGATTGGGTCTAAAACTTGAATGCAGGCCTAGTCGGTAACACAATACCTGGGCCTAAGATTGGGCTGCAGCATAGGCACCGTGCTTGGCACGATAGGTGGCGTCAGGATGTTTATGAAGTCGACACTATGTTTGACAAGTCTTGTCTAAGTTGGGTTATGAGTCGAACATGAAGGCCGCAAGGCGGTAACATGGATAAATCTTGATAAGTTGCGAGGCACGGCCTCAATCTTGATGCACGAACAAGTCTAAGCAAGGTCCTAACGCACAATCAAGTCTAGCGGCATGACCAGCACGAGTCGTCCCTTTGACGTCGTTGGTACGAGAATTGGTCTAGAGGTACTTGGGTTTAAGTGAAAGTCTTGGCACGGCCGAGTTCGCATAAGTTGCTCCTCGACGAAGCACTGTCTTGAATATGTTGAAGTCACGAATAGAGTATGGCACGACACTGCCATCCCGAATTAAAGTTCGGTCAAGTACATAAGCGATGAGGCACTGCCTCGATCGAAATACACGTTGGCATTATAGCACGACCATGTCGTTGCTCATCGGTTTGGGCAGGCGTCGTAATCTTAAAACTGATCCTAAGGCAAGACTAGAAAGACAATCGTAAAGGGACTTGTATTGCACCAAGTAAATGAACGTATCAATTTTGTATGGGTAGGCGAGGAGCTCACTCCACTAGTACAGTTGAGTATTGACACCCACACAGTTTTCATGTGCAGGCACAGGTAGAAGCTCGTGGCACGAAACTCGCTTGGATGCGTCGAGATACGGAGTTCCTTGGCGATTCAAAGCTTGCGGCTGTGTGGAATCGAAGACTTATACAAGACATAATGTATGGACGTTGCCTTCCGAAGCTTCCGCTGGCTCAAGCATTGTAATCGAGAGATGAGAGAGCATAGTGACTTATAAAATGAGAGAAAAGTGAGCACGAGAGACTTGTAATCATTGCCTTGCGCCCATTGTAATATTATTGTTTAATATCAATAAAGAGTTCTTTTGAATAACTTGTGTATTGCTTCTAAATTTTTGTTGTATGTTCAATATTTCTGCTTGGGACTTCTGTGCGACGACCCAGTCGCCGCCGATGTAATCAGCAGTTATGAAACTGCCTTGCACGAGCGCAATCTAGGCTCGTGCGACATCACACCTTAGCGAGGACGATCGCTCCTACGGGAGCGGGACGTGACAGAGAATGGTGAGATAGCTCTGGATGGGATACGAAAAAATTGATTCTTGTCGCAATGGGTGCATGCTGTACTACAAAGACGACAAGGACGCACATGTGTGCAGATATTATGGTGCTGATTGCTATAAGACAACTAGTACAGGAAGGTCTACCGGTACAAGAAGACCGACCGATTCAATGTACTACTTATCTTTAACGCCGCGGTTGCAAAGATTATTTATGGTGAAAGAGACGGCCGAAAATATGAGTTGGCACATACGAGAACAGATTGAAGGAGTGTTGGATCACCCATCTGTTGGAGAAGCGTGGAAGCACTTTGATCGAGTGTATCCTGATTTTGCTTCAGATACGCGTAATGTCAGGTTGGGGCTATTTTCTGACGGTTTTACTCCTTTCGGTCTTTCGGGATCCCAGTATTCGTGCTGGCCTTTGATTGTCACTCCGTATAACCTACTGCCTTGGATGTGCATGAAGACTCAGTACATGTTTCTAACCGTTATAATTTCTGGTCCGAACAATCCTAAGAGGAACATTGATGTGTACTTACAGCCTTTGATAGATGAGTTGAATCAGTTATAGAAAGTAGGCGCTAACACGTACGATGTTTCCAGGAAGCAGAACAGTAAGCGAAACTGTCGATGGTTCGAACACTGCACTTTACACACACTGTAAACATAGACACACAACATAACAAAAATATACATTATATTTTTTTAAATTTTTTATAATATCTGCGACGTATAGCAACGATCTGCGACGTATCCTGACTCACTAATTAGCGTCGTTACGTCGCTATCCGTCGCAATCCGTCGCTCAGTAGCTGACGTGGCAGAGCATTGACGTCGCTAATTTGGTCGCTGTACGTCGCTACACTGCTGACGTGGCAGGCATGCCATGTCATCACATAAAAAGAAATAACGTCGCTAAGTAGTCGTACTACGTCGCTAATTTGGCGACGTACAATTTCGTCGCCCTCCGTCGATAATTTTGTGACGACCCAGTGACATTGTGGTGACGTCGCAAACAGTGACGGAGGGCGACGAATTTTTCATCTGCGACTAGCTTTTCTGCGACCTTCATGTTTCGTCGCTAAAGTCGTCACTAATTATGATTAGCGACGTATTTTCCTTAATTAGCGACGTATCCTGACGTCGCTAATTTGCCTTATTTTAGTAGTGCCTTTCCTCCACCCCGTCGGCCCCAGCGACAGCCAACCCCCCCAACCCGAAACTCTATATGTTATGCTAAACAGAGAGAGAGAGAGAGAGAGGGAGAGAGAGAGAGAGCATACCTGAGAGAGAGAGAGTCGTCGGAGAGAGACCCGTCGGAGATAGAGAGAGCCGCCGGAGAGCGAGAGAGAGGGGGAAGAGAGAGAGAGACTTTTTGGGGGGAATGAAAAATTCTCCCCCGTCGGTTCAATTTAAGTTAGGTTACAGTATTTAGCGACGGACTACCGACGAATATATCCGTCTCTAGGTAGTCACTAAATACCTACTAGATTAACGACGGAACGTCCGTCGCTAGTTAGACGCTAATTTATCACACCATTTTTTCAGATTTTGCCGCCACAATGTGCGACATATTAGTGACGGTGATTAATCCGTCGCTAAATTTTTGTCAAATTAGCGACGGATGTGCGACTGATTTTGACACAAAAAAAATATATTCATTGCTTTCTGACGGTAGTCGGTCACAAGGTAGTCGCTAATCCGTCGCTAATAGTTCGTCGCTAAATTGCTGTATTTTAGTAGTGTAACTATCCATAACGCTTTTATAGAAACTATCCATAACGCTTTTTTTATAACGCTTTTAAAAAATATTTATAACACCCGTTTTCATAACGCTTGCTTTAAAAAAAGTGTCATGGTTTGTCATTAATGACGCTTTTTAGCCGTCATTAAAAGGGTTTTTTGTTGTAGTGATTCTTCATGATTATAATACGGAGAATGGCCATTCTCATGTTTTTAACATTGGAAATGGCCATTCTCCGTGGTACTTACACAGAGAATTGCAATTCTCCGTGATTATAACACGGAGAATGGCCATTCTCATATTTTTAACACTAGGAATGGCCATTCTCCATAGTACTTACACGGAGAATGGTCATTCTTATGTTTTTAACGCTGAAAATGGCCATTATCCGTGGTACTTACACGGAGAATTATAATTCTCCATGATTATAACACGGAGAATGGCCATTCTCATGTTTTTAACACTGGGAATGGCCATTCTCCATGATACTTACACGGAGAATTACAATTCTCTGTTATTATAACACGGAGAATGGCCGTATGTTTTTAACGTTGGGAATGACCATTCTTCGTGATATTTACACGAAGAATGAAAATTCTCCGTCAATTTAACACGGAGAATGGTCATTCTCCGTGTTATTTAACACGAAGAATGGCTATTGTCCGTCATTATAACACGAAGAATAACCATTCTCCTGCATTCTAACACGGAGAATGGTCATTCTCTGTTTTAAAAACACGAAGAATGATCATTCTCATGTTTTTTAACACTGGAATGTCCATTCTCCGTGATTTTTACACGAAGAATGGTCATTCTCATGTTTACTGACATTAGGAATAGCCATTCTCCGTGGTATTTACACGGAGAATAAAAATTTTTCGTCAATATAACACGAAGAATGTTAATTCTACGTGATTATAACACAAAGAATGATCATTCTCATATTTTTAATACCGGAAATGGCCATTCTCTGTGGTACTTACATGAAGAATTGCAATTCTTCGTAATTATAATATGAAGAATGGCCATTCTCATGTTTTTAACACTAGAAATGGCCATTCTCTATGGTATTTACAAGGAGAATAAAAATTCTCCATCAATTTAATACGAAGAATGGTCATTCTCAAGCTTTTAACACTGGGAGTGACCATTATTCGTCAATTTAACACGGAGAATGGTCATTCTCATACTTTTAACACTGAGAATGGTCATTCTCCGTGTTACTTAATACGAAGAATGACCATTCTTCGTATTATTTAACACGAAGATTAGCCATTCTCCGTCATTATAACACAGAGAATGACCATTCTCCTGCATTCTAATACTGAGAATGGTCATTCTCCGTTATAAAAACACGGAGAATGACCATTCTTATATTTTTTTGACACTTGAAATGTTCATTTTCTGTGATTTTTACACCGAGAATTGTCATTCTTATGTTTACTAACACTGGGAATGGCCATTCTCCGTGGTATTTACACGGAGAATAAAAAAAATTCGTCAATATAACACAAAAAATGTTAATTTTCCGTGATTATAACACGGAGAATGGTCATTCTCATATTTTTAACACTAGAAATGGTCATTCTCTGTGGTACTTACATGGAGAATTGCAATTCTACGTGATAATAACACGGAGAATAGCCATTCTCATGTTTTTAACACTGGGAGTGGCTATTCTCCGTGGTACTTACACGAAGAATTATAATTCTTCCTGGAATTGCAATTCTCTGTGGCTATTCTTTGTGGTATTTACATGGAGAATGAAAATTCTCCGTCAATTTAACACGGAGAATGATCAATCTTATGCTTTTAACCCTGGGAATGGCCATTCTCGGTGTTACTTAACACGGAGAATGGCAATTCTTCGTGTTAAGTAACACAGAGAATGGCCATTCTCCATCATTATAACATGGAGAAAGACCATTCTTCTGCATTCTAACACCAGAGAATGGTCATTCTCATGTTTACTAACAATGGAAATGACCATTCTCCGTGGTATTTACATGGATAATGACTATTTTTCGTCAATTTAACAAGGAGAATGATAATTCTTCGTGATTTTAACACGCAAAATGGTCACTCTAATGTATTTTAACATTGTGAATGACCATTCTCCGTGTAAATATACATAATCATGAACATAACTTAAAGTTATACCTTCTTGTTGCACTATTTTTTGCTTAGCAGCCTTTGACTTATGTGCAATTCTCTTAATTCTTCGTTTTCGTGATTTTTCGTCATTCCCTTTTGGATTTTCTTCAATTGTCTTCATTTTCTCCACAATTGGTATCTCTTCTCTAACTGGTGTTCCACTTGATGCTGATTCTGCTGCTGATGATTATGTTGTCGATGATGCTGCTGCCGATGATGATGTTGTCGGTGATGTTGACATGGTGTGAAGATTGCGAATGGAGAGTAAAGTTTGAAGATTTTGGAGGAGAAAACCTAAATTCGAAACTGAGCGTCGTATGGAAGAAGATGAAGTATCGAAACATTTTTTTAAGAGTAGGGTTCGGGTGTATTTTCAAAAAATTAGAAGGGCAAAAAGGTCATTCAGAACCCCCTTTATATTTTTGCTAATTCTGGGCACGTAATAAAATATTATTTTGCGGTGGGTTTTCCATTAAACTTTTTCAATTTTTGGACATTTCATAAATTTTTGTTCTTGAAGCAAAGCAACCAAACTTACATAGTCTTGTGTGTCCTTGTACATATATTACTTGTTTCTCTTTTCATTTTGAAAATCCTCATGAACAGATTGTTGGTGCTCTTAGGCCATCTCTAATGAGAATTTCTAAAATTGAGCTTCTATCCTACTTGACATTGTACTATACAAAAATTTCTATTCTAGTTGATAGAGCTTCTACATAGAAATTGTACTAACAAAACACTCACAAACGGTTCTTAATTTCTATCATACTTGACAGAAAATAAAATGACCAATTTAATGATTTAATTTGAAAGTAGAGTAATATTAATTTCTATAAGAGTTTCTTCATGTAGAAAATCTCATATAAATTCTTTATCCAACAATACTACCAAGTAGAATTGTGAAACCCGCAAATACGATTTTATTATTAAATTATTTGATTTCGGCTGCTAGCATAGTTTTAGATTTTTATTAGTTATTATTATTATTATTATTACTATTATTATTATTATAGTCGGATCGGGAAAATATTATTTTTAAAAATAAATGTATTTGGATCTTTGATTGCGCCGTCTCGATCCCGTGCCAGGGATCCGACCCCGAGCCCGAACCCGACCTCGAATCCCATCCCAAACCCATTTCTTTTTCTTTAAAATTGTTTAAATTGAATTTTGGAAAAAAAGAAGAAGCTAGTATTTTCTTTATGTTACTTACTAACAAAAGAATAGAAAGAAAAGAAAGAAAGAAAAAAAACCCTTTTCCTAAAACCTACCCCCACTCTACCTCACAGCAGCACCCCGTGGGAATTGTTCCCACTCCATTTCTTTCTCCTCCTAATTCTTTTCACGCTCCCCACATTTTTCTCCACCTCCTGCTCACTTTTCTTCTTGTTCATCTTCTTCTTCTTCTTCATTTCTCATGCACCCCATTCCTTTCCTCCCCTCTTCCAACCTACAATAACTATCATCTTTACCACACTCCTCCTCCTCACTCTGCCATCTTCACCAAATTTCCCCAAACCTCCTCCTCCGAACCCTCTGGCCTCTCCCCGACCGGCCCCGTAGCCCACGATCGTGCCTCCGCCGTACAACTCCGCCTCCGACCCCTCTTTTCCTGCCGACGGTGGCTCTTACACCTCTAAGCATCTATGATTGTATGATTGAACTGCTTAGTGTAGCTTATTGGTGATTAGTATAGCTGGCTCTTACACCTCTAAGCATCTTGATTTAAATTCCGAGGACAAAATTCTTTTAAGGTGGGTAGAGTTGTAATGCCCATATTCGAAATACGTATTTTGGTTAAGCTTGCATGTATTTCGGACTTGTAATTTCTTTTCTTGGATTTTTGGCCTGTAATTGTATTTTGGCTCGACTTGCAGATTTTGGATTTTCTCGTAAAATGGGTTTTGACATGGCTTGGTTTTATATTGTGGAGTAGGATTGGTTTGGTTTGGTTTAATATGCTTGGAACACCTTAGCCTATGCTCAACCTTCATTCCACCACAACCCACCCTCATTTAATCCCACCTAACTTTTCTCTCTCCTCTTTACTTTTATTTATTTTTCCTCCATCTTCTTCTTCCTTCCTCCACACAACACTCCACCCATAGGCAAGTGCATCTTGCCACCACATGAGAACCTATTTTTATTTGTCAATTAGCTTAATTAAATAATTTGGAACAACATTAGAACTTGGCATTTTGTGATTTGGAGTCTCCATTGTTCTAGATCTAAGTTTTAAATATTTTCGAAAATTCTTGGTTTTGATCTATCAAACATTGATTTTTGCTTGTTTTGATGCTTCCATGTGGAAGAGAATTCAATTTTACACAAGTTAGAACTTTAAAAATCCGAATTTCGTTTTGATTTGGCCAAGATATGAAGATTTGAAGTTTTGGTGTTCTTGAGAAGTTCATCTCAGCCTTTGGAGAAGAAGACCCCCCCTCGGCCTGCGCACTTTAGCGCAGGGCTGACTTGCGCTCAGTCCCCTGGGCTGAACCGTGCAGCCTTCCTCGACCGGCGCTCTTTAGCGATGGCTGACCAGCGCAGCTTGCCCCTTGGCGAACTGCGCACCCCTTCCCTGCGCCATCAGTCCATGCGCCCTCGGCCATGCGCCCTCGGCCGTGCGCCCTCGGCCCATGCGCCCTCGGCCGTGCACCCTCGGCCCATGCGCCCTCGGCCGTGCGCCATTGGCCTCTGCGCCATCGGCCCTGCTCCTCCTGTTTTTCTCCTGCGCACTTGGCCCCCTGCGCCAACCGATCTAGCGCAAGCCAGTCCATGCGCCACCCGACCCAGCGCAACCTGCACCCTGTGCTATCCACCTCATGCGCCATCCATCCCCTGGCGCACTTGACCCCTGCACCATCTGCCCCCGGCGCACTTGACCCCTGCGCCATCCACCCTCTGCTAACCCACTTGCCCATGATGGTTTAGTTTATTTCTTGGACCTGGCTTTTCTTTTGTGGATTGGAGTTTTGAGATCTTGTTCCACACAGCATGACTATCTTGACCCAATACGACCTGGCACGATTTTCGATGATTTTGCTTATGACTAATACGGTTTTCCTGATTCTGTGAAGTATGATTTTAGGACCTCTGATCTTCTTAATAGTGACCCGATGGGGTACACATTTGACTTGTAACCTGGGATTTATGAATTATCTCGGTAACCAGATAACTTGATAGTGGCCCGTGGCGGCGCACTCTTGACTTGTAACTTGTAACTTGACCTGCCTTGACTCGACTTGATAACTGGTCGAACTTGACTCTTGTAACTAACTTTGACACCATGGGTGTTCCTTCTTGCTTGCTTGTGCAATCCACTTGTCTTGTCTTGCATCATGTCTAGGACGTGACTCCCTGGTTCCCACGGTCAGGGATTCACCCTGAATGTGGATTAGGATAATGACTAGATCAAACTATAGTTCATGGAGAATTTCCAGTCACAGGCAATCTCGTTATCTGGGCGCCTTAATTGGACTTATAGCTTGCCGACGAGTAGAGCACATTTCCAGCACACTGTCATGTGTTGCACCTCTAAGTCACCTAAGGGTATATCGTCTCCTGGACGATGTACCCAACCATACTCTCAACCCGCGGAAGGATAACTGGATAGTCTGTAGGGCTTGGGACTGGGAAATTCTCATTTGCATCTTGTTAGTAATTAGGCTTGTGATAACCCTAGTTAGTTAAAGTAGTAAGCCGTAGTAATTGCTTGGCCGCTTGTGAATGGATGGTGTCTAGCCTGATCTAAGTCTCGTCTAAGTCCCTATACCTGGTACTCCTGTACATGATTGTTTTACTTATCTTAAACAATAAATGGACAGGGACAAGTGCTATTCAGGCGAAGGATTATAACCCCGGTCCTTGTTTGGTTTATGGGTTGTAATCTGGCTTCCGGAATGGTTCCATGTCCCTAGTCGCTTATTGTCCTGCTGTACTTTTATTACTTGTATTTTTCTTCCATTTTCTTATGTTCTGATATGCTGGTTTTATTCCTATTTCGTGGCCTCCCTTGTGGCACTTGCTCTTTCTGGGGTTTGACCCAGCTGGTTTTGTGTGGCCAGATTTCGAAGCAGCACCCGAGGATCTACCGAACCTCCAGCCCGATGGTGGCGACTAGAAGGAACCCGGGCTACGAGTGGGTTTCCTATTTTGTTTCGCTCACTCTATTGTAAAATTATTCTTTTGAGGCGTTTAGCCGACGAGCACCTGTTAGCTCGATGCACATTTACTTACTGTCTGCCTACGGGCTGTAAACATGATTAACAAATCCTATGGTTGATCATGTATGACTTAACTCTTGCTAGTCCTCGCACTTTGTACGACTAGCTTCATGATCAGCTGAATATGTAATATTTGGGATGCCTTTTATTGTATATTTGGTGGTCTAACATCTTTTAATTATATTACTTGCTTGAGATTGAGACAATAGGCTTGACCTTAAGAGACCGTTGGCTTGTAGTAAACCCTCATATCTAGACAGTCGTGACCGTATAGCGAGGTGGTTTCCATTTCAATATACGTAGCTGGCTATGTTCGCCCCCGCTCTCCAGTATTCTGGTTCTGGGGCGTGACATGGTTTAAGTGGTGGCCCATGCAGGTCTTGGCATTCAAGAAATGTGAGGGTTTACCGAATAGATGTCTCAATCAGTACTCGTCCTTGATCTCCGTTCATATCCTCTGAATCTCTGGAATCTTGACCTGATTACATGCTTGTATCGTTGATCTGTCCTGGTCCTTCCTTATTGTTTCCTATGTCGTTTTCTTCAGCGGCATTGTTCATGAACCAGCCGATTAGCAAGGCAGAGCAACTCCCGCGAACCAGCAGCCAGAGATCAAGCCCAGCACTCCGGAGTAGCCTCCAGAGTTGTGCCTACTGGAGGAGAGCCCCAGTTCAGCCCGTTCAGCCTGTCGAGCCGGATGATGGCACCTTGGTAGGTCTCATCAGGACCTTGATAGCTTCCCAAGATCGCAGAGGAGACGCCTTGCACCAGGTAGTTGTAGATGCTTTGACCAGAGGCGGTCACCCAGGGAACAGTGCGGCCAACAGCTTTATGCGCTTGAACCCTCCCTTCTTCGACGGCAGTAAAGATGCGATTGCCGTAGACGCTTGGCTTCAGGATACCGAGGTGGTTCTGGAAGCAACTAGGACACCCGAGAATGAGAAGGTAGCGGTGGTACGCCTGCAGTTGCTGGATTTAGCTCGCAGTTGGTGGACAGCGCAAGCCATGGGATTAATGGCACCCATTGCTTGGGCAGTATTTAGAGAGAGATTCCAGACAAAGTATTTTGATGCTGTAGCTCGGTACGACCTGCAGATGAGATTTACCAACTTGAAGCAAGGAGGCAGAACGGTCGACAGTTATGCATCTGAGTTTTCTAGACTTAGTAGGTTTGCCCCCACCTTGGTGGCAACCGAGTTTGATAGGGCCCAGCGGTTCCAACAGGGACTGCATTTGGAGATCTTGTTGGCAGTCTAGCAGTTCGAGCACCAGACGTTCGATGCAGTATTGAGAGCCGCTAGGAGGCATGAGTACACCTCCCAGAGGATTATGGATAGGACCGGAGGTAGGAAGCGGTCCCACAGTCAGATGCACCAATCATCAGCTCCAGTCCCGGCAGCTAGAAGTTTGACTATTAGAACTCCGAGGCGGGCGGCCTCAGTAACGTCGGTTCAGCATTCGACCCCGACGTACCCGCAGCAGCAGAAGCAGAAGCAGACTTCAGCGATGGGATGTTCTTATTGTGGAAACCAGGCCATGTGGTGGCAGATTATCGTAGGGCGTAAGGATTGTGCCTAGCTTGTGGAGCGACAGATCACAAGATAGGAGCCTGCCCAAATAGGGGTAGTTCATCCTCCTCCAACCTAACCAGTCCATCGGTTAGGGGACCAGCACCTATACAGCAGCAGCAGTACCCGAGGCCATTGTTGCCTCAGGCTCAGGCATTTCATCAGCAGAACCAGTAGCAGTACACCTAAGCCCAAGTGCAGAGCAGGCAGAGAGGTTTCCAGCAGAGGGGACCCACAGCTAGAGGACAAGGTCAGGCTATGATGATGACAATGGAAGAAAAAGTTACACCAGGTGAGGTAATGGCAGGTACTATTCTCGTTAACTCCTCTCCAGCATTGGTATTATTTGATTCTGGTGCATCGCATTCATTCATGTCTGTACGATTCGCGACACGGATAGGATTGGAGCCCAAGTCATTATCAGTGAGGCTTAATATACTTACTGGTAATGGTCTTGTGGGGGTAGATCGAGTGTTTTCCTCGTGTCGGATCGTGGTTAGCGGTAGAGAGTTCTCCGCTAGATTTATAGAATTCCCTATGGCAGACTATGATGTAGTCTTAGGCATGGATTGGTTAAGGAACCAGTATGCTAGGATAGACTGCCATGTTGGCAGGATTGTTTTCAGCATTCTAGGCGAGCCAGAGTTCTCATTTTCCAGAGGCACAGTGGAGCCATCTTCTCCAGTGTTGCTGATGGCAGTAGCAGCAGAGCAGTTGCCCAGGATAGTTGAAAAGTTTCCAGATGTCTTCCTAGAAGAACTTCCAGGGATGCCGCCAGAGCGAGAGATCGAGTTCACTATAGACTTAATCCCCGAAACAGCACCAGTATCAGAGCGAGTCTACAGAATGGCGCCTTCAGAGTTGGAGATTTTGTACAAGATGATTGAAGAACTCAGGACCAAGGGATTCATTCGTGCAAGTGGATCGCCTTGGGGAGCCCTGATGCTTCTTGTGAAAAAGAAGGATGGTACGTCCAGGTTATGTGTAGATTATCGTACCTTGAACTCAGTGACAATCAAGAACAGATACCCTCTCCCGAGGATAGATGACTTGTTTGATCAACTCAAAGGGGCTTCAGTGTTTTCGAAGATAGACTTACGGTCAGGATACCACCAGATCAGAGTCAGAGAGCAGGACATCCCGAAGACAGCTTTTCGATCTAGGTATGGACATTGGGAGTTCCTTGTTATGCCCTTTGGAGCGACCAATGCGCCAGCCGTATTCATGGACCTCATGAATCGCATTTTCATGCCTTACTTGGATCAGTTCGTGATCGTGTTCCTAGATGATATCCTGGTCTATAGCAAGAGTGAAGCAGAGCATGAGCAGCATCTCAGAATCGTCCTTCAGACGCTTAGAGAGCATCAGTTGTACGCCAAGTTCAGCAAATGTGAGTTCTGGCTCGATCGCATTTCGTACTTGGGTCACATCATTACTCGAGAAGGAGTAGAAGTAGATCCCCAGAAGATTATGGCTATCGAGACATGGCCAAGTACCTAGCTCAGTGGCAGAGGTTCGCAGCTTCCTTGTATTGGTCGGCTACTACCGTCGATTCGTTTCAGATTTTGTAAGAATTTAAGCGCCGATGACCCAGTTGACCCACAAAGATGTGCAGTTCGCTTGGACAGCAGAGTGTCAGGAATCATTTGAGAAGTTGAAGCGTGGTTTGATAACAGCTCCCATTCTTACACTTCCAGATGGGACCAGAGGATTGACAGTTTATTGCGACGCTTCAGGCAGAGGATTGGGGTGTGTCTTGATGCAGCATGGGAAGGTAATACCTTATGCATCACGTCAACTTCGTGATCATGAGAAGAATTACCCGACCCACGACTTGGAACTGGCAGCAGTAGTGTTTGCACTTAAGTTGTGGAGGCACTACTTGTACGAAGATAGAGTGGAGATATTTATAGATCATAAGAGCCTGAAGTATGTTTTCACCCAGAAGGACCTTAATATGCGGCAGAGAAGATGGCTCGAGCTATTGGTAGACTACGAGGTGGACTTGCAATATCACCCAGGGGAGGCCAACGTTGTAGCAGATGCGTTGAGCCGGAGAGCCGGAGTTTACCTCCTAACGGCGCAACCAGAGTTATTGGCAGATCTTCAGAAGATGGGAATTGAAGTGGTTCTTCCTACCAGTGTGGCATTGATGGCCAGTCTACAGGTTCAGTCCAGCATAGTTGAGAGGATTCGGATGGCACAATCTACAGATTCCAAGATTCAGCGGCTCAGAGCAGAGTGTGAGGCAGGAAGAAGACCAGAGTTGTGCATTCATGAAGATGGTACACTTCGGCACGGCACTCGTCTTTGTGTACCTAGGGGAGATATCAGACAGGAAGTTATGGCAGAAGCTCACAGTTCGCAGTTATCTATTCATCCCGGTAGTACGAAGATGTACCGTGATATTCGTCAGCACTTCTGGTGGAATGGCATGAAGAGGAAGATAGCCCGGTTTGTCTCTGGGTGTTTGGTTTGCCAGCAGGTTAAAGCTGAACATCAGAGGCTTGCTGGACTTCTTCAGCCCTTGCCGATTCCAGAATGGAAGTGGGAGCACGTGACCATGGTTTTTGTGACTGGATTGCCTAGATCCCCGGCTGGTCGAGATGCTATTTGGGTTATAGTTGACCGGCTCACGAAGGTGGCTCAATTTCTCCCATTCAGAGTTGGACAATCAACGGCTCAGTTGGCAGAGATGTATCTCAGACAGATTATCAGGCTTCACGGTGTGTCCGTCAGTATCACCTCGGACCGAGATTCAAGGTTTACGTCACACTTTTGGCGCAGCCTGCAAGAGAGTTTGGGAACTCACCTTCAGTTTAGCTCAGCATATCATCCGCAGACAGATAGCCAGTCAGAGTGCACCATCCAGACTATTGAGGATATGTTGTGGTCATGTACACTTGACTTCGGTGGGTCGTGGGAAGATCACCTGCACCTGGTGGAGTTCTCGTACAACAATAGTTTCCAGGCCAGTATTCAGATGGCTCCTTTCGATGCTCTGTACGGTAGAAAGTGCAGATCCCCGCTAGCATGGGATGATGTTGGAGAGAGGCAGATGCTCGGTCCAGAAATGATTGCCCAGACAGTTGAAGTAGTCAGAAGAGTCAGGGATCATCTTCGAGTTGCCTAAGACCACCAGCGACATTGGGCCGATGCCCATCGGTGTCCCTTAGAGTTTGCTATCGGCGACCATGTATTCCTTAGGATCTCGCCTAACCGCGGCGTCATTCGCTTTGGCGTACGGGGAAAGCTTAGTCCTAGGTATATAGGGCCGTTCGATATCCTGGAGCGAGTAGGAGATGTATCCTATCATCTCGCTCTTCTACCGTCGCTAAGTGAGGTGCATGATGTATTCCATGTGTCCCAATTACGACGGTACATCCCGGACCCGAGCCATCTCCTAGACCATCGGAATTGGTTGTTGGTACCAACCTTTTGTATGAGGAGAGGCCCGTGTCTATAATGGACCGGAGAGAGAAGATACTCAGAAGAACACTATTAACTTAGTCCGTGTTGCTTGGGGTCATCACTCTCTAGGTGAGTCAACGTGGGAGCGTGAGGACGACATCCGATAGCGATATCCCGATTTGTTTGACTCATAAGGTATAATGTCTTCCTTATGCCTCATGCTTTCCATCCCTTTGCTTGCATGTATGATTGTATGATTGAACTGCTTAGTGTAGCTTATTGGTGATTAGTATAGCTGGCTCTTACACCTCTAAGCATCTTGATTTAAATTCCGAAGACGGAATTCTTTTAAGGTGGGTAGAGTTGTAATGCCCATATTCGGAATACATACTTTGGTTAAGCTTGTATATATTTCGGACTTGTAATTTCTTTTCTCGGATTTTTGGCCTGTAATTGTATTTTGGCTCGACTTGCAGATTTTGGGTTTTCTCGTAAAATGGGTTTTGACATAGCTTGGTTTTATTTTGTGGAGTAGGATTGGTTTGGTTTGGTTTAATATGCTTGGAACACCTTAGCCTATGCTCAACCTTCATTCCACCACAACCCACCCTCATTTAATCCCACCTAACTTTTCTCTCTCCTCTTTACTTTCATTTATTTTTTCTCCATCTTCTTCTTCCTTCCTCCACACAACACTCCACCCATAGGCAAGTGCATCTTGCCACCACATGAGAACCTATTTTTATTTGTTAATTAGCTTAATTAGATGATTTGGAACAACATTAGAACTTGGCATTTTGTGATTTGGAGTCTCCATTGTTCTAGATCTAAGTTTTAAATATTTTCGAAAATTCTTGGTTTTGATCTATCAAACATTAATTTTTGCTTGTTTTGATGCTTCCATGTGGAAGAGAATTCAATTTTACACAAGTTAGAACTTTGAAAATCTGGATTTCGTTTTGATTTGGCCAAGATATGAAGATTTGATATTTTGGTGTTCTTGAGAAGTTCATCTCAGCCTTTGGAGAAGAAGACCCCCCCCTCGGCCTGCGCTTTTTAGCGCAGGGCTGACTTGCGCTCAGTCCCCTGGGCTGAACCGTACAGCCTTCCTCGACCGGCGCTCTTTAGCGCCGGCTGACCAGCGCAGCTTGCCCCTTGGCGAACTGCGCAAGTCTCCCCTGCGCCATCAGTCCATGCGCCCTTGGCCATGCGCCCTCGGCCGTGCGCCCTCGGCCCTTGCGCCTTCGACCGTACGCCATTGGCCTCTGTGCCATCGGCCCTGCTCCCCCTGTTTTTCCCATGCGCACTTGGCCTCCTGCGCCAACCGATCTAGCGCAAGCCAGTCCATGCGCCACCCGACCCAGCGCAACCTGTACGCTGTGCCATCCACCTCCTGCGCCATCCATCCCCTGGCGCACTTGACCCCTGCGCCATCTGCCCCCGGCGCACTTGACCCCTGCACCATCCACCCTCTGCACAACCCACTTTTCCATGATGGTTTAGTTTATTTCTTGGACCTGGCTTTTCTTTTGTGGATTGGAGTTTTGAGATCTTGTTCCACACAGCACGACTATCTTGATCCAACACGACCTGGCACGATTTTCGATGATTTTGCTTATGACTAATGCGGTTTCCTGATTCTGTGAAGTATGATTTTAGTACCTCTGATCTTCTTAATAGTGACCCGATGAGGTACACATTTGACTTGTAACCTGGGATTTATGAATTATCTCGGTAACCAGATAACTTGATAGTGGCCCGTGGTGGCGCACTCTTGACTTGTAACTTGTAACTTGACCTGCCTTGACTCGACTTGATAACTGGTCGAACTTGACTCTTGTAACTAACTTTGACACCGTGGGTGTTCCTTCTTGCTTGCTTGTGTAATCCACTTGTCTTGTCTTGCATCATGTCTAGGACGTGACTCCCTGGTTCCCACGGTCAGGGATTCATTCTGAATGTGGATTAGGATAATGACTAGATCAAACTATAGTTCATGGAGAATTTCCAGTCACAGGCAATTTCGTTATCTCGACGCCTTAATTGGACTTGTAGCTTGCCGACGAGTAAAGCATATTTCCAGCACACTATCATGTGTTGCACCTCTAAGTCACCTAATGGTATATCGTCTCCTGGGCGATGTACCCAACCATACTCTCAACCCGCGGAAGGATAACTGGATAGTCTGCAGGGCTTGGGACTGGGAAATTCTCATTTGCATCTTGTTAGTAATTAGGCTTGTGATAACCCTAGTTAGTTAAAGTAGTAAGCCGTAGTAATTGCTTGGCCGCTTGTGAATGGATGGTGTCCAGCCTGGTCTAAGTCTCGTCTAAGTCCCTATACCTGGTACTCCTGTACATGATTGTTTTACTTATCTTAAACAATAATGGATAGGGACACGTGCTATTCAGGCGAAGGATTATAACCCCGGTCCTTGTTGGTTTACGGGTTGTAATCTGGCTCCCGGAATGGTTCCATGTCCCTAGTCGCTTATTGTCCTGCTGTACTTTATTACTTGTACTTTTCTTCCATTTTCTTATGTTCTGATATGCTGGTTTTGTTCTTATTTCGTGGCCTCCCTGTGGCACTTGCTCTTTCTGGGGTTTGACCCAGCTGGTTTTGTGTGGCCAGATTTCGAAGCAGCTCCCGAGGATCTACCGAACCTCCAGCCCGATGGTGGCGACTAGAAGGAACCCGGGCTACGAGTGGGTTTCCTATTTTGTTTCGCTCACTCTATTGTAAAATTATTCTTTTGAGGCGTTTAGCCGACGAGCACCTGTTAGCTCGATGCACATTTACTTACTGTCTGCCTACGGGCTGTAACATGATTAGCAAATCCTAGGATTGATCATGTATGACTTAACTCTTGCTAGTCCTCGCATTTTGTATGACTAGCTTCATGATCAGCTCAATATGTAATATTTGGGACGCCTTTTATTGTATATATTGTGGTCTAACATCTTGTAATTATATTACTTGCTTGAGATTGAGACAATAGGCTTGACCTTAAGAGACCATTGGCTTGTAGTAAACCCTCATATCTAGACAGCCGTGACCGTATAGCGAGGTGGTTTCCATTTCAATATACGTAGCTGGCTATGTTCGCCCCCGCTCTCCAGTATTCTGGTTCTGGGACATGACATGTCCCGAGCCGATTCTACTGTCCGTGCGGATCCTTTTCTCTATTTTTACATCTGAGAGCTCTAGCCGAGCACCCGAGGGTTTCGAGGACGTATTTGACTTCCTTCCTGGTACCGACATCCTGTTCTAGTCATTAAACAAAGGCAAGTTACGGTTATGCTATCTTATATTTTAATTAGTAATTGTCAAGTTGCATGTTTAAACCACATTGCTACACGGAACCCTCTCCTAGGGTTCAAATATTGATTGATATTGATTGTAGGGATATTGGGGAATAGTGTAGCGTTTATGACCAATACTCCTCATATTGCATATTGTTATTGTGCGAGCTTACCCCTCTTACACACGGGGATAAGCCGTATCGCGTCTCTAGGATGCTATTGTACAACCCAAGCCGGTCATAGACGTTACATATTCAAATCATATTGTTTCAAGTATTGAATTGTTAAATTGCTGGAAAATATTGTTTCAACTGTTTAGCTTGCACTTTTTCGTTATTATTTGAAATGTGAGGTACATACTCGTACTTGCTCCTTTCCTGACTGGATTCCCCCCAATAGGTGATATTGATGACGCTGAGCTATTGTACAATAGCTATTATGATCCTGTGCTATACCCTGCGGTGTTACCAGAGTCTTCCTTGGAGGATGCAGATCATGAGGCCAAAGAGCCGGTCGTTTAGCTAGTTGCTATTTCCTTGTTTTCTAATTTTATTATGTTGGAAATTGTAGACTTTTGGTTTCAGTGTTTATTTCAGTATTTTCCTTTCCAGTTGTATTTCTCCTTATTGAATAAAAGTTTTAAACATTCGTAAATTCGTGTTGTGACAAATGTATAGATATTGTTGAGATTACCTGCAAATAGAAACAGCTTACTGCCGCCGTCTCACAATGGTGCAGGCTGGGCATGATCCGATTCGACCCAACAATTTGGGATCGGGTCGTGACATGTTTTTAGTGGTGGCCCATACAGGTCGATCAACAACTTAAGTGAACATACCTAGAAACAACCAGAACACTAGAATATTGATTTGTCACAACATAGGACCGAATTATCTATATATAAGTAACTATTTTTGCTTGCTTATAGAACGGTAGGTTACCTTGTTTACGCTTGCCCCTAAACTTGCCAGACTATGAAGACAACCTGACCTATGCCTATCAGTCGGTACTAGCAAGATCTTGTTTTCTATGCATGACGCAAGAAAACATGACAAGAGAATCGTAGTAGTAGATTGAGCAGCGGGAGGCTGCTCGAACCAGACCAGGACCAGAAGAGCTAATGATACCTAGAATTATTGATTAGCACTAGATGATACCCTACCGAAGCATAACATATTACCCTTGATTACACTTTTTCTGGCCAATATCTTTTCCAAAGTCATGTCTCCCCTACGATACAATTTTTGAAAATTGTAATCTTAATGAGAATGTATGTAAGGCGGTATTTATCAAGGATATATTGGTGATTAAGAATTGGAAGAATAGAATTTTGGAATACCTAGATATTATATATATATATATATATATATATATATATATATATATATATATATATATATATATATATATATATATATATATATATATATATATATATATATATACATGGTGAACGGAGAGTCTACTATATTCACCATGTTACAATATTAGGCCAAAATTATTTATTTTAAAATATTTATTTGGCTTGCTTATAGTTTTATAGGTTACCTTGCTTACATTTGAACCTAAACCTTATCTAGATTAGGCCGATTGTATGATGGTATGTTTTACTGCCTATTTTATTTTCAAGATTTTTGGTATATTTTAGTGTCCCATGGCTTTCGGGATTATTTTCTTCCATATCTTTATCAGATTCTAGCATACTTTAGGATCCATACTCTTTCGCCGTTTTTGGATTAAGATTAGATTTTTTTTCAATCTCCTTCTTTAGCAAACCTATTTCCAACTTTTCCATTTGTTGATCAAATCTTACTCATCTATCTTTATTGGAATCTAGATCCATTCGCTATTTAGAGTTTCAAATTCTTCTATAGCAAACCTAATACACTTATCTACCCAAAGTATTTCTACGACTAGTGTATCCAACCATTTCTCTTGACCTTATTTCCAATTAACTTTCTCAGAACCAATTTCAAACCGAATTCTTTTGGAACCATAAAGCCCCAAGTTAATTGTTACCAAAGAATTGGTTCAACTTAGCTGGTTCACATATCTTCCAATGGAACTATTTTTCGAAAAATAATTCCAATATGGATTGATATTTCCTAAGTTATTCCAAGTACCGAAAATATTTTTATTTGTTGATTTCCTCCACTCAACCCGAAACCTTACTCTCCCTAGGCAACTTCTTGATCAATTCACGGCCTAGAAAGCTTTTAAACTCAATACTTGAGTATCATGAAGCACGAACGGTCAGAGAATTGATTCCATCCTAATATTGAATTTTCTTTAGTCATTGAAAAACTTTTTGAATTGTTGAATTATCCCTTTGAAATTCCCATGGACAAAGTTAAGAAAATATTCAATGACCTAATATGGCTTCGCACATATGCGTCGCAACCATCTATTTGAATTATAGAAACTGCGAGTATACTGCAGCCAGTTGCGCACTGGCGGGACATAGACTCTAAGTTGAAGTGATTTAGGTGTTGATAAATTTTTGGATATTATTGAGACTACGTCCTAAATGCATCAAATTTGTCTCCTATGTTGTTCAGCCAGGAAATGGATAAAGTTGATAGACTACTCGAAAACCTATTACTATTCAAGTTATGGAGCCAAAATTTTACTGCAGTCAGGTGCACTCTAGCGAAGCATGAATTTGAGGCAAAGTGACTTCGGATATATTTGGGTTTTCGAATATTATTAAGACTATATCCATAATATGGTTGTCTTTTCTGCACCATCAAATTATTCTGACTGTTGTCCGAATTAGAGGATTTGTATTTCTAGCGGCTTTCCATTTTCAGAAATCTCTTATCACAGCTAGAAAGGATAGATTTTATATAAAATTGTACTTGATTTTTCCTAGAACTTATTAGGACCATATCAATCTCTATTGGCTCAATCTTTTTCCTGTTTCAATCTTAGTACGTTGCATATATATATATATATATATATATATATATATATATATATATATATATATATATATATATTTATTATTATTATTTATTTTTTAGTTACATATTTTGGAAGCTGTAGATAGTTGTGGTTAGCTTTATATATTAAATAGTTGATATACATCTTATGGATGACCATATGTATATAGTTGATAGCTATATACGGGGAAAACATAGATTGTTACTTATCTCATTTCTTGTAAGGGATCCTTGGGATTAATATTAGATAACTAAAGGGTAGAAAAGGTAAAAGAATACCTTGAGTAAGCTAGCCTTGAGGGAGTGGTATACCTAACTTGTGACTTATTTGGAATAGAATCGTTAGTAGTGCTCGCTAGCGTCTAAACCTCATTGAAAAATGATGGTATTTGACGATTTTGAATTTTATGCTTAAAGGAAGAGTTATTGAAGATAAAGGGAGACGTAGGTAGAGTTAGTGAGGAAAGTATAGGATTTGGTAATGTTCTCCCATGGAGGAAGTAAATTTGGATAATATATATAAACATGTGAATATAATGATCAAGTAAAGAAACACTTGACGAGGATCAACTTTTATGGTTAGATGACTACTATACCTAGAAGGGACGGATATAGCCATGGAAGGAATAACACTAGCAATGGAATGATAGGTTCTAGAGAAGAAATAAGCAGAGAGGATTTGAGATAAGACCATTGGCATACAACGATGGATGAAAAATTGATTTAGGTGATTTATGATTCCATATATATATATATATATATATATATATATTTAGTTTTAATACCTTGACAGATATCTTAGTTTTATGTAGATACCGAAAGTTCAGCTAGTTAGAGATTGGTTTTGTATGGTATTAATAAGATAGTTATCTTGTAAGTCTTTTTCCTGTATATCTTATCTTCTGACCATTAAAATAGTGAAACGATATTCTTTCTATTCCCTTTGATCATCACTCGGCCCTCAGTTGAAATATCTTACTCGATTACATTCCTATCATAGTTATATTATTCTAATCATCTTTGCTATCCTACCATCATACAACTTTTTATCTTTTCTGAGTGACAAACCCTTGTACCCCACTCCAATTTGATTTGACATTTTAGTCCCTCATCTCAAAAGATTCTATTACTTTCTGCCTTCTCAATAAACTGTTGACATTCGCTTCTTTTTTGCCTTTTCTGTTTCACGAGACCTCATTTGATTTTCTCCTATTTTATGATCATAATTGTACCTAGATTTTCTCGTGCCTAAAATGATTTTGATCACAACAACAATCCAACCCTATCTCAGATCATATCATGATAATTCTGATCGTGCCGATATTTTATCATTGTACCTAGTGATCATGCCTAGAATCCGATCGTGCCTAATGATTTAAACTCCATGTTTGATCAAGGTTAAGTGATTTTGATTGTACCACGGCCCTTATCTTTGAAATTTCGAGGAAGAAATTTTTCTAAGGAGGGAACGTTGTGAAACCCGCAAATTCGATTTTATTATTAAATTATTGGATTTCGGCTGCTAGCATAGTCTTAGATTTTTTATTAGTTATTATTATTATTATTAGTATTATTAGTATTATTATTATTATAGTCGGATCGAAAAAAACATTATTTTTAAAAATAAATGTATTTGGATCTTTGATTGCGCCGTCCCGATCCCGTGCCAGGGATCCGACCTCGAGCCCGAACCCGGCCTCGAATCCCATACCAAACCTATTTCTTTTTCTTTAAAATTGTTTAAATTAAATTTTGGAAAAAAAAAGAAGCTAGTATTTTCTTTATGTTACTTATTAACAAAAGAATAGAAAGAAAAAAAAAGAAAAAAAAAAGAAAAAACACCTTTTTCTAAAACCTACCCCCACTCTCCCTCACAGCAACACCCCGTGGGAATTGTTCCCACTCCTTTTCTTTCTCCTCCTAATTCTTCTCGCACTCCCCACATTTTTCTCCACCTCCTTGTAGAAGCATGGAATTTCACGATCAGAAATCATATGCGCCAAACACTACATGCGCCAGGAAGTTCAGACAAAGTACTTTGACACAGCAAAACAAGAACGTAGACATTAAAAGAAGGTTTTTATTTCGTATAAAAATCTATTACATGTCTTAAAAAGGGCTGTACAAAGGAGAACTTCTACAAAAAGAAAAGACCTTAAGTCTACAGCCAGGCGCAGCATCATCATGCGCTCTCGAACAGGCGCATCTCACCATGCGCTCTCAGACAGGCGCATCCCACCATGCGCTCTCAGCCGGGCGCATCCCTTCAGCAGCTCAGTTATGTGCATCCTCAGTTATGTACATCCCTTCAGCAGCTCAGTTATGTGCCACCCTTCCAGCCAGGCTCACCGCCGTCTAAATGCTTTGACTAATGAAGCATTTATTGAGCAGAACGAGGGTGGCAATCAACCCTCTAGCTGGAGGAAGGGCTCCCCAAATCGAGGAAGAGAAGAGCACCGCATGTCAACCTGTGGCCAGGGGAGGCTTCGAAAGAGCCTCCAAAGACGAAGGAAGACCGCAATCGAAACCGCGGCTAAAGGAGCAGCTTTCAACACAACCAGAATGGGCAACACCCACTCTGACGGAAGAAAGAGCCCCCGAAGCCGCAGCACCGCAATTCTGATCTGCGGCTCTTCCCACATAACGGAGACGAGGCTCGAGCATCCCGATCTTTGGATGCAACAGGCACCTTCTGCCTGCCTCAGAAGCCCTCGACTCCGACTTTTGGATGTAACAGTCACCTTCAAGTGCATCAATGAAGACAATGCGTCGCATCTTCACCCTCGGGAGCATCTCATCAACAGAATGCACTCGAGTAAACAAGTTCACTTCGGGAGGACGTGAGAGAATGAGAAGCAAACTCTCTCCATGCCATTATTTATAGGCCGGGTAAATCAAACCCATACGCCAAGTGGATGGCTCTCCGAATCCCGTGCAATGAATTTGCATTAAATGGATGAACCAGATGCTTCGAATTCAGCCAAGTCAAAAACGGCTATTTAAAGCACTCGAAGAACGTAACAGTCGTACCAAAAGACGTGTCATGCGGAGCGGATGCGTCGGTCAGACCGCGCTTCACACAGACGCGCCTTTCAACACCAAGCGCTTCACAAGCATGCGCCCTCATGCGGCCCCATGCGCCTAGTGGAACGCCGATCGATGCGCCCACTCCAACAGTCCATCACCTGTCAAAAACATTAAATGCTGAAGTCTGACAGAGTTGGCAGCACGCCTCTTGAGGACTGAACAGTTGACAGCTTTTTCAGAAAATGAAGCGTCGCCAACGTCAGCATCATCATTACTTCCTTCGGCAGTTACAAGCCACGTGGCCGCCCAACTACTCGCATGCGCCTCCGCGGCCATGCGCCCAAAGTTCTACATGCACCTCAAAAGCCATACGTCTCAGACTTTCTCTCTGATTCCGAAAGACAGAAGTTAAGTCACTACTGAAGCTTCGCATGTGCCTCAAAAGCCATGCATCCCAGACTTCACTCTGATCCCGAAAGACATAAGTAAAGTCACTACTGAAGCTTTGCATGCGCCTCAAAAGCTATGCGCCCCAAATGGTTCGCGACTCCCAAAGGTTACGAGCCAAAGTCTCCTCATGCGCCCAATCCCAGGCGCATCCTACCAGATCATTCTCCACCAAATCCGAGATCTCCGAGCTATAGGCCGATGACACGTGTCCTTTGACTCGATTCACCCAAGATCTCAGCAACAGAAAAATCCTCTTCTCTGCTACGTGCCGGCCCACAACAGCAGCATGAAGAATTCAACCCCTCAATCAGGGCGCATTGTCCATGCGCCTCCATCAACAATCTCCACGTGGCGTCCCCGCGTCTAGGCGCATCCTACATATGCGTGCATGAGCAGCCAGCCTGCAGACTATAAATAGAGGGATCGTTTCTTTCGTAGAAACACACACAGAGGAACGTACATAGACAGACAGAGACATTGCACAACCAGAGAGGCAGATACAGACACTCAACGTCTTCCTCCTCTCAGCAAGCTCCAGCACCCAGAGCAATCCAAACCTTCAGAGAACCGATAACCGTCGTCAGATCGTCAACGGAGTCAACACATTACCACTCGCTCCATCGGCACAAGGGACCCAGATAAACAAAAATGTACTCCTAGGACTACGTCTAAGTCCTATAATGTAACACTGTTCTATTTGGATTAAAATTTGCAATCAAAGGATTTTAATGGCAAACAAGCTGGCGACTCTGCTGAGGACCTCTTTCTCCTCCACCGAAAAAGCTGTGTCGCAATCCGATGATGTGAAGGTGGGCTCCTCCCACAAGATGCTGGTCGTACACCTCAATCAACAGGCGTATGAGGAGTTCATCTCTGAAGGCAGTGCGAGTCCTTCGAAGCGGCTGCCAAAGTCGAAGAAGACCCGCCGAGTCTGGGTGCGCAAGGTCGACGCCTCTGGCACCACCACCGAAGGGGATGCGCCGATCCAGCCTTCTCTTCCTGCTGACGTCCTCAGCAACCGAGATGGGCCCACCGGTGTAGCGCATCCCTCGGGGAAACGTGCAGCTGACCACATTCCCCAGCCATCTCCCTCTCAGGCGAGGAAGATGCGTCGATGGAGCAGGGGCGCAGCTAATGCCCCGCGCATCACCTTCGATGCGCCACAGAAGGTCTCTGTCTTTGACAGACTCACTCGCTGTAGTGGCGAGGAGAATTTGGATTCTGAGTACTATGCGCCCCAACGGGCTAGTACGAAAAAGTCCAAGGCAGCACGGGCCATGCGTCCCAAACGTGCTATGCCAGCAGCAAGCCAGAAGCATGCGCTCACAATCATGCTCGCTGCTGACGGTAAGCTATATAAGGTTGACTCAGGTGCTTCTGTGCCAAAAACGAGCCAACCTTCAAAGTCCTTATCTCACTTGGACGCATCTGTTGCGTTCGTAACCAAGTCGAGTAAGGCAAACCCAGTGGTTTTGAACTCCCGCGCCCCCTCTGGTTGTGCGTCTGAGGTTCGTTCAAGTCAAATTAAATGTTGTTCCCCCACTACTGATCTGAGCACCTGTTTGGTGTTGGATCATGGGGCGCAGCATTCACTTGACCACCCCGACGCTTGGCCTTGCCATGCGCCTGAAGGGGGTACGAAGGTGGCACTCTCCTCCAACGATCTGCGTAACGTGATCACTCACAAGCGCCGATCAGGAGAGTCGACTGACGAGCACGATGCGCCCCTCACAGGGCACACTTGTGCTGTAGTCACCATCAACGGCTGTTGCAAGGCAGCAGTCCTACCAAGACAGTCGGTGTTCCAGCGGCTGCAATCATCGACACCCCTCCAACGTCGCCTCGGGAAGAAAGTGTCAACAAAAGAGGAGCCAGAGGTCGCTTCATGCAATGTAATCTCCAACTCCACGTCAGTCCGAAAGACGACTGGCAATTCCTCGTCCAAGAGCCAGCAGAGGAAAACCAAGACAATTGTCTCGTCCTCCGGAGTGTTCGAAGGCACTCGGGGGAGGAAGAAGATCTTGGAGGAAGCTGGGGGTAGTCGAGCCCTTGTTGATCCTCCTTCCGAAAATGAGGGTGTTCTCCAAAGCACAGCTGGGATGGATCTTCATCCTCAGGGCGAAGTCAGCCTCTCCGACATAGCTGGGGGTCGTCTAGCCCCTGTGGACCTGCATCTTGAAGATGAAAAAGTCCTTCAAGACATGACTGGGGGTAATCAGGCCCTTACGGATACTTCTCCCGAAGACAAAGGGGTCCTCCAAAACTTAGCTGGGGGTAGTCTAGCCCTTGCGGATCCGAGTCTCGAAGACGAAAAAGTCCTCAGGAACATAGCTGGGGGTAGCCAAGACGAAGCTCCGGGAACAACAACTCCTCTACAGGAGAGTGAGGCTGAAAGCGAAGCCTCAACTGGGCCATCCGACTCCAGCCGTGTCATGACAGTCTCCATAGCTGGAGGTGATACCGAGTCTGATGTTCCGCCACCAGACCTCGTTCAGCGTATGGATACCTTGGAGGGAGGACTCAAAACCCTCTCTGCCTCTATGCAAACACTGACTCAAGCAGTGTTTGAGATACGGTCAGCTTTGGCCATGACACCTTCTACCGGTTCCGACCCAGGGGCCAATGGAGAGTCAAGTGTACCCCCTCAACGGGTATCCTTGGATACGGATCGTCGCCAAGCCCCCCGGACGTCGGAGCCCTCAAATGCTCAACTCCAGGTGGTACCACCTTCCCCGACTCCCAGCTCCACGGAAGGCGTGGTCGAGATGATCAGGGACCTGCGCGAGCGCTTTGAGTCCAAGATGAGACAAGAGGAGCGCCAAAAGATAGGTATCCCCCAACCTTATCCCCTCGAATGGAATAAAGTGGTTTATCCTCCCAAATATAAACCATAAACACTGACGCCATACGACGGGAAGGACTCTCCACGTCGCTATTTGACGTACTTCCAGTCCCAAACGGGACATCTGCCGAAGAAGGACGCGCTACTCACCATCATATTTGTCGGGGCATTGAAAGGAGTGGCGTACGACTGGTACTGCAGCCTCCCCGACAATTTCATATCTTCCTTCGACGATTTGACGCACCTTTTCCTCGACCGTTTCTAGGACAGCGGGAAGGACATGACAATGGCGTCCCTCATAGAGATACGCCAGAAGAAGAAGGAAACAGTTCGGGTATTCATCGAAAGCTTCCGACAGGCCTGCTTCAGACTGCCCCCGGACATGCCAGAACATGCACTCCTCTCCTCCTGCAGCATGAACATGCTCTCCGCAGTCAAACTCTGGCTCAATTCTACTCCTCCTTCCGACTGGAGTTCCTTGATCATCGAAGCTGAAGCAGCAGAAAAGAAGGCGTCCAATGCTCGCCTTCTGGGAGTTAGTTTCCCTGCCTTTGAGGACAAGGGGAAGCAGCCTGCAGCCAACAACCCCGGACGAGAGACAAAGGGGAAACAGGCATTGACTGTCAATGCCTCAAAAGGTGCATCAGCACCTACTCAGAAGCCTCCACTTGCACCAAGGCCAAAGGAGGTTTACTCTTTCAACGATAAAGACACCCTGCAACTCTTCGAGATACTGAAGCAGGGTGACAAGATCAAGTTGCCGGACCCGAAGCGTCCGGACGAGGTTGGAAAAGTGGACAATCCGAGGTACTGTCACTACTATCGGTTTGTCGGACATTCAACCAAGGACTGCTACGTCCTCAAAAACTACATCCAGCGCATGATCAATGCGGATGTTATCTCCGTCGACTACGAGGAGAAGACGGTTTCGGCCAACGTGGTGTCACTCCAGTTTGGCACCTTGTCGCCGACCACAACACAAGATGGTGTCGTCCCCATCCCTAAGGCGACAATGGAGGTGGTTAACTTACCACCTACTCATGACAACGTGAGTGGACTCATCCCATTCACCACATCGCGGGGAGAGATCTTATGGGTTCACCCTGATCTCGTCTTCGAGGTTACTCAACCGGAGGTACGCTCTGCCTCCAAAACCAAAGGCAGAAAGATCAAGTCTTGCCGCATGATCTCTTTCTCCGCAGAAGAGGCCCTTCCTGTACAAATGCGTTCACAACAGAACGCCCAACCCGACGAAGCTGCCGTCGAGGTAGTGCCTCCTTGTACCGTCCCTGCTACCGAAGAAGGGGGTTCGTCCAAGCCTCCAGCAGCTAATAAGCAAAAGCATGTAGAGGCTCGTTTCGATGGGCCTCTGCGAAAGGAGAATGCTTCAGGGCTAGCCAAGCCCCACAACTTCGACATACTAGCACAACTTGCCAGTACTCCTGCCCGCCTTTCTCTGTTTGAGCTCCTTTGTCTTTCCAAGGACACTCGCGAAGCTCTCTGCGAAGCCCTGAAGGATGCTGAGTCCTTCATCAGTCAGGTCAAGCAGGCTGAAGATCTCCCAACTACATGTGCGCACTGTCATTGTGTGGATGAGGTTATCCCCAATATAACATTCACCCAACAAGACATACTGCTCAAGCACAACCGACATAACAGGCCGCTGTATTATACCGGGTATATCGGTTCTGTCAAGGTAAAGCAGATTCCGATCGATCCGGGGTCTTCCCTCAGCATCATTTCTAAGACGCTGCTCTCAACACTGGGGATCCTAATGTACCGATTGGTGCCATCCAACACAATAATCAGTGGCTTCAACGTTAGCAAAAGCGAGCCACTGGACAAGATACGACTAAAGTGCCATATCGGTAACCTCAGAACTGAGGTGACTTGTCATATCGTGGACGCCGACGTCAACTACAACCTCCTGTTGGGTCGTCCATGGCTGCATGAGTACATGGTGGTGCCATCCACGCTCCACCAATGTATGAAGTACGTGTCCACCAACAACATCATCCGGACGGAGTTCGCGGACATTGACCCTTTCAAAGGGGTTGAAGCTTACTTCACTGATTCCTCCTTGTACAAGTCACCTGACGAGGAGAAAACCAATGATGCTGACGATGAAGCAAAACGGCAGCAGAGCCAGATATGGAGCCGGAGATGACTTCCGACGCTCCTTTGAAGATCCGACTCAAAGGCAAACCGCCTTAGAAGTTGCCTCCCATGAACATCAAGCTACCCGAGAAAGCACCAACTGCTCCTGAAGCTCCCTTGAAGATACGCCTCAAGGGAAAGCCGCCTCAGACATCGGCTCCCCTTGTGGCAAAACTACAAGGGAAGACACCAATCACCGGAGGCACAGTGGAGGCACCTCTGAAGGTGCGTCTTAAAGGCAAGCCGCCGCAATCTAAGCTGCCAGAGAAGGCCCACGTAGCCCTCTCGGACCCCAAAATCAAAGCTGTGGTGGACTCTCCCGATCCAATCCCAGAACTCACAAATAAGGAGCTAGGGGAATATATCTCTGCTGATGTAGACGCACCCTCTCTGGACAATATAATCCCGCAGGATAAAATCTCGTATTTCATCAATAATAGAGTATCTTTTAATTATTCTAGTCTTCCACATTGAAATGCCATGTATACATTAGATAACGCTCTACGGTCGTTGTAAACACAAATAACGACTGTCCATCATGTAAATCGAGTAGTCCCGTTCCAAGGGGTCTGTTCTGTAGTCCTACCGTGGAGTCGAGACGAAGAATCTATCATTTTTGGCAAAGTTGAGCGTCATCAAGACCTCCCACCACTCGAGCCAGAACCAGATACCGGCCGAATACAAGTCTATCGGTACACGGACAAGGCAAAGTACCTCATCCAAAAGATGGATTACGACCTAAAAAGCAACAAAGGCCTGAACTACGGCAAGGGTCGACGTCTTCCTCTCCGGCTTCCAACACCTAAAGGAAAGCCGTAGGACTACTATAATCGGACTCGACGGGGGATAGGCTATGTCACGCCGCCGTCAACTCCAGAGAGTTCGGAGGCAGAAGAAGCAGAACATTCTCATTCGTCTGAAGCATCAACTTGGGATTTCGATACCAGTATCGGCTCAGTCTTTAAGAGAGTGCTGTCAGCCAACATGACATCCGCTCAACCTCAAGAAGGCGAAGATCAAGCACCGAAATTCTTCGAAGAAGAACCCTGGGCGCAACGCTTAGGAGAACAGTGGGAGTCTCGTTTTGAGCTACGCGAACTCCCTACCGAAGACGAAGTCGAGCAGATCGACCTTGGGGATGGATCTTCTTCTAAACCCATCTTCATCAGCAAAAGCCTAAAAGGAGAAGACCAGGAGTCTTTAATCCAACTGGCTAAAGAATATATTGATGTCTTCGCCTGGAGCTACGAAGACATACCAGGACTTGATCCTCAGATCGTGATGCATAGGCTCAACATCTTACCCGATGCCAAGCCTATCAAACAACAACAGCGACGTTTTTGTCCGGACATCATGAACACCATTGATCAGGAGGTGGAAAAACTCTTGACCAGCGGCTTCATCCGTAAAGAACAACACTCGGATTGGGTGGCCAAAGTTGTCCCTGTCACCAAGAAGAATAGGAAGATTCGAGTCTGCATCGACTTCAGGCATCTCAACTCCGCTTACCCGAAGGATGAATTCCCGCTTCCCATCACCGACGTGATGATCGACAACACATGTGGCTTCGAACGCATGTCTTTCATGGACGGATATTCGGGCTACAACCAGATCAAGATGTTCCCCGATGACGTAAAACATACGTCGTTCAGGAGTCCAAAGGGCATTTTCTGCTACACAGTGATGCCCTTCGGCTTGAAGAACGCTGGTGCCACATACCAACGAGCTATGAGCACCATTTTTCGTCAGCATCTTCGCAAGATAGTCGAATGCTACGTTGATGACATCGCAGTCAAGAGCCGTCTCAAAGGAGATCACCTACAAGACCTGAAGACAGTCTTCGATCTCATATGGGCACATCAACTCAAGAGGGGTTTATAGCAGAAAGTTCTTGGGCTTCATTATCACGGCGAAAGGCATTCATGTCGATCCCGAGAAGACCAAAGCCATCTTCGACATGGGCCCTCCGAAGAGCCTCCGAGAACTTCGAGGCCTGCAGGGGCGTCTGGCATACATCCGGAGGTTCATAGTAAACCTTTCCGAAAAATATCGACCCTTCACTCAGCTTATGAAGAAGGGAGTCTCTTACGTCTGGACAGAGGAATGCCAAAAAGCTTTCGACGACATTAAAGCTTACCTGACGAGCCCGCCAGTCCTGGTGGCACCCGTCGCTGGCAAACCATTTCTCCTCTACGTCCGTGCCATGGATCATTCCCTCGGCGCTCTGCTGGCTCAGAACAACGATATAGGCTATGAGCAAGCTATCTACTACCAAAGAAGAACACTGATCGGGGCCGAACACCGGTACAACCCCGTTGAAAAGGAGTGCTTGGTGTTGGTATTTGCCATCCAGAAGACTCGCCATTATGTCTCAGGCCAGACGATTCATGTCATCTCCTGAGTCAATCCACTCAGAGTTCTCATGACAAAGCCAAGGTCATTAAATTCCCGGCTAGCTACGTGGGCGATCCTGCTAACACCATACAACATGGTGTTCGTTCCACAAAGCCGTCAAGGGTCAGGCACTGGCCGACTTTTTAGCTGCGTACCCCATCCCGGAGTCCTCCAGACTCTATGAAGACATCCCGGATGAGGTCCAAGAATCTAACGTCACCGAAGAAAGCCCCGTCTGGCGGATGTTTTTCGATGGTGCCTCAAGAACAGGCCCCAAAGGCCAAATTATCGCAGGAGTGGGGGTAGTCTTGGTCTCTCCCGATCAGCTGGTAATCTAGCGTGCCTACTCCCTTTCGAAGCCGTGCTCCAACAATGTTGTCGAGTACAATACTCTGATCATGGGACTCCAGGTGGCGCGACAGCTGGGGGTGGACCATCTGGAAGCCTACGGCGACTCAAAACTCGTCGTAAACCAGATCAGAGGGCAATACGAGGTTCGCCATGAAGACCTGATCCCTTACCATGAAGTCGTATTGAACATTATTTCAACCTTCGTTGAGTTCTTCATCGAACATGTTCCTCGTTTACAAAATCTGGAGGCTGACGCCCTGGCTGGCCTTGCAGCCTCGTTAGCAGCACCCCTCGGGACTCAACACTACGTTACGGTAGTTGGTCGAGACTTGGTCTGCCTAAAAACAACCTGTGCTCACAAGTGACCCATGCCATGTCAACAAGTGCTGGTGTTAATGTCCGAGACTGGAGATTCCCGTTCATCGACTTCGCTGTTTACGGAATTCTCCCGGAAGACCTGAAAGAAGTCACCTCAGTCAGGAGGCGCTCCCTTCGACTTCGCTGTTTACGGAATTCTCCCGAAGCCCTTCGAGAAGCTCACGATGGGACCTGTGGAGCCCATCAACCTGGCCCTAAGTTGCAGGATCGACTGCGACGCATGGGCTACTACTGGCCAACCATGGCCGCTGACGTTGTCGACTATGCTAAAAAGTGCCATGCGTGCCAGCTTCACGCAGACTTCATCCATACACCGTCAGAACCACTACATCCTACAATCGCCTCTTGGCCCTTCGAAGCTTGGGGCATGGACATTGTAGGACCAATCACCCCTCCTTCATCGAGAGGACACCGCTTCATCCTAGCCATCACCGACTACTTCTCCAAATGGGCAGAAGCAGTCCCGCTGGCGGAAGTAAAGAGCTCTAGGGTGATCAGCTTCATTAAGCACCATGTCATCTACCGTTTCGGGGTACCCCGGAGAATTATCCATGATAACGGTCCTCAGTTCATCAGTCATGTTTTTAGCAGATTCTGTGACAAGAATCGCATTCAAAACGTGGCCTCAACTGCCTACAATCCGGCAGCAAACGGATTGGCCGAGGCGTTCAACAAGACTATCGTCAGGCTACTCAAAAAAGTCGTGTCATCCAACAAACGCGACTGGGACGAAAAGCTCGGCGAATGCCTTTGGGCCTACCGTACAACAGTACGGACCCCGACAGGAAATACACCATTCTCCCTAGTCTACGGAAGCAAAACGGTACTACCTCTCGAGATCCAGATACCCTCACTCTACGTAGCAATCACAAACCAACTCACAGAAGAGGACAATCAACGTCGTCGTCTGCGGGAACTGGAGGCACTTGACGAAAAGCGTATCCTAGCTCAACAACGCATCGAAATCTACCAAGCCTGTATATCACAGCCTTTCAACAAGAAGGTCAAACAAAGGAATTTCCAAGTAGGCGACCTGGTTCTGGCAGTCAGGAGGCCGATGCTGTTGACTCACAAGACACCAGAAAAGTTCGAGCCCAAATAGGAAGGACCTTTCATCATAGAGACGGTATAATCAAACGGTGCTTACCGCCTCGCTAAACCCAATGGGGACTTGTTCATGATGCCCATCAACGACAAGTTCCTAAAGAAGTACTACTCTTGACATCTTTCAGACATGTACTTCCACAAAGGATCAGTGGACCCAATCATCAGGATTCACATACAAATTCCTTCCACAAAATCAGATGCTTCTGGAACCTAGTTGTTCTGTGGCATTCTCCAGTAGAAGGACAACCACGTCCACATCACCTCTGAGTTGTCCCCCTATGCCCTACAAAGCAAAATCTTACACTCCGTGAGACTATGCTACCTATCATGTTTACCACGTCCACATTACCTCTGAGTAAACATCCCGTACAGACAACCCCTGCGTTGCCGTACATTGATCGCAGAACTTCCACGTCCACATTACCTCTGAGTAGTTCCGTGTATCCCCCAGAGTCATTCCTACCACGTCCATAACACCTCTGAGTAGGAAGATTCCATCATTTGAATCCTATATTTGCCACGTCCACATCACCTTTGAGCAAACATGTTGGATCTCTCAAACTTATTATCTGTACCTAAAAACTAAGGTGCGCAAAAGATAATGGGTCCATACAAATTATCAAGTTCATGACAGCAAAAATGAACACATCACAAAAATCTTTGTATTTCTTTATTCTAAAAAAGAGAGTAAAGGATTACACCCTCCCCAACAAGTTGTAAAAACACAAAAAAAAGATACTACAATCCCTAAACATCCCCAGGGATGGCTGACAGCTCTTCAATCCGGTGCCTCAAGTCTGTCGCTCGAGTCTCCACAGTCGCCAGGACCCGACGTTCAGCTTCTTGACGCATCGCCTCTATGGCCTCGGAAGAAGTGTCATCCTCATGCTTCTCATCCAGCTGCTGCCGCTGCTGAGCCAGAGTAAGAGCCCGGTGGGTGAAAGCTGCTTCCTCCTTCTTGAATGCTACATGTTCAGCCTGGGCATGCTCAACATCCAATAGGAGTCGGGCCCACTGGTCCTCAAGGTGGCGAATCTGGGCATCAACCTCCGCGATACTAGCGTCCAATGCAGTTCGCAACTCCACCTTCTCCTACGTAGACTGAGACAATCGCTCTACTGCAGCTTCAGTCTCAGCCACTTCGCGTTCCCAGACACCCACGGTGGCCTGATAAGAGGACTCAATCTCAGCAATCAGCTTCTCCATTTCTGCGTCTATCAGGGCGGAAAGATCATTCCGCTGGATACGCTGAAACTCGGAAAGCAGTTGATCCAGCTCAGTCACCGAGGCCGCCAGAATCTCAGCCATATGATCATGGCCCTGGTGGAGACGTATCAGGTTGATGTGTGGAAGTGCCATGGATTTTGCCACCGCAAAACTCCTATTGGTGTTCATCACTGTCGACACACCCTTCTGCAGCATCTTGTACACTGCCTTAACGATGAATTTCACGTACTCATCTGCATCCGCCAATACTTGTGGTGTCATGGCAGGAGTTGGAGGAGTTACCCTGGATGGCAGACCCGAAGAAGACCCGTCGATCTCAATCTGCGAGGTTTGAACATCGACCTCAGCAGACTCTTCCGTACCAGGAACTTGAATTCCGTTACCAGTACCAGATGCCAAGAGTACAGAAGGAGTTGGATGGGGCGTCGATATCGTCCCCCAAGTCGAAGAAGCAACAAAGGGCTCTTGCATCAGCAAGCCCTTGCCCTTTCCCGGCTCAAAGGGACTATCAGCATCCGGAGCTGCCTCCTCCACCACCGAGGCACGATCTATGACCAGCGCGGAGCCTTCCTCTGGTAAGCTAACCAGATTAGCTCTCGTTTCCTGGCGGGGTACATCTTCTGGGGTCGGGCTCGGCGGACGAGTCTCCCCTTCATCATCGAATCCCTCTACGAGGACCAAATCTGTCGCCACCTCCCGGCCGGCAGCCACCTCAGCTCCCATTGCTGAGCCTGGGGTAGGGCTCGGCAACGCTACAGCCGACCTTCCCGCATCATGACAAGGAGGGGAATCAACCCTCTTCTCTGTTGCAATCACGTCTGTTACCCCCGCAACAGACTCACGCATCTCTGGAGGAACGTCTTCCGAAGACGACGAACTCTACCCTACTTCATCATCAGGAAGCCCCGTGTCTGCAGGACCCTCAACGTCCAAGGCCCCAACGGCGGCTTGCACCATCCCGAAAGTTGCTATAACCTCAGTGTCTCTTCCGACAAAGTCCGGAGATACTAAAATCTCTGCAAGAATAACATCTTCAGGATTCTCCTCCATTGGAGACATTACCGTCGGAGGAATTCGCTCATCAGAGGAGCTTGCCACCTCCTTCGGTTTACTGACACCCGGTTTCGAAACACGAGTTTTCTTCTTCAACGATCCCTACAAGAAGAAAAGCACAAGTCACCAAAATGACATGATGAGCCAGATTGCGGAGGACTCTTTACCTCAGCAGGGACTGATTCTAGTGACGCAGCCTTTGGAGTCGTCACTTTCCTTGGCCTTTTTGGTACAAACGAACCGGCCTCTGCGTCAGCCCGTCTCTTCCCAACAGGGGGATCTCTCACTGATGCTACAGCAGCAGCCCGATATCCCGCCAATTCTGGTGGACGATATGACCGAGCCGCCACCAACATATTTGTCGTAGCCTCTAGCTGAGTTCTAATGATGAAATTGGTCTCTCCGTCATAACCAGGAGACACAGTATTCATGGTGCAATACAGTTTAATGGCTGAATACAGGATTTGTGGCCGAGGGTTGCGAACTGGCGTAGTAAAATGAACACCAGTGCACCCGGTATTGTAATATTGCCAGCCTCGGGCTCCGTCCAGCAAACTCCCGGCAAACCCCAAACTGTCTCCTGCAGACGGGGACACCAGTGTGCAACCACTTCCTCTTGTAGAAGCGACGGATAAATGCGTCACCTTCAACGTGATCCTCCTCCGAGCCTGGACTCATCACGTTCGGGTGATGTAGAATCAACCATCCCATCAGATAATGGAATGGTAGTTCGGCCCGGAGAAAGTTGTCATTTCTACCTCTCTCATGGATCACGTCCTCAGCAAAGGTCCTCAAGCCCCGCAACAGGTTACACACCATCGCGGGGAGAAGAGCCAAAGGATGACCAAAGGCCAATTTTACTGCTGGCAAAATGAGGTTCCGGTGTACCCTCTCCATGGAACTCGATCCGCCCGCGAACACACAATCCCGGAGCCATATCATCAAATAAGTAGCCAATACTGCCTTAGATGACATCCGGTACGCACAGTGCCAAAAGTAGCTATACGCGTTCTCGCCACTCTCATTTGAACGAGGGGCCCTCTCGTCCAACCGGCTCATTTCAGAGGTCATCTCCACGGGTTTCAGCCCTTGCGGAGTCATAAACTGAATCTTCGAAGAATCTGCCAAATCCTGCTTGAAGACGTAATCCCTCCAAGCAGTCACATGAGGTTGAGACTTGCCTTTCTCCCTCTGTTGCATCAGATAATGATGGCTCGCTACCTCTTTGAAAACAGCCATCATCTCCGGGTCCTTCTTTTCCAAGACAAGGATCTCTTCGTTTGATAGAAAATATTCTTCGTACGGTTCAGAGCCCCAGGGAAGCCTGGATACCTCGTACATTTCGTGGAGAGCCAATCCCAACTCTCCCACTGGAGTAAAGAAAGTGCCAGTCTGGGTATTGAATATTTCCAAGAGAGCAAGGAACATATGCTTATTGAGATCCACGCCAGCCTGTGTGGCACGGATAGCGGCCGTCGGCCCAATCTCTTTAAGCTCAGCCTTGAACTTCGACAACACCCAAAGAGTCAAGTCGTCCCACTTTGGCATGTGGTGACACCAACCTTCAACCCTAAAGCTACCTTTCGGATACATGACCCTCGATGTTAGCATCCGATTTGCAAAGATCGAAGCACTGAAGACAAAGGTGTCATCAGGAACCTCACTATAAAGGCTCCCAGGATGCAAAGTTCGACAACTAAACGAGGGACCGGCTCACAAAGCGGCCAGGGTATCCTTTTGATTCGAAGTGGCATCAATCGAAAGAGTACCTCCCAATGCCCCTCCTTGAGAAGGAGTAAGTTCCCAGGGCATCCTTCTCTTGGAAGCTAAACGGTAGAAGGCCGTCAGCGGTAACTGACGTTCAAGTTATCGCATATACAGAACCATGCCCTTCGCAGAGAAGAACCAGTCTTCTTTGATCTTCAGTATCTTCGTCTCAGTGGAGATCAGGCGGTCACCGAACAAAAAGACAGGTTTTAAGAAGGTCACATCCTCGGATTCAGCAGATTTTAGTTTACCGCTCTCCATCATACTCTGAAGAAAAATTGGCAACTGATTCTGGATCTGCTGCATTCTCTCCGGAGGTTGATTCTGTAGGATAGCATCCTTCGCAGGGTTGATAACCTCCTCATCAAAATTAACTCCCATTTGACAAAGAGAAGCATCCAGAAGGACTTCATTCAGCAAAGGGATTGTCATCAACACTGATACAATAAAAACAAAAGTTAGGTAAAAAGCCCTAAGAAGATAAAGTGTGTCAAGCAGCCTGGCGCATCATCAGGGTGCAAACCCATGCGCATCAGCAGTGTGGCTTCGGCGCATCAACAGGGTGTAAACCCATGCGCATCAGCTGTGAAGCTTCGGCGCATCATCAGGGTGCAAACCCATGCGCGTCAGCAGTGAAGCTTCGACGCATCATCAGGGTGTAAACCCATGCGCGTTAGCAGTTAAACCTCGGTGCATAATAAGGGCCTAAACCCATGCACGTTGGTAGAATAAAACCTCGACGCATCATCAGGACAGAAGTCCATGTGCGTCGGCAGCAGAGAGTTAGGGCACACTATAAACAATACCCACCCGTCACCGCAGGCCGAACGTCGGCCGGAGTCACAATGGTGACATGAGCGTCTTCCTCGGCGAACTCCGTAGGCTCCTTTCCCTTGCCAGCACCGCCGCGAGGAGTCTTGGGAGCCATTTCTTGAAAGGAGAAAGTTAGGGTTTTTTCGAAGAAGAACTCTAAAAGACAAAAGCAAAGAGAAGAATCAGGCTAGAACTCTCTCTCTCTCTTCTCCTCATGCCTATTTATAGTGTGACCTCAGCCGCCGCTTCGGGTTCTGTGAAGAGATAACTGCAGATAAAACCAAAAAGATCATCATTAATCTTCTTGGTTATCGAAACATTATCATTTGCATTAACTGAGAGGAGCATGCGCCCCATCACTGATGCACGGAGTATCCATGCGCCCGAACAGATATGCGTCCCAACCACCATGCTTCTTATTCAAAGTATTCCAAAACTTGACAAAAAAGTTTTGAAAACTTTGAAGGGGGTCTTGTAGAAGCATAGAATTTCACGATCGGAAATCCTATGTGCCAAACACTACATGCGCCAGGAAGTTCAGACAAAGTACTTTGACACAGCAAAACAAGAACGTAGACATTAAAAGAAGGTTTTTATTTCGTATAAAAATCTATTACATGTCTTAAAAAGGGCTGTACAAAGGAGAACTTCTACAAAAAGAAAAGACCCTAAGTCTACAGCCAGGCGCAGCATCATCATGCGCTCTCGAACAGGCGCATCTCACCATGCGCTCTCAGGCAGGCGCATCCCACCATGCGCTCTCAGCCGGGCGCATCCCTTCAGCAGCTCAGTTATGTGCATCCTCAGTTATGTGCATCCCTTCAGCAGCTCAGTTATGTGCCACCCTTCCAGCCAGGCTCACCGCCGTCTAAATACTTCGACTAATGAAGCATTTATTAAGCAGAACGAGGGTGGCAATCAACCCTCTAGCTGGAGGAAGGGCTCCCCAAACCGAGGAAGAGAAGAGCACCGCAAGTCAACCCGTGGCCAGGGAAGGCTTCGAAAGAGCCTCCAAAGACGAAGGAAGACCGCAATCGAAACCGCGGCTAAAGGAGCAGCTTTCAACACAACCAGAATAGGCAACACCCACTCTGACAGAAGAAAGAGCCTCCGAAGCCGCAGCACCGCAATTCCGATCTACGATTTTTCCTACATAATGGAGACGAGGCTCGAGCATCCCGATCTTTGGATGCAACAGGCACCTTCTGCCTGCCTCAGAAGCCCTCGACTCCGACTTTTGGATGTAACAGTCACCTTCAAGTGCATCAATGAAGACAATGCGTCGCATCTTCACCCTCGGAAGCATCTCATCAACAGAATGCACTCGAGTAAACAAGTTCACTTCGGGAGGACGTGAGAGAACGAGAAGCAAACTCTCTCCATGCCACTATTTATAGGCCGGGTAAATCAAACCCATGCGCCAATGGATGGCTCTCCGAATCCCGTGCAATGAATTTACATTAAATGGATGAACCAGACGCTTCGAATTCAGCCAAGTCAAAAATGGCTATTTAAAGCACTCGAAGAACGTAACAGTCGCACCAAAAGACGTGACACGCGGAGCGGATGCGCCGGTCAGACTGCGTATCACACAGATGCACCTTTCAACACCAAGCGCTTCACAAGCATGCGCCCTCATGCGACCCCATGTGCCTAGTGGAACGTCGATCAATGCGTCCACTCCAACAGTCCCTCACCTGTCAAAAACATTAAATGCTGAAGTCTGACAGAGTTGGCAGCACGCCTCTTGAGGACTGAACGGTTGACAGCTTTTTCAGAAAATGAAGCGTCGCCAACGTCAGCATCATCATTAGTTTCCTCTGGGGGTTACAAGCCACGTGGCCGCCCAACCACTCGCAAGCGCCTCCGCGGCCATGTGCCCAAAGTTGTGCATACGCCTCAAAAGCCATGCGTCTCAGACTTTCTCTCTGATCCCGAAAGACAGAAGTAAAGTCACTACTGAAGCTTCACATGCACCTCAAAAGCCATGCATCCCAGACTTCTCTCTGATCCCGAAAGACAGAAGTAAAGTCACTACTGAAGCTTCGCATGCGCCTCAAAAGCTATGCGCCCCAAATGGTTCGCGACTCGCAAAGGTTATGAGCCAAAGTCTCCTCATGCACCCAATCCCAGGTGCATCCTACCAGATCATTCCCCACCAAATCCGAGATCTCCGAGCTATGGGCCGATGACACGTGTCCTTTGACTCGATTCACCCAAGATCTCAGCAACAAAAAAATCCTCTTCTCTGCTACGTGCCAGCCCACAACAGCAGTATGAAGAATTCAACCCCTCAATCAGGGCGCATCGTCCATGCGCCTCCATCAACAATCTCCACGTGGCATCCCCGCGTCCAGGCGCATCTTACATATGTGCGCATGAGCAGCCAGCCTGCAGACTATAAATAGAAGGATCATTTCCTTCGTAGACACATACACAGAGGAACATACATAGACAGACAGAGACATCGCACAACCAGAGAGGCAGATACAGACACTCAACGTCTTCTTCCTCTCAGCAAGCTCCAGCACCCAGAGCAATCCAAACCTTCAGAGAACCGATAACCGTCGTCAGATCGTCAATGGAGTCAACGTATTACCACTCGCTCCATCGACACAAGGGACCCATATAAACAAAAGTGTACTCCTAGGACTACGTCTAAGTCCTATATTGTAACACTGTTCTGTTTGTATTGAAATTTGCAATCAAAAGATTTTAATGGCAAACACTCATGCTCACTTTTCTTCTTGTTCATCTTCTTCTTCATTTCTCAGGCACCCCATTCCTTTCCTCCCCTCTTCCAACCTACAATAACCATCATCTTTACTACACTCTTTGTCATGCCTCGCTCTCGTAGGAGCGATCGTCCTCGCTAAGGCGTGATGCCGCACGAGCCTAGGTTGCGCCCGTGTAAGGCTATGTCTAGAAACGGCCGATTTGAGCTAGGCCACAGAGTCGTACAGAGTGTCCCCATTTGCAGTGGAAAGTAAATGAACACAAGTTGAAGCGAATTTAAACTCTTTATTGATTTTTAAGAAGTTACAAGCGGCGCTAGGCCGAGTTTATAAGTCTCTCAAGCTCTCTTTATCTGAAACATAAGAGACGTGCCAAGTAGCTTACAACATTGAATGATTCATGACGATGTTTCGATACATTATGTCCTGTATAGGGTGCTTCAGCTCCTTGTAACGCTCCAAGGCTCCAGAGATAGCTCCGCGCCTTAGCACGTTCGAGGAAAGCTCTGCACCCGACGACGTCTCCTGCGTCCTGCAAGCAACTGTGGGGTTATCAGTACATTGTTATGCACTGGTGGGGAGGCTAGCTCGCCCACAATGCTATCATTACCAAACACGTTCTATTTACTTTTGTGCACCATCTATCATTCATTATCTTTCTAATCTTGCCTTAGGATCAGTTTCATGGCATATTTCATAACCTATCCCGTGTTGCCACATCCAAGTATTTGTATGGAAATGCCTGTACGACTTACCCATACATACTGTCCGGCCTTTCCTGTCCAAAGTAAACCAAGTTAGTCAACAATTCAATATAAACTTTCAATGTCAAGTGCATGTCCCTGCCTCAGATTCTAGCACGTCGTAGGCACGTTCTCTAACTCATTTGCATGAAGCATTCTTTATTATTTGGTGTGTTACATTTCAAGCATGTTCAGAAGGCGCTTTATTTGGTTAACTTAGACTACTTTGTTTCAATGCAAGGACTTGCATGTGGATTGCCACCAGCAAAGCCCACTTAGTCTATATGTACCGGTCGCTGGCATCACAAGCCATTTTAGACATATTCTCTTTGGCATTCTCACCTATCGAAGCGTGATAGCTGGTACACCTTGATAGTCTCTTGAAATGCCTGGCCTTATGTCTCCTTGAGTGGCCGAGCCCCCACTCAAAGCAGCCCGTAAGCCCCTTTTTTGATTCTACCTAGGCCGGCCACGATATTCCTCCTCCTCGATCGTGCCACGGAATCCCTTCTTCTTCACGGCCACGATATTCCCCCCTCTCTCGTGCCGATTGTCCACGAACATTTCGTATTGACTTATCATTTAACTTAACGGCTGTCTTTGAGCCATAGGCTGTCTCTGAGCCATAATGCGTTATCGACCAGGTAGGCGTCCGTGCAGCACGGGTAGCGAGCCCCGTTGCACGTGCCCGTCATGCCTATCGCTAACCATTCTTTCCTTTCTTATCTTTTATTCACTCTTTCATTTCTTTCTTTTACTTGTTCGTTCATTCATTCATTCTTCACGTATTCATTCGTTCGTTGATTCATTCATTCACTTATTCGTTCATTCTTTCATTCATACATTATGCAACTTCCCGTGCGGGAGTTGCCTTGGCGACCCATCGGTCCCTAAGTCTTCCGATATTGCTATACTCTACTCGGAACGACTATGTCGATAGTCTTCCGTTTATTATTGTAAACCATTCATTATTTCATTGTTGAACGCATAAGGGACTTGAACGTAAGCTTGTGCCTTAGCACGAGTGTAGAGCGCGGTGCGAGAGTTCCCACATTTTCTATGTTCTTTTCTATATTCTATACAAGCATACAAGATGGGATTATTCCCTTAGCTAGGTGCATTGAGTCATTTATTAGCATGTGCGGTGTCATCGTCTAGCGATTCTAGCAATAGTATCCGTATTGTTATGTGTCTAGGCTAAGCAAAGACGGGTTCATCGGAGTCACCCACCTTAGCGATGTTCGCATCGGCCGAGCGATACTCCGAGCGCGCCTTTGAAAGTCTAAGTCTGAATTTATCTTTGATGGGCCAATGTAAGCCTTGCATCGATTCTTCATCAGGTCGATGCCAACTCTTCGGGTCGACAGCTCATTTGAGTCGTTGCACTTGCCGTTTGAATCGGCGTTCCGCTCGGGCGGAGCGAGTCATTACATAATACACCACTCAAAACAAGTCTCGTTCTCGAGACTTTCTGAGTGCAGGTCATCCTATCGTTCCTTAACTCATGTCGTAGTGTTTCTTAGACAATTCTATCGAACGGCTTTATCGTCGATGGCACCGAACTACTCTCGATTATCCTTCCAAGTTTTATGTTGCATGCATTTGGTCAATTTTATTGAATAACTTTTTACTCATTTTAGAATTGATGGTACTTGTTTAATTATCGTGTTTCTTCGACTTGGTTGCTATTTCGATGTGTCATGGGACTGAAATGGTCGCACGAGGTGCGTTGTAATTTGTCAAACTCAAGAGTCGTAAGCGGAGGCAAACTCACTCATTCGTTCATGTGCATCTTAACACCCACTTGCAGCTGCATTCGAGTTTATCATATCGCTGAGTTTGGATCGTGTTCATTTTCAAGACGTCCTCCGAATATGTACATTTCAACCAAGCTTAGCGATTAGCGAAGTCGGACAAGCTACTCGTGATAGTTTCGATTTGTCGATCGTTTTGCTAACTTAGATTTAAAGCCGAACTCGTGTGCATCTCACTATCGTTTATCTCGGTCATCGAGATGACCCGATTTGCTTCTCAAGCGTTCTTGTCTACGAAATCAGTATGATTTCTTCTTAGCGGAGTCGACCAACTCTAAGTAATTCTCGTCCGATTCAAGACCAAGTATTGCACTATCATCGAGTACGTCTTCCAACCAATGATTCAATTCGTTATACCAACTTTACTTGCGCATCATCCATTCCTATCATTCTCTTCGTTTGGGGCCAATTTTGTCGTCGTTCATGCACATTCTGCCTACACGTTTCTTTGATTCCGAGCCATGCTCGTACTAGTATCATTCATTTCTTTTAACACGATCTCAATCCCCGATACTTTTCATTCCTCGAGTCTCGTTTGGAATTTAACGTGTCACTTGGTTGGATCGTGCATGCATTTCAGGCGTCCCTAAAATACATGCCTTCACTAAACCGCGTGATAGAGAATTCATCATTCTCACTCGAGTCGCATCGTGCACATACTGCGGCTTCCCTGAAATATATGCATGTCAGCCGAATCTCGTGAACAGGGTTTCCTATTCTTGAACCATTTCATCCATCAACACCAATCCCTAAGATCAATCATTCGATTGCTAACTCTTGAAACAGGGGAGTCTCGCCTAACCGCTAGGCCATTTCTCAAGGCTAAGTCAATGTCAGGATTGGAGTCATAGTTCTCCAACAATAATGCCAACACTGACCCCAATCCTAGGGTCAAACCAAAGTCTGTAGTACAGGGTTTCCTACCCAAGCTCGCGTTACTCAGATTTCTAAACATCGAGCACGATCACCTATTCGCATCAATGCATTCGTTGCGCGTATTCAAATCCATTCAAATCACCAATTCTAACCAATTCATGTATTCGATCACGAGGTCGTCTAGCTTTGACAATATTTTGTGCCCCAATCTCACGCGAGTCCGATTATCCACGGTAGTTCATGAATTACCATGCAACGCTCCCGCGGAATAATTATTCTCATCGGAGCATAACTCTTGTTTGCGTCTAGACTAATTCATTCTCGATACGCGAATTGGACCTACACAATCCTCAAATTCAACTGTCACATACGCTAAGTCATTTTCGAGTCCACATTTGCGTCAAACTACAAGTCGATGTATCAAATTTGCTATGCCATGCAAGTTCGATCACTCCCGCTGTTTGAATCACCATACTAGCGCTCACGCGGAGTGATCGCCCTAATCGACGTGACGCATGTGCGAGGCTGGAGTTGCGCTCACATAAGACAAGAATGTTAACGTTGTGGTTGTCAACGAAGCATATCCAAACATTTTCATTTTTCATCCAAGCCAAGATCTCGGTTCGATAGTCCGACCGTCATTCGTTCAACTAGAAAATCCTCGAGCCACGTCTATATTTTCCTCGACACGTTTCAATATCCCGAGTATAGCATCCATCGGAATAATGACATTTACACGATCGTCATTCGCCGAGTCAGAGTACCCCCGAGTTATCGCATACCGATCTTTGATACACCTCAATACCATCGACGATATGCGTAACCTGACGATCTTCCTTTGGAACTAATTTCGAGTCGTACGACTGATGCTATTGTCCGAACTGGATATACCAAAATTCCATTCGATTCAATCCAAGATCAAGTTCGATTGCTATTCCTCAAGCTAGTTTCAATATCATTCTCCAAAACTCAAGTCACATTTCATTTGACCCAATCCGAAATCACCAGTGCTATCCTCTAGCTTTCTCGATCAAGACATACATCTTTATTCATCGTTCCGAGTCATTTTCTAACTTGCATTGCCCATTGACAATTTATCCGAACGATATCTCGTTCGGGACATTCGAAGTCACGACCAACTAAGTGTGACGCGTTCTAAGGCTTTGCGTGATCGCATCGCCTCGCCGACATACTCGCCGTTACTCGTAATCCTCAATTTTGCTCGAATGATTTCCAAGAAAATCCATACACCACTCGGATTCGAGCCATCCTATTTAATCCACAATCATATTCACATCATTTGCTAAGACATATTTCAGATTCGTTCGACGAATCTATCGCGTAATCGCTCACGTCGTATCGACGCACTAAGTCGTTCGCACTATTCCTCAAAATCCAAATCAATCTTCCATGCACGTCTAAGCGTTAGTTTGATAGCGTTCCTATCGATATACACTCTAAGTGTAGCTTCGTTTTCGACCGAGCGGTACTTGATATTGCTCGCAACTTGATTGCACCAAAAAGTCGAGGTGCGTGACACGCGGCACAACTTAGCCAAAAGGTCGTGTGCATAGATATCCCGTGCGGACTATCTTCGAGTTTGCACGCTCACTTATTCTCGTTCGAGTAATAATCGATCTCGCTCGCAACTCGTTTGCACCAGAAGGTCTAGGTGCGCGATACGCGGCACAACTTAGCCAAAAGGCCGCGTACATATCCATCCCGTTCGAACTATACTTTGGTCTCGTGTACTCGTTCGCCATTGTCAGCGTAAGGTTATTCAAGCACGCCTTGTATTTTCTAACTTCTAGCATTTTAGTTTTCTTTCGACTTGAGTCCGTCATTGTTTGGCATAAAGGCCTTCGCCTATCGATCCCGTTCATCCGAGTACTTGTACAAGCTTTTGAAAATATTAGACTTATTATATGGAACATCTCAAAGCACAATGAGAGAGAGCATACACCTTTTTTGTTTCAAAACGAGCTTTCAAAACTGAAAAAATCAAAATAAAGTCCAAGGACGTAAAGCCGTACTCTGATACCAATCTGTCACGCTCCGCTTCCGTAGGAGCGATCGTCCTCTCTAAGGCGTGATGCCGCACGGGCCTAGGTTGCGCCCGTGCAAGGCTAAGTCTAGAAACGGCCGATTTGAGCTAGGCCACAGAGTCGCACAGAGTGTCCCCATTTGCAGCAGAAAGTAAATGAACACAAGTTGAAGCGAATTCAAACTCTTTATTGATTTATAGAAGTTACAAGCAGCGCTAGGCCGAGTTTACAAGTCTCTCAATCTCTCTCTCTCTCTCTCTCTCTAAAACATAAGAGACGTGCCAAGTGGCTTACAACATGGAATGATTCATGGCGATATTCTGATACATTATGTCCTGTATAGGGTGCTTCAGCTCCTTGCAACGCTCCAAGGCTCCAGAGATAGCTCCGACCTTTAGCACGTTCGAGGAAAGCTCCGCACCCGACGACGTCTCCTGCGTCCTGCAAGCAACTGTGGGGTTATCAGTACATTATTATGCACTGGTGGGGAGGCTAGCTCGCCCACAATGCTATCATTACCAAACACGTTCTATTTACTTTTGTGCACCGTCTATCATTCATTATCTTTCTAATCTTGTCTTAGGATCAGTTTTATGGCATATTTTATAACCTATCCCGTGTTGCCACATCCAAGTGTTTGCATAGAAATGTATGCATGACTTACCCATACTTACCGTTCGGCCTTCCCTGTCCAAAGTAAACCAAGTTAGTCAACAATTCAATATAAACTTTCAATGTCAAGTGCGTGTCTCTGCCTCAGATTCTAGCACGTCGTAGGCACGTTCTCTAACTCATTTGCATGAAGTATTTTTTATCATTTGGTGTGTTACATTTCAAGCATGTTCAGAAGACGCTTTATTTGGTTAACTTAGACTACTTTGTTTCAATGCAAGGACTTGCACGTAGATTGCCACTAGCAAAGCCCACTTAGTCTATATGCACCGGTCGCTGGCATCACAAGTCATTTTGGACACATTTTCTTTGGCATTCTCACCTATCGAAGCGTGATGGCTGGTACACCTTAATAGTCTCTTGAAATGCCTGGCCTTACGTCTCCTTTAGTGGCTGAGCCCCCACTCAAAGCAGCTCGTAAGCCCCCTTTTTGATTCCGCTTAGGCCGGCCATGATATTCCTCCCCCTCGATCGTGCCGCGGAATCCCTTCTTCTTCACGGCCACGATATTCCCCCCTCGCTCGTGCCGATTGTCCACGACCATTTCGTATTGACTTGTCATTTAACTTAACGGCTGTCTTTGAGCCATAGGCTGTCTCTGAGCCATAATGCGTTATCGACAAGGTTGGCATCCGTACAGCACGGGTAGCGAGCCCCGTTGCACGTGCCCGTCATACCTGTCGCTAACCATTCTTTCCTTTCTTATCTTTTATTCACTCTTTCATTTCTTTCTTTCACTTTTTTGTTCATTCATTCATTCTTCACGTATTCATTCATTCATTCGTTGATTCATTTATTCACTTATTCGTTCATTCTTTCATTCATACATTATGCAACTTCCCGTACGGAAGTCGCCTTGGCGACCCATCGATCCCGAAGTCTTCCAATGTCGCTATACTCTACTCGGAACGATTATGTCGATAGTCTTCCATTTCATTGTTGTAAACCATTCATTGTTTCATTGTTGAACGCATAAGGGACTTGAACGTAAGCTTGTGCCTTAGCACGAGCGTCGAGCGCGGTACGAGAGTTCTCATATTTTCCATGTTCTTTTCCATATTCTATACAAGCATACAAGATGGGATTATTCCCTTAGCTAGGTGCGTTGAGTCATTTATTAGCATGTGCGGTGTCATCGCCTAGCGATTCTAGCAATAGTGTCCGTATTGTTATGTGTCTAGGCTAAACAAAGACGGGTTCATCGGAGCCACCCACCTTAGCGATGTTCGCATCGGCCGAGCGATACTCCGAGCGCGCCTTTAAAAGTCTAAGTCTGGATTCATCTTTGATGGACCAATGTAAGCCTTGTATCGATTCTTCATCAGGTCGATGCCAACTCTTCGGTTCGATGGCTCGTTTGAGTCGTTGCACTTGCCGTTTGAATCGGCATTCCGCTAGGGCAGAGCGGGTCATTACACTCCTCCTCCTCACTCCTCCATCTTCACCAAATTTCCCCAAACCTCCTCCCTCGAACCCTCTGGCCTCTCCCCGATCGGCCCCGCAGCCCACGGCCGCGCCTCCACCGTGCAGCTCCGCCTCCGGCCTCTCTTTCCCTGCCGTGCGTGTCCACCCGAGGCCACCCTATGCTTTCCTGCCGGGAGACCGTCGTCAGTCTGCCCTCTCGGCACCTCCCTGCCGACGGTGCCCTAGCCACCCGCCTCCTCGCGGACCCCCTTCGGCCTGGATCCCGCCGGTCCGTGCCGTCCCCGTACGTCCAGCGCCCTCGGGGAGCCCCGCCGACCGCTCCCTCGCGGGCTCCCATGCCCGCTGGTTCGCTCGCGCTTCCCCGGGCCGACCCCCTCCGGCCTGCTGACCCGCTGTCTGTATTTTCCTCGTGCGCCGATTTTGTTGTTCCACGTTCCCGTACGTGCTGTCCCGAGCCGATCTCGCTGTCCGTGCGGATCCTTTTCTCTATTTTTACATCTGAGAGCTCTAGCCGAACACCCGAGGGTTTCGAGGACGTATTTGACTTCCTCCCTGGTACCGACATCCTGTTCCAGTCATTAAACAAAGGTAAGTTACGGTTATGCTATCTTATATTTTAATTAGTGATTGTCAAGTTGCATGTTTAAATCACATTGCTACACGGAACCCTCTTCTAGGGTTCAAATATTGATTGATATTGATTGTAGGGATATTGGGGGAATAGTGTAGCATTTATGACCAATTCTCCTCATATTGCATATTGTTATTGTGCGAGCTTACCCCTCTTACACAGGGGATAAGCCGTATCGCGTCGCTAGGATGCTATTGTACAACCCAAGCCGGTCATAGACGTTACATATTCAAATCACATTGTTTCAAGTATTGAATTGTTAAATTGCTGGAAAATATTGTTTCAACTGTTTAGCTTGCACTTTTCCGTTATTATTTGAAATGTGAGGTACATACTCGTACTTGCTCCTTTCCTGACTGGATTTCCCCCAATAGGTGATATTGATGACGCTGAGCTATTGTACAATAGCTTTTATGATCATGTGCTATACCCTGCGGTGTTACCAGAGTCTCCCTTGGAGGACGCGGATCCTGAGGCCGAAGAGCCGGCCGTTTAGCTAGTTGCTATTTCCTTGTTTTCTAGTTTCATTATGTTAGAAATTGTAGACTTTTGGTTTCAGTATTTATTTCAGTATTTTTCTTTCCAGTTGTATTTCTCCTTGTTGAATAAAAGTTTTAAATATTCGTAAATTCGTGTTGTGACAAATGTATAGATATTGTTGAGATTACCTGCAAATAGAAATAGCTTACTGCCGCCGTCTCACAATGGTGCAGGCTAGGCATGATCCGATTCGACCCAATAATTTGGGATCGGGTCGTGACAAGAATAGAAATTGGAACAGAAACCATTGTTGAAAAAAAAGAAAATATTTTTCTAAAAAAAGATTTTTATCAAGGTGTGAGGACTAAAAAATATTTTTCTAATTTTTTTTTATCCTACATTAATGATTTTTATCAAGGTGCATTTGGGGTTGTTTGGGGGGGGGGCGCAAGAGCCACGTGCCCTCCACTCTCGTCCTTCGTCGAGGGTGGAGCCCATGCTAGTAGAGAATTGAGAGGGGCCACGTCAGTCTCGGTTCGGTCTCCCTTTCAAGGTGTGAGAACTTTTCCATAGTTCTTCGAGTTAACTAACTTTAATTATGCATTTGAAAAACATTTAGAGAGAAATTTTGAGAGAATTTGGAAGAAAGAGTATAGTTTAGAGAATTTCGGAATATGGTAACAACCGTAACAATTCTTCAACCGTTTTGGCAAATTTCAAAAAACTTAAAATTCGTTAATTGTGTTAACGAATTTTATATTTAATTAACAATAAGCTAAAATTATCTGTAAGTTAGATGGCTAAGTTGGTCTTAGGGGCTGTTTGGTAGGCTGCATGTCAGCTGCAAGTAGCTCAAATTTTCAGTTTTGAGTGAAACTGAACAACGAAACCGTAGGTTTCAGTGTTTGGATGTACACTACAAGTAAGTTGCAAGTGTCCCATCTCTGACACATAATAGTTGCTTGTCCCCTTCCAAACTTTCCTTCTCACCTACACCAAAGTAGAGAAGTAACTCAGTGGAAACTCTCCTCTTTTGCTGAACAATTGCAGTGTCATCCACTCCTTCACTGGAACCCTGCTATGGCCTTCTCCTCCTCCGTTGCCATTGCAGCAGCAACAACCCCCTTCACCTCTATCTCCAAAAAACCCTCCTTCCACTTCCCCAAACCCTCTTTCCCCAAAGGTAGATGAGTCGATGCTTTACCGCCGACGAGCTGCGCATGGGCGCCGACATCCTCGTAGAGGCGCTAAAGCTGGAGGGGTCACCGACGTGTTCGCGCATCCAGACAACTCCTCAATGGAGATCCACCAGGCCCTCACCCACTCCCCTTCCTTCGTCAACCACCTCTTCCGCCACGAGGAAGGGGAGGCCTTCGCGGCCGAAAGGAAAAAAAAAACAAAGAAAGGAAAAAAATGAAAGGAAAAAAATGAAAAACAAGGATTAAGCAGAACAATAGATAGAGAATGGTTCCTAGCTTTTGAGAAAATAGTACTTTTGAGGGAAAAAAAAAAGGAGGAAGAAGAACAGTAGTTTCGACTTTGAGGGAAAAAAAGAGGACGTGATTTTAATTAGCTTGAAGTCTTAAACTATGTCTCCACCCCATAATTTGTTTTATAATAAAACCATGATTTTTTTTAATTATTTATATAAAAGGCTTTATTTTTTTAATGTATACACAAAAAATTATATGTCAATTTTATTTTATATTTTAGAAAAAATTTATTTACTAATTATATATTTATTTTTTAGGTTTAAATAATAATTACATTTACTAATTATTTTTTAATAATAACTAATAATTTATCTTCAATGAAAATTTTACAAATACTTTTCTAACAATTTTAATAATTAATATATTTTTTTATTTAATTATGATAATTAATTTAATTATGGATTACCATATTTCCAACTCCAATATTCACTTTTAACCACTATCCAAACAACCGAACTCATTTTCTTTCACTTTCAACAATCATCCAAACAACAAACTTATTTTTCTTCCACTTGCAGGAGACAAAAAGTACTTTATCCAAACACATTTTGAAAAGTGAAATGTATTAGAAGTAAAATGAATTACACCTTCATAAAAGTGTCACTTTAATACTTTTACGGAGTTACCGCAATCCAAACAGGACCAAACTAACTTTTTTGTGCAACATCGCGTAATAATAATATCTTTCCATCTTCCTTATAGGAGGATGGATGGCCATGAGTTATGTTTTTGGCTGTCACCAATCTTATGTGGTAGGAATTCAATGTAATATATAATCTTTTACAATTTTCGTCGGTAAATTTGTTCTTTCTGGATCAGCAAACTACATATCCAGACGCCTGCAAGTTGTAAATCTTCTAGTCAGTTAATCTGCTTCTTTTGAGGCTACATATTTCCATTTATCATAGTATGATTAATGCCGATCAGATAAGTCAAATAAGACTTCGGATTTGGACAACCTTTTTCTGCTTAGACAACTTTCAGATTTAGCGTAATTTCACAAGATGTCGGAGCCGCGGATGACCCTCTATGATCGACATAGAATCAAGAGACAACCAAAATTAACTTCGAATAGGACAATCCAATTTTCTGGGTCGATTCCGAGTATGATACATTTGCGCTTGCTCTTTAACCATCATCACAGTTGTCGCCTCCACCTCCTCGTAAATCGTAATCTTCGATCCCAACTTAATTATGTGAAGGACTTTTTTTTATTTATTTCGTACATTGTTGATGGAGGCTATGTCGACGCGGAGTCTCTGTCGACGACGATGTTGTAGATGACCACAAAAAAAAAGAAAAAAAAGAAAAGAAAAGAAGGCTATCCAGACTTCACAGCTGTGTAGAAAACAAAAGAACAATAGGACTTGTGCCTGGTCAGGAAAGATGAGTCACACATGCCTGTAGCACAAAGATACCTAAAAATTCAAATTAAATAAATAAATGGCATGCTCTGGGGCACGGTTGTCCCAGACAGATCATGTCCTATTAGACCATCTCCAATGGTGATTTCTAAAATTGAGTTCTTATCCTACTTGGCATTGTACTTTAAGACCATCTCCAATGGGAGTTCTATCTTTCCTATTTCTACGGAAGAAATCCACTTTAGAAAAAACTTCTCCCAATGGTAATTTCTATCACCATTTCTATCCTAGGTGGCAATGATGTAGGATGAAAACTTTCTAAGAGGGTTTCTACATGTAGAAACTCTCATAGAAATTCTCATATCTCTCATGACAATTATTATTGGGCCCCACACTATTAAATTGGTCATTTTACTATGTGACACATATGATAGAAATAGAGAACCATTGGAGAGCATTTTTTGTATGTGTACAATTTCTATGTAGAAACTCTTCCAACTAGGATAGAAATCTCCTAAAAGTACAATGCCAAGTAGGATAAGAACTCAATTTTAGAAATCACCATTGGAGATGGTCTAAGAAAATTTCTATCCTACTTGGAAGAGTTTCTACATAGAAATTGTAGACATACAAAAATATTCTCCAGGACCAATTTAATGGTGTGGGGCCAATAATAATTGTCATGAGAGATAGGAAAATTTCTATGAGAGTTTCTACATGTATAAACCCTCCTAGAAAGTTTCCATCCTACATCATTGCCACCTAGGATAGAAATGGTGATAGAAATCCCCATTGGAAGAAGTTTTTTCTAAAATGGATTTCTTCCATAGAAATAGGGAAGATAGAAACCCCCATTGGAGATGGTCTTATGCCCTCCTTCTAGTTCATGTGGGCCACCATTCATATATTTACTTTCAAATTCTCTCCGGGCTCACATGTAAAAGGAGGAGATAGAATAGGACAAAATCTGCTTGGGACAACAAATCTGTTCTCCTTGAACACATATAATACAAGTAAGATGTGTGAGTGTGGTCCACGTTCTTCTCCAAAGTTACGCTAAGATGGTTGGTGATCCCTATCAGAGAAGAATCTATATGCTTACAAGTTTGCTTCTTAGGTTTTTCGAAAATAATAAATGGTTTGTGGTATCTGTCCGTGGGTCTACGTGGTCGAATTTTATTCGTCCTTTTTATTTGTATGAGGATCATTGTCGGTAGACATGTCAATAGAAGACTGTCACATGGACTGCGGACCAAGAATACGGTCCATGTAGAAGCGTCCTATTTTTTTTTTTTTTTTTTTCTTTAGCAAAGCCAATAGTATCGTTCATCCACCAGTTTATATAGTACTGGTCCCTAGTGTTTCTATAAGAAACGGCTGATTCCGTAATGGGGCTGGGCTTTGACTTGTAGAATGACTAAGAACTGAAGACGACTATGGCATGGTAGAGATGTTGTGATCTCCTTCTTGGGGCGGTCTGCATAAAGGAATCATACTAAGGGGCCATCTGGTACACGAGAATTTTTTTTTTTAGGACAAATTTTAGATATAAAATATATTTACCTGTTTAAGATTATAAATATTTATTTTCGAAAATTATAAATATTCGGATAAATAATTTATCCACAAAACATAAAAATTCTATCCGAATTGGTGGATATTTATTTTGTCGGGGCAATGATTTTTTTTCTATACATGTTTTTTTTAATATAATTTTTAATTTTGTAATATTTGTTTCTTTTTTTGAATAATTTTTTGACTTTTTTTACTCATTTTTTGAGATTTTTTTTATGTTATTCTGTTTTTCCTCAGTTTTTATCCTTTTTTATTTTTATTTTGAGTTTTTATCTTTTTTTTCGAAAATATTTATATAGTCACGAAACATGAAAATATAATTTTTCAGAAAATTTAATTACCGAGAATTTGATTTTAGGTATAGAATTCTAGATTATATATATTTCGCGTACCAAACGTCCCCTAAAATATTGATAACGTATGTGGAAGTGCCTTTCCTTCGGCCTCGGCGAACTAGGTGATAAGTTCCGGGCTTGACCTCCTTTGTAACCATGTAGGATCATGCGTAGAGCTATTAGTTGGCTAAAATAGATTGCAGTCCAGGTTAAAAAAAAAATAGAAATTTTTTGACTTTCATCCCACTTATTAATATGACTTTGTACTTACATCCCACTTTTTATTTTTTTTAGACTTACATCCCACTTTTCGTCACTAAAAGTATTTTTCGTGACAAAACAAATACTTTTTGTGACAAAATGAATGTTTTTTGTGACAAAAAGTGGGATGTAAGTCTAAAAAAATTAAAAAGTGGGATGTAAGTACAAATTCATATTAGCAAGTGGGATGAAAGTCAAAAAAATCCCTAAAAAATATATATATATACTATATTACTTAGTCCATTGGGCCATAACACTAAAATACACTTTAACTTATTATTAAGTAAATATATTTTTTTGTATGTGAAGACACATTTTAAATACTTCGTCCACCGGACAACTCCCATATACGATGACATAATAAGAAATTAAATATTTAATGTTTAGTTTGATTTATTATTAAATAAATAATTTTTATTGTGTTAAAAAAAAAAAAAAAAAACTCGACGTTTTAAGTTCAGTCAGAAAAAGCTAAAATATAAAACTCGTATTATATGCAATTTTTTCTGTATCTTTAATAAACGTATAATACTTGCGTACTTTTGACAGATCCAAATCAGTATGTAAATTTTAAGCATGCGAAATTTTAGACGTATTTTGTATAAATTATTGACAAATTTGGTAAAAAACATGCAGGGAACATGTTTAATTAACCAAATTTGACAACATATTTAAGAATGTGAAGTTTCTAACTTCCATATTTCTATTTTTTAAATTTTTGATCGAATTTTTGAACATATTTTATTTGTACTGAACCGATTTATATTTGTACTTTTGTCATCTCGATTTTTTTCGTTTGCCGAATTGCTAACAAGGGTCCAGTCTCGGGTTCTCGGTGTTAAATCGCATGCTTGTAGGCGTTCTCCCTTTGATTCTTTTTCCATGCTATTTGGTCACTCTCCTCGGATAGGCTACTATCTTCAAATCCTCTTGTCCCAACAGGAGCACTTCCATGAGAAATTACTCAGTAGTGGGATGGGCTCACTACCACGCGATAATTATAAATGGTGAGTCCGTCCAATAATATAATCAGTAGTGTAGTCAAGATTTGAGTACAGCGGGATTAAAATCGACTAAAATAATTTTAAGTCAAAAAATTATAAAAATGTAGGAACAAAATTGCATAAATTAGTCAGAAATCCTATTTTTTTATACCTAAAGTTGGTCGTCTATTCTAGTTTTCCTATGGTAGCTGTTCTTTTTTTCTATTCATTTCATAATACGATTGGTATTAAAGTAGACATTAATTCTAACTCAATATATTCTGCACCTAAACTAATTCAGTGTCATTCTAGTCAGGTCATAGAAGACATTTTAGATTAATTTTGATCATTTGATCGAGGAGATTCAGTGTATCTTAAAATTCATACTTTAATTTTATCATTTTAGTCATGAACCTTGCCATCTTAGGGTCTTATAAAAATTAAATATTATTTTCTCCCTTAAGGAAAAATAAAAATAAAATATTTTATTTACAACCACTAATTTACTTTGACTTTATATATTTTTTTTATATTATTGTTAATCGAAAAATGTTATGCTAGAGAAAAAATTTATTCCATCTAAGAGCAAATTAAATATTGTCATCCAAGCACAATTAAGGACAATTTATAGCATGATTCAGCTATTTGCAACTACAAGTAAAACGAGTAAAACATCAAATTGTTACTCGTTCATAATATAAATAGCTGAAAATAAAATAAATAATGATAAAAATTAAATTATATATATATATATATATATATATATATATATATATATATATATATATATATATATATATATATATACTGAAAATAAAATAAATAATGATAAAAATTAAATTATATATATATATATATATATATATATATATATATATATATATATATATATATATATAAAATTGAGTGGGGTCACATAGTCTCACTGGGCCTATGCTGGCTCCGTCCATGAGTACAATGATATATGATAATATTTTACTATATTTGGTAATTATATCTTAATAATATTTAGCAATTGTCCAATTATTATTTTTTGAGTTGATATTACTATGTGTCATTATACCATTGGATGTACTTACCATTTACCACTGTCGTGTGGTAGTGAGCCCGTCCCATTGAGTAAATTTTCCACTTCTAGGAGATCAAGACTCTTCTTCGACGTCCTTTCTTCGTTGACCGTAGGATTCGTAGTGATCAACGCAAAATCCTAGTAAGTCGCTCTCGACCGGAATTACTACTTTTTGTGATGAACGCTAGTCGAAACAAGGGAGGTTTCTCTTGTACTAGTCTTGTAGGCCCATAATAAAGTTTCCACATGCCATTTGCACATACGATACCAATCTGTTTCAACAAAAAAAAAGAAGAACAATGCTACAGCTATAACTAAACTTTTACAGCCTTTTTATAACCACTCATCCATTTTCTGATATGTGGACCAGGTGGTGGTCTGGCCCACATGTCAGCAAATAGGTGCAAGTTGTAAAAAAGTTGTAAAAATTTGATTGTAAACTTAACATTTTCAAAAAAAAAAAAAAAAAAAAAACGGAGTCAAGGCCTCGTTTGGTTCGCGGAATCTCCCGGTTGGGAAAGGAAAGTGATTACTTTCCTATGTTTGGGTGTCCAAGGAATTGAGGAGGAAAGGAAAGTGATTTCCAATGGAAGAGAAATTAGGGGGAAAAGTGATTTCATCCATCCAAGGAAGGAATCACTTTCCCACATTGAAGTATTCACTTTCCTTTTCAAATTCCTTGACATTGTCAAACATCGGAAAGAAAAATAAATAGAAATTAAAGTTTTCCAAAGGAAAGGAAATGACAAGGAATTGATTTTCTTTCCCTTCCATTCTGCGAACCAAACGAGGCTGAGTAAGTAGACAAAGTGTTGTAGCTCCGACGTAAGCGACACCCACATCGCACATCACATGGGGTTGGCCTTCCGCAAACAACCTCCACGAGACGTTGAGAGAGGGCTGCTTTTGTGACTGCTCAAATTTAGAAAACAAGGACTACTCCCAAAACTATTGTGGCTTTCTTCAATGCTGGAAAACCAATATGCTCAATTCCGAAAACCTTACCGTGTCCGAAGGTGTCGAGTCGTGTCGACGCATCTAACTTGGATTCGATCGGCCGAGATCTCGGCATGACGAGTAGGGGCGAGCGTTCACTTTATTTTGTTTCAACGGTAGCAAAATAGTCAAAACTGAATAAACCCAAATTCTAAAATTTACCGAAATTAGTATTATCGAATCGAAACGAATAGTCAACTTGGTTTCTTCCGTTAAAATATTTCTACTCTTTAGTGGGTCGGATTCAAAGTCAGAATCCTGATTAAATTATATTAAAAATTATAAATTTTATATATACATTTGTTATTTATTGTATTTCAAAGTTTCATTCAAAGTTGATCTAGCTGCGAAATTATGAAAGAGAGATTTTAAAATATATACATGTAATTGTTGTTTCGATATATATAATTGTTGTTTCAAATATATATATATATATATATATATATATATATATATATATATATATATATATATATATATATTTTTTTTTTTTTTTTTTTGAGGGTATATACATAATTTTATAAGTCCTTATTTGATTTTTAGTTTTAGCCTGCAATCAAAACCCAAAATCAAAAACAATAAAATATTTTAGGCCTCGTTTGGTTCATGGATTTAAGGAACCAAGAAAAGAAAGTTGTTCCTTTTCTTTGTTTGGTAGCCACAAACTTGGGAATCAATTTCCTGACAAGGGAAAAAATTGGTGGAAATATGGTTCCACTCAAGACCCATGAGATTGATTTTTTCTCCTCCTTTTCTAACATTTATTACAAAAGTTGTAACAAAAGTAACCATGTGTCATTGCTTATTTTACCATTAATGTTATTTTTTATAATATTATTTTTATTTTAAAAGGTAAGGATATTATTGGAACATTGTTATGTTTTGCTTTTCTTTCCTATAGAGTTTTTTTGTTTTACCAAACAATGGAAATGAAATGTGACATTAATCCTATTTTTTCGTTTCCATGAAAAATACAAGGGAATTCATTTTCTTTCCGTGCACCAAACGAGACCTTAGTATTTTTATTACTAATTTTGTATTTTAACCAATGTTTTAAAAACCGGACTGGCCGGTTGAACCGTGAACCGGTAGTTTTTTCCCGTCCGGTTCAGCATTGACCCAGTGTTTTGTAAAAAACTGATATTTTTATAAAAAAATAGTGTCCATAAGAGATTAAATTTGGACCACTTAGATTAATCTACTGGTTGAACCCGTTTGATCCAACTCAGAGCCGGGTCAAACTCCGGTCCGATTTTTAGAACATTGATTTTAACCGAACCGAAACTTTTATTAGATTCGGTTAGGTTCAAATTTTCGGTGCGATGAGTGTGGGTCCGGGAGGAGACACGGAATTAAATAATGGTTGGTTTGATAATTAAAAGAAATTTGGACACATTTGGGATGGATGGTATGATTGAGGAGCAGCAGAAAGAAAGGCGACCATCAAACATACTTTTCTTTCAATGTTACGTTTAATAAAAAGTACTTTTAAACTTGGTGCTGATGTCAAGCCATTACTTTCGTGCTAGTCGGGTCCATGTCCGTCGGTAGTCGGTACGCTTTAGGCATCTTCTGATAGGTTGTCTCATTAATCTGTCGCTTAGCAATTTTCATGACTAAGGGTGAGCATTATTCGATTCTGAATCAAAAAATGAATCTAATCCTAACTAATAAAAGATACGAATCGGTTTGGAAAAAAAATCGGTTCGATTACGAAATATTAAAATAAATTATACGACTTCAGAATCGATTTTCGATTTCGGTTCAAACGGAAAACCAAATAAAACTTGAACAATTATATAAATGCTCTAAATTTTATACATATTTTATGATTAAAAATGTATATATATTAAAAACAACAATTCTTATGTTATGAAATACAATTTTGCTAATCAACAACTAAGTCTATTTTTAGGCGTGAAATATAACAAATGTGCCTATAAAAAATAGGCCTAATTGTAACTTAATACCCTCAACTATTCCAGTTTTTCAACTTAATACCTTAAACTTTTTTACTCGACAACTTAATATCATCAACTATTTAATATTTTCAATTTAATACCTAAATTTCAAAAAAGGACAAAATTATCCCTCCCTTCACTTCCCGACAAACAAAACCCTTCCCCACCCCCCCCCCCCCCCCCCCCCCCCCCCCCCCCCCCGGCCGTCTCACCACTCCCCTCCCCACCACACCCCCTGCTGCCTTCCACCCTCAACCCCGCCCCCTTCAACCACCCTCGCCCCCCCCCCCCCCCCAACACCCCCGCATCGTCACCATCCCCACTCCCCACCCCCCTTCTCTCCGGGCGTGGTTGGAGGGGGGGAGGGGCCGGGAGGGGGCCGGTGGGGCGTGCGGGTCGCCAGAGGGGGGTGACGGGAGTGGGCAGGCGGGTGGCCAGAGGCGGGCTGCAGGGGGGCGAGGGGGTGGAGGGTGTCACGCCCCAGAACCAGAATACTGGAGAGCGGAGGCATGACTCAGCCAGCTACGTATTACTGGTAGATGAATACCGTATAATACGATCAATGCTGTCTAACCAGACGAGGGGGTGCATACTACATAAAAGTCTCACTATGGTCATTTCGCATCTATTGTCTCAATCATTCAAATAAGAAACAGTAATACAGAACATGTAAGATAAAGCAGTAAGGCGTCCCAAACGCTCAGTCAGAATGTTCTGGAAATCTGGCTTTACAAAACATAGCCAGATGGTATAGTAAGGTATACACAATTGTTATCAGCTGCAGTCTGACTTAATTACAATCATGCAAAAGTAAGTACAAGACGATCCGACCAACATGTCGGTACCAAACGGCTAAGTATAAAGTAAATGACAAAACGAGCGGTGAAGTAAGGAAACCCACTCGAGTCCTCCTGCGATCATCCCTCTAGTATTGACCATCTTGGAGGTAGAAGTAAGCTGGATCCTCGGGGACCGGCTCTAAATCTGGCCATGCAAAACCAGAGAGGTTAGACCTCTAATAGCAAGTACCACAAGGAAGGACGATATGAGGAATTAAAACTAGTAAGTAAGAAAATATAATAATAGATCTCTGCTTTCCACTAGGATTCACATAACATCACGACACTTCGAACCAACCTTCCAACCAAACAAGGACAGAAGTTGGCCCGTCACGCCCTGACATTCTGATCATCTTAGTTAGGCAACAGAGTAGATACAATACACAAATAAATCATCTTTGAACGGCCAATCAATTCCTACGGCTTGCTATTGTGAGTCCCAAGTTATCCTGGAATTATGCAATTAGGGATTCCTCAGTTCTTACTATGTGCAAGCAAGGCTAGTCTATCCAATCAATCAATTGCGCCAATCATGTAGTTAGACGAGTCCCAGAGGGACGCCCGTCGTTATAGCATGTACAATAATATAAGCAGATACCGTTCCCTGCCCGTGTGACAGATTTATCGTATCTGTGGGAACCAGCCGGCCCGTCGGGCACTTAATAGTCCCAAGGGGGCTGCCATGTAAGAACTCGGGAATCCATTCTCTCCATGCCATCATTATTTTATTTAACTTAATAGTCTCTACGTTGAGTGAAGTTCCATGCCGTGGATCATGGTCATTCAATGAGTACTTTCGTACAGGGTACGATATGCGTAACTCTACAACGATACCCGTGCGGCTAGGTTGTAGGTTTTACATAGCGTGATGCAACAATCAAATCTAGCCACGGAGTAATCATGTCTTGACCATAAAGTACACATGCTGTCTTTTTGTAAAATAGATAAATAAATAATTTGAAACCTGCATGTGCCTGTATGCCAATATTTGGATTTGGCTAATCGAGTACAATAGTTCATTACATGAACGTGTCTCATTCATTTCATTCAATAAGACGACTAGCCAGTCTCTTAGTTCCAACTAGGAACGCATGATCAATTATTAGTCAAGTAACAGTCGGAGTCAATTCATGACAAGGCATAAAAGTCAAATTAGTATTAATCATGGTCGAGTCCATAACTAGTATAAAATAGTTGGTAGTATATTCTTGAATCCAAGGAAAAGATCAACAATTCATGTTGGGAGTTGAAAGAAATTCTAGCCACAATTCAGTTAATTAGAACATATAACAGTCAGAAACAACCAAATTATGCATATGCGGCATATTCTGCAACATGCATGCAACTGCGACACCATATGCGCCTACTGCGACATGATATGCGCCTCATGTGGCTCAACTGCGACATGATATGCGCCTATCGCGACATGCGCCTCATGTGGCCCAACTGCGACATGATATGCGCCTACCGCGACATGCGCCTCATGTGGCTCAACTGCGACATGATATGCGCCTACCGCGACATGCGCCTCATGTGGCCCAACTGCGACATGATATGCGCCTACCGCGACATGCGCCTCATGTGGCCCAACTGCGACATGATATGCGCCTACCGCGACATGATATTCGCCTCATGTGGCTCAACTGCGACATGATATGCGCCTACCGCGACATGCGCCTCATTGCAACATGCGCCTACTGCGACATGCACCTTCTGCGACATGCTGTGTGCCTTCCGCGACATGCGCCTCATCGCAACATGCGCCTACTGCGACATGCGCCTTCTGCGACATGCTGTGTGCCTTCCGCGACATGCGTCTCATTGCAACATGCGCCTACTGCGACATGCGCCTTCTGCGACATGCTGTGTGCCTTCCGCGACATGCTGTTCGTGCTGCAGATGAATATATAGGAACGAACCAAAATTCTTTTTGCCATAACTTCCACAAAATAAATCGAAATCTAACTTTTCAAAAGCCAAACTTTAGTAGAATTAAATTCTCTACAACATGGAACCACTTAATTTCGAAAACAACAATGTTTGATAGATCAAAACCCTAAATTTCATATGAAAACCAAAACTATGAAAATCAAAACTTAAAACTTAGATCTACACCCAACCATCCATGGAAAACAAAAACTTCAAGACCTAAACTTGTAGAGGAAGAGAAGATGAATAACATAAACTAAAAATAATTGGGGATGCATGAAATCCCTCATGGTGTGCAAGATGTACTTGCCTCTCCAAATGGGTTAGGGTTTGGTGGAGGAGTAAATGTGAATGAATGAAGAAAGAGAGTGGAAGAAGAACTTTTATATCAAGGTCAAGTGGATCTCCACCATTCATTCTCTCCACCAAATCCAAGCCATCCATTCCTTTCCATGTTGAACCAAACCGAACCAAGTTGGTTTCCCATGAACCGAAATGAACCAAGAGCCAAGAAAAAGCAGAAAATAAAATACAAAAAAATTAATAAGCGCAAATTTGAAGAATTTAAATACAGAATAAATGTATGATAAATATTGAATAAGTACATTCAAGAAGTACACGTATAAAATACTTTATTCTGGGAACGGGGAGTGACATCTTTACCCTCCTTAGAAAAATTCCGTCCTCGGAATTTCAGATCCAAGCAGGACAGAAATGTCGGAGCTAAACTAATACAAGCAATTCTAGTGAGCAAGCAATCATTTTACCATATCAAAAAGCAAGTACTATATATGTAAATTCATCAATCCACGATATCAAGTACTTCTACCCATAAGGTGATAAGCATGAAGAATCAGGACAATCAAGGTATACAGAAAGAGATATACCTTGTGAGTCAAACAGGTGTGGATACCGTGATCGGATATCATCCTCACGTTCCCACGTTGACTCTCCCAATGAGTGATGACCCCAAGCAACACGGACAAGACTAATTGTTCGGTTCTTGAGTATCTTCTCTCTTCGGTCCAAAATGGACACAGGCTGTTCCTCGTAAGACAGGTTGGTACCAACAACCAGCTCAGAGTGATCGAGGACATGGCTTGGATCCGATACATACCTATGTAATTGAGATACATGAAACACGTCATGCACCTCTTGTAACGAAGGTGGGAGGGATAAACGATAAGCAACATCGCCTATCCGATCAAGAATAACGAATGGGCCCACGTACCGCGGACTCAATTTCCCGCGAACGCCAAATCTAATGACCCCATGAGTAGGTGAGATCCGCAAGAATACGTGGTCCCCAACAAAAAATTCTAACGGCCTACGATGCTGGCCCGCCCAATGACGATGCCGATCCTGCGCAACTCGAAGTCGCTATCTAATTTTCTTAACTACTTCAACCGTCTGAACAATCATTTCTGGGCCTAACATCTTCCTCTCCCCGATATCATCCCATGCAAGCGGTGACCGACACTTCTTACCATATAATGCTTCAAACGGCGCCATCTGGATACTGGCTTGATAACTGTTGTTGTACGAGAACTCGACCAAGTGCAGGTGACTCTCCCAAGAGTACCCTCCAAAATCTAGAGTGCAAGCTCGCAACATGTCTTCCAAAGTCTGAATCGTTCTTTCTGATTGCCCATCCGTCTGCGGATGGTAGGCCGTGCCAAATCTTAACTTGGTGCCCAGACTATGATGTAAGCTCTTCCAAAAATGTGATATGAAACGGGTATCTCGGTCTGACACAATGCTGACAGGAACTCCATGGTGCCTGACTATCTGTTGCATATATAACTCTGCTAACTTTTCTGTAGATTGCCCTACTCTGAAAGGAAGAAAGTGTGATACCTTCGTAAGCCGATCTACTATCACCCAAATAGCATCCTTACCACTTGGTGACCTCGGTAAACCGGTCACAAAGTCCATTGTAATATGCTCCCATTTTTATTCCGAAATAGGAAGCGGTTGCAATAATCCAGCTGGCCTCTGCTGTTCTGCCTTCACTTGCTGACATACCAAGCAACAGGAAACAAATCTAGCTATCTCCCTCTTCATTCCGTTCCACCAGAAATGCTGCTTGATATCTTGGTACATCTTGGTCCCTCCAGGGTGAATAGAATACTGAGAACTATGAGCTTCTGTCATAACCTCCTGTCTGATATCTCCGCTAGGCACACATAGACGTGATCCAAACCTAAGTGTACCATCTTCATGAATTCTCATCTCCTTCCTGAGTCCTGATTCACATTCTGCCCTAAGCTTCTGAATCCTTGGGTCTTGTGCCTGAGCTGCCTTGATCCTGTCTACCAAGTCGGATTGAATTTGCAGACTTGTTAGAACTCCTACATCACTAGGAAGTATAACTTCGATGCCCATCTCCTGAAGGTCTTCTAAGATATGCTTCTGTGTTGTCAACATAAACGCGCCGCCTCTCCTGCTAAGAGCGTCTGCTACTACATTAGCCTTGCCTGGGTGATACTGAAGCTCTACGTCATAATCTTTAATCAACTCCAGCCATCTTCTCTGCCTCATGTTCAGCTCCTTCTGAGTAAAGATGTACTTCAGACTTTTATGATCTGTGTACATCTCCACTCGATCACCATATAAGTAATGCCTCCATAGCTTCAGAGCAAACACTACTGCCGCCAATTCCAGATCATGTGTTGGGTAATTCTTCTCGTGGTCCCGAAGCTGCCTAGATGCATATGCTATCACCTTCCCATGCTGCATAAGGACACATCCAAGTCCTTTACCTGACGCATCACAATACACTGTAAAACCTCCGGGTCCAACTGGCAATGTAAGAATAGGTGCTGATATCAACTTCTGCTTCAAAGTCTCAAATGATGCCTGACATTCTGCTGACCAAATAAATGGTACATCCTTCCGGGTCAAGCGGGTCATGGGTGCTGAAAGCCTTGCAAAGTCTGACACAAACCTTCTGTAATATCCTGTTAATCCCAAGAAACTCTGCACATCTGCTACGGTCTTGGGTACTGGCCAACTTTCTACTGCTTCTACCTTCTTGGGATCTACTGCTACTCCAGCTCCTGATATGATGTGACCCAGAAATGAAATATGATCCGTCCAGAACTCACATTTGCTGAGCTTGGCATACAACTGGTTCTCTCTCAAAACCTGCAACACTTTCCTGAGGTGGTCTTCATGCTCCTCTTCACTAGCAGAATATACAAGAATGTCGTCGAGAAACACCACGACAAACTGATCTAAATATGGCATAAAGATGCGGTTCATCAAATCCATGAATATTGCTGGAGCATTGGTCAAACCAAACGGCATTACTAAGAACTCATAATGCCCATACTTCGACCTGAATGCTGTCTTGGGAATATCTTCCTTCCGAACCCTCACTTGATGATACCCTGAACGAAGATCTATCTTGGAGAAAACTCTAGCTTTGCTCAACTGATCAAACAAGTCGTCGATCCTGGGTAGTGGGTACTTGTTCTTCACTGTTGCCGCGTTAAGCTTCCTGTAGTCAATGCACAATCTGGATGACCCATCCTTCTTCCCCACAAGTACTACTGGTGCTGCCCACGGTGATACGCTAGCTTGGATGAACTTCTTCTCCTTTAATTCCTCTATGTGCTGATATACCTTGGCCTGTTCTGAATCCGCCATTCTGTAAACTCGATCTGATATCGGTTTAGTTCCTGGTGCCAATTCTATACTGAACTCAATATCTCTAACCGGTGGTAGACCTGGAAGTTCTTCAGGAAATACGTCTAGAAATTCTTCCACTACCTTCGGAATCTGAACTTCTTCCATTGCTGCTACTACTCCCTGCTCTTGCTGAGTTGCCTCTGATCTGACTAAGGTGAATCTCTCCATGCCTGGAATATCAAAAGATACACTCCTTCTACGACAATCTATTGTCGCATGACTGTCTTTCAACCAGTCCATGCCTAAGATAACGTCAAAATTTCCAACAGAAAATTCTATCAACCGGGCGGGTAAGGAATGCCCGCAAACTACAACGCTACACGCTAGAATAACTCTACTAACTCCTACGAGCCCATTAGCAGTGAGTATATTCAACCTCCCTGGCAATGCCTCGAACTCCATTCCTAGTCGTGTCGCAAATTGTGCAGATATAAATGAATGGGATGCTCCCGAATCAAACAATGCTACTGCGGGATATGAGGCGACAAGAATGTTACATGCCACAACATCTTCCGATGCCAATGCCTCATCCAAGGATAAAGTGAATGCTTGCCCTCGACCTCCTTGCTGGTTTCTATGCTGCGGCCTAGCCTGATGTTGCTGCTGGCCCCTTCCTTGATGATGCTGGGGTGGTCTATGCTGGTGTTGCTGCATCGGCGGTCCCTGCTGCAGAAACATCTGAGCCTGCGGACGCTGTGCCAACGGCCTTACTGCCACTGCTGGTCCTCGATACTGGCCTGCCCCTGGTGCTGGCAGAGCAGGAAACTGCTGCCCTGGTCCTCCTGACCTCGAATTCATGGGACATGTGGTAATCCGATGGTCTGGATTTCCACATATCAGACACAGTCCATTCAATGTCCGACACACATCTCTAGTATGTCCCATCTTCCCACAATAAGTGCAGCCCGTCGGGGGTTGCTGGTTCTTCCTCTGCTGCTGTTGCTGCTGCCTGGGTGGTGCTGGCCCTCGTATCGCCACATCGTGGATACGAATGCCAGTGGATGGTGCTGTTGTTCGGGGCGCTGCTCCCCCTCCTCCTTCAATCTGACTGTGGGATCTTTTCTGACCCCCAGTCCTTACTGCAAGCCTCTGAATGGTGATTTTATGCCTTCGAATCGCCGTCAGTATCTCATCAAAAGTCTAGTAATTGTGCCCCTCGATCAATTGTAAGAGTTCAAGATGAAACCCTTGCTGAAACCTCATAGCCCTCTGGCTCTCTGTTGCTACCATCTCTGGGGCAAATCTACTCAATCTGCAGAACTCCGCTGCATAAGCATCTACGGTCTTGCCAGCCTGCCTGAGGCTGATAAACTTCTGTTGTAGCTCAAACTGCGCCACAACTCCATAGTACTTCGTCTTGAATCTTGCTGTAAAATCGTCCCAAGCCACAGGACGTCTGATACCTACTTCCTCTGATTCCCACCAATCACGTACGAGATCCTGAAGTAACAACTTCACTAGATCCACACGTTCTTCTGCTGGTACCTTAGCTGCTGTCAGAATAGCCTCCATATCCTTAAGCCATGCATCTGCTGAGATGGCATCCTCCATGCCCTCGAAACGGCGGGGGTTGTACTTGCAAAACCTGGCTAATGCTCCTGAATCTGGCCTTGCCCCTCTTTCCAATACTGTCTGCAATCCTTGGTTGAGTAGCACATTCTGCTCTTGTAGCTGAGTGTGCATGCGTTGCTGGGCCAACATCTGATGTTGCTGAGTGGCCATCATTCTTCTCATGATCTCCAGAAGGGCTGGTGTGTCCACTTGGATAGGTGGAACTGTCGGTGGTGGTGGAACATCCGGATACTGCGATCCAGCCGCTGGTTCCACTATCACTTTTTCCTGGGTGGCCTCCTGAGGTGAGACTGGCCCTTGTTGCCGACCAACCTGGTCAGGTTGTCCATGTTGCTCCTGCTGTTGCTGCCCAGCTCTGACCGATGCGGACGAAGTGCCCCTAAGAAAAGGGACAAGAGAACAATCAAACAACCGGACATGAAGGATCAATGAAGTCAAAGGATACCGGAATGTCAAGCAAGGGTTGAGGATAACGAATCATGAGATCAAGAAGGAACACGTGTGATTGAGACATCCTATAAATCAAAAATACCCCACAAGTCTGAAATCAGACCTGCATGGGCCACCACTAAAACCTTGTCACGCCCCAGAACCAGAATACTGGAGAGCGGGAGAATGACTCAGCCAGCTACATATTACGGGTAGATGAATACCGTATAATACGATCAATGCTGTCTAACCAGACGAGGGGGTGCATACTACATAAAAGTCTCACTATGGTCATTTTGCATCTATTGTCTCAATCATTCAAATAAGAAACAGTAATACAGAACATGTAAGATAAAGCAGTAAGGCGTCCCAAACGCTCAGTCAGAATGTTTTGGAAATCTGGCTTTACAAAAGATAGCCAGATGGTATAGTAAGGTATACACAATTGTTATCAGCTGCAGTCTGACTTAATTACAATCATGCAAAAGTAAGTACAAGACGATCCGACCAACATGTCGGTGCCAAACGGCTAAGTATAAAGTAAATGACAAAACGAGCGGTGAAGTAAGGAAACCCACTCGAGTCCTCCTGCGATCATCCCTCTAGTATTGACCATCTTGGAGGTAGAAGTAAGCTGGATCCTCGGGGACCGGCTCTAAATCTGACCATGCAAAACCAGAGAGGTTAGACCTCTAATAGCAAGTACCACAAGGAAGGACGATATGAGGAATTAAAACCAGTAAGTAAGAAAATATAATAATAGATCTCTGCTTTCCACTAGGATTCACATAACATCACGACACTTCGAACCAACCTCCCAACCAAACAAGGACAGAAGTTGGCCCGTCACGCCCTGACATTCTGATCATCTTAGTTAGGCAACAGAGTAGATACAATACACAAACAAATCATCTTTGAACGGCCAATCAATTCCTACGGCTTGCTATTGTGAGTCCCAAGTTATCCTGAAATTATGCAATTAGGGATTCCTCAGTTCTTACTATGTGCAAGCAAGGCTAGTCTATCCAATCAATCAATTGCGCCAATCATGTAGTTAGACGAGTCCCAGAGGGACGCCCGCCGTTATAATATGTACAATAATATAAGCAGATACCGTTCCCTGCCCGTGTGACAGATTTACCGTATCTGTGGGAACCAGCCGGCCCGTCGGGCACTTAATAGTCCCAAGGGGGCTGCCATGTAAGAACTCGGGAATCCATTCTCTCCATGCCATCATTATTTTATTTAACATAATAGTCTCTACGTTGAGTGAAGTTCCATGCCGTGGATCATGGTCATTCAATGAGTACTTTCGTACAGGGTACGATATGCGCAACTCTACAACGATACCCGTGCGGCTAGGTTGTAGGTTTTACATAGCGTGATGCAACAATCAAATCTAGCCACGGAGTAATTATGCCTTGACCATAAGGTACACATGCTGTCTTTTTGTAAAATAGATAATAAATAATTTGAAACCTGCATGTGCCTGTATGCCAATATTTGGATTTGGCTAATCGAGTACAATAGTTCATTACATGAACGTGTCTCATTCATTTCATTCAATAAGACGACTAGCCAGTCTCTTAGTTCCAACTAGGAACGCATGATCAATTATTAGTCAAGTAACAGTCGGGGTCAATTCATGACAAGGCATAAAAGTCAAATTAGTATTAATCATGGTCGAGTCCATAACTAGTATAAAATAGTTGGTAGTATATTCTTGAATCCAAGAAAAAGATCAACAAATTCATGTTGGGAGTTGAAAGAAATTCTAGCCACAATTCAGTTAATTAGGACATATAACAGTCAGAAACAACCAAATTATGCATATGCGGCCTATTCTGCGACATGCATGCAACTGCGACACCATATGCGCCTACTGCGACATGATATGCGCCTCATGTGGCTCAACTGCGATATGATATGCGCCTATCGTGACATGCGTCTCATGTGGACCAACTGCGACATGATATGCGCCTACCGCGACATGCGCCTCATGTGGCTCAACTGCGACATGATATGCGCCTACCGCGACATGTGCCTCATGTGGCTCAACTGCGACATGATATGCGCCTACCGCGACATGCGCCTCATGTGGCCCAACTGCGACATGATATGCGCCTACCGCGATATGATATTCGCCTCATGTGGCTCAACTACGACATGATATGCGCCTACCGCGACATGCGCCTCATTGCAACATGCGCCTACTGCGACATGCGCCTTCTGCGACATGCTGTGTGCCTTCCGCGACATGCGCCTCATTGCAACATGCGCCTACTGCGACATGCGCCTTCTGCGACATGCTGTGTGCCTTCCGCGACATGCGCCTCATTGAAACATGCACCTACTGCGACATGCGCCTTCTGCGACATGCTGTGTGCCTTCCGCGACATGCTGTTCGTGCTGCATATGAATATATAGGAACGAACCAAAATTCTTTTTGCCATAACTTTCACAAAATAAATCGAAATCTAACTTTTCAAAAGCCAAACTTTAGTAGAATTAAATTCTCTACAACATGGAACCACTTAATTTCGAAAACAATAATGTTTGATAGATCAAAACCCTAAATTTTATATGAAAACCAAAACTATGAAAACCAAAACTATGAAAACCAAAACTTAAAACTTAGATCTACACCCAACCATCCATGGAAAACAAAAACTTCAAGACCTAAACTTGTAGAGGAAGAGAAGATGAATAACATAAACTAAAAATAATTGGGGATGCATGAAATCCTCATGGTGTGCAAGATGTACTTGCCTCTCCAAATGGGTTAGGGTTTGGTGGAGGAGTAAATGTGAATGAATGAAGAAAGAGAGTGGAAGAAGAACTTTTATATCAAGGTCAAGTGGATCTCCACCATTCATTCTCTCCACCAAATCCAAGCCATCCATTCCTTTCCATGTTGAACCAAACCGAACCAAATTGGTTTCCCATGAATCGAAATGAACCAAGAGCCAAGAAAAAGCAGAAAATAAAATACAAAAAAATTAATAAGCGCAAATTTGAAGAATTTAAATACAGAATAAATGCATGATAAATATTGAATAAGTACATTCAAGAAGTACACGTATAAAATACTTTATTCTGGGAACGGGGAGTGACAGAGGGAAGGGTGTAGTTTCAAGTTTAGATTATGGGTATTTTTGTCCAATTTGTTTTCAGGGTATCAAGTTGTCGGGTAAAAAATTTAGGTTATCAAGTTAAAAAAATAGAATAGTTGAGGGTATCAAGTTACAATTAAGCCTAAAAAAATATAATTTAATCATGATTTCAACTTTGAACTTGACCCATTAAAAAATATAAATATTCTAACATAACAAACAAAATAAAACGAACTGTTATTCTGTTTTGTTTCGGTTTTGGATTTTTAAATTTTCGATTTTAACTATTTTAATTTGGTTGAAACTTGATAAACCGAATGCTCACCCCAACTCATGACCATCTCGAAAAAATTTCAAAACTAGATATGCTTTTGTTGTAATCGTAAGTACAGTAGAATTATAATCATATTACTATATGTTTGTTTAAAACATATAATCGAACTACTAGTCACGTTCACGTGCGTTGCACGTATCAAAAGATAATCAATAATATGATTAATAAAGTATATAAAAATTTAAATTATATAGAATAATTAAATATAATTTTAATATATTTTAGGCTTAATTGCTACTTGATACCCTCAACTATTACCATTTTTCAACTTTGTATCCTAAAATTTTTTTTGTAACAACTTGATACCCGGATATTATTTTGGACAAAAATGCCCCTACCCCTAACCTCCCTCCTTCCTGCTCGCTTCGCCCCCCCCCCCCCTCTGCTAGCTCCGGCCGCCCACCCGCATGCTAGCTCCCCCCCCACCCCCCCTGCTCGCTTCAGGCCATCCCCCCCCCCCCTCTCGCTCCGCCCGCCCGTCCGCTCCCGCCTCTCCCCTAGGGCTCGACAGCGGGAGGAGGGGGGCTGGGAAGGGGGGTGCGAGGCGGGAGACGGGGCAGGGGGTGGCCCGGAAGCGAAGAGGGGGGGGAGGTTGGCCGAAAGCGAGGAGGGGGGGGAGGTTGGCCGGAAGCGAGGAGAGGGGGGGTTCGGCCGGAGCTAGCAGGGGAGGAGGGGGTGGAGGGAGGGAAGGAATAAGGGCATTTTGGGGTTTTTTAAAATGTTAGGTATTAAGTTGAAAAAAAAAATAGTTGAGGTATCAAGTTGTTACGAAAAAAAGTTTAGGGTACAAAGTTGAAAAACGGTAATAGTTGTGGGTATCAAGTAGCAATTAAGCCTATATTTTAATATGATTTGTTATGATTATTTTTTCTAAATTCTGGATATATATTTAATTAGATAATAATATGTAGTTAATTTAAACATAAATTTAATTTATATATATTATAGTATAGGGTGGTTTTTAATTTTTTTTATGTGAGGAGAGAGGGTTCGATTATCAACATAAGATAAGAAAGGTAGTTAATTTTAAACTTTTATTTTCTATTTTTTTAAAATTTAATGGTTGATGATATACACAGCTTATACGGCTTAATTTGGAGCCATTGAAGCCCCTTTATATTAGTAGAAATATAAAATTAATATCGATTATATTTAAATATTTGATTTAGTGTTAATGCTGTGTTCTAAAAATTGATCCAGACGGCCTTCCGCCGTACCGAAAATCTCATGTTCTGCGATCATAGTCGTCCGTTTGACCGTGTGCGAGTTGATTTTTTTTCATATTTCTTATGCTTAATTGTATGTTGAATATGTTGTTTGAGTTTTAAGATTGGATTTATATTTTAGAACATTAAATTTTCGAAATTGAAGTGTCATAAATTTGAACTTTCAAAAAAATTTATGAATTGTATTATGGATTTAGAAGTTAGAATATGTTTTAATTTTAAATTTTAAAAATAAATCTGTTCGGCTACCAAGTCACTAGGCAGTCTTCTGCCGCACCGAATCTGCTTTGCAAAATTTAGAACATTGGTGTAAGAAAGTAATGATAATAATTATTTGTATCATTTTGACAAATATTTTATTAATATTTATTTATTTATCAACCTTAATATTTATTAAAAATAAATAGAAAGATTAATAGAAAATTATACCAATTAAATTAAATTAAAAATATATATAATCATAAGAAGAAGAAAAAAATGCAAGTTTGTAACTTCTAGTTGTAATGTTACTGAAATTATACAAGATTTTATGGTGAAATTGATTTTAAAAGAAAGTGATACAATATAATTAACGGGATTTATAATGTAATGTCAATTATATGACATTGCTCCATCCTGGAAACCAAACATTCCCCAACTATGTTTAACTAAGACATGATTTGATTTTGTTGTTCTTCAAAAATAATTTCAAACTTTTTTAATAGCCTTTTATTGTTATGTTTCAAAATTATATTTCTTCTCTCTCTCTCTGTCTCTCTCACTCTCTCTCCATAATGGACGATAAGAGCTTCTTGTTATTACTTTTTCTTTTTTTCTTTTCGTGAGTTATATTTGCATAACCAAACATGGAGATTCATGTTATAGTGTCCACATGCGCACATTTATTACTCGTTCTATCTTTCGGGTGGTATATATATCATACTAGTAAATGCAAGTGCTTTGCACGTATAATAACTGATAATAAAAATAGTATCCAATTATCATCAAATATCTTTTTTAACTCATGTGGTTAAGGTGTGAGGTCTTTTTCTTGTTTGTTTGAGTTTGATTCTCCATGTTGACAATTTTTAACTTTTTTCAATAATTTTATAAAATTTATTTTTTTTAAAATAAAATGGACCGTGATATAATGACGGTTTAGACGGCTCATTTTTGAACCATTTTAAAGCCTCATTATATAGTGTAAGATATATACTCCCGAGGTTCCATTGTGAAGCAATTTTGTAACTACACCAACAAATCAATGTGGCTAGAAGAGTCTCTAGATATGCGTAGGTTGAGGATTGAAAGACTTTGATTTATTTTGTTTTTGAACAAGTTGAAATAACTCTCCTTGATGTAGTATGGTAGTAGGCTAGTAGTAGCATTTAAAATTACAAATGTAGTGGCATGGATCCCATTTAGATATACTTGATTTGTCGGATGCTAATGTTTGTCTAGTGAACATGGTGTCAAAGGTTCATTAAATATGTGGTTTCTTTTAGTTCCAATCCAAATCGTCTTGATATGAGACTTTTGATCTTTGAAAATTTTCCCTCATTTATAAACCGCTTACTTTAAACTCATGCCTTTGATTTAGGTTTGGATTCTTGTCCAATGGACCTTAATGGTTTTGGTGGAACGCTTACTTAGTTAGTCGAGTTTGTGGATGGATTATTTGGTGAGACCCATTCGAAATGTGATACTTAGAGCATCATTAGTAGTTGGGATTTTCCAATATAATTTGGAGCCCAAAATTTTAAATGGGTTAGGTTTATATGAGAATAGTATAAAATGATAAAATGAGCTCCAGTCCCAAAAATTTGTGGTCAAAAATTAATGTAGAAAAATTTAATATAAAATCTAGAATTTAGAAAATTGGGCTCCAATTGGGACTTATTTTTCTACGAAATAAGTTCCTACAATCTAGAATGTAGAAATTGGGAGGCTCAACCTACAGCTTCCATAGGTGGGATGGGACCCAAAATCTAGAAATTGAAACTAGGGATGAGACTTAATTTTCTACAAAATGAGCTCCTAGGTTTTGAATCTGAAATCTAGAATGTGGGATGAGCCTTACTAATGATCCTCTTACTACGAAGATTTTACATCAAATTGTATCAAATCTTTTGAGATATTTTGTTATCTTAGAAGATATGTTATGATTTTTTTTTATCCTGGAGATTCTCTAGTATTTTGAAGGGTGCAATAATATCTTTGAGAATCTTCTTGGTTAACTCCTTAACTATCTTGTTTGGATTTGCTCTTATATTATTGGTTTGACTACAAGCGGTTCAATGAACCATGCATATATTTGAGAACCAAATGGGTTACTTGGGAGACAATAAATTTGTCGTATGTAACCTAAGCCTATAAAAAGAGCCCCTCCCCCTCTTTCTTTCTTGCTCCATATTTTTTCACGTGTATGTGTGTGTGAGAGAGAGAGAGAGAGAGAGAGAGAGAAAAGGGGAAGGCTATGTTTGTATTCTTTTCCACTCATCGGGGCTTTACTTTAAGGTCTCGTTTGGTTCACGTATTTAAGAAAATCAAGAAAGAAAAGTTATTTTTTCTTTATTTGGTAGTCACAAATTTAGAAATCAATTTTCTGACAAGAAAAAAAATTGGTGGGAATATGGTTCCACTCAAGACCCATGAGATTAATTTTTCCAACATTTATTACAAAAGTTATGACAAAAATAACCATGTGTCATTGCTTATTTTACCATTAATATTATTTTTTATAATATTATTTTTGTTTTAAAATGTAAGGATATTATTGGAATATTGTTATATTTTGCTTTCCTTTCCTAGTTAGTTTTCTTGTTTTAACAAACAACGAAAAAAAATGTGACATGAATCCTACTTTTCTATTTACCTGAAAAATACAAGGAATTCATTTCCTTTTCGTGAACCAAACGATGCCTTAAATGAGTGTAATTACATAATTAAATAACTTGACATGTCTGTGAACTATTATGAAGTCTTAATAATAGAGATGTGTTTTCTTTATGATGGTTGAGGATTGGTACATTTGTATGTTGGTATGGTAAATAATCAATAATAATAGATTAAAGTGGTTAGAGGATTGTTGAGTTATGATAAAATATTAATTGGTACTTCCCTTTTTCATCATTGAAAAACAATGTAGACTATATAAAGCAAAAAAAAAAAAAAGAAAAAAAAGGCAAAGTATCAATTTATTATTGAGCCTTAAGTACCATAGGGAAACCGCGGAACCAACCTTCGACTGGGATGGTCTCCAGTCCACGCAAAAAAATATTTTGTTTTTACTTTTTTTTAATATTTTTTCTATTTTGCCATATGAGTCAGTTCATACCTCAGTCTATTCCAGCCCACCCAAATTCAAAATTTTGATTCCGCCCTTGGAACCATTGTGTATTGTTTTGGATTTGTTGAGAAAACTATTTGAGATGGATGTAGAAGGGAATTATGTATACTAGTAGCGGCTAAAAAAATTTGTGAATAAGGGAATAATGGACAGTGTGAATATTTGTGGAAAGGAAAGAAAACTTTAGTTTTATCCATGTGGCATCATGTTTATTGTTTATTTCATATTTATAGATAGTTGCATATGCATTGGTCATGAATAACTCGTGCACAATGGTGATTTATCGAAAGTTATCTAGAACACCTGGACCGTGTCGACCTAGGAGAATGTCCTTTATCATGGCCCTATACCGGGGCTAGCTACCTACATACGAGAAAGGATCGTGCGAATATACATGGCCCTATACCGGAGCTAGCTACCTACATACGAGAAAGGATCGTGCGAATATACATGGCCCTATCCTGGGGCTAGCTACCAACATCAAAAATGGCGCAACATACCATTGGCTTAGTCAAAATATGGTGAGAAAGACCATCTGACATCATATAGTTAGGGTACATTGTAACCTGACTATTTTTATGGGCCCTATACATATCAATCCTTGTTTTGCCGATATGGGACCTCGACCGTGGGTAAAAATACATAATATTATGTTTCTTGCATTTCATTATTATTACCTTTTTCTAAATTATGAAACAATGCATAACTTGAGTTCCTTACGAAGATGCTTGGAAACTAGTTGCAAGTATTGGGATTTCGTGCCTTATAAGTATGGATTATAAATTAACTTAGAAAGGTTATAAAGATCACTTGTAGATACCTACTGAAATACTATAAATTCACATTATGAAATAATGATTTTATCTATTCATTTGTCTTTGATTTGGGTGGATTAATTTTACTTCTCACTAGTACATCCTTGTATATAGATCATCGCTCATGTAGGTGCGGGAAACTCATTGGAGCTGCGAGACTTTAAAAGTGTCCATCTTTCCTTTCATCACATTTTCAATTACTTATAATTATATTATTTCCTAATAATGGCCATGATGTATGGAACTCGTAGATGAAATAATCTTTGGGTTGTAATCATGAATTTTGGGATGATTTTAAATTAATTCTTTAGAAGAACATCAATTTATTTTTCCACTACAACTATAATTTAGTTGATTCTAGATATTCTTTCATTATCATTCAATTGTTTTGCATATCCTGCTACTAAACTGATGTTAAAATAACATTAAAATTATTTGGAATTTATGGTCTTGTACAAGTTCAACCTAAACTTAAAAGATATCACGTCATATGGACTATCAAATATCAGAATTGTGATATGACACTTTAACATTTGAAAATTCTTTAACAAGGTTTTCAACCAAAGGTGTTCCATTTGTTGGGCTAACATGAACACGATCAACACTAGGGTTCAACTGGTTAGGTCTGGATTAGGATGGCCCGGATAGATGAGCATGTTGGGCGGACTAAAATTTGTTGCACCATGAAAAAGACTCACTACAGGACTTTGTGTCTATAGTGGGGCAAGTTACGACTCACTCGACATATTTTGATATTTTTTTGTAACTTCAAAAAGACACAAAAACGTTATAGTTGTGAACAATACATGAATTGAATGAACACTATGAATGTTAATTATGATACTCTAATTTGGTACTAGATTAGAACATGAAGCGGAAAAAAAAACCTTTAATAGCTAAATAAATTTTAATACATGACTTGAGGGCTTGAGTTTCACAAAGTTTCATGACCCTTGACTACCTAGACAAAGCAACACCAACACTTAGAAGCTCAATAAAAAATGAATTTGACCTCAATAGGATTCTCAATTCACTTTACAGGGCAAGTCTAAATTAATTTTTTACATTTGTTACACTAAACACAATATTTTGTTCTACAACTCCACTAAAATATGGCCAAACACAAAGTTTGGTTGCGGCACTTGACTCCCTCTAGTTTTGCTTCATGCCACATTAATTGTTTATATTACATTGTGTTGTAAATATAATTGGTAGACTGATAGAACCTTAAATATATGAAAGCATATGCTTGTAATTGTTGATGGAAGAAGAGAATATAGATTTGACTTGGCAAAATGATTGACACGAAAAATTGTTGCAAAGTATATGTAGCTTACCCAATATAGCCCTACATTGTATTGTTTATGGCTGTAAAAGAGGTATTTAGATAGTTTTCGTGGGGGAAAAACCGTCCAAACAAACGTAAACTTTTATAAAGTAGAGAAAAAGTAATAGAGAGAATTCTAATAATATAAAGAGAAGGAGTTATTGGAAATGGAAAAAATATATTTCTTAGAGGAAATTGTTTATTTATTCAATTATCAACCAACTAGATAATAGTTTTTTATATAGGCTTACAACAATTAAGGAAAGAAATACCGAAAGACATAGGTTTTTTTTTTTTTTTTTTTTTTTTTTGAAATCACACGCACGCACACAATTGGGAGGCTCGAACCTTGCCGGCCCCTCCGGATGTCCGCTCTAATACCACTAGGCTAGAGAGCTCGGACAAAGACATAGGTTATGGATAACTAAATGATATAGATATGAATAACTAAAAGACGTAGGTTATGTAGACCAAATAGTTATGGTAAACTATCCATATTTACAAGTTACAACATAAACAAACAGATTACTTTGCCAAATACACTAAACAGTATTTGATTATGATATTTTGGAGTCTATTCACAAAAATTACACCCAATTTTTAAGACCGGATATCTAACCTGGACAAGACACTGGGTCAAGTCAAATCGGTTCAGCCAGTTGGTTCAATCACTAGGTTAACCTACATGTTCAAAATTCAATCTCTTCTGCACATTGATTTTTTTACAAAAATATTTGTTTATAATCTATTTAAAAAATGCTAGATCAACATTGACACGGAAAAGCTACCGACCGGTTGAACCGGCCAATCTCGTCTCTTTTTAAAAACAATAATTTTTCAACAATTAGAAAGGTCACTTGCGTGGGGCACCGTCCAGTGAAAAACTTTGATACAGAAGGTTGTTTTCAAAGTTTTGATACAGCCGCTATATGAAGTGGGCTCCCTCTCTCTTCGTAAATCGTGTATATATATATATATATATATATATATATATATATATATATATATATATATATATATATAGACACACACACACAGCTGCGTGGTGAGCACAAAGCGAACTATTCTTTTGCCTTTTACTAAAGAATATCGTGTGTCCGTCACACTCAGCAGCATACGCCTATTTTTGGAGGGGTACTCGCGAAGGAGGGGGGGGGGGGGGGGGGGGGGGGGGGGGGGAGGGACTTTGATACAGTCTTCTGTACATATAGGTTGAGTGTGGGCCAGTTCTTGGTTGAGTTTGTTGATTGAGGAGGGAAAATCCATTATGGATCAAATGTCCAGCAAGTTTGGAAAATTATGCTTCAGAGAGTTCAATTTGATTGATATAAATTTTGGGTCTATATTCTTGAACCTGACCTGTAATTATTCGACCACTCCAAGCCGGGTTTGTACGTTGTCCATCCTACAATGTGTCTCCAATCTTACTTGGAACGTTGACAACAATATAGTCAAGTAGAGATTGACTGCATAATTGGGAAAGAGAAAATGGATTCTAGTCAGGACAGAGATGTAAGCTTGATTCCTAGGACTGATCAAAATGTCGGTTCGGTTGGACTGAACCGTAAGATTTTGGAGCCGAATCAAAGTTGAACCGAAATGTTACGGAACTGAACGAAACAATTGTGTTACAAATGTTGGGTTTTGGTCTTTTTTAAAGTGAATTTTAGTCCCACATCAGCTAGACCAAAGGACTTGTATCTCTATATATTAGCTTTGCTAGTTTAGAGATGCACATGTGGTGTGGAGGTGCACAAGGGTGTGCCATGTGGGATTATTTTTCTAATGGAAAAAAGGCTAAATCAACAATTGAAAGCATTCACGCTTTTTGCTCTTGGGAAATTTATTTCCATGGGAGTTAAGTCCCGTAGGGGCTTAGTGACTCGGACTCGGGCTCATGAGGCGTAATGTGGCGTTTTGTTGGCGCTCGTTGCGCGAGCCACTTGCGCTGCCCAGGTGCGCGCCCAGGTTGCGCCTAGGTTGCTCGGGTTGCGCGGGTGCGCTGGTTGCACTGCGTGCGCCGCGTGCAGTGCGTGCAGTGTGCGCAGCTCAGTGCGCGCTCTGTCGTGCGGAGTGCAAGGAGCGCAGGGTGCGCGCAGTTGGCGCAACTTGCAGCAGAACGTGCATTTGCACGTTCTGGGCGGTTGCTACATGTTCGGGGTGATTTTTACCATGACCCTAACTTTGTGGCAACCGAGCAGTCGCTGCAGGGCCTATATAAGGCATCCTTTCTCTCACAAGGTTACAGACATACAAGTAATAGAAGCCACCACAGAAAGTTTACGAAGTATTTTTTAACACAAGTAAACAGAGAATTCAGAAGTGTTTTTTAACATAGTTCTGATCGAAATTTGCTTGCGAATTCCAGCAGCCTTCGAGAGAGAGGAAAGGCGCCGCACCAGCATTACTTTTGCACGGGAGTTCGTGTCCATCCGAGGAGTCAAAAGAGCAGGAGTGTTCCAAGTTCTCCGACGAACTTGCTGGTTCCTGGAAGCTGTTCGTGTAGGACGAATAAAGCTTTGAGCAACGGTGATTATTCACCCCAGCAGGAGTTCTTCCATCTTTCGCCAGTCACTTTCTTCATTGCTGCCAGTAATTCTGATTGTATCTTCTTTTTAGAAGTACTACGATCGATTGCTGTGGCTTACGAAATCTTTTTAGATTCTCGTAATACTAAAACGAGATCTTTTTAGATCTTCGTTATACTTGCGCAACCTTCCTAGAAGTGTTGCGTTGGAACATTATTTTTACAATTGTTTCATCTTTTCTGTTTTCCATCGAAAAAAATTGTGCCCCGGCAATAACAATAAAATCGAACCAGAACCATATCGAACCAAAACCGGTTTAATCGATTTTCTGGGCTCTTTTTGTATATATAGACAAATCTCAGCAATTTGTTTTCTGGGCCCTTCTTGTGTTAGAAAATGGAACAGAAAATTTTCACCAATGGAGACTTAGAAAATAAAATTAAACATAGTCAAAATAATCGATACTCAGAGAAATAAAAAAGATTTTAAGCAATGAGTAGCAACTATAGGCAAATTAGAATCTCTCTCTCTCTCTCTCTCTCTCTCTCTATATATATATATATATATATATATATATATATATATATATATATATATATATATGGGTGTGGATTAGGTGACACACAAAATTTGATTTCTAAAAAAATACGCAATCTCAACCGCACATCATTTAAAATGAATGGTTAAGATTTGATAGAGTAATTGTAATACTTAGCATGGATGCCAAATTGAATATCCCACTAATTAATACAACCTACTATTAATTAGCATGCATGTCAAATTTGACTTCCATACATGTTAATTTCGTGTGCATTTAAATCTGAACCATTCATTTTAAATGATGTGCGGTTGAGATTGCGTATTTTTTAGATGTCAAATTGTATGCGTCACCTGATCCCCTATATCCCTATATATATATATATATATATATATATATATATATATATATATATATCCCTATATATATATATATATATATATATATATATATATATATATAATTTATTTTTGAAAGAAGGTAATTGTGGCGAACGTTCCCACCGGAAATCGATCTCCTGACCACTCGAACGACATGTATCTCTCTTAACTACTAGGCTAGAGGTCATTTACATATACATATGTGTGTGTGTGTGTGTAATTGATAATACCGGAGAAGAACATGTACAACAAAAATCATTTACCGATATAAAGGACGTAAAGAGGAGCAATGAAATCAGATGAAACTCGAGAAGGTCTATCGAAACCAAAATCCTTCATCCTCAGTCGAGGTGGTAAACCGATCGATCTAATGATTAATACTAGCCTAGTGGTAGTGCAGGGGGCCATCCGAGCACAGGTCTCGACTTCGAATCCTCCCTGGACGGCTGGGTGGCTTTGAGTCACGGTCCAACTTGGAGAAAGGATATCTCAAGAAAAAAAAGATTAATACTAGCTCGCCCGTTCGATGAAATTCCCATAAGAAAAAATAAATCCAACAAAGGAAGCTGCCATACCTCCCAAATCGAACAGCCTGGAACATTCCTTCCAACGACGCTGTCCAATTTCGCAGCGTTTTGAATGTCGAAGAAGGTGAAGAAGAAAAAAACGACGACATAAACGATCTGGGTGCATGCGTACTGCTCAACGAGATTTAGGGTTAGAGGTTTTGATCTCCCACTTCATCTAGAGTTTGAAGTGTGGACTCTAGGGGCTCTTGATTGAGGGGCTGTTTGGATAGATGTAACTCTTTGAAAGTGTGAAAGTGGTACTTACATCATGATGAGTTGCAGGGCACTTGCAGCAAGTGGCACTTTCCAAAATGTGTTTTGATGTAGTACTTTTTGTCTCCTGTAAGTGGAAGAAAAATGGGTTTGATATTTGGATGGTTGTTGACAGTGGAGAGAAAAGGAATTCGGTTGTTTGGATGGTTGTTGAAAGTAGAGATTGGAGTTGAAAATATGATAACCCATAATTATATTAATTATGATAATTAAACGCAAAAAATGCATTAACTATTATAATTATATTAATTATGATAATATTTTTTTAAAATATAAAATAAAATTGAGATATAATTTATCTTGGTGTATGAATTAAAATTTAAAATTTCGATATAAACATTTATTCAAATTAATTAAACAAACAAACATTTTTATTAGACAAATTAAACTAAATTAATTAACCCTAAACTAAACTAATATCTAATATATATAAGATATCTTATACTCTCTCTCTCTCTCTCTCTCTCTCTCTCTCTCTCTCTCTCTCTCTCTCTCTTTTATGGGTATTCTTCTTCTCCACAAAATAAACTCTTCTCCCACCACTCTCCTCTCTCCTCCTCCTCCTCTCTCATCCTCCTCTCTCCAACGGCGCCACCTCCTCATCCTCTCTCCACAGTCGCCTCCTCCTCTCCCCACCGCTGCCTCCTCTCCCCACCGCCACCTCTCCCCACGCGGCCAACGACAACCCTGGCAGTTCTTCTGCGACCAACGATGGATTCGCCTACGTCCGATGAAGTCCGGTGGTCGACGACTGACAAGATGCTGCTTCTGTCGTCCGTGGCGGACTTATCGATGCGGGGAACTCCGGCTATAGGAAATCCCATCCTTTCTTTCCTTTTCTCTCTCTCCTCACTTGCAGCACACTTCCTCTCCTTTTGGACTGTAAGTGAGATATAGAAAATTTAGGGAAACATGTTCTGTTTGCAGTCAAAAATCAATGACTTTCACTCCTCTTTCCACGATGAACCAAACGGTGAAAGTTTGGAGTTTAGGCACCAGTTACTGAAGAAAGTGTCAGTTTCACTCCACATGCCACTAACCAAACAGTGTAACACCCACTTTTCTAAAATGAGGATAATTTTCAACTTTTGTAATTTCAATCATTAAATAATAAGATTTAAATCATGTTATAATTTTCGGTGATTTTTAATTAATTTAAAACTATTTAAATCTATGAATTATGATTTTGATGTGTTGCTATTGAAACTCTAGAGATTACTTGACCTAGAGCCTAACCATGACCAAGGAGACCTAACCACGTGATTAGAATTACAAATTACCACTTTTTAGCCTAAGGGTATTTTGGTCATTTTTGACTTTTAGTGAAAATGCATTTTGATTAATTAATTATGTGCTAATCTATTTGTTAAGCTGTCACTCCCCGTTCCCGGGATACGTATTTTTAATACATGTACTACTTGACTGTAGTTATTTAGTATTTATCATGTATTTATTCTGTATTTAATTCCTTTAATTACATGCTAAATATTTTTATGTATTTTATTTTCTGCTTTTGCTTAGCTCTTGGTTTATTTCTGTTCATATTGAACCAACTTAGTTTGGCTTGGTTCATTATGATAAGGGGTGGATGGCCTAGATTGTAGAAGGAAGGAAAGGGTGGTGGAGATCAAACTTGACTTGATATTTATACACCTTTTCTTTTCTCTCTCCTCACAAACTTTCATTCATTCCCTCCACCAAAACCCTAACCCAATTTGGAGAGGCAAGTACATCTTGCACACCATGAGAGATTTTATGTATTCCCATTTATTTTTAGTCCATGTTGTTCCTCTCCTCTTTCTCTACAAGTTTAGGTCTTAAAGTTTTTGATTTTCATGGATGGTTGTGTGTAGATCTAGATTTTAAGTTTCAGATTTTATGGGTTTTCCTTGGTTTGATCTATCAAACTTGCTTATTTTCAAAAATCTAATTGTTTCATGTGGTAGAGAATTTCATTTTACCAAATTTGACCTTTGAAAAGTTAGATTTCGTTTTGTTTTGACCGAGTTATGCAAGTTTGAAGTTCATGGGTTTCTTGGCCATCTTTCTCGAATTTTGGAGAAGATGAGCAGTCCGGCCGCATGAGTCTGGCCGCATGAGTCCGGTCGCATAAGTTTGGCCGCATGAGTCTGTAGGCCTCAAAAATGAAAGTCACGCTGAGTTGATCAGGACAATGTCTAAAAAGTCACGCTGAGTTGATCAGGACAATATTCAAAAGTCACGCTGGGAAACAGCTCATCATTTGTCAGAGTGTAATTATGACTGACAGCACGACAGTCGAAGAATGTCTTCTCGTATGCCACGTATGCACAGAACTCGAGAGATCACAGCCGCCTATTGCGTGACTTTTGAAATCTTCTTCAGCAAGACTCAGCCTTCACCAAGTTGGCGTACCAAAAGAGCTTCTTGTCATTTAATGCGACAGACAAAAGCAATCATGGTCAGAGATTTTGTGTCAGTCGAAGCACGTCGAATCAAGACAGCTGGTAGTCCTGTTTCAATCGAGCGTGGATTATGTTCTTTTCCAAAGTCTGCATATATTTTGAGCTTTCTGTCTCAAGTTTGCGTGGATTCTGAAGTTTCTTCCCTCAAGTCTGCGTGGATTTTGAAGCTTTTCGCCCCAAGTCTGCGTGGATCCTGAAGCTTCTTGTCCCAAGTTTGCGTGGATTTTGAAGCTTTCTGCCCCGAGTCTGCGTGGATTTTGTCTTCAACAAGTCTGCGTGGATTTCATCAAATTGGAGTACGTGGCAGCCATGCCACTGATCTCTCGCTTGCGTGTCCTGTAACTTGCACACGACTCATGCATGATTGCCATGTGTCCAACAGTTACAGGCCACGTCCAGTAACTGCTTACAACCTTGCGTATGTTAAATCCTGCGTAATTTTCAACTAGGCACAGGCTGTGAAGACAGTTATCCTTTCAGTTATTTTTGACTCTATAAATAGAGTTTTTTTTCTCATTCATTGTACAGATACATAGTTATCTAACTTACTGTCAAAATTTTGAGAGCTTTTCTTCTTCGCATAGTCCAAGGGATAAAGCGACCGTCTTCTAGATCGAATTCCTACAGTTGTAATTTTCCCATATACACAATAAATAAAGTAAATTTATTTATGGAAAACAAATTGACGACTCTGCTGGGGAAAACCATCTCCTCTTCTGAGATGGCAACAACTCAATGCGACACTTCGTCAGTCGGCTCGACGAAGAAGGTGATGACGATCCAATTCGATCAACTCGCCTATGAAGAAATGCAGCGGGCTAAGAGTGGCAAACCCACTTCAGCCTCCATCACCACTGCCAAGCCGAAGGGACACTCTGTCTATGTCCCTAAGAATCAGTTGGCAGCCAATGGTGAAGTCTCTGCCACAGTGTCTACTCCTAACACTGGCAAGGATTCTACTGCAAGCACGCACACTCTTGTGCGCTCGAAGATGACAGCAATCAAAGGTCACGCTGACAGTACTGGCTCCTTAGCCAAATCTGTTCCAGCGTGCAAATTCAATCCCAAAAGTCACGCTGACAGTACTGGCTCCTTAGCCAAATCTGTTCCAGCGTGCAATCTCTCATTCAAAAATCACGCTGACAGTACTGGCTCCTTAGCCAAATCTGTTCCAGCGTGTATTTCCAAAATCAAAAATCACGCTGACGGTACTGGTTCTTTAACCAAATCTGTTCCAGCGTGTATTTCCAAAATCAAAAATCACGCTGACGGTACTGGTTCTTTAACCAAATCTGTTCTAGTGTGTAAATCTAAAATCAATAATCATGTTAACAGTACTGGTTATTTAACCAAGTTTGTTTCAGCGTGTATTTCATCTAAGAAGAATAGCTCTTTAGCTATCTCTTCTTCTTTGCCAAGTTCTACTAGAACTGGGGGTGGTCTTCCACACAAAGTCCCTTCGAAAAGGAATAACTCTTTAGTTGTTTCTTCTGCTCCTGTAGTTTTTACTTCAGGAACAGCTTTGACTGACACTTTTGTTAGTCAAAGAAAAGGAGATGGTCTTTTGACTACTCTTCCTTCTGGACATTCTATGTCTCAAAACTTGAATGAGTCTAAGAAAAAACATTCCTTAATGTCTTCTTCTATGACTTCTTCAAATTGGGCACAGAATTTGTCCATTAGAGAGGGTTTGTTACCAACTCCTAATCAGGGGGATGGTTCTATTTTTCCTTCTCTGCAAATATCCAGATCAATGGAAGGAAAACTCCATGTGTCAAAAACTAATGTGTCACCTCCAATTGATCTAAGAGCAAAACTTAATCAAATCCGTTTGGAAAATACTTCTGGTGTTAAGAAACCACATCAATCGGAAACAAGGTTAAGAGATCCAGATGCAGAGTATGCTAGAAACTATGTGGCTCATATTAATCACTCTCTGTATAATCAAGAGCCATCAAGACCCAAGAACAGAAAATATACTCCTAGCAATACACAAAGAGTGTTCTCTGATGCACCTCAATCTTCACAAACAGATTTACGAGAACACCTTCAACAGAAGAGAAGGAGTAATTCTGTGACAATGGACCATGCTGAATGTGACTTCCAGCCAAGAGTCATAATTCAATGCAGATGTCAATCAATGGTTTAGGACTATGTTGATCATGAATGTGATTTCCAGCCGAGAGTCACAATGCAATGCAGATGTCAAACAAAACGACAATCTGTCTTCAATCGGATTTAGTGTGAACCTATGCCTGATGAAGATGAGCCTTTGTTTGCTTCTGTCAACATGACCTCTCGGGATACTGGGGGTAGAGCTGATAGTCCAGATGGAGTATACAGAAACACCAGAGCAAGAGTCTTAGCTTCTAGTCAAAGAAATTTGATTTCTGAAGATGATTCTGAATTCCTTGGAGAATCTAACTTCCTACCTCTTCCTACTGGGGGTAGTTCTCCTATAATTGACTTTGATACACAAAGCAATGATTCAGAACAAACAACATCCACCAGTTCATCAATAATCCCTCGTACAGTTACGACTTATATGGTTGATGGGAATAATGAGTTGAACAATGAACCTTCCTCTTCGGTGATTCCTCAAGAACAAAGGATTGCTTCTTTGGAACAGCAAATGAAGTCTATGGCTGATACTATGAAGTCGATGTATGAACTCATGGCAACTCAGATGCAAAATCGACAGACTGTACCAGATGCCATACCAATTGACACTGCTATAAGTCCAGTACAAGTTCCTCCAGCAATACAATCCAATACTCCTGGACCAGCTCTACCAAATCCTAGTCTCTTTGGAGCTAGGGGTAGTGCTTATAATGCTGTTCCTCCTCCCAACTATTCTCTACAAGCTACAACTCCACAATCTCCCGGAGTTGTTAATGAAGAATTGAGGAATCTCAAAACTCAATTCGAGGCATTCAAACAGAAGGATGGTTTACAAAGATTAGGCATCAAGCAACCTTATCCGATAGAATGGAAGCAAGTATCGTATCCTCCTAAATACAAGCCTCCTACTATCTCATTCTATGATGGAACCACTTCTCCAAGTCAGTTTATTAATCACTTTGAAGTGATGACTGATGAATTGCAACCAAGCGATGCCCTCCTTACTCGGGTGTTTGTTGGATGTCTCAAAGGAACAACTTATGAATGGTATAGAAGTCTCCCAGATGGGTGCATTACCTCATTTGCCGGTTTCAAACAGATGTTTCTTGAAAGGTTCTATGAAGGGTTCAATGACATGACTATGTCTGCTCTTATTAGAATCAAGCAGAAAAATAATGAAACTACAGAAGATTTCATTGAACGATTTCGAAGAGAAGCTCTGAAGATGCCTCTTGGAACTCCTGATGCTGTCACCATCGACACATGCAAATCAAATTTGTTGCCAATCATCAGCATGTGGACAGGATCCACCCAATTTCAAGACTGGCCTTCTTTCATAGTTAGTGCTAAGGCCGCAGAAATTAGTGCTGAAACCTTCAAAGGTTAAGGAGTACAGATGACTCCCAAAGAAACAGGTCAAGGTGCTAACAATAATGCTAAAAACAATGCTCGCAAGGGAAAAGAAACTCTTGAAGTTAATCTTCAGAGCAAAGATGCATCAAATGTGCAAACTTCTCCTACTTCTACAACCCAACAAACAAGAGCACCTCGCCCCAAGGAAGAATACTCTTTCGATGATGACGATATCCTTGGTATCTTTGAATGTCTGCTGAAAGGTAATAAAATACAATTACCTGAAATCAAGAAACCTGATGAAGCTGGTAAGACAGATCATCCCAAATACTGTCCATACCATCGAATGTTGGGTCACACAATTCGTACATGTTATGTACTGAAAGGAAATATCCAAGAAATGATTAAATCTGGAGCTATCTCTCTTACTCCAAAAGAGAAGACCGTCACCTCCAACGTCGTCTCTATGCAATTCGGAGATTTTCCTCCTCAGCTCCTTGAAAGTGGGATCGTTCCTATTCTCAAGGCAACTCTTAAAATAGTGAATATTCCTCCTCCACAGTCTGAAGAATTAGTGCCAATCACTTTGGAAACAGGAGAAATCATGTGGATCCATCCTGATCTAGTGGCAGATTTTGAATCGCCTTCTCCTCAAAAGACTACTTCTCGAAAGTCCAAGAAGGCTGGAAAGATTAAGTCATGTCATATGACTTCTCTTGGATCTATCTCTGACACAGAGCCAAAAGACAAAGAAGAAGCACTTGCTGGTGCTACTAGAACAGGAAAACCTTATCTAAAGGATTATTCCAAAGATCCTGAGGATACTCCTGTTACCCCTCCTGCTGATAAAGACGCTCCTAATGTTCCTCCTGAAGAAGAATCATCCACCGTACCTGTTCCTTCAACTATCCCAGTTGAACCTGTCTCTTCCAAGCCTACAGCTCTTGAAAAAGGCAAACAACAGGCTCGGTTTGATAAACCAATCAAGAAGTCCTCTCCTCTTGGACTTCAGAAGCCTTATAATTTCGACATTCTAGCTTAACTTGCTAAAACTCCAGCTAGAATATCCCTCTTTGAACTTCTACGTCTCTCCAAAGAGACTCGGGAGATGTTAAGTGAAGCACTTCTACAAGCTGACTCTTGTCTTGCACAGTTAAAGAAGCCAGATGCAGAACCTGCCACTTGCTTATATTGTAACAGTGTACTGGAGATTATCCCAAATATTACCTTTACACAAGACGACATGCTACTGGAGGATAATCGACATGATCGGCCTCTCTACTACACCGGTTATATCGATACAATGAAGATAGATCGTATCCTCATTGATCCAGGGTCTGCTATAAGCATAATGCCAAAGAGTCTGTTGGATGAACTAAAAATCCCTCTTCACAAGCTTTCCAAGACAGTTACTACTATCCTGGGATTCAATCAAAGCAGGAGCGAGCCTTTGGGAAAGATTCATCTGAAGCTTCAAATAGGCGATTTCAGATCCAAAGTCACTTTCTATGTGATTGAGATCATGGGATCCTATAATCTTCTTTTGGGGAGGCCCTTTCTTCATGAAAATAATGTGGTGTCTTCTACTCTTCATCAGTGTTTTAAATACATTGATAGCAATGGAAGAGTACAAAAGAAGTTGCGAATATAAATCCCTTCCATGGGGTTGAAGCCTATTTCAATGATTCCCGGATGTACAAAGAAGAATATACAAGGGTGATACAAGCTATGGAGAAAGAGGATTCACAAAGTGAGACTTTAATAATTCCTGTTAAAGGTCGAACTACTCAGCAACAATCTCCTAAACCCTCTGGAGAAAGTTCTTTCATCATTCCGGTGAGTGAACGAATTTCTCCATTACCTCAGTCGTCTGCTCAAGATACACTGATCATTCCTGTCAGTGGGCGTACTGCAGTTCCTGCATCGTCACATGTGAAACAGGATACTCTGCTAATTCCAGTTGGAGGGCAGATTACTCTTCCATCTCAAGCTTCAAGGGAGCTCACCTCTTCTGAGCCATTTGTTATCGATCTTAATCGAAACAACGCTTCTTCTCGTTCATCTTCTCCCCCTTTAGTCATTGATTTGGCTAAGATCTCTAAGGCTCAGCCTTCTTCCAATGTAAATACTGCTGCTTTTATATTTAATAAAAAGTCTCCATCTTTGCAGTATGTTGATGTGTGTAATTATGTTCATAGTTATTTACATTTGTTAGATAACTTGAACACAATAACCATAGGAGTTGTATAGACTGCTCATACAGATGTATCCCTAGAACCAGTACAATCTTCGTACTTTCTAGTTCCCAGCAGAAAGCCAGGAGACATTCCGATATTCTTCTACAAAGGGCCCCAAAATCCTTCTGATTTCGAAGATAAGGACAAAAACGATGATACTGGAAGATTACAACTACGTCGTTATAGTCAGCAATCTAAAGACATCATTAAAAATATGGGCTATGACTTCAGAATGGGCCTCAACAGTGGAAAAGGAAGAAAAATGCCTGTCCGGATTCCTCCTCTGAAATACGGGAGGACGAAATGCGGATTGGGCTATACTACTCCTACTCCTTTTATCAATATTGTTCATGAAGATCCCGAATCTGACGAAGATAAGAGATCTGATTCTTCTAGTACTACCTCTTGGGAGTTCCGATTTGAGCAAAAAGAGCCTCCGACTGAAGACAAACTTGTTCAAATAGATGTTGGTGAAGAGGGATCCCCTAAGCTAATATTTATTAGTGAAAGCCTCTCAAATAATGAAGCGTCACATTCACCCGACGGTTCATCCGTTCATTTATTACCACCCGACGGTTCGCCCGTTCATTATCACCTGATGGTTCATCCGTTCATTTATCGTCATCCGATCATTTCGATATCTGTTATCCCCAGTGGAAATAGATATTCTATATTGTATTATTTTTATAGCAAATTTGATATTTAGAAAATCATGTCCATATTACCTCTGAATTTTCTATCTCAGTATCATATTTATGAAAATGATATCTAGTCTTTTGATTCTCGAGTCCAAAGATCATGAAAAAAAAATTGAGTTCAAAGATATTTTTATGTCTGAATTCTATTTTTTTTTCTAATCAGTATTAAACTAAGATCATCTCTGGTTTAATATCATCTGATAGAATTACAAAGTTTATTTGTATATTCTATTCTATTGAAATGTGTCATGTATTATTTACCTCTGAACATATTTTCTATGAATCTATCATTACCAAAACATCAAAACCAAAAATCAGATCAAGAATTTTCATTTGCTTTCATTTCATAATCAAAACATGGAATACAAGTGAAAGTGAAAATGAAAAAAGATTCATTTATTTGGAGTTATCAGCTCCCTGATACGATCTAGAACAACATTCAGTTTCTCTTCATGAGTTTTTCGAACTCTTTCCGCTGCTTCAATTGTAACATTCTTTTCATAAAAAATAATGATAACAGACTGGCGACGGTTGACTTCTTCAATCTGTTCCGCCTGCATCGGTTCTCGTTCCTTCTGAAGAATTTTACAGCGTTCAGCTTCAGAGATATAAGCAGCAGCAACCTCAGCTTGTTCTGTTTCCATGACAGCAATGCGTTCTTGAAGTCGAGCTAATTCCTCTTTCAATTTCTTCAGCTCTTCAGTCTTGGACACTTTATCCTTCTCTAGAAGCTCTACTCTTTGACGAGTAGCTAATATTTCTTCGCCCTTTTCTACTAATTTCTCAGTAGAAGAGGCAAGAAATGCTTCAAGAGCTGCTTGTTGGGACTGTGCTTCATGCTCTAGTTGATTAATTTCAGTTGCAGTTAAAGATTGAAGATCTTCCTTCTTAGTCTCCCAGTATTTTCGGATAGTTACTTCCAATTCATCCAGGAGATGTTCGAAGAATATGCACTGAGATTCACAACCAGCATGTCGCAGCGCCATGAGCGGGAACTTGACCATAGTTCGAAGATCAGAAAAGGGCATAGCTTCATCCTTCAAGAAACGTCTGGAATATGTATCTAAATATGAGTAAATGATCTCCGGATACATTCCCAGGGTTCTTGCTAGCCCAGTCTCAAATCCAGGAGTCACTGTCATCATGGAAGAAGAAGCTTGAATATTCTCTATCCTCGGAACAGAAGTACGTACAACCGGAGAAGTTAAGTGTGAACTCCCTTCATCAGCATCAGCCTGGATAAGCGGAGCATGAGTCGAACTCATTGCTGCAGCAGTTCCTACAGTTAAAGAAAAATGTAATCAGCATTTAAAGAAAAAAAAAGCGAAAACAGAATTTAAAATAAAGTTCTACCTGGCTGAGGTTCATATTCGGTATGTGGAGGGAGTTTTGCTTCTTCTCGCAGCCGGTCCATGATTGTATCCGATACCTGCTTTATATGGCTGCTTCCAGCTCCAGAATTACTGGGTGCTAGAGCGTTGTTCGGTGATTGAGCAGGTTCAGGGCTAAGTTCCATTCTGTTCCCCTTGACTTTGTCTTCATCATAAGGAGTAGAGGTGCCAGCATGCCAGTCTTCTCCTCCTTCAGCTTTTTCTTCTTCTTCATCTTCAGGACGAGCTTCTGATTCGGAGTCAATGATATTCACATCTTCATGAGTCTCAGGGACAACGACGATAGCAAGCTCAGTGTTGACTGCCGCCGGTTCAGTCCTCTCTGGAATATCGGTTCGAAGAATGATGTCTTGACAAACATTCTTCAACAAATCATCAGCAGCTGATAGCTCAGACGCTGGCACGTCTTCATCGCCTCTGGCTGAAGAAATATTTTCTTCAGCTTGAGTTTCAGAAACTTCTGACTGTTTTGTCACTTTTTCTGGTGCTGGTTCTTCTTTAGAGTAATCAATATGGTCATCCAGTGCCTGAATGACGCCCTCAGTCCCATGCTCAAATGGGATCATCCTCGTCTCCGAGGGTTCAATAGCTACTCCACTTGTGGTCGGAGCAGTTATTTCCTGAGCTTGAGCAGACTCTACTTCAGTCTGTTCATCATCAGACTCGGTCTTCTCAGTGGAAACTGCTTCGTTGATTTCTGGCAAAACTCCTCCACCCATGATTGTTTCTAGGAGTTTGTTGCCCTTAATTTTGCTGACAGACTTCTTGACATATTTGCCTCTCGACCTCCTTATCAAAGGAGCGTCGTCTTCATCAGTCTCTTCGTCTTTATCAGCGGCATCGTCCTCATCAACTGAGATACCGCCTAAAGATGACGTAGCAGTCACTGAGATTTCTTTCTTCTTTTTCTTAGATGTTGGAGACCTAGTACTCCTCTTGGAGATGGTCTCAGATTCATCGCTTCTCTTTCTCTTAGAAAAAGATACGAATATAGGGGGGAGAACTTCATCAGGAAAATTTCCCTTCTGAAACAATTCATACAGAGGTTCAACCTTCGTTGTCTCATCTTCGGGTTCCGGAGGTAAATGTTGAATAACAATCCTCTTCTTTGACCTCTTCGATTCATCCTCCGCAACAAAGGTCTTCAGATTGAAACTCGGCCTAAAAGTGCTCGACGACACATAAAAGCGAGCATATGTATAAAGCATCTTTGGCCCCGAGCTAGATAAAGGATTAGGCATAGAGAATACAACTTTTGTATCCCTAGCCGCAAAATATCTCCAAGCTCGAGCTCCGTCGACAAGCCCTCCACGAGCAGATAGGCAAGAGGTGGCGTTCCCAACGTGAAGTTGATCATAACCGAATTGCCTGGCAAATCGGCTTGGTAAATATGGCTCCAGATACGCCATTTTTTCATGACGATACACTAGATGGGAAGGCCGTATCCTCTGCAACCACTGAAAGGCTACATCGTCTAACCTGTTCCCCATATCTTCGTCCATCATATTTAAGGGCATGCTCTCATAGCCCTGTGGTGGAGGAACACATTGGATAGACCAATGTGATGCCCGATTCAAGACATTTCTGCATTCTGGGAGGGTGTGAACCTTCCAGAACGTCTCTCCAGAGTACCTTTCCAGAAAAAGACTGCTACTTCCTCCTGCCCCTGGAGGTATCAGACTATCATGATGAAGGAGAAGCCAACCATAAAGATACGTGAAGGGCATCTCTATCCTTGGGAATTTTTCAGTCATCATCCTCTGAGCAGACAGCATGTTAGTGACAAAATTCCGAAGACCCGCATTCAGTCTACAGGTCATCGCCGATAATAAATCCAGTTTGTAACCATACACAAGACACACCGCTGCAAAGATAACACCTCTGTGTATCCTGTCCAAGGAGCTGGAGCCAGAAACGATGAATCTTCTTAACCACAGGGATAGGAATCCGGCCAGATGACCGTTCCTTGACAGACTCTTTCCGCTCTGTCTAACATAAGAGCTGAAAGTGGTTCCAGCTTTGAACTCGTACCAGTCTTCAGTAATAGTGAAATCCTTGCAATCATATTTCTCCAGCAGATAAATGATTTCACCTTCAGAGAGAGGTTTGAAATTGCTGATCTGGTACCATCTCTTCTCGCTTATTTTCTTATCATCCTTTTCACGGTTCATGAAAAGGTAGGACATCCACTTCTGAATGTGGTTGCCAGCTTCATCCTTGGAACCCTTGTTATATAGAGTACATGTGCCAAAATGGCACATCATCTCTTCAAATAGATGGACCATCTCTGGGTTCTTCTCTGACAGAAAGTTCAGCTCTTCTGTCGTAGGAATATATTCCTCATACGGCAGCGAGCCTGAAGGCAGGTGTGAGATGTATTCCATCTCATGAAGGGCGAAGCCCATCTCTCCTTTCGGAGTCATAAAGGTCCCCGTCCTGTGGTTGTATCTTTCAACCAAAGCCAGGAATAGGAAGGGATTGGGCTTGAAGCCGTAGGATGAATTGACGACGGCATCATAAAGATTAATCTTCTTCAGCTCAGTCGCGAAATTCTCCAAAGCCCAGTTGACCAAAGTCTTCCATCTCACATTCTTCTAATTCATTAGGCCATTCATCCTTGGCGTCGAATCGGTTGGATAGAATGCATTCTTGTTTGACATGAATTCGTTTATGAAAATGGGCATCCTGAACGGCATCAATATGGATGAATCTTCAGGTGGTATGCATCTAGGCTTCAAACCCCGAAACACTGATACATGATCCTCCGGAGCACTGAAAAATCCCTCCTTCCTGTAAATAATACGGCTTGCCTTCGCCTGTTGATATTCTGTCAAATACCAGGACATCTTTTTTGGATAGCTGGCATGCATAAGTCTCATGATTGATAAGCCTCTAGAAACCTTTGGCCAGTACATGGGTTGTTTCACATCCCCTTCGAAGTATAAGCACACCTTCTCTCTGATGCCCTTCGGCTGAAATTTCTGTGCTATGGCATCTCCGAACAAGAATGCTGGTTTTTTGTGGGATACCAGATCCAGACTCTGAAAGGGTTGTCCATTCATTAAGCAGAGTAAAGTAGTATGATCTTGATTGGCCAACAATGATAGTCTTGCTTCAGGAAGATCAAATTGAGGGAATTGTACATGAGATAGATCATGCTTAAATGAGAAACTCAAACACCCTTCATATTCTGCTTCTTCGCTTCGGATGTTCACTACAGAAAATGACAGAAGACAAAGTCAGATATATCTATGTCTATGCGGGTATTACAGTATTTGAAAGAAATTTCAAAAGTCACGCAGACTCTATATGGATATACTACCATGATATGCTGAGTGATTTATTCACGCGGATGATTAATTCACGCAAAGTCCAGACAGATTAAGATGAAAGTCACGCATCATTGCCAGAATCACATTTAAGTGAAAATGACAAAAACACACTGACAGATCAAGACTAATCTATCCAGAAGATGACTCTCAGAAGTCTGCGTGAATAATTCAACATTGATATCTCTGTCAATATGTAAAAAATCACGCAGCGTCATCCTGAAAGCTGCGTGACTATTTCAACATGGATATTTCTGCCAATGTGAAAAGTCACGCAGAATCATGAGAGTCATACTCCTTTGCGTGGAACACAGAGCTTCGTAAACACGAAGATGTGAAGTATAGCCGACCCTAAAGAGGGGGGCATACTTTATTAATATCCTTTGCCCTAAGAAGGGGGGAAATATTTCTGAAGTTTATTATCTTAAGATCCTAAAAAATTCTATGTGGAGTTCATCTTCGTCAAACTCGTCTTCAACAGTTCATGTTCTTCCATCACTTACGATGCATAGGAGCTTGCGGGACTTTCTGTCGAGGAAGTCTGTCAGTAGTGGCATGCGAAGAAGTTGCAGGGGCTTTTCCCTTGGCCTGAGCATCAGCTTTCTTGGGAGCCATTTCGGCTGAGAAAGAAGAAGAAGAAGTCGGGGAAGAAGGAGTTCGTCGGGGAAGATAAAGTTCTCTTCTGTGGGTTCTCTCTTTCAAATGCAAGTAAAGAAGTAATCTATGGCTTATTTATAGGCTCATGAAGAATTCCAAACGGCCCATCATGATTTGTCTCGATTTAGGAGCTTGATACGGGATCCTAACTGCACAGAATCCCAACAGTCCAATCATTTAGGGATAAATATCTCTTTAAAGTCATCTCAGCGTGACTAAATTTATTTTATCATTTTTAAAGTATTTTGAAATAATTTATCATTTTTCGAAAACTTTGAAGGGGGTTTTGTAGCCCTCAAAAATGAAAGTCACGCTGAGTTGATCAGGACAATGTCTAAAAAGTCACGCTGAGTTGATCAGGACAATATTCAAAAGTCACGCTGGAAAACAGCTCATTATTTGTCAGAGTGTAATTATGACTGACAGCACGACAGTCGAAGAATGTCTTCTCGTATGCCACGTATGCACAGAACTCGAGAGATCACAGCCGCCTATTGCGTGACTTTTGAAATCTTCTTCAGCAAGACTCAGCCTTCACCAAGTTGGCGTACCAAAAGAGCTTCTTGTCATTTAATGTGACTGACAAAAGCAATCACGGTCAGAGATTTTGTGTCAGTTGAAGCACGTCGAATCAAGACAGCTGGCAGTCCTGTTTTAATCGAGCATGGATTATGTTCTTTTCCAAAGTCTGCGTATATTTTGAGCTTTCTGTCTCAAGTTTGCGTGGATTCTGAAGTTTCTTCCCTCAAGTCTGCGTAGATTTTGAAGCTTTTTGTCCCAAGTCTGCGTGGATCCTGAAGCTTCTTGCCCCAAGTTTGCGTAGATTTTGAAACTTTCTGCCCCGAGTCTGCGTGGATTTTGTCTTCAACAAGTCTGCGTGGATTTCATCAAATTGGAGTACGTGGCAGCCATGCCACTGATCTCTCGCTTGCGTGTCCTATAACTTGCACACGACTCATGCATGATTGCCATGTGTCCAACAGTTACAGGCCACGTCCAGTAACTGCTTACAACCTTGCGTATGTTAAATCCTGCGTGATTTTCAACTAGGCACAGGCTGTGAAGTCAGTTATCCTTTCAGTTATTTTTGACTCTATAAATAGAGTTTTTTTTCTCATTCATTGTACAGATACATAGTTATCTAACTTACTGTCAAAATTTTGAGAGCTTTTCTTCTTCGCATAGTCCAAGGGATAAAGCGATCGTCTTCTAGATCGGATTCCTACAGTTGTAATTTTCCCAGATACAAAATAAATAAAGTGAATTTATTTATAAAAAACAGAGTCTTTGGCCGCATGCGTCCTGCAGACTGCATGAGTCTTTGGCCGCATGCGTCCTACGGACTGCCTTGGCCCTGCGGACCGCATGAGTTCCGCAACCGCATGATGAATTCGCGCCATCTGTCTTATCCCGCACGATTCGCCGAATTCGAGCGTTTCTTCTTATCTCGCGCATTTCGTTGGATTGCGCCACTTGATGCATGTTAGTGTTTTAATACATATTATTGTGTGGAATGTGTCCCGTGTCTTGATTAGCTTCTGGGCATCATGTATCACTGGTACTTAACCCTGAGAGTTATAGACTCGATCATACTAAATACTAGTTTGACTTCATGCCTTGTCACGAATTGACATTGATTGTTACCTTGACTAAATGATTGATCATGCGTTCCTAGTTGGAACTAAAAGATTAGCTAATCGCCTTATTGAATTAAATGAGATACGTTCATGTATGAACCATGAACCATTGCGATCGACTAGCCGATCCCGAACATTGGCATATGGGCACGTGCTGACTTCAACTTCTTTCTATAAAAGCAGCATGTGTACCTTACAGTCAAGGCATGATTATCCCGTGGCTAGGTTTGATTGTTGTATTACGCTATGTAAGACCTACAATCTAACCGCACGGGCATCGTTGTAGAGTTATGCATATCGTACTCTGTACGAAAGTACTCATTCAGAATGATCATGATCCATGGCATGAGATTTCAATTAACATAGGGACTATTAAGTTAAATAAAATAACTATTGTATGGAGAGAATTGATTCCCGATTTCTTACATGACAGCCATCTTGGGACAATTAGTGCCCCGACATGCCGGATGGTTCCCACGGATACTGCAAATCTGCCACACGGGCAGGTAGTGGTATCTGTTTATCTTTTTTTGCATATTGATGACGGGCGTCCTGCTGGGACATGTCTAATTCATGATTGGCGTAATTGATTTCCGGATAGACTAGCCTTACTCGTACATAGTAAGAACTGAGGAATCCCTTATTGCATATTTCCAGAACAACTTAGAACTTACAGTTAGCAAGCCGTAGTAGTTGTATTGTCGTTTAAATCGATTTATTTATGTATTATACCTACTCTGTTAACTACTGAGATGATCAGAATGTCAGGACATGACGGGTCAACTTCTGTCCTTGTTTGGTTGGAAAGTTGGCTTGAAGTGTCGTAATGTTGTGTGAATCCCAGTAGCAAACAGAGACTTATTTATCATATTCTTAACTCTTATCACTGGTTCTAATTCTTCATGTCGAGCTCCCTTGTGGTACTTGCTATTTGAGGTCTAACCTCTCTGGTTTTGTATGGCCAGATTTAGAGCCAACCCCGAGGACTCAGCTTACTTCTACTCCCAAGATGGTCAATACTAGAGGGATGATCGCCGGAGGACACGAGTGGGTTCCTTGATCCCCTGCTCGTTTTGCTACTTACTTTACTTTTGTCGCTTGGCACCGACATGTCAGTCGGACTGTCTTGCACTTACTTTTACATAACTGTAACTAAGTCAGACTGTAGCTGATAACGATTGTGTATACCTTGTTATATCATCTGGCTATGTTTTGTAAAGCCAGATCTCAAAAATATTTTGACTGAGCGTTTGGGACGCCGTACTGCTTATCCTTACATGTTCTCTACTTACTGCTTTTCATTGAATGATTGGGACAATAGAGGTTGAGTAAACCTAGTGAGACTTGTATGTAGCATGTACCCCTTTGTTTTGTAGACAGTATTGATCGTATTATACGGTATTCATCTACCCGTAATACGTAGCTGGCTGAGTCATTCTCCCGCTCTCCAGTATTCTGGATCTGGGCCATGACATAAGCCTTAACCTAAGCTAGATATGATCATGATACTAGATATTCCATTAGAACCTTCTCACTAAGTGTCAAGATAAGTAACATCTAGATATTATGTTATTAGGATATTTTGGTTAGATATTAGTATAAGGAAACCTAGTTTTTGATATGAGCCTTTGATTGGAACTTGATTACGTGGAGAGAAGCTTAGCCACTCATCTAACATTTGCAAAACCCTAACCCTAGTCATTCCAACAGCCATCAAGAGCTCCCCCTCTATTTAATCATCTCTTCTCAAAATACTTGCCTCTTTTTAATACCTACAAGAAGCCCTAATAGTGTTCTTCCCCAAATCACCCCCAATTCTCCATTTCTCCTCCAAATTGAGTCTAGTCTTTTGCATTGGACTCTATTCCTGGTGTAGAGGCTGTGGGAGACTAGCTAGCAAGGATTTTGAGGCTTGGGATCATTGCAAGTTGGAGAGAAGGCCTCGTTCCTTAAGCTATTCACTGAGGTTTCATTCTCAATAGGTAAAACCTATCAAACTCATTCAAATTCTTGATTTCTTTCCATAGATGCATTCATTTAGGTATACCCTTGTCATGCCCCAGAACCAGAATACTGGAGAGCGGGGGACAGATACAGCCAGCTACGTATATTGAAGTACAACCCACCTCGCAATACGGTCACGACTGTCTAGATACATGAGGGTTTATCTACAGGCCATCAGTCTCTTAAGGTCAAGAACAAGCCTAGTGTCTCAATCTCAAGCAAGTAAATACATGTTACAAGATGGTAGATCTCAGACATACAAAGTAAGACGTTCCAAACATTACATATTCAGATGATCATGAAGCTAGTCATACAAAATGCGAAGACTAGCAAGAGTTTCAGTCATACATGATCAACCCTAGGATTTGTTAATCATGTTACAGCCCGTAGGCAGACAGTAAGTAAAGTATGCAACACGAGCTAACACTTGATCGACGACTAAACGCCTCAAAAGAATAATTTTACAATAGAGCGGGAGAGCAAAATAAAAATCCACTCGTTGCCAGGGTTTCTTCTAGTGTTCACCATCTGGCAGGAAGGCTGGAAGATCCTCGGGAGCTACTCCAAAATCTGGCTATACAAAAACAGCTGGATCAGACTCCAGAAAGAGCAAGTGTCACAAGGGAGGCTTCACTTAAGAACTAAAATCAGCATATTAGCACATGATACATAAAGGATAACGAAAAACATGAGTTAGAGAAAACAAGGTGATAAACGATAAGATAACTAAAGGACTATTCCAGTAACCAAGTTACAACCCGTAAACCAAATAAGGACCGGGGTTGTAACCTCTTACCTAAACAGAACTTAGTCTCTAACCAATTATCGAATAAGTAAAGCATAACAGTAACGGGCTGAAGAAACCATGTACTGGCCTTGTCTAGGCAAGACTAGACTAGACTCCATCTATTAATCACGGTCAAGCAATGAGTACGGATTGATACTTTAACTAACTAGGGTTATCACAAGCCTAGTTACTAACAAGATGCATTGAGATGCTCCAACAGCCACAAGCCCTGCAGATTTAATCCAGGCTATATATCCAGTTGCAAGTTGAGAGAGTTGGATTAGGTGACTTAAGGGTGCAACACATGACAGTGTGCTAAAAATGTGTCCTACTCGACGGCAGGCTACAAGTCCAATTAAAGTGCCCAGATAACGGGACTGCCTGTAGCTGGAAAATCATTTCATGGACTACTTGATCAATCTAGTCATTATCCTAGTCAGATTCAGTATGAATCCCTGACCTTGGTAACCAGGAATCCATGTCCTAAACATGATGCAAGATGATATGTGTAGCTTATACAAGCACAAATACCCACGGTGTCGAGACGAGTTACTTAGCAAGTCAAGATAGCCGTCGCAACATCATATCAAGATTATCATGTTAGGTTACTTATCAAGTCAAGAGCGCGTCACAATGAACCACCATCAAGAATTATCATGCTAAGTTACTTGTCAAGAGTGCACCACGACGGGTCACTATCAAGAATTATCATGTCAAGTTACTTGTCAATAGTGCACCACGACGGACCACTATCAAGAATTATCATGTCAAATTACTTGTTACTTGTTAAGAGTGCGCCTTAACAGGCCACTATCGTATTCTATCCTTACATTATCATGAATGAGAAAAACTTGCATAAAATAGCTAGTAACATATTCTTGAAGCCAAAGAAAAGATATACAACTTTTATGTTGGGAGTTGGAAGAAATTCTGGCCACAAATCAGCCAAATAGGACATAAAACAACCAAAAATAGCCAAAATAGGTACTATGCGGCCAGGCACTATGCATCTATGCGGACTGACACTATGCGGCCAGGCACTATAGATCTATGCGGACTGGCATTATGCGTTCAGGCACTATACAGCTATGCGGACTGGCACTACACGGCCAGACACTATGCAGCTATGAAGACTGGCATTATGCGGCCATGTACTATGTATCTATGCGGACTGATACTATGCATCTATGCGGACTGGCACTATATGGCCAGGCACTATACAGCTATACGAACTGGCACTATGCAGCCAGGTACTATGCAGCTATACGGATTGGCACTATGCGGCCAGGCACTATGCAGCTATGCGGACTGGTACTATGCGGTCAGGCACTATACAGCTATGCGAACTGGCACTATGCATCTATGCGGACTAGCACTATATGGCCAGACACTATACAGCTATGCGGCCAGCAGTATGCAGCTATGCGGCTAGCACTATTCATCATCCCTGCCAGAACCAGGACAAATGAACATAGAAGATGTCCAAATCTTATTTGGCCATAACTTTCTCAAAACAAGTCAAAATCTAACTTTTCAAAGGTCCATTTTGGGTAAAATCAAATTCTCTACAACATAGAATAATTAAAACTTAAAAATAATAAAGTTTGGTAGATCAAAACCCAAGAAACCCGAAAAGGCTACAATCTTAGATCTACAAAAATTTATCCGTCAAAACCGAAAACTCCAAGTTCTAAAGATGCTTAGAATCATGTAGAAAAATAGATAGAACTGTTGGCCCATTGGTTATGGTCAAACCTGATTTTAATAATTGATCAAACTCTGTCTCGATATAATTGCAAGTCAACTCAGATGTTTACCTACGACGTTTTGGACACTGCTCAACAATGGATATTTACTATGTTCAAGACCGAAGCTGTTTCGAAGCTATTTTCCATTCAGAATGTACTTCCTGTTATGCTATGTAATTTTTTATTTTATTGAGTCTAGGAATACATTGTACACCGAGTCGTACTAGCAAATACGCTATCCTAAAACGTTTTTCAAAACCATCATATTCTTTATAAATGACCTACGTTTTTGAAAAACATTCTTGTTACAAAAAGCTTCTGAAGGATTTTTCAAAAAGTCAAAATTTATTTTCTCCAAAAATGAACTGGCAGAACCCCAGGAGAACTCGGCCCGAGTTCGGCCAGAGTTCGGCCATTTGGAACGTTAGTGAACGTTGGGTTTTTGAACTTGGTCATCCTTCAGTTGCGATTTGTTACAAAGAGTTCTGTCCGAATTCTGTCCGAATTCTGTCAGAGTTTTATCTTTGGAAAAACTATAAATAGAGAAGGATTTCGATCATTTCAAATCACTAATTCACTTTCAATCTCTTCTCTTCCTGAGCTTACATTCTTCCAAAGAGTTCTTAAAAGCTTTTATTTTCAAATCCCAAGCCAGTTACAATCCTCTAGTTGATTTGCCAGTACGGTACGGTCTAGAAGTTTCAGAGCGATTGTAATCAGAGGCTTGATAGAAGATTCAACTCTTCACAATTAAAGTTGGTCGAGTTCTTCGTATCAAAGCTCGCGTCTGTAGAAGTTGCAAGGACTTCGTATAAAAACTTGCAGGATTTTTCAATAGTGGATTCAACTGGAAGCTAGAGTTCTTCCGACTGGACTAGTCCTCACAAGAGAAAAACCAGTATAAATCTCGATATTTGCGTTTGCCTTCTGATCACTTTTAATTTCTGTCATTTACTTTTGTGATTATTATTATATCTGTGATCTAACCGTTAACAAGTTTTTAATTAGCAATATTCTGCTGCCTACTCTATTCACCCCCCCTCTAGAATATTCTGCTTTACGATTTCGTTTATACAAAGATCAGCAGACTTACTCAGGAGTATGAGGCGTTCAAAATGAAGGCAAGTGAATCAGTCACTCAGATGTTTACTAGATTCTTGGATATTGTAAATCCTTTGTCCTCACTAGGCAAGGATTACAGTAACCATGAGAAGATTCACAAACTTCTACGAGCTCTTACAAAGAACTGGATTCCAAAGGCTACATTAATTATTGAAGGGAACGACCTCTCAACAATGTCTCTAGAAACACTCATGGGTAAGCTACCCACTCACGAGTTAGAACTTCAAGACTTTGAAGATGCTACACCAAAGGAGAAGTCAGAGAAGACGATCGCTCTCAAGGCTCAACATAGAAGAACCATCGAAGATGATTCCGACGACAGCGACTCCGACTCTGAAGATCAAGCTCTTCTGGTAAGAAAGTTCAAGAAGTTCATGAGATTTAACATGAGAATAAAAGACAGCAACAACAACAACAACGAGGAAGATCCTATCTGCTACGGATGCAAGAAGAAAGGACACATGAAGAAAGACTGTCCAACAGCATCATCATCAAAGAAAAATAGTAAATATGACAAAGGCTGCCTTAAGAAATCGACATCAAAAAAGTACGCCAATACAAGCATATAGCATGAAAGTGAAGCCAGCGACTCAGAAGATGAACAATCAGATGACGCTGCAAATGTGTGCTTGATGGCTTGCGATCAGGTAATCACTAATCCTCTATTTGACCCTTATGATGATTTCACCTTTGAGCAATTAGAAGAGGCTTTCAGTGAACTGTTAGATGATTACAGGAAACTGCGTAGCAAATATGAAACCTCTAAGAAGGTACTCAAAGAGTGCAAAGGTAAAATAGGAAGACTTACCGACCTACTAGATCAGGTTAGAGATAATGACTCTTCAAATAAGTCTGGTGAGCTTTCTTCTATTAAATTATTGTTACACGAGACTGTTAAGCTATCCGAAGAAAAAGACCAAACTATTATCCAGTTAAAGGAAGACCTATCTAAGGAGAGAAAGAGTCTCCAGTGTGCACAGGTCAGATTAGAATCACTCACATCTGACTATACTAGATTATAAGACACTTCCAAAAAGTTAGAAATTAGTTTAGAAAAATGGCCTGAAGTTGCTGCTTCCTATTCTAACACGTGTCAATTACCGAATCATCGGAACACGTCCAACACTGTCAGACCAAACCATACCAAGACTATGCCCAAGAAGACTAATAGGTATGCATTCTTCTATACTAGAAAACCAAAACCTACCAATCATGCACCTCACACTACTTTCAACACTCAACATGCTAAATGTCATTATTGTGGCCTCATTGGTCATATATCTTCTGCATGTAGAATCAGAAAGTTAGTAGATTTAAATGTTTATGTATGGATACCAAAAACTAACCAGTCAGGACCCTACAAGAAATGGGTACCAAAAATTTTATATGCAAATTGTTTTGTAGGTGGAACACCCTTCACATGCTAGGAGCAAATGGATCCTCGACAGCGGTTGCTCACGGCACATGACCGATGACGCTTCATTATTTACAGCACTGTCGAAGAGGAATAAAGAAGGGTACGTCTCCTTCGGTAATAATTTGAGAGGGTACATAATCGGTATCGGTGACATTGGTAAGGCTCCCTATCCAGTGATTAAAGATGTTTGTCTTGTTACCGAGTTAAAACATAATCTGCTCGGCATAAGCCATTTAGCTGATCACAGTTATGACATTAACTTCGTAAAAGATAAATGTACTATTATTGAAAGTTCAACTGGCAGTACTATATTTGACGGTATTAGGGAAGATAATATATATGTATTCTATTTGTTGGAAGATGCTAACACAGCAGGTAGATGTTTGATGGCCAAAAGTATTGAGAGTCAACTACGGCATATGAGACTCGGTCATGCAAACATGGATACAATTTTAAGATTATCTTCGAAGAAGTTGGTACGCAGCTTACCGGATATTTCTTTCAAGAAGGATACGGTATGTAGTGAATGTGAAAAGAACAAAGCTACCAAATCCGCATTCAAATCCAAGAACGCTGTAAGTACCACTAGACCTTTACAATTGTTGCATATGGACTTATTTGTGTTTGCCATTGATTATAAAAGAACAGAACAATTATATCGGAGGACTGGACTTTTACTTCACAATACAAACTCGCTCGTACAAAGAAAGCCTAGGGACGAAAACCTAGGTACAGCAATCTAAGTACAATTATTTATTTTTGATTCTGGGGGGTGACGGTAGAGGCTCAGGAAAGCGACGGCAGCTCTGCCTTACTCCTTGGACGATCGGACGTAGCCTTGGCTCTGGTGAAGAAATGCTCTTGGACGTGTGGGGAGACTCCCTTGTGCCTTCGGTTGCTAGATCTCTGGATGTCTCTGTAGTGCTCTCTCTCTCTTTTCTGCTTGCTTGCAAGGGAATTGCACCTTGTTATTATAGGAGTGGGATGCGATCATTAGGGTTTGCAAATGATTGCCTCCTTAAGAAGTCGGTGGTTTCAGAGTTATCAATCTGGACCGCTCATCTTGAATATAATGAATTTGAGCAATTAATGTGATTGCATCAAATCTCTGTGGGCAATAAATGTTGATTGCCATGAATATTCATGATTTATGATAGCCTGTCACGTGTCCAATTTGCTTGATTTGATTTGATCTGGGCAATTATGACGATCGCAACAAATCTGATTTTGTTAGGGTTTATTAGCACCCATAATTTCAGGGACGATAAGACTGCCATGTGTCTCAATTATCGCGAAGAGCGCCACGTGTATCAACTGGACCGCCCTGGCAGAGCCGTATATAGGTGGTCCTCTCAACCGCATGAAGCATGCAGCCGCATGAGGATGGACAGCCGTATGGGGATGGGCAGCCGCATGGGGATAGGCAGCAGCATGGGGATAGGCAGCCGTATGGGGATAGGCAGCCGCATGAGGATGGGCAACCGCATGGGGATAGGCAGCCGCATGAAGTGGACGGCCGCATAAATGCTGCAGCCGCATGGAGTGGCCTCGGGACTTGTTGGATTTTGCCAGATGTAAGGAGATTCTTTCCTCTTTTCTAGGAACACGCCATCATGTCAGTCATTATTACATCTTTATGTCAGAGCTGTCATAGCTGTCATTTGTCAGAGCAGCCGTCAGGGCATTAAATGCAGCAGAATGTCGAGAAGAATTGTTGAAGGCCACGTGGCATCTTTCTGGGACACATGGAACTATCCGAGCCGCATGGACCCTTGAGCCGCATGGACTCCTGAGCCGCATGGGGATCCTGAGCCGTATAGGGGTCTTTCTGTCAGAGCCGCATAGGCCTTTCTTTATTCTTTTCCATGCTTCTACAAGACCCCCTTCAAAGTTTTCAATTTGCAAAATTGAAATACTTTGAATAAGAAGCATGGCCATGTAAAAACTCTTCAGGCCGCATAGGATGTTCTGGCCGCATGGATGTCTCAGCCGCATGGCCTCCTCAGTCGCATGGCCATCTGAGCCGCATGGGCTTTCCAGCCGCATGGGCTGTCTGGCCGCATAGGCTGTCTGGCCGCATAAGCTCCTTGCCACGTCTTTATGCCACGTGTACAAATCTTTATATTGATTGCCTTTGATTTGCTGTCAGATTTAAGGCCGCTTTTTGGGGCAGGATCCCAAGAGTTTAGTCTTGAATAGTCGGATCACCTTGATAACCGAAGAGTCGATTACACTGCACATGGATCGATGCGTCGGTCTATGGGCTCCGCCTATAAATAGCAGCATGTTTGGAGAAAAGACTTCTTTACTTTCTGCTCTTGCCCTAGCTGTTGTTCTTGTCTTCGTCTTCCTTCTCTGATCATCAGCAATGGCTCCCAAGTCCCCCAAGGTTGCGGCGAAGGTTACGGTGAAGGGTAAGGGCGTGGCCTCGACGTCGACTGCGGCACCCACATCTCATTCCGACGTTCATCCTATCATTAAGGGTAAGGATTTGGGAAAGTCATATGCTTCGAAACCTTAACAAAGTCGGCTCTGTTGTATGCTTTATGCACAAGCCTTTAATACAAACTATTCGAATTGTATGGGCCGCATACATGTCCCATAACCGAACCGCATGAGGGTATACCCCATGTCCGAGCCGCATGGGAGTTGTCTTAGTGGGCCACATGAACACTTCATAAACTGAACCGCATGGTGACCCTTCAAACAGATCCGCACGAGTCCCTCTGAACATAATCGCATGAGCTCCTTTTTGGATTGTGCCGCATAAGGCTCTGACCATCTTTTGACTTTGTTTCTTTTTATCTTTGAATCTTGCAGCAACCCTGCCGAAGGCTGAGATCATTGTGAAGGAAGAGTTGCTGCCCCCTTTCAAACAAGAATCATCGCTTGTTAAGGAGGAGGTAACACCAGAAGCGGAGGAACAGAAAGGGGAGCTGGCGCCCATTGCTATAGAGGAGGAGCCCCAGTCTGACGGCGGTAGTACTGGGAGTTCTGATATTCCTATTTCGGACGAGGATCTTGCTCAAGTACATCCTTCATATGCAAAATGGTTGAGGGATTAGTATATGCGTCCCCGTAACTAGGATTCGTGGGCTCTCACAAATGTCCGTCTTTGTCTTGATACTTCTATCTGTCTTTAGCTGCGGTTTATGTCTTACTTTTTTTGGACATCGATGTAATCTTCTTTCCTTTTGTCTGAATAAAATGATAGAGAACTTTTTTGGCTTGCTCATGAGATGTAATCATGTGAATGTTACTGCTTTTGAATGACTGGGATACATTTTCTCTATTCTTTGTTTTGTAGTAGTTGCCCCAATGAGAGACTTTTTGTGGACCTATTATCCTTGGCGTATCCTGATTCTGGATATGGATAATAAGTTGAGAGAGAACCAATATACTTACTCAGAGGTAATGAGGACATGGTAAATATGAGGGTTTCTTCGATGGAGCCTTCCTACTCAGAGGTAATGAGGACGTGGTAGGAGTGGACTCAGAGGAGGATATTTGTGGTCAACAGAGGACATTTGTGGACCTATTATCCTTGGTGTACTCCGGTTTTGGGTACGGATAATAAGTCGAAAGGGAACCAACATACTTACTCAGAGGTAATGAGGATATGGCAAGCATGAGGGTTTCTTCGATGGAGCCTTCCCACTCAGAGATAATGGGGACATGGCAGGAGTGGGCTCCATGAAGGGGTACATAGAACGACTCAGAGGTAATGAGAACATGGAAGTTCTATGTAGAGGGGTGATTTATTTTTGGCGGAAGTAAGACGACTCAGAGGTCATATCGACGTGGTCGTTTCGGGAATTTTGTGGATCTGTTACCCTTTTTGTGCACTGAGAGTGCGGGTAGTGGATCATGAGGGAGGAGCTCTTTCAGAAGAATAAGTTCAGAGGTATGGTCATACATGACTTACTACCTAAAAGAGTGACTGGAATGTAAGTTCAGAGGCACCTACGGGTACATAACTCAGCAATCTGGGATATTTGGGGGAAGAATGCGAGTTCAGCGGTACTGGAGGGTACATAACTCAATAATTTAGAATTTTGTGAATGTGAGTTCAGCGGTACTGGAGGGTACACAACTTAATAATCTAGGATTTGGAGAATGTGAGTTCAGCGGTACTGGCAGGTACATAACTCAATAATCTGGGATTTGGAGAATGTGAGTTCAGCGGTACCGGCAGGTACATAACTCAATAATCTAGGATTTGGAGAATGTGAGTTCAGCGATACCGGCGGGTACATAACTCAATACTCTGGGATTTTGTGAAAATATCGCTTAGATATAATATTTCTTCAGGAACTTGTCGTTGACGGGCAACATGAGCAAGTCTCCGTTTTGTTTTACGAGGCGGTAAGCACCGTTAGAGAATACAGCCTCAATGATAAATGGACCTTCCCACTTTGGCTGAAATTTGCCGGTAGTTTTGTGAGTCATAACCATCGGCCTCCGAACTGCCAGAACAAGATCGCCCACTTGGAATGTTCTGATTTTAACCTTCTTGTTGAAGGCTCCGGAGATGCGTGCTTGGTATAGCTCGATTCGTTGCTGAGCCAATAGGCGCTTTTCATCTAAGTCCTCCAACTCTTGTAGCCCGCGACGGTAGTTATCGTCCGTCGTCAATTGGTAAGTGAGAGCGACGCAGAGCGAGGGTATTTGAGTCTCCAATGGGAGAACTGCCTCACTCCCGTACACCAGGGAGAATGGTGTGTTTCCAGTTGCCGTTCGGACTGTAGTACGGTATGCCCATAAGCATTCACCAAGCTTCTCGTTCCAGTTGCGTTTGTTGGATGATACGAACTTTTTGAGCAACTTGATGATGGTTTTGTTGAATGCTTCTGCCAACCCATTCACTGCCGGATTGTATGGCATCGAAGCAACATTTTGAATTCTGTGTTTGTCACAGAATCGATAGAAGGCGTGGCTTGCGAACTGCGGACCATTATCGTGGATGATCCTTCGGGGCAGTCTAAAGCGATAGATAATGTGATACTTGAGGATGCTGACCACGTTTGAAGTCTTTACTTCTGCAAGAGGAACAACTTCCGCCTATTTGGAGAAGTAATCCGTGATTGCGAGTATGAAGCGATGTCCTCGGGAAGAAGGTAGAGTGATCGGACCGATGATATCCATTCCCTATGCTTCGAATGGCCAGGACGCCACTATCGGATATAGAAACTCGGATGGCTGGTGGATGAAGTCCACGTGGACTTGGCAGGCTTTTTACTTCCTTGTATAGTCTATCGCATCTGCTACCATCGTGGGCCAGTAGTAGCCCATTCGGCGAAGACGGTCTTACAATTTTGGGCCAGGCTGATGGGCCCCACAGATGCCGTCATGAGCTTCACGCACGGCTTCTTTGGCTTCTGTATTTGACAAACATCGAAGCAGTAATCCATCGTAGGATCGGCGATACAGCATTTTCGTCTCTATATCGTAGAAGAATCTGAGAGAACGCCTTCTGATAGAGGTAGCTTCCTTTGGATTCTCGGGCAGGATGTCGTAGACTACGAAGTCTATGAATAGTTGTCTCTAGTCTGGTACTTCGTCGATCGTCTGAGAGGAATAACTTGCCACGAATTGAACGTTGTTCTTGGGACAGACCAGTTCATGGCCTATCACGTCCACCAAATGATAAATATGGTTCGGCACTGCTAGGGAAGCGGTAAGGCCTGCTAGGGCATCGGCTTCGATATTTTGTAGTCTGGGGACATATTCGATGAAGAACACTTCAAATGACGAGATGATGTTGATCGCTATGTGGTGATAGGGGATCATGTCTTCATGGCGGACTTCGTATGAACCCCGGATCTGATTGACGATTAACTGTGAATCGCCGTACGCTTCAAGATATTCTACCTCCAGCTCTCTTGCAAGTTGGAGGCCAATGACTAAAGCATTATACTCGGCCACATTGTTAGAGTAAGGTTCCGTGAGGGAGTAAGCGCGATTGATCACTAGTTCGGAAGGAGAAATCAGCACCACCCCGACCCCGATTACGATGTTGCCCTTGGGTCCGGTCCTTGAAGCACCGTCGAAGAACATTCGCCATATATCATCGTGAGAGGTCGCATGCGAGTCGGCGATCTCATCTGGGATTTTTTCGTATATTCTGGCCGACTCCAGGCAGTCTATTGTCAATGGCTCCGTTGTGGGTCTTGGCGCTTGGCCGGACCTTGGCAGCCGGATGAGCATATCCTGCGGCGTGAAGACAGTGTTGGGCATCGCTCTTGTGCAAGTGTTGTCTTGGAGATTTACAGGCGGGCCTTCTCCTGTGAGGTTGACCTGAGCCAGATATGCGTCGGCATTCTGGAGTGCATCGCTCAAAGCCGCACGAACATCCTTGGAGAGTCTCAGGAGCTCGTATAATGACAATTTGGCCGGTGTATTGGCCAATTGTGCCAAGATGTCAAAGTTGTAGGGCCTCTCTAGCCCATAAGATGCCACTTTTCGGTGGAATTTGTCAAAGCGAGTCTCCTTCGGCCTAGGCTTGTCGGTCGTCGGAGGTTGAGAAGGTCCCGGAGCGTCAACAGTAGCCGGCTGATGTTCTTCAGTCGAGTTATCTAGCGTGGGTTGGGATTGGGCACCAGACCGAGTGACGACAGCTGTGGCTTCTTCGACATCTGCCAAAATTGTGCGGCAGGATCTGACCTTTCTACTCTTCTTCTTGCCAATGGGAAGTGGTGCAGGCTGAGTCACTTCAGGTACCAAGTCTGGATGGACCCACATGACCTCCCCCTGTGATGTGGTGAGGGATACCAGACCAGTAGCCTGATCTCGAGGAGGTGGAAGATTAGCAATCTCCATTGTCGCCCGAGGGATGGGTACCACGCCGTCTTGAGTCTCTGTCGGAGGGAAGCTGCCAAACTGTACGGACACCATGTTGGCTGTCACGGTTACCTCGTCGAAATTAATGGCCAGAGCCTTCGAATCGATGAGATGTTGGATGTATCGCTTTAGTTGGTAGCAGTCGTGTGTAGCATGGTGGACGTAGCGGTGGTAATGGCAGTACTTTGGCTCTCCATTTCTGCCGGCCGAGGTGGGCTTGACATGGCCGTCTTCGAAGGAGTAGGTCATTTGCGGCCATTATTTGTCTGCTGGTTTTGACTCAGGTTTCTGGGCTGTGTCGGCCACCATAGCCTGCTTGCCCTTGTTGTCCCGATTGTTGGAGGTGTTACCACCATTGTTGTTGTTGGTATTAGGGCGCTTGCCTTTGTCCTATCCCTCCGAGATGTACAATCCCAATTGGCGAGCCTTCTTCAACCTGTCTTCGGCGCTAGTGGCACTGATGATGAACGTCTTCCAGTCCTTGAATTGACTTTCACCCATCCAGAGGCTGATTGTTGGGAGCATTCTCTTTTGGCAAATTTCAATCAAGGAGGAATCAGGGTTGCCAGAAGGCAGCTTCATTGCGGTTTGGCGAAACCGCTCGATATAATTTCTTGTTAGCTCTTTCTCCCCTTGAACGACGTCCATGAGGGTGGACATTATGACGTCCTATCCTACCTCGTAGAATCTCTCCAAGAACATGTGCTTGAAGCTGGTGAAGGAGTGGATGCAGTTGTCTGGCAGGTTGTGGTACCAGTCGAAGGCGACCCTTTCCAATGCCCCGATGAATAATCATGTAAGGATGGCATCGTCATGGGACAGGTGGTCGATGGTGACCACGAAGTAGGTGATGTACCTGCTTGCAGATGTCTTGCCATCATATGGATTGATGTGGAATGGTTTATATTTTGGTGAAAAGGGAACATCTCTCCACGCAGCGGGATACGGTTGTCGTATCCTGAGGTCTTGGCAATTTTCTCGGGCATGAAACATGGCTCGGAGCTCCTGGACCTCTCTTCTTGCCTCCCTGGCCTCGTCTGCAGCGGTAGGAGCCGATATTTCAGGAGGACTATCGCCCGGGTTTGGTGCAGCTGAGTTCGAGTCCGCATTGACCGCGGGACCCAAGCTTGTTTGGCCAGGCGTTCTTCCTAGCAGAGTTGGAAGGGCTGCTTTGATCTCGTCCACAGACTTGACCAAAGCATGTAGTATGGCCTCCAGAGTGTCGATGCATTGGCGATCACTGGAACCTTCATGGTTGCTGTCTGTCATGAACACCGTCCTCACATGAGGAGAGATGGAAGGAACGGTAGAGGACGTGCCCTCTGAGTCATACCCTTGTACAGAGAAGTCGTCCGGGTATGTGGGAATGTTCTCCTCTGGTTCGTATTCAGAAGGAATAGTATCCCCAGCTTCAGAGCTTGCTTCATCTTGAGAGTCATGGACGTCCTCGGAGACGTTGGCACCGGCTGTATTTGATGGAAGAGTTGTTTCCCTGGGTTCGTCTCCTTGGAACATCGGATTATCGTGGATGTTCGGAGGAGTGCTATCCCCAGTTCCAGTGACCCCCAGTGATGTGGATGATGAATCTCCCACTGTAGCAGATTTTGTCTTTGAACGGGTACCTTGGAAAACTCCGGTGGTGGACAACCGTTTAGACGACAGTTTCTTAGTCATAGTGGTTAAAATCTTCAGGCTGAAAACGTTTATCTTCTTCCCTCTCCCATCGGCAGGGATTTTATGAGTAGAGTTGCAGGAGACAACGGGAGGCGCCTCATCCTCTGAACTTGGCTGTTGTAATCTTTGGAAGATGGACTGCCGATCTTCTCGTACCTTCGCATTGTTGTAATAGCAGTTGACAATGACTTGGGTGCAGTGACGTCCGTGGAAGGATTCTTTGCACACCGAGGCCTCTTCTCTTTCCTTACGCTTGTGGAGGATAACCTCACGCAAGTCAGATGGGTCTGGAACGACCATATTTGCTCCCTGGGTTTTGGAAGACTTTTGGGAACCACTCTATCCGTTTGCCGCCGGGGGCTGGACTCGAGTGGTTCTGTACAACTTTCCATCAGAGGCCCGTATAACAGTATGTGGAGCGCTCGGATGGTCAGAGGTCGGGACAGTGGACTGAGCTTGCTAAGCTCGCGCTGCCCTAGACTTCTTCACTCTAGTGCGTGAGGGCACATAGTAGGAAGAGTCTAAGTGGTGCTGCAGAGAGTCAGACATATTTTCTTGGGAGCATAAGAGATCAGGACCATAGGAGAGGCGATCGAAGACTGAGCCTGAGCCGCGTGGGGCAGACAGCATGTGGCTGGAATCAACAGTCTTCATGCGGCTGGCAATCGTAGCCGCATGGGCTTTCTTCATGCGGCTGGAAGTCTCGGCCGCATAAGTCTTCTCCATGCGGCTGAAAATCTTGGCCGTATGGGTATTCTTCATCCGGCTGGCAGTTTCGGCCGCATGGACATCATGCATGCGGCTGGCAATCTTGGCCGCATGAGTGTTCAGCCTGCGGCTAGTGCCTTTGTTCGGCTTCTTCCTGGAGCACATAGAATCACTCTTTGCCTCTGCAAGTCCATCATCGTAGTACTTTCCTCTGTATGACTTGGGGACGCCAGAGTCCTCTATGGCTTGAAGTGGGGCCGCATGAGAGTTGCCTTCGCCGTCTTGGGCAGCAGAGAGTACTCCGTCCAGAGCTTGGGGAGGAGCAAATGATTTTGGCCTCCACTTCCTGCGAGCTTTCTTTGTGCGGGTTCGCTTCTGGACCAGGCCAGCGCTTCCATCGGAGAGTATTTCTTCAAACGCCTGTTGGTCGAAGCGGACGACCATCTTCTGTTGTGTGGAGCCAAGTTTGGCTGCATCCGATTGCGTCACCAACTTCTCAGCCGTGGAGAAGTTTGTCCCCAGCAGAGTCGCCATCGTGTTTGCCATTGATTATAAAAGAACAGAACAATTATATCGGAGGAGTGGACTTTTACTTTACAATACAAACTAGCTCGTACAAAGAAAGCCTAGGGACGAAAACCTAGGTACAGCAATCTATGTATAATTGTTTATTTTTGATTCTGGGGGTGACGGTAGAGGCTCGGGAAAGCGACGGCAGCTCTGCCTTACTTCTTGGATGATCGGACGTAGCCTTGGTTCTGGTGAAGAAATGCTCTTGGACGTGTGGGGAGACTCCCTTGTGCCTTCGGTTGCTAGATCTCTGGATGTCTCTGTAGTGCTCTCTCTCTTTTTTTTCTGCTTGTTTGCAAGGGAATGGCACCTTGCTATTTATAGGAGTGGGATGCGATCATTAGGATTTACAAATGATTGCCTCCTTGAGAAGTCGGCGGTTTGAGTGTTATCAATCTGGATCGCTCATCTTGAATATAATGAATTTGAGCAATTAATGTGATTGCATCAAATCTCTGTGGGCAATAAATATTGATTGCCATGAATATTCATGATTTATGATAGCCTGCCACGTGTCCAATTTGCTTGATTTGATTTGATCTGGGCAATTATGACGATCGCAACAAATCTAATTTTGTTAGGGTTTATTAGCACCAATAATTCCAGGGAAGATAAGACTGCCACATGTCTCAATTGTCGCAAAGAGCGCCACGTGTATCAACTGGACCGCCCTGGCAGAGCCGTATATAGGTGATCCTCTCAACCGCATGAAGCATGCAGCTGCATGAGGATGGGCAGCCGCATGGGAATAGGCAGCCGCATGGGGATCAGCCGCATGAGGATGGGCAGCCGCATGGGGATAGGCAGTCGCATGAAGTGGGCGGCCGCATAAATGCAGCAGCCGCATGGAGTGACCTCGGGACTTGTTGGATTTTGCCAGCTGTAAGGAGATTTTTTTCTCTTTCCTAGGAACACGCCATCATATCAGTCATTATTACATCTTTATGTCAGTGCTGTCATAGCTGTCATTTGTCAGAGCAGCCGTCAGGGCATTAAATGCAGCAGAATGTAGAGAAAAATTGTTGAAGGCCACGTGGCTTCTTTCTGGGCCACATGGAACTTTTCGAGCCGCATGGAACCTTGAGCCGCATGGACTCCTGAGCCGCATAGGGATCCTAAGCCGCATGGGGGTCTTTCTGTCGGAGCCGCATAGGCCTTTCTTTATTCTTATCCATGCTTCTATAATTTGGACCCAGCAGAATTGCTAGTCTAGGTGGTAAGTTATATGTTTTTTTCATTATAGATGATTTTTCTATATATACATGGGTTTATTTTCTTGCACGCAAGAACGATTCATTATCAGAATTCGTCACCTTTTGCAAGAAACTACAGAATAAAAAAGGGTTCATGATTACTCGCATTCGTAGTGATCATGGCGGCGAATTTGAGAATGCAGAATTCAAGCAATTTTGTGACACACACGGTTATCTGCATGAATTCTCTTGCCCTAGGACTCCACAACAAAATGGAGTTGTAGAACGTAAGAACAAGAACTCTATCTAAAATGGCTAGAGTTACATTGAACCAGTTTAGTCTACCTAGATATTTATGGGCTGAAGCTGTAAATACAGCATGCTATATTCTCAATAGGGTTCTAATTCGACCTATATCAAAGAAGACTCCCTATGAATTATGGTTTGATAGAACACCAAATGTTTCTTATTTCAAAATCTTTGGTTGTAAATGCTTTATTCTTAATACTAAAGATAATTTGAGTAAATTTGATAAAAAGGCCGATGAAGGTATATTTTTAGGTTATGCAGCAAAGAGCAAAGGATATAGAGTCTTCAACAAAAGAACCATGATCATTGAAGAATCTATCAATGTCAAGTTTGATGAGCTAAATCAACACTTAGACGATGATGAAAATGAAGACATAATCGCACCAAGTACAGCTACTGCAAAACCTTCACACAAAAATACAGAACCATCAAATCAGGCATCAGATGAACCTCCAAGCAAAGAAGCCGGAACTAGCAATCTTGAGACTACACCAAAAGAGATGAGATTCTTGGAAAGTACTCGTTCCTCTAATAAAGATATAGCTTCTTGTGTTGCTTTTGTCTCGCAGTTTAAACCCAAAAATATTGATGAAGCATGTAGTGATAATTTTTGGTTAGATGCTATGCAAGAGAAATTAAACCAATTCGAACGGAATCAAGTTTGGGAACTTGTTCCCAAGCCTATTGATCATCCGGTCATTGGCACCCGATGGGTATTCCGAAATAAACTGAACGAGAATGGTTTAGTGACTCGTAATAAGGCTCGACTCGTAGCTCAAGGATACAATCAGGTAGAAGGTATCGACTACGATGAGACTTATGTCCCAGTTGCGAGATTAGAATCTATTCGCATGTTATGTGCATTTGCATGTTTTCATAATTTTAAGTTATTTCAAATGGATGTCAAAAGCGTAGTTTTAAATAGTTTTATAAAAGAAGAGGTTTATATAGCTCAACCACCCGGTTTTACTGATTTCAAATTTTCTGAATATGTTTTCAAGTTGAAGAAAGCTTTATACGGTTTGAAACAAGCCCCTCATGCTTGGTACGATCGTCTAAGCACTTTTCTACTTGATAACGGTTTTTCAAAGGGAAAGGTTGACACTACTTTGTTTATAAAATCTTTGAATAATAATATTCTTTTGATTCAAGTCTATGTAGATGATATTATCTTTGGATCTACTGATGAATCTCTTTGTCAAGAATTTTCAAAGTGTATGCAGAATGAGCTTGAGATGAGCATGATGGGAGAGCTGAAATTTTTTTTCGGACTACAAATCAAACAAACCAACAATGGGACGTTCATAAATCGAGCAAAGTACATAAAGGATCTATTAAAGAAGTTCGACATGGAAGCAGCAAAATCCCTTAGCACTCCAATGGCGACTTCAACCAAGCTTGATATTGATGAACAAGGTAAACCCATCGACATATGTAAGTATCGAGGTATGATCGGTAGCTTACTGTATTTAACTGCTAGTCGACTAGACATAATGTTTAGTGTTTGCTTATGTGCACATTTTCAAGCAAATCCTAAGGAATCACATTTGTGCGCAGTTAAGCGTATCATCCGATACCTTAAATGCACTTCTTCTGTCGGCTTATGGTATCCCAAAAGCACGTCGTTTGACCTAACCGGTTATTCCGATGCTGATTTTGCCGGATGCAAAGTAGATAGAAAAAGCACTAGCAGCACATTTCATTTCCTAGGAAAAGTTCTAGTCTCTTGGTTTAGTAAAAAGCAAAATTCTGTTGCATTATCAACAACCGAGGCTGAGTATATCGCCGCAGGACGTTGTTGTGCACAAATTTTGTGGATGAAACAAACCTTAGAAGACTATGGATTGTATTTTACACACATACCAATTTTCTATGACAACACTAGTTCTATTAGTTTGAAGAATCCAGTATGTCATTCTCATACTAAACATATCGAGATTCGACATCACTTTCTTAGAGATCATCAATAAAATGGAGATATAGACCATGTATACATAGACACACAGAATCAATTAGCTGACATACTCATAAAACTTTTAGCGGAAGATCATTTCAATTATTTACGTCAAGAATTAGACATTTTAGATGTCAATAATATTAATTAATTTTGTTTTATTAATTAATTTATTCGATACTCAAAAACTGTTTTCGAGACAAGCCCAAAAAGAGTCTGTCTGTCACCACGACTATGGTCGAAGCGAAGCGGTACTTAAGAGTTCCCCGGTGAACCTCCGTTAGCTGGGACAGTACTCCTACAGCTAATCTGAGACAAATGCTGAGTAAAGAATATTAATTTATAAAATAATATTAATTATATTATTTTGAGATTTAAAATTACTGAACTTTGAATTAAGCATTTGAAACGAATTAATGAAAAAGAATGTGGCCTCATTTGAATTATATATATATATATATATATATATATATATATATATATATATATATATATATATATATAGCCAGGCAACCCTTGGCGAATTCAACCTGAGTTCGGTCCGAATTCGGCCAGAGTTCGGCTGGGTATATATATATATACCAGCATGAACCCGAGGCTTCCTTCTTCTTCATTCTTCCCTACATCCTCATAACAGCAGCATCGCGCCTCCAAACCCTAGCTTCTTCTCCATCCTTGTTCTTCCAATCCTTGTGGAGTTTCTCGTCCAAACTTTGGATTCGTGCGGAGAACGTCATCCTCTACAACATATCCAATTCTTGGAAGGTATAATCCCTTTTCTCCACTACTTTTTAGGGTTTCTAGAATATTTTGGGAAAGAATGCCTAAGTTCAATCCCTTCAAGAGGAAGAAGACCAATGCCAGTGAAGAGGCATCGTCTTCAGATCCGCATATGGATTTCCTTTTTTCTCCGGTCCAATCGGACGATGGTGCGTCGGATGAGTTTTACTTTAAAACTTCCGATCAAGCTTTATTATGATACGCCGATTTTATCATGCGTACTATTTGCACCGGATCGTCGATTAAGTGGACTGTCTTTTCGGATCACCGCCCTTACTTTGAGGCATTAGGGTTACAACATTTTGTCACCTTACAATTCCCCATTGCCACTAATACCATTATATTATTCTATTGTAATTTTGTGTTAGACACTTTTACCGCGAGGACACGTGTCGGAGGAATTGATATCGAATTCACTGATGAAACGTTAGCGGAAATCCTTGGTATCCCAAACGAAGGTGCCCCACTCGATGACATCACTGATTTTGATTTCCCCGATGGCACGACACTCGTTAGTTTCAAGAATGAGCTTTGTGCGCCCGCACGCGCTCGTCCTGAAAAGTTCAAGGCTAATAACTTGAACTTGTTTAACTACGAATTACATCGCATCATCTATTCCACCTTACTTCCAAAATCCACTTCTAAAGATGATGTCACTGCACTTGAGCTCTCTGCTCTTTATCATATTCTTAAGGGGATTCCATTTTCTTCCCCTAAGACTATCTTCCAGATGAAGGGTAGATGTCGCGGTAGAGACCGCAACCTATCTTATGCGATGCTTATTCTACGCATCTTTCAGAGATTTGATATTGGCCTATCTACTTGTGCTGTCGACCCCGAGCCCAAGTTTCTCAAACTCTCTCGTCGCAGCATTGCCATTGTTCCTCCATCTACTTCACCTACTCCTCTTGCACCTACTCCCACAGCTCCCACATCACCTGTTCCTCCTCATTCTTACCCTATAAAATTTGAGGGTATACATCAGCACTTATCAGATATGCAGTCTTTTTATGTTGAGACCTCTAGGGAACACGAGTTCTGTAATGTGACTCGGTTCCAGGCGATTGCCAACTCATTCGTCGATCTGAGGTTTGCGCAGATGGGTCATTTTGCTAGCTCTCTACCTCGAGACCCTTCTGTTTCTGGCTACCGTATTGACGACGAGGCGGTCCACTCTCTGTTCCAGCCAGAAAATGCCTATGATTGGTGTCGTACTGCTTGTGCCCCTCCTCGAGACTTTATCGGTGAGTTTTACGCTGGTGCCACTCCTCGCACTTCTGGCGCTGGTACTTCTAGAGCTGGTCCTTCTGGACATGCTGGAGCTGCAGCTGACGTTGATGATGAGGATGATGATGATTTTGAGATGTTAGATATTGAGACTGTTACTTTTGTCTTATGTTTACTTGGAAATGCTCCGACATTCCAAGATTTTATCAGTACTTTTTAGCTATTATCAGTACTTTTCTTTGTTATGTGACTATTCATAGACATGGTTTTTGATTATGCCTCAGTTTTGGCATCTTAGTCTATTTTTCAGCACTTTATTTGTTTCAGTATTATTCTCGCACTTTATTAAATACTGCCTGTGATAAATACATGCCTGTGTTGTTCTATAGTCTATCTGTTTCTCTTACTATATTTACCGTTTATACCATGCCTATCATGATTATTTATTTCTATTGTGTTTTTTCACTGTATGTTACTTATGCATTGATTGCGGGAGAGCTTTCTCTTTTGCAATTATTTTGCTAAGTGACAACAGGGGAGAAATAAGGATCTAACATTTTAATATTTTTTTCGTTCAAGTGAAATACAGGTTATGAACAATTTTTTTTATTACTATTTTGAATTGATTCCAGCTTAGATGTTATATCGGCAAGGTTTGTCAATTATCAAAATGGGGGAGATTGTTGGCCCATTCGTCATGGTCAAACCTGATTTTAGTAATTGATCAAACTCTGTCTCGATATAATTGCAAGTCAACTCAGATGTTTATCTACGACGTTTTGGACACTGTTCAACAATGGATATTTACTATGTTTAAGACCGAAGCTGTTTCGAAGCTATTTGCTATTCAGAATGTACTTCCTGTTATGCTATGTAATTTTTCATTTTATTGAGTCTAGGAATACATTGTATACCGATTCGTACTGGCAAATAGGCTATCCTAAAACGTTTTTCAAAACCATCCTATTCTTTATAAATGACCTACGTTTTTGAAAAACATTCTTGTTACAAAAAGCTTCTGAAGGATTTTTCAAAAAGCCAAAATTTATTTTCTCCAAAAATGAACTGGCAGAACCCCAGGAGAACTCGGCCCGAGTTCGGCCAGAGTTTGGCCAGAGTTCGGTCATTTGGAACGTTAGTGAACGTTGGGTTTTTGAACTTGGTCATCCTTCAGTTGCGGTTTGTTAGAAAGAGTTCTGTCCGAATTCTGTCCGAATTCTGTCAGAGTTCTGTCTTTGGAAAAACTATAAATAGAGAAGAATTTCGATCATTTCAAATCACCAATTCACTTTCAATCTCTTCTCTTCCTGAGCTTATATTCTTCCAAAGAGTTCTTAAAAGCTTTTATTTTCAAATCCCAAGCCAGTTACAATCCTCTAATTGATTTGCCAGTGCGGTACAGTCTAGAAGTTTTAGAGCGATTGTAATCAGAGGCTTGATAGAAGATTCAACTCTTCATAATTGAAGTTGGTCGAGTTCTTCGTATCAAAGCTCGCGTCTTTAGAAGTTGTAAGGACTTCGTATGAAAACTTGCAGGATTTTCCAATAGTGGATTCAACTGGAAGCTAGAGTTCTTCCGACTGGACTAGTCCTCACAAGAGGAAAACCAGTATAAATCTCGGTGTTTGCGTTTGCCTTCTGATCACTTTTAATTTCTGCCATTTACTTTTGTGATTATTATTATATCTGTGATCTAACCGCTAACAAGTTTTTAATTAGCAATATTTCGCTGCCTACACTATTCACCCCCCTCTAGAGTATTCTGCTTTACGATTTCGTTCCTACAAGAACAATAAAATGGAAGATCCATCATGAAGCAAGTTGCACTTGCCTAAGCTCTCTAGGTTGGTGGGAGAGTAATAGAGGAAGAAGTAATGAATGAAGAGAGAGAAATAAGTGATGATTGGGCTTTAAAGGGGGAGGATTTTCTCATAATGAACCAAGTCCAATCAAACCAAGCCAAACCAAAATAAACCAAGCCAAGTCATGACCAACCAAGACTAGGCTAGCAAGTCAAGTCCAACTACGGGTCACCTGACAAACGTCAGAGATCTGGTATACGCATACGAAAATACGTATAACGGGATACGAGAGTGACAACTCTACCCACCTTAAAAGAATTCCGTCATCGAAATTTAATTGAGGCTAGAGATGTCGGGGCAGGCTATATTAATCATAAGTAAGCTATGACTAGCAGTCAATCAAGCAATCCTTCATGCAAGCAAGGAATTAAAAGCATAAGGCATAAGGAAGATATTATACCTTATGAGTCAAACATGTGTGGATATCGCGAGCGGATATCATCCTCTCGCTCCAACGTTGACTCACCTAAAGAGTGGTGACCCCAAGCAATACGGACTAAACTAATAGTCTTTTTCTTGAGTACCTTATCTCTTCGGTCCAATATGGATACGGGCATTTCCTCATACAAAAGGTTGGTACCAACAACCAATTCCGAATGATCAAGGATATGGCTCAGATCCGGGATATACCGTCGCAATTGGGATACATGGAACACGTCATGCACCTCACGTAATGACGGCGGAAGAGCGAGACGATAGGACACATCAACTACTCGTTCGAGAATGTCAAACGACCCTATATACCTAGGACTAAGCTTTCCACGTACGCCGAATCGAATGACGCCACGGGTAGGCGAGATCCTAAGGAACACGTGGTCGCCGACTAAAAACTTAAGGGGACGTCGATGTGAATCAGCCCAATAGCGCAGGCAATCTTGGAAAACTCGAAGATGATCTCTGACTTGTCTAACCACCTCGATTGTCTGCGTAACCATCTCTGGACCAAGCATCTGTCTCTCACCTATATCATTCCAGGCTAACGGGGATCTGTACTTTCTGCCATACAGTGCTTCAAAGGGTGCCATCTGGATACTGGCCTGAAAACTGTTGTTATAGGAGAACTCTACTAGATGTAGGTGATCTTTCCACGAACCACCGAAGTCCAGCGTACAACATTGCGACATATCTTCAAGAATCTGAATCTGCGTTCTGTAACGCCCCAGTCCCAAAATACGTAGGACTAGAAACGTAGCATGCTAGCTGCATGTGCATGAGATATGCTCCAATATATGGAAATCTCAAACACACACATAAGCTGTAATATGAATAATAATAATAAACAGTCACCGAAAAAAAACTACGTCTCATCCGTACAGAATATAAAGAAAATGGTTTCTCATGAATCAAAATAAATATCAAAATATAGTTGTTGGCCGGGCGGAGACAAATCCACTACCGGCACTAGAATAAATTGAAAGGAAATAGAGTCCAACCTCTAAGATAAATAAAATAAAAAATGATGACTAAATAGGCTCCTCGACCCAATAGGGACAGCTGTGATCAGAAGGTACAACCCGCTCGAACGTGAAGGATGAGTCTATAGCGGAGCCATACTCCTGCAGGAAGTCCTGCGCACCTATACCTGGAGAGATCACCAGGTCCTCAGAGGGACGTAATAAGATACAAAAAGAACATGCCACATAAACTGAATAAATATTGCTCAAATAAATAAGTTAATTGAATTATAACATGGTCTAATACACACCTATTGAACAAGCTTACCATCCCTCCAACCAAACAAGGACAGGAGATGGTAAACTAATTCACGATGACGTATCTTTCCATGCTATGAATCCAATATGGTATCCGGACCCCAACAAGGTTCAATACCTTCTCATCGGAGTAGTAAGCCACACCTACAATCAAACAAGGATAAGATGTGGCGAACTAATTTGCGACAAGTTATTGTTCCAAGCTACGGTCAGATACAAGTACCCAAACCAAGAGTACTCGTACCTAACGGATAAGGGTAGCCTACCATTCTACGTGAATGCAGTTTAAGTATATCCCTCCAACGCATGGGCCCTGGCTAAAAATGGGATCGACATAGTCCCCCCTTGGGGCACCAGGGGCCTCAGGCATAATCGTTCCACGAACGTCAGTGGCCAGCAGTAATAAGGGGTCGTCAACCCGCATCTCCAGTGGAGCGTACGGTCACAAGGGAAATGTGTAAATTAGCCCATACGCTAAGGATATGTACTCCCCGCCCAATGCCTACTATGTTGTATCCACAACACATAACCACTATTAACCGCTAAGTCAAACTAAGCATGCAATGTCTATTAGCGGTTAATCCTATCGCACGGCTTATACGTACTAGTGGCCAGCCAGTCACGCATGTCCGAGTTCTATATATGACTCACAACAACGTGGTACAAATGTGTCAAGGCCTATGAATGAAACACACAAAGGGTGGTCCCTTAACTCTAAGTTTAATGTGTAAGAAAATAACACATAGCAGAAAATATAACTGAACAGTAAGTTCTAACAAGTTATGCTATGTATCACAGTTTATTTTGCATAAAGAAAATAATGAATAATACATAAAATATGAGCAAGAATAAATAAACAGCGGGTGGCAAGGTATCTTGCCTGGAGGTAATGTGCAGAATGACGACGCCGGATGACTCAAATCGTCAAAATAGGAAAGCAATGAAAGCCAACTTCTACGAACAACCTCGGATGCTGAAATAAACATCACAAACAGATTTGGCATTAAACAATACCTAGGAAATGCCTGTCCAAAAGTCCAATTCTGGAACAGAGACAAAATCGTAATTTCGGGTCAAAATGATGTCCGTCGTTGGACCCGTTTTGTACCGAAATGCGTGCCAGAACCTACGTATGTCCAAAGTTGAATTTCGGTAGGCTGTACACAAATTCGCCCATTAGAGCGAGTCGCGGGCCCGCCAATTTTGGCGTTCTGATCAACCCTCTCAGAATCGGACCAAACTTGGCATACAGGAACAAAAAATTGATACGGTCCTGATGGCGCAAGTTTCGTGTCGATCCGACGAACATGCACGAAGTTATGGTCAAGTTTGCAAAACGTCAATACGGGGGTATCTCGATGGATACGTACTGATTTCGTCGCGCACACGCAACGAAATTGAGTCCCGTCAGTTCCCATATGTCGGCAACATCCATACGCGCCTTTCAATGTGTCTACTGCATGACCACGTCGTTCGGTTTGTCGGGAGGTACGTCGTATCGGGAAAAGTTTTCTAAAATTTTGAGTTTCAAAAACAGATTTTCTTGAATCTTTAACATTAATTATCTTCCTGTATAATTACTGAAAAATAAATCTAACCAGTACGTTTTAATCCCGTATATGTTGTGTTTCACTGTTTTCAGTTGGTTTGATGAAACCCTCAGTATACGGGTCAAAAATCGGCTTCCAAGTTGATGTTTTGGGCAACCTAAAACTGTCCTGTTCCGATAATTTTCTCGGGAAGTTTTGATTGATTTCCCGGGCAAGATGTTAGGGTTTACTAGATTGTATCTGGAGGGGTTTAGAGAGGGTTAGATAGGCTCTATGTAGGATTTGACGAAATCGAAATTAGTTGAGCATGAAGGAAGAACGAAGAAGGGAAAGTTGGTGTACCTGCGGTCGAGTAACAGAGTTACTCTGTTTTTAGGGTCGGCCCGGTTGCGTTCAGGCGACGGCGGCCGGTCGTCGACGGCGGGATGGCGGCGCTGGAGCGTGCGGGTCACGCTGGAGGCGATCCTCGGGGTCGACGTGGTAGATTGCTATGGTTTCGTGTGTGAAGTTCATACGCTGAGTATTTATAGCTACTGCTGTGCAACAGTCGGGCCTGGAGAGAAGAACTCGTGGGCTAGCCGGGCTGGGTTGCTCGGGCCACTTGGTGGGCCGAGCCCTGTGGGCTGAGGGCATCAGCTACTGTTCCCTTCGGGGAACAGTGGCCTGTGTTTTTTTTTTACTCCATTAATCCCATATATATATATATATATATATATATATATATATATATATATATATATATATATATATATATATATATATATATATATATATATATATATATATTCCATATATATATATATATATTTTCCATATATATTTTATATATATATATATATATATATATTATATATATATAATATATATATATATAAATATATATATATATATATAATTACTCATACCTATATATTTCTAATACTAATACTAGAAAATAAAATACAAATTACTAATACTAGAAAATAAAATACAAATAATTTGTTTATAACCTAAATTTATATATTAATAAAATCTTTTTATTGGTAACTCATTTAAATGGTATACTAAAAACAATAAAATTACCATTTGTTATTTAATAATGTATAAAAATAAAAATAATAATTCTAATATTCTCAAAATATTTTTCTTAATACCAAATACAAATCTCTAACAAACTCTTTGCTATGTACGTTCCTTTAAAAAAATGAAAAGAAAATAAATAAGCCTAAAATCAAAAAAAAACATCAAGAAAATTCAAAAAAAAAAGAAATCAGGGGGTTTACATCCTACCCAACTTATAAAAATTTCGTTCTCGAAATTAAAATAAAATTTAATATAAAAATATATCAATAAATCTTAATGGAAGAGTATAGTGAGGCTGAAAACTAAGGGAGAGCAGGTAGTCATTTCGTAACTTGGTCTCTGTAAAGAGGGTGGAGATAGTCATAATAAAATTCGGACTGACGCTATTTTCTACAAGATAGGGTATCCTTATTCTTACAATGGATCATGGGTATCTAATTGTTTGAGGAATTGGTTTGGTCTTGCATGGTTAAAAAATCAAGTAGGATGAGAATTTCATTCGTAGTTGTTCTAAGGGTTAATAAGTCGAGCACGAGGTGTAATTGAAACGGAGCACACGATGGTATGTTTATGTGGGAGATGTGAGTCATGTGTGTAGGGTGGGTTGTCTAGTTCATGAGGGTAAAATTTGTTAGAAGGAAAAGGCTGGTGTTGTGCTCCAAATATAGAAGTCACGGTAGAGGCATCAAAATGATACTTGGTAGAATTTGACGTCGTAAACCACTTGATTTATCAACTCAAGTGGAGAACTTTTGTCAATTTTCAAAGAGGCGTACAAAGAGATTGAATGATTATCTATAGCATACTAAGGTTATTGACGGGGTCACAGATCATGCATACAGTTTTCTAATGGTATCGATGATTGTGTTCATGCCTTTGGGTTGAGAACTAGTAAATCATAACATAGAGAAGTATTATGTTATGCCTAATATCTATCTATCAAAGGTGTGGTTTTAGTGATAAGTCATGCCTAATAAAACAATTGGTAGAACTAGGGTAATACCTGCTAGATCCTCAATCTCAGGTTGGGTGTCTATCGCCTCCATGGTAAATGCTTGCCCATGTCTTTGTCTATTCGTCTCCTGCCTAATGTGAGCTGCCTGGTCAGCTAAAGGTGGTCCCCACTGATATTCTTGTGGTGTTCCCATTCCCGGTGCTAGGGGTCTTGGCATCTGCTGATGAGCTGGTGCTAAAGTAAGTAGTGTTGGTCCTTGGGTCTGTTGATGTGGTGCTAAGTCATGTCGTCCAGGATAATCTTTGACCTTGTGTTGCTCCGATCCACATCCTAAATACTGGCCCAACCGAATGCGACAATCTCTCTGAATGTGCCCTTGTCTTCCACAGAAATGGCAAATAGGCTTCTCTCGAGCCTGATAGGGCCCTGCTCTCTCCTGCTGGTATGCCATGGGACGTCTGATAGGTCCACTCGGGTCAACTCTAATGGGTCTGTACATTGGGGTAGAACGCCTCTGGTCATGCTGTGCCTCCTTACGGAGGAGCTCCTGGCTACGTGCCTTCTCTAAAACAGCTGTATGAGAGACTCGAGACTGTGTGGTAGTATAAGGCTTGAGCTCTAGTAAAAATCCTTGATGGAATCTCTTCGCTCTCTCCTGCTCCGTCGGTATCAACGACGCACCAAATTTACTCAGGTGGCTGAACTCTGCATCGTACTCATCTACTGACATGATCCCTTGCTTTAAATGAAGGAACTGGTCGTAGAGGGCATCTCGAACATGGATGGGGAAAAATCTTACATAGAAAAGGTTGTAGAACTGCTCCCAAGTGATTCCAGTGTCTAGTCGCCTCTCTTCAGCCTTCCACCTGTGATGAGCATTATCTTCTAAGAGTAAGTCGACTGCTGTCATCCAATCATATGCCGGCAACTGGGATGCCTTCAAGTATTCCTCTGTGCTGATAAGCCAAGCGGAAACTTCTAAAGGACTCTCGGTACCCTTAAAATTCTTAGGCCCTATGTCGATGAAATCCTTAATGGAGCCCAGATAAGGTTACAGAGCTGGTGCTGCATTGGGTATCGGGGCTGGTGGTGGAGGTCTAGTGTCACCTTCGAAATCCGTGTTACGTATTTTCGTATACGTGTACATATTTTGGATCCGTATTTTTATTAGTCATGGTTAGCTTGTCATGATTTTATTTTTAACATATTGTATTGGCATGGTTATTTTGGCATTTCATTGGTTATGGCTTAGCTTGGTTCGGTTTAGCTTGGTTTGGTTTGCTTTTGGGTTCATCATGAACCAAAAGAAAACCCCTACCTACTACCACCATCATCATTTAAAATCCAACCTCCTTTCTCTCTCATCTTTACTCTTCATTTATTTCTTCATCTTCTTCTTCTTAACTTCTCCACCTACCAAGAGAAGCTTAGGCAAGTACAACTTGCTTCATGGAGAAACTCCATTTTGTTGTTCTATTGTCTTCCTCGTGACATTCTAATAGGGCTGTAAAACGATTCAAACAGTTTGTGTTCGGCTCGCGTTCGGCTCGGACCAAGCTCGGTTCGAAGCTTGTTCGTGGGCAGGTCGATATCGAGTTCGATCGATTTTTTTTGTTCGAAGTGGTGTTCGAACCGAGTTCGACCATAGGTTGTTCGACTCGGTCTCGTTCGCGAACTGGCTCGAACTCGGCTCGGTTTCTAATATTATAGCTTTTTCTAATATATGCTATATATTTTTATGGATGTTAATAAATTTTGTCTTAGAAAATTTACTCTCTTTTTTGTTATTTATATGATGGTAAATTTGTGATGTAAAAAGCATAATTAATTCAACAAAAAAAATCTTTAAGACTTGAGAGTAACCGTACAACAAGTTTAATGTGGCTTTTGTTCGGTCCTGGCTCAGGCTCGGCTCGGGCTCGTCCGAGCTCGAGAACTAAATCGAGTCGAGCTCGATCGTTTCGAGCCTATAATCAAACCGAGTTCAAACACCATTTTTGAGCTCGATCTTGAGCTCGGCTCGAATAAAGCTCGTTTGATACTTTAGTCGAACCGAGTTCGAACACAGTTTGTTCGAGCTCGTTCGTTCAATTTTCAGCCCTACATTCTAAGATACTTTAGAACTTGGCATTTTTCATTTTGATGGATATTTTCTTGTAGATCTAAGTTTATATCATTTTTTATTTTCTTGGATTTTGATCTATTAAACTTTATTATTTTCATGTTTTGATTGTTCCATGTTGTAGAGAATTTGATTTTACCCAAAATAGACCTTTGAAAAGTTGAATTTTGACTTGTTTTGAGGAAGTTATGGCCAAAAACATTTTTGGCCATTTCTTTGTTCATCTGTGCTGATTCTGGCAGAAATGATAAATAGTGCCGTATAGTGCCGCATAGTGCTGCATAGTGTCCGAGCCGCATATGGGAGTGCCGCATAGTGTCCGAGCCACATATGAGGGTGCTGCATAGTGCCGCATAGTACTGTATAGTATCCGAGCCGCATATGGGAGTGCCGTATAGTGTCGTATAGTGTCCGAGACGCATATGGGAGTGCTGTATAGTGCCGCATAGTATTGTATAGTGCCGTATAGTGTTCGAGCCGCATATGAAAGTACTGTATAGTGTTGCATAGTGTTCGAACCGCATATGGGGGTGCCGCATAGTGCTGAATAGTGCCGCATAGTACATATTTTGGCTGTTTTTGGCTATTTTATGCCCTATCTGGCCGATTTGTGGCCAGAATTTCTTCCAACTCCCAACATAAAAGTGGTAGATCATTTTCTTGGCTTCAAGAACATGTTATTAGCTATTTTATGCAAGTTTTCTCATTTATTATAATGTAAGGATAGAACACGATAGGGGCCCGTCGTGGCGCACTCTTGACAAGTAAACATGACATGTAATCTGGAACGCCGTTACGACGGCTATCTCGACATGCTAATAATCCTCCTTTTGATATCGTAGACGATTGTGCTTGTACAAATAAACCAGTCTTGTCTTATATCATGTCTAGGACAGGGACCCCTGAATACCACGGTCAGGGGTACCTACTGAATTCAACTAAGGCTAATAACTAGAATAATCCAGTAGTCATGAAGAGATTTTCCAGCTACAGGCAATCCCGTTATCTTGGCACTCAAGTGGACTTGTAGCCTACCGACGAGTAGGGCACATTTCCAGCAAACCGTCACGTGTTGCATTCATCATAAACGGACATTAGACCTGGATAACCGGATGATCTGCAGGGCTTGTGGCTGTTGGGATAATCTCATTGCATCTTGCTAGTAACTAGGCTTGTGATAACCCTAGTTAGTTAAAAGTATCAAGCCGTACTCTTGACTGGCCGTGATTGATTGGATGGACTTTATTCCAGCTTAGTCTTATCCTGATCCTGTAGAAGATTGTGGCATGACATGATTATTGATGCTTGCCTTAACAATAACGATCGGTGGTCCAGTTCTGTTCAGGTGAAGGATTACAACCCCGGTCCTTGTTTGGTTTAAGGGTTGTAACCTGGCTCCCGGAGCAGTTCTGTGTCCTCTCTTCGTTTATTGTCTTATTTCAACCCCATACCATGTTCGTCATGTTTTACCTTACCTTAATACCATGATTATTTATACTCGCTTTAGCAATAAAGATCAGGGATCCAGTTCTGTTCAGGCGAAAGGCTACAACCTCGGTCCCTGTTTGGTTTAAGGGTTGTAACCTGGCTCCCGGAGCAGTTCTGTATCCTCTTTTCGTTTATTGTCTTCACTGTACCAATAGTATTTGAGACGAATTTCTATTCGGGTGAAGGGCTATAACCCTGGTCCTTGTTTGGTTTAAGGATTGTGACCTGGCTATTTGAATGGTTTCTTCGTACTCAGTTTACTATTGTTATCTCTATTATTATCAGTTCTTTATTCATTATTTATCTTTAATATTCTATTATGATATGCTGGTTTTAGTTCCTAAGTGAAGCCTCCTTTGTGGCACTTGCTCTCTCTAGGGTTTGACCCAGCTGGTTTTGTGTGGCCAGATATCGGAGCAGCACCAGAGGATCCACCTGTCTTCCAGCCAGATGGTGACCACCAGGCGTAACCCTGGCAACGAGTGTGTTTTATTTTATCCTCCCACTTTATTGTAAAATTATTCTTTTGAGGCGTTTAGCCGGCGAGCACGTGCTAGCTCGTATTGCACCTTTATTTACTGTCTGCCTACGGACTATAACATGATTGACAGATCCTAGGGTTGATCATGTATGACTAAACTCTTGCTAGTTCTGACATTTTGTAATGACTAGCTTCATGATCATCCAATACGTAATGTATGGGACGCCTTGCTATTATATATTTGGTACTCTGACATCTTGTAACTATTATTACTTGCTTGAGATTGAGACAATAGGCTTGTTCATGACCATAGGAGACTGTTGGCTTGTAGTTAAACCCTCATGTATCTAGACAGCCGTGACCGTATAGTGAGGTGGATTGCACTTTAATATGCGTAGCTGGCTATGTACGCTCCCGCTATCAAGTATTCTGGTTCTGGGGCGTTACATGGTTTAAGTGGTGGCCCATGTAGGTCTTGTAAATCAAGATATGTGAGGGTTTACCGAATAGATGTCTCAATCAGTGCTCGCCCTTGATCTCTGCTCGTATCTTCTGAATCCCTATAATCTTGACCTGATCACATGCTTGTATCGTTGATCTGTCCTGGTCCTTCCTTATTGTTCCCTATGTCGTCTTCTTCAGCAGCATTGTTCCTGGACCTGCCGATCAGCAAGGCGGAGCACCTCCTGCGGACCAGCAATAACCTGGAGATCAAGCCCAACATTCAGGAGTAGCCTCCAGAGTCATGTCTACTAGAGGAGAGCCACCAGTTCAGACCGTCCAGCCTGCAGAGCCTGATGATGGCACTTTGGTGGGTCTCATCAGGGTACTATTAGCCTCCTAGGATCGTCGAGGAGATGCCTTGCACCAGGCGATGGCAGACGCTTTGGCCAGAGGAGGTCATCAGGGTAATAGCGCGACCAACAGCTTCAAGCGCTTGAACCCTCCCTTCTTCAACGGCAGTGAAGATACGATCGCTGCAGATGCTTGGCTTCAGAACACAAAGGTGATTCTAGAAGCAGCCAGGACTCCAGAGGACGAGAAGGTGGCCGTAGTGCGCCTGTAATTACTAGATCTTACTCGCAGCTGGTGGACAGCGCAGGCCGATGGATTAATGGCCCCTATTTCATGGGCAGTATTTAGGAAAAGATTTCAGACCAAGTACTTCGATGCTGTAGCTCGGTACGATCTACAAACGAGATTCACCAATCTGAAGCAGATGAACAGGACGGTCGATGGATATGCGGCCGAGTTCTCCAGGCTTAGTCGGATTGCTCCCACCTTGGTGGCGACCGAGTTCGATAGAGCCCAGCTGTTCCAGCAGGGGCTCCACCTAGAGATTTTATTGGCGGTGGAGCAGTTTGAGTATCAGATTTTTGATACAGTGTTGAGAGTAGCCCGGAGGCATGAGTATACCTCCCAGAGGATCGTAGATAGAACCGGAGGTCGGAAGCGATCTCACGGCCAGATGAATCAGTCATCAGCACCAGCCCCGGCAGCCAGGGCTTTGACCATTGGAGCTCCGAGGCGGGCGATCTCAGTGACGTCGGTTTAGCATTCCACCCCGACGCACCCTCAGCAGCAAAAGTAGAAGCAGTCTTTCGCAGTGGGATGTTCACACTGCGGGAAGCCAGGGCATATGGTATCAGAGTATCGCAGAGCACAGGGTTTGTGCTTGGTTTGGGGTGCTCCGGACCACAGGGTTGGGAACTGTCCAAACAGGGGGAGTTTATCGGCCTTCTCTAGTCCTTCAGTTAGAGGACCAACACCAGTCCAGCAGTAGCAGCAGCAGCTGCAGTACCTATTCCTGAGGCTATTGCCGACGCAGGCCCAGGCATTCCAGCAGCAGAGACCGCAGCAGTATGCCCAAGCCCAAGCCCTGATCCAGAGCAGACAGAGAAATTTTTAGCAGAGGGGACCCGCACCCAGAGGACATGGTCAAGTGCTGGCCTTGACTATGGGAGAAGAAGGATTAGCACCAGGAGAGGTAGTGGCAGGTACTATTCTCGTCAACACCTTTCCAGCTTCAGTATTATTTGACTCTGGTGCATCGCATTCATTTATGTCTGCATGATTCGCGACACGGGTAGGACAGGAGCCCGAGTCATTATCAGTAAGGCTCAATATACTTACTGGTAACGGACTTATGGGAGTAGATAGAGTATTTTTCTCGTGTCGGATCGTAGTTAGCGGTAGAGAATTCCACGCTAGATTGATAGAGTTCCCGATGGCCGATTATGATGTGGTCTTAGGGATGGATTGGTTGAGGGACCAGTATACTAGGATAGAATCCCACATTGGTAGGGTTATTTTTAGCATTCCAGGCGAGCCGAAGTTTTTCTTCTCCCATGGCGAAGTTGAACCTTCTCCTCCCTTATTACGAATGGCGGTAGCAGCAGTGCAGTTACCTCGGATAGTCGAAGAGTTTCCAGATGTTTTCCAGAAGAGCTTCCAGGGATGCCGCCAGAGCGGGAGATCGAGTTTACCATCGACTTGATTCCCGGGACAGCCCCAGTGTCAGAGAGAGTCTACAGGATGGCGCCGTCAGAGCTAGAGATATTGTACAAGATGAATGAAGAACTCAGAACCGAGGGATTCATTCGTGCTAGTGGATCACCTTGGAGAGCCCCGATGCTTCTTGTGAAAAAGAAGGATGCTACGTCCAGATTATGTATAGATTATCGTACCTTGAAATCGGTAACAATCAAGAACAGATACCCTCTCCCGAGGATAGATGACTTGTTTGATCAACTCAAGGGGGCAGCAGTATTATCGAAGATCGACTTGCGGTCAGGATACCATCAGAGCAGAGTCAGAGAGTAGGACATCCCGAAGACAGCTTTTAGATCGAGATATGGCCATTGGGAGTTCCTTGTGATGCCATTTGGAGCAAGCAATGTGCCGGCAGTATTCATGGACCTCATGAATCGTATCTTTATGCCTTATTTGGATCAGTTCGTGATCGTATTCCTAGACGACATCCTAGTCTACAGCAAGAGTGAGGCGGAGCATGAGCAGCATCTCCGTGTGGTGTCTGCCATTGATTGTAAAAGTACAGAACAGTTTTATGGAAGGACTGAACTTAGACTCACAATACAAACTCGCTTGTACAAAGAAAGCCTAGGGACAAAAATCTAGGTACAGCAGTCTAAGTACAATTGTTTATTTTAGATTCTGGGGGGTGACGATAGAGGCTCGGGAAAGCGACGGCCGCTCTGCCTTACTCCTTGGACGATCGGTATGCAGTCTTGGCACGAAGAAGATCTGCTTGGCGTGGACGAAGAAATGCTCTTCTTGCTCTCCTCGTGTTGCTCTCCTGGCTTCTCTCTCTGTGATTATCAAAAAGGGGGGAGCTCTCTCTGTATATCTGTCTCTCTCTTTTTTTTTATTCTCTTGTTGCCCGTGGTTCTTGCAAGGGAATGATACTGACTATTTATAGGAGTGGGGTGTGATCATTAGGGTTTGCTAATGATCATTTGTTTGGAATGTCGGTGCTCCTTCAATCTATCTGAACCCTTGATCCTGATTACAATAAATCTAGGCCATTAATACGGATAGCACCGTATCTTGTGAGCAATTAATGCTAACTGCTTTAAATCTTCATGATTGATTACGCCAATGTCTGATTGCTCGCCACGTGTCCCATTAGCTTGATAATAAATGATATGCCCTGATCTTAGTAATTATGACGATGATGTCAAATATACTTGTTGGGATTCGGTTAAATCCCTGATTGATCCGATGCTACGTGTTTTGATTGTGGGTCCTGCCAGAGCCGCATAAGATGGGCAACACTTGAACCGCAGGGAGATACTTTTCGTGAGCCGCATAGGACAATGCTTTATCGAGCCGCAGGGAACGAACTCTCAATGAGCCGCATATGCATAGTCTTTGCGAGCCGCATGAGCTACCGTTGTATTGAGCCGCAGGGGCTGAGCTCTCAGTGGGCCGCATATGGCTGATTTCTGCTAGTCATATAGGGTGACTTCTCAGTGAGCCGCATGAAGCTGTTCTCTATTTAAGCCGCATGAGATTTGCCACGTGGCAATCTAGGATTTCTGACGGATCGGGTCAGAGATCTTCTTCTTTTCCCGAAGAGTCTGTCATTATGGCAGAGCCATTATGACACTTTATGCCAGAGCCGTCACAGTCGCCAAATCATGTCAGAGCATTAAATGAGGCCACTATTCAAAGGACCAGCTGTAGGAAAGGATCACAAGGGGACACGTGGCATCGATCGAGCCGCATATTCCTGCTGAACCGCATACACTCTCGAGCCGCATGAGACTGAGAGTCTTCCTTTGAACCGTATAAGACAGCTTCCATATGAGCCGCATGGGCTTCGTATCCGGAGCCGCATGGACCATTATTCTGATATTTTCAATGCTTCTACAGGACCCCCTTCAAAGTTTTCAATTTACAAAATTGAAACACTTTGAATAAGAAGCATGGTCCCGTTTATGCCGCATAAGTGTCCCAGCCACATAGATTCATCTGTCCGCATAGGCTCTTTGCCATGTGTCCTGACCACGTATGCAAATCTTCATTAAATGCCTTTGATTCGTTTTGAATTAACGCCGTCTTTTTGGGAGAGGATCCCAAGGGTCAGTTTTGCCTTGACCGAAGCGTTTTGCCTTTATCTTTTGAGGCGGCGTGTAATCCGAGATGTCTGTTTGTTTTTATGGGCCTCTTTCGCCTTTAAATATGAGTCTTTTAGTCCCTTGGGGGTTTCTTTACCTTCTCTCTTTGCTCGAATTCCCTGTTGCCGTCTTTGCTCTTCGTCTTCTTCCTTCAACGATCGACAATGGCTCCCAAGAAAGCTGCTGCGTCGAAGGCCGCGAAGGGTAAGGCGGTTGCTTCTACGACGACTGCAGCGACGAACGTGGTCACTCCTCCGCCGGCTGCTGTGCGTTCTATTCATCCCGACGTTCACCCGTCTATCGCTGGTAAGGGTCGTCTAAAAATCCTAACTGTTGCCATGGCTCTGCTGCATACTTTATGCACAAGCCGCATGTACGGGGCTTATCGATGTGACCGCATGAGCCCTTCGCCCCATAGGGCCGCATGAGCTTGTTATACTCGGTCTGAGCCGCATATGTGTTTTCGATTTGGGCCGCATAAGCGTTGCTCACTTTTTGAACCGCATAAACTCGCTTGCTTACATCCACATCCGCTCGCATGAGTCTGGCTTCGTAGGCGTACTTAACCTGAACCGCATGGGTCTATAAGCTCGTCTGAATTTGAGTTGTATGGACTCGGCTAACTCGGAGCCGCATGAGGCTATGATGCACCGAACCGCATGGACGTATCTAATGCTGAGCCGCATGAGGCTGTGACAACTCGAGCCGCATAGACTCAGATGACCTTTCCAATGCTTCTGTTTTTTTTTTGGCTATGTTCTAACCTCGTTTCTTTCGTCTTTCTCCAGTGAATCTGCCCGTAAATCCTGCGGGGAAACTTCTGGTTGGCTCTCATTAGCTTGCCTCGGGCTTGCATCGGGATGATCTAGTTCGTCAAATATCCGAACAGCTACTTATTGATGAACCGTTGGAGCGATTGAATGCCATTAGGGTTCAATCTTTCCAATTCCTTAATGACATGATGAGCTCCGGGATGTCTGATGGGGAGTATTTGAGACCGGTTTTCCTCTTCGGGGATGCGTTGATTATAGAAAACTCCCGAGTGTTAGATGTTTCCGAGAGTTGGGATTTTGACCTGGACGGGATGCCGATTCACATTCCCCTTATGAAGCGCCATTTCCCCTTTGCGTGGTTCAACATGATCGTTTTGACAGGCAGATGCCAGACACCCTCACTCCAACCAGACCGGGGATGTTTGTTGGTAACATCCGCTACAACAAAAATGCTGGGTCGGTGCGTGCGATCAAGGATCCGGCCAGTCGATCTGTGATGGAGTTAGTTTCAGGTACCTTCATCAACACCCCTGGTCCTAACTTTTCATTTTCTCAGGCTGATACCTTCCTGAGCCAGCTCGTTCGCAAAGGTTCCTATCCTGTTGGCAGATTGGTACTGCCGAGCTGGTTACACCCCATTCCCCCTTGGGCTAACCTGACCTCATGGATTCTATGGAAGTACGGAGAATTTTTGCGGGGAGTCAACCTTTATGATGCTATCCGGGGTACCAGCCACGGGTTGCCTGTTAATAAGCCACTGTTCATGGCCCTCATGGAGATGTATAATCCTCGGACAGGGACTTTCTTCACCCCTGTTGGGGAATTGGGACTCGCCCTTCACGAGATGTATGCTGTCTCCAAGCTCCCTTGGGGAGACGAGCCCTTCGAAGCGTATACTCCGACGAACGAGGAGTTCCAGGACTTAGATCGACGATTCCCCGGTTTTGTCGCAGTGTATCAAGAATTATTGTGTCATCATAGCACCTGTCATCGAACGGCTATCCAGAAAAATGACAGCTCGGAAGGGGATGCTCCCCATACTAAATCTTGGGTCGTATACCTTTTCAAATTTAGCGCTGCTGGCCGGGTTACTTCCCGGGATCGCCAAACTCCTAGGGAAGTAGAGGACTTGGTGTCGACCGCTAGGAGGTCGAGGTCACAAAGCGACAAGTTGGGAAGCCAGATTAACTCTTTCAGCTACTTTTATTATGGTACCCGGCGGCTATCAGAGAAGGCACTCTTGGCCGGGTTTTTAATGGTATGGCTGCGCAATTACGTGGTTTCAGGAGGGACAGGTTCCATTGAGAGGATCAGTCGCCATTTCATTCTTCCTGCCGTGAAGTTGGCCTTTGGGGTCAGGCTGGCTCTTCTTCCTGTCATGGTGTGCAGTATTCAGCATGGTCTCCGTACCTTCTCGTCTAAGGTTATTGCTCGTGACGTGACAATAGACTTTGAGCGTATAGACCTGCCTTATCATTACTTGCTGGGATGGCTGTTGCTGCATTATCAGTCTTTGATGAGACCTGGGACGGGAGATGGTGTTACGGATGACGACGCTTTTCTTTTCAAATATCATCATCAGCCCTGGGAATGTAGTACCATGCCGGCGTGTCGGAGGATGTTGGCGAGGGCGGATGGATATAATTTCTTCGTGTCCGTTCCCCGTTTCACCGACCAAGAAGTAAGGAGTGTTTATGTTGATGGCACTGTACCTCCTTATTTCTTACCTGAGAAGATGTATTTTTGGCTGCGTAACATTCGTCCGGCACACTTAGTTTACCGTAATCGCAATACTGTGTATTTGGAACCCTATTTGCCCAGTAGGTTTGCCCGCCAGTTTGGATACGGCTAATTGTTCCTTGGACGTCCCAGTTCTTGCTTGGGGTTTGAGGGTAGCATTCTTGATGGCATTAGAGCGTGGAGTTACTATGACACCTTTCACACCCGAACCAGCTTCTCAGTTCCTACGGCAAATATGATAGATGAAATTTTGCATATGGCAGCCCTGTATCATGTCACGGCGAATCATCCTCCTCTTGATTTTGACCCGAGGACTAGCTTCATCGTGGGCACTCGCCTGGCGGAGAAGGCTGTAGTGTCGAAGGCAAAGAGAAAAGGGGTGAATAGAGTTCCTATGCCCGATTCCGAGTCCTTTGACACAATCGAGGAAGACAACGAGCGGGACAACGAGGGTTCTCTTTCTTCTGGTGATGAGGCAACGGCGGGTCAGCCTCCCGTCATGGCAGATGAGATGATGACAGATCATTCATCGGTTGTATTAGACGGGGCGGTAGACCAATTGCCATCTATGTCGGAGGGAGTGCGGTTAGAACTACCGCCTATCGTGCCTGGTCCCTCACGTAAATGGGGCAGGCGCGAGTCCACTGGCGGAGGAGTGGCTTTTTTCGTAAAGAGAGCGGCGATCGGGCCCCGTAGGCTGCTTATCACGGAGAAGGGTGAGGGTGCAGACGATGTTCCGGAGGTAAGACTAAGTCGGAGTTACATCTTTGTTGCGGTTTTCTTTCCTCTTGAAGATATGACTTAATCATTTTTCTTTGTAGGTGTCTGACGAACCAGGCTCTCCTGAACCATCTACTGCCCCAGTAGTTGACCCGGCCCTTGCTGCTTTGATTAGCGACATGTGTGCCGCGGTTCTCTCTGCGGGGGCTCTCTCAGCAGCGGCTGAGGACTCCCAAGCTGCTGAGGCCCCAGCCCGGGGTGACGAAAGTTTCCATGGACCCGTCTCCGAGATTTCTGAACTTCAGCAAGACGACGCCATTCTCGGTGCATCTCCTCCTGAGGATGCAAGGGCGGATGAGTCTATTATTCCTGACTCGGAGGCTGTTGGTGAAGAGGTTGTGATGGCTGTAGGCGAACCCCAGCCTCCACACTCTTCTACTGGTAAGCTGAGCCACATATTGACCACCGAGGGGGCTTATTTGCTCTATCAACATATCCTTAGGGTCAAGTCAAATCATGGTTGCCTTGGCCCTGCAGGTCCTGACCCTTTACCTTCCGTCGCGGATGTTCTCAGGGAAGGCCCGGTCTGCCGTGATCTGGGCGAAGGGAGCATTTCCTCTTCTTTGTCATCGCATGTTGAGGGACATCCTGCCAGCTCTGGGCAGATAGGGATGGAGTTGGTGCTGGCCCCGGCCGCGTCTTCGACTGCTTATACGGTTTCGGAGATCGACTTCTCGACTCTGCCGAGCATCCAAATTCTACGGGCCGCTGAGGAGGAATTGGCCGATGTTCAAGCGTCCTTCCGTGCAGAGTTGGTTTCTCTTGTGGCAGGAGCGGCAGATTCTGTCGTGTCTTCTTCTGCGCTGCCAGCCACACTCCCGTTGACACCGGCTTCCTCGGAGGCTCTGAATGAGGTGACGCAGGATGTGGTTGACAGCTTCTATCGTCACTTAGGGAGGGGTGTAAACGCTGTCATGGAACGGGGGATCCCTTTTTCTCTGTCTCTGCGGGGCGCTCGGGGTCAAATCGACACTCTGATGGGTCTTCCTGGCGGGGTGGGATTAGCCGCGTTCCTGGAGCCTAAGTTGATAGAGGCTGACCAGCTTGTGACCCAACTGCTGGCAATACGGCAGGCTGGCTTGCCTGCTGCGATTGAACGGGAGCGGGGCTTCCTCGTTGCTGCTCGGGATAGGATCAAACTCGCTCGAGAAACTGCCGGGCCGGCTGTGCAGGGGGACCTTAACAAGTTCTCCGTCTTCTATGACCGACTGGGTCGTCGGAGTCAGGCTTGTAGGGCCCGGGAAGAATCTGCCTCTCGTGGAATAGCTGACACGAAGGAGCGGATTCTCGCACTCCAGAAGGAGTTGGCCTTCTTAGAGTCAGAGCGGGAGGCTGCTCATGCAGAACAGGAGTTGATCGCTCGGGAGGTCGAGAGGGTTTCCCGATCTTCTGTCAACCTGGAGCGGGCCTTCAAGAAGTTTGAGGACAACTGGCAAGCCCATGCTCATCGGAAGGATGCGGCGGTGCTGAGCCAGGAGGCGGAGCGTCGAGCCAAACAGAGGCTTGAGCGGTCGGTTGCCTTGATAAAGGACCGTCTCACGGCGTTATGTGCTCCAGAGCAGTGATCCGCCCTCTGTCTTTTTTTTTTCTCTTTTAATTTTTGTAAGGGATGTGATCCCCGCTGATGTAGCCCTTTGATTTTTGAATAAATGAGCATGTTTCAACTCCTCTTTTCTTTTTTGTACTTGCGGTGTTCATGGAACCGGACTTGCTGGGGGATTATTTGTGGACCTGTTACCCTAGGTGTACCTTGGCTTTAAGTACGGATAACAAGTTTGGATGTTTGGAGCAGCCATGGCAAAGTGGTCATGGGTGTTCTTGGTATTGGGGGAAGGAATGCCGTAGAGCAGCTGGGCTCCCGGGGCATGGTAAGATGGTGGATTTATGCTAAGAAGCTTAGCAAGGGATATTTGTGGACCTATTATCCTTGGCGTACCCTGGTTCAGGATACGGATAATGGGATGAAAGGAAACCAATCACATTTGCTCAGAGGTTATGATGACATGGCAAATGTGAAGGTTTTACCGTAAAATCTTCCTGCTCAGAGGTAATGAGAACATGGCAGGGAAGACTTCACGGAAGCTATTTGTAGTAAATAGCGGATATTTGTGGTCAACAGAGGACATTTGTGGACCTATTATCCTTGTCGTACTCCGGTTGTGGGTACAGATAATAGGTTGAAAGAGGACCGGCATACTTGCTCAGAGGTAATGTGGACATGGCAAATATGACGATTTCTTCGACGGAGCCTTCCCATTCAGAGGTAATGAGGACATGGCAGGAGTGGGCTCAATGAAGAGTGGGTACATAGAACGACTCAGAGGTAGGAGAACGTGGAAGTTCTATGCGAGGGGGCGGTTTGTTTTTGGTGGAAGTGAAGACGACTCAGAGGTAATGAGGACATGGTCGTTTCGGAAATTGGTGGATCGACTACCCTTTTTGTGCACTGGGAGTGCGGGTAGTGGATCACGAGGGAGGACCTCTTCCAGGAAGAAAGTTCAGAGGTATAATCATACGTGACTTACTATCTGAAAGAGTGACCGGAATGTAAGTTAAGAGGCACCAGCGGGTACATAACTTGGTAATTTAGAATATTGAGGAAGTGAGAGTTCAGCGGCACCAGCGGGTGCATGTCTCGATAATCTGAAATATTGTAGACGTGGGTTCAGTGGTACTAAAGGGTACATGACTCGATGAATTGAAATAGGGTGGATGTGAGTTCAGTGGTACTAAAGGGTACATGACTCGATGATTTGGAGAATGATGTTTAAACATAGTATTTCTTCAGGAACTTGCCGTTGACGGGCAACATGAGCAAGTCTCCGTTCTGTTTGGCGAGGCGGTAAGCACCGTTGGAGAACACGGCCTCGATGACAAATGGACCTTCCCATTTTGGCTGAAACTTGCCGGCGGTCTTGTGAGTCATGACCATTGGCCTCCGGACTGCCAGCACAAGATCGCCCACTTGGAATGTTCTGATTTTAACCTTCTTGTTGAAGGCTCCTGAGATGCGTGCTTGGTATAGCTCGATCCTTTGCTGAGCTAGGAGGCATTTTTTATCTAAGGCCTCCAACTCTTGTAGTCGACGTCGGTAGTTATCATCCGTTGTCAATTGATAGGTGAGGGCGACGCGGAGTGAGGGGATTTGAGTCTCCAATGGGAGGACCGCCTCAATCCCGTACACCAGGGAGAATGGTGTATTCCCGGTGGCTGTTCGAACTGTGGTACGATAAGCCCATAAGCATTCGCCGAGCTTTTCGTTCTAGTCACGTTTGTTGGAGGAGGCAAACTTCTTGAGGAGTTTGATGATCGTTTTGTTGAATGCCTCTGCTAACCCGTTTGCTGCCGGGTTGTACGGTGTCGAAGCGACATTCTGAATGCGGTGCTTATCGCAGAATCGATAGAATACGTGGCTCGTAAACTACGGACCATTGTCATGGATGATCCTTCGGGGTAATCCAAAGCGGTAGATGACGTGATGCTTAAGGAAGCTGATCACGTTTGAAGTCTTAACTTCTGCGAGTGGGACAGCTTCCGCCCATTTGGAGAAGTAATCAGTGATAGCAAGTATGAAGCGATGTCCTCGGGAGGAAGGTGGGGTGATTGGGCCAATGATATCCATTCCCCATGCTTCGAATGGCCAGGATGCCACTGTCGAATGTAGAAACTCCGATGGTTGGTGAATGAAGTCTACGTGGACTTGGCAAGCTTTGCATTTTCTGGCATAGTCTATCGCGTCTGCCACCATCGTAGGCCAGTAGTAGCCCATTCGGCGAAGGCGATCTTGTAGTTTTGGGCCGGGCTGATGGGCCCCACAGACACCGTCATGAGATTCTTGCACGGCTTCTTTGGCTTCTGCGTTCGACAGGCACCGGAGTAATAATCCGTCATAGGAGCGGCGATACAGCATCTTCGTCTCCGTATCGTAGAAGAACCTGAGAGAACGCCGTCTGACAGAAGTAGCTTCCTTTGGGTTCTCAGGGAGGATGTCGTAGACGACGAAGTCGATGAATGGTTATCTCCAGTCTGGGGCATCATCGATTGTCTGGGCGGAATAACTTGCCACGAATTGCACATTATTCTTGGGACAGACCAGTTCGTGGCCTATCTCATCCACTGATTGGCGATCATAGTTTGGAACTGCTAGGGAAGCGGCAAGACCAGCTAGGGCATCAGCTTCGATGTTTCGGAGTCTGGGGACATGTTCGATGAAGAACCCCTCGAATGACGAGATGATATCAATCGCTATTTGGTGATAAGGGATCATGTCTTCGTGGCGGACTTCGTACGAGCCCCGGATCTGATTGACGATTAGTTGGGAATCGCCGTATGCTTCAAGGTATTCTACCCCCAGTTCTCTTACAAGTTGGAGGCCAATGACCAGAGCGTTATACTCGGCCACATTGTTGGAGCAGGGTTCTGTGAGGGAGTAGGCGCGATTGATCACCTGTCCAGTAGGAGAAATCAATACCACTCCGACCCCAATGACAATATTTTTCTTGGGTCCGGTTCTTGAAGCGCCATCGAAGAACATCCGCCATATATTATCGTGGGTGGCTGTATTCGAATCGGCGACCTCATCTGGGATCTCTTCATATATTCTGGATGACTCCGATCCTGGGTGGGCTGCCAAGAAGTCTGCCAGGGCTTGACCCTTGACAGCCTTCTGCGGGACGAAGATCATATGATAGGAGGACAACAATATTGCCCATGTAGCGAGGCGAGAACTGAGTGCCCCTAGTTTAGTCATGAGGACTCTGAGAGGGTTGACTCAGGAGATCACATGTATAGTTTGCCCTGTGACGTAGTGCCACATCTTTTGAATGGCGAACACCAGGGCGAGGCATTCATTCTCCATAGCGGTGTATCGGTGTTTCGGCCCAATCATCATTCGGCTGAGGTAATATATGGCCTGTTCGTGGCCTGCGTCGTTGTTTTGTGCCAGCAGGGCACCAAGGGAGTGTTCCATTGCTCGTACGTAGAGCAGGAATGGTTTTCCAGGGACCGGGGCCACCAAAACTGGAGGATTTGATAAGTATTCCTTGATGCTGTCGAAAGCACGCTGGCATTCCTCGTCCCATACGAATGAGACTCCTTTCTTCATGAGGTGTGTGAACGGTCGGCATCGCCCGGAGGGGTTAGAAATGAACCTCCTGATGTAAGCTAGCCTTCCTTGGAGGCCTCTAAGTTCGTGGAGATTTCTCGGAGGAGTCATCTCCATGATCGCCTTTGTCTTCTCGGGGTCTACATGGATACCCTGTGCAGTGATGATGAAGCCCAAGAACTTCCCGCTGGATACGCCCAAGAACGATTTCATAGGGTTCATCTTCAGATTGTAGGCTCGCATCAGGTCGAATACCGTCCTCAGGTCCTGAAGATGGTCTTTCTTACGGCGACTCTTGACGGCGATGTCGTCGACATAGCATTCCACCGTCTTCCACAAATGTCTCTAAAAATGATACTCATGGCTCGCTGATATATAGCGCCTGCATTCTTTAGACCGAATGGCATGACTGTGTAACAGTACGTGCCAATCGGTGTTCGGAATGATGTGTGCTTTTCGTCATCGGGAGACATCTTGATTTGATTGTACCCCGAGAATCCATCCATGAATGACATACGTTCAAAGCCGCATGTGTTATCGATCATGATGTCTGTGATGGGGGGGGGAATTCATCTTTGGGGCACGCCTCATTCAGGTTACGGAAGTCGATGCAGATTCGAATCTTCCCATTCTTCTTGAGGACGGGTACTATGTTGGCGACCCAGTGTGGATGTTGCTCTTTACGAATGAAGCCGCTGGCTATCAGTTTGTTGACCTCGGCTTCGATCGCGTCCATGATGCCCGGGCAGAAGCGTCGCTGTTGCTGCTTGACTGGCTTTGCATCTGGCCGTATATTGAGTTTGTGGAGAGCGATGTCAGGATTTAACCCCGGCATGTCTTTAAAGCTCCAGGCGAACACATCAATGTACTCTCTGACAAGTTCTAGCAGCGACTTTCGTTCTTCGTCAGTCTGGCTTTTACTGATGAAAATTGATTTTGGAGAAGATTCGCTGCCGAGATCCACTTGTACGACCTCATCTTCAGTAGGAGGTTCTCTCAGTTCAAACCGCTTTTCCCATTGTGCGTCCAATTGTTGGGCCCATGGCTCAAGCTCGAGGATTTCGGGGATGACTTCGTCTTCCTCGTAAGCGTTGGTGAATGCCATGTTGACTGACATGACTTGTCTGAATACATCTCCGATGCTGGTATCCGAGTCAGAAGTTGGTGATCCGGTTGAATGTGACTGCCAGTCGCATTCTTCGTCTGAACTTTCAGGGGTCGTAGTAGGCATTACATACCCTAAACCGCATCGAGTTTTGTTATAGTAGTTCTGTGGTTTGCCCGCCGGGGCTGGCGACTTCAAAGGTAATCGTCGCCCAGTGCCGTAGTTTAATCCTGGCGTCGTCTCTAGATCATACCCCTGTTTCTGTATGAGATATTTGGATTGAGGGCTATAGAGATACAGAGGCAGTCTCCCAGCATCTAACCCGAGGTCGACTTCTTCTATGGCGAGGGGATGCAGGTTGTTCGTCCGACCGAAGATGATTGGATGGTCCCCTCCCTCGATTATTCGGTAAGCGTCTTCTACTGGAGTAAGCTGGATAACGGTGTACACATTTGTCACCTGTGTATGTAGGTGAGTGCCTATACCGTGTTCCATAGCATACATTGTACATAGCTTATTGAGCTCGGTGTAGTTTAAAGATAACCCTTTATTGATGAAGTAAGGTATCTTTTCTAAAGGGATTACATCATCTGTGGAGGGAACATCAGTGTAGGCAGCCACATACCTGGCTAGCTCTGGTTCCTCTTCGGCTACCCCCTGTGTGAATGAAGATTGAGAGGACGTCCTAGTCAGCTTGATCTTCAGAGGTTCAACTGACGGAGCAGTGCGTGGGGTTGTCGGTAGACTAGCAACCCCCAGTCTGGCACTCGATGTGGAGCGAGGGGTGGTTGGTTCGCTAGAAGTGTCAGACCTCGTATCGGGATGATGACTCTTCTTGGGAAGGCGTATTGTCAGTGGCCAATCGAAGGGATTGAGTTTCTCCGTTTGGGGTTGAATGACTCTCGGCAGTCTGATGGTAAGTGGCCCTGTTGTGGGTCTCGGCACTTGGCCGGACCTTGGCAGCCGGATTTACAGCTGCTCTTCCTGTGCCGAGAGACTGATTGCGTCCTTACGCAGCGTGGCCGTAAGGGGTGCGGATTTGACCGGTTTGCGAGCTTGGAGGTGGATCGTCAGAGGTTCTTCTGATCCTGTGGTCGCTTCGGCACCAGCTTGCTCATTTCCTCCATCAAGGTGCCTTTTCGACTTTTCGTATAGGCAGGAGTCCGAGTAGTAGGATTCGACCCCTTTGAAGGGATCGATGTCAGCAAATTCTGTCCTCACGAAGCCATTCTTGTCGACATACTTGAAGCATTGGTGCAGTGTGGAAGTCACGATCATATAATCGTGTATCCAAGGGCGCCCCAATAGAATGTTGTAAGAAGTGTCGGCATCTATGATGTAGCAGGTGACTTCTGATTGGAGATCGCCAATCTGGCATTTCAGGCGGATCTTCCCGATTGGGTAGCTCCTGCCCGAATTGAAACCGCTGATGGCGGTGTTTGTAGGCGTCAAACGATGCATTGGAATGCGAAGATGATGTAGCAGACCCTTCGGGATGATGCTTATGGAGGACCCAGGATCAATGTGCATCCGGTCCACCTTTACGTCATCGATGTATCCAGTATAGTATAACGGGCGATCGTACAGGTTGGTTTTGATAAGCATATCCTGCGGGGTGAAGACGATATTGGGCATCGCTCCCATACACGTGCTTTCTTGGAGATCTGCGGGCTGATTGTCTCCCGTGAGGTTGGCCTGAGCCAAGTATGCGTCGGCATTTTGGAGTGCATCGCTCAAGGCCGCGCGGACATCCTTCGAGAGCCTTAGGAGTTCATATAAGGACAATTTGGCCGGTGTATTGGCCAATTGTGCCAAGATGTCGAAGTTGTAGGGCCTCTCCAGCCCCTGAGGTGTCTCCTTTCGGAGGGATTTGTCGAAGCGAGTCTCCTTTGGCCTAGGCTTGTCGGTCGTCGAAGTCTGAGCCGGTTCCGGAGCATCAGTGGTAGTGGGCGGATGATCATCAGTCGAGTTTTCAGCCACAGGCTGAGATTGTGCTCCAGATCGAGTAACAACGGCCGTGACTTCTTCCTCATCTGCCGAGGCGGTGCGGCATAATCTGACTTTTCCACTTCTCTTCTTGTGTATGGGAGGCGTTGTGGGCTGAGTCACCTCGTGGACCAAGTCCGGATGGACCTACATAATTTCTCCTCACGATGTAGTGAGAGGTACAAGATCGGCAGCTTGATCTCGAGCAGGCGAAAGATTAGCAATTTCCATCGTTGCCAGAGGGATGGGTATAACACCGTCTTGAGTCTCTGTTGGAGGAAAACTGCCGAATTGTACGGACACCATGTTGGCTGCTATGGTTACCTCCTCGAAATCGATGGCTAGAGCGTTCGAATCGATGAGTTTTGGATGTACCATTTCAGTTGGTAGCAGTCGTGTGTAGCATGGTGGACGTAGCGGTGGTAATGGCAGAACTTTGGGTTCTCCAGGTCAGTCGGCCGAGGCTCCCGTCTTGGTGAAGGGAGCTGAATTCTATCTCCTTGTATGAGCATGTCCAAGATAGGCTTGACGTGGTCGTCTTCAAAAGAGTAAGTGATTTGAGGCCATTGTTTGTCTGCTGGTTGTGACTCGGGCTTCTGGGCCGCGTCGGCCACCATAGCCTGCTTGCCTCTGTTGTCCCGATTGTTGGAGGGGCTACCCCCATTGTCGGTGTTGGTGCTGGGACGCTTGCCCTTGTTCTCTCCATCCGAGATATGCAACCCCAGTTGGCGAGCCTTCCTTAATCGTTCCTCGGCACTTGTAGCACTGATGATAAAAGCCTTCCAGTCCTTGAACTAACTTTCGCCCATCCAGAGACTAATTGTTGGGAGCAGTCTCTTTTGGCAGATTTCAATCAAGGAAGAATCCGGATTGCCGGATGGTAACTTCATTGCGGTTTGACGAAATCGCTCAATATAATTCCTCGTCAGCTCTTTCTCTCCTTGGACGACGTCCATGAGGGTAGACATTGTGACGTCTTGGCCTACCTCATAGAACCTCTCCAAGAACAAGCGTTTGAAGCCAGCAAAAGAGTGGATGCAATTGTCCGGCAGGTTGCGGTACCAGTCGAAGGCGACTCCTTCCAATACCCCGATGAATAACCGCGTGAGGATAGCGTCATCATGAGGCAGATGGTCAGTGGTAACCTCGAAGTAAGTGATGTACCGACTTGCTGAGGTCTTGCCATCATAGGGGTTGATATTGAACGGCTTATATCTTGGTGGAAATGGAACATCCCTCCATTCAGCAAGATATGGTTGCCGTATTCTGAAGTCTTGAGAGTTTTCTCGGGCGTGGAACATGGCTCGGAGCTCTTGAACTTCTCTCCTTACTTCTCGGGTCTCATCTGTCGCAGTAGGAGCCGTTACTTCGGAAGGATTATTGCCCGGGTTCGGTGCCGCTGAATTTAAATCTATATTGTTTGCGGGACCCACGCTTGTTTGGCCAGGTGTCACCCCTTGCAGAGTAGGAAGAGCCGCTTTGATCTCGTCTACAGACTTGACCAAGGCGTGCAGTATGGCCTCCAAAGTGTCGATGCATTGGCGATCACTGGAACCACCTTGATTGTTGTTCGTCATGAATACCGTCCTTACGTGAGGAGTGACGGAAGGGACGATGGAGGGTGTGCCCTCTGAGTCATACCCGTGCATCGAGAAATCATCGAGGTAGGTAGGAATATTCTCTTTGGGTTCGGACTCGGAAGGAACAATACCCCCAGCTTCGGAGCTTGCTTCATCTTGAGAGTCATGGATGTCATCGGGGACGTCGGCATCTGTTGTACCTGACGGGAGGATTGTTTCCCCGGGCTCATCTCCCTGAAACATCGGATTGTCGTGGATGTTCGGAGGAGTGCTACCCCCAGCTCCCTCGACCCTCAGCGGTGCGGACGATGAATCTTCCATTGCAGCAGATTTTGTCTTCGAACGGGTGTGTTGGTATACTCCGATGGAGGGCAACCGTTTAGCCGACAATTTCTTAGCTGTAGTGGTTGATATTTTCGGACTGGAGATGCTTGTCTTCTTCCCTTTCCCCTCGGCGGAGACTTTCTGCACGGAATTACAGGAGGCAATAGGAGGTGCTTCGTCCTTCGAGCTCGAATGTTGTAATCTTTGGAAGACGGACGGCCGATCTTCCGTCACTGCCGTGTTGTTGCAGCAGCAGTTGACGATGATCTGGGTGCAGTGACGTCCATGTGAGGACTCTTTGCACGCCGAGGCCCCTTCCCTTTCCTTGCGTTTGTGGAGGACAGCCTCACGCAGGTCAGAGGAACCACTTTGTCCGTTTGCCGTTGGGGACTGGACTTGAGCGGTTCAATACAACTTCCCATCAGAGGCCCGCATGATAATCAGCGGGACGCCCCGATAGTCAGAGGTTGGGGCAGCTGTCTGGGCTTGATGAGCCCGCGCTGCCCTGGACTTCTTCTTCTTAGCACCTATGGGTGCATAATAAGAAGAGTCCAAGTTGAATACCACAGAGTCTGGAGAATCATCAGGGTTCACATTGTACGAGAGACGGTCGAAAACCGATCGAGAGGAGTATGGAGCAGATGCTATGAAGCTGGGATTGGAAACCGTGCAGGCTGTCTACATGCGGTTGTCTTCTGTCGTCGGCTGAGTTCTTATGCGGCTAGGAGTCACGACCGTGCAGGCTGGCCGCATGCGGTTGGCATCTGTGGTCGCATGGGTTTTCTGCAAGCGATTGACTCTAATAGCCGCATGAGTTTCATCCATGCGGTTGGCAACTATAGCCGGATAAGTTATGCGGCTGACAGATGTGGCCGCATGAGTTTTCTTCATGCGGTTGGCGGATGTAGTCGTATGGGCTTTCTCCCTGCGGCTAATACCCTTCTGCGGCTCGAATCGCGTAGAGTTCTTCTTTGCCCCTGCAAGTCCAGCATCATAGTGTTTTCTTCTGCCGGACTTGGGGACAGCAGAGTTGTCTACGGTCTAAAGTGGGGCCGCAGGAGAGTCCTTCTCGCCATTTTGAGCAACAGAGGGTATCTCATCGAAGACTTGAGGAGGAGCAAATGATTTTGGCCTCCACTCTTTGCGAGCCTTCGTGGTGCGGGTGTGCTTCTGGATCGGGCCAGCGCTGCCTTCAGAGAGCATCTCTTCGAACGCCTGTTGGTCGAAGCGGACGACCATCTTCTGTTGTGTGGAGCCAAGTTTGGCTGCATCCGATTGCATCACCAACTCCTCAGCCGTGGAGAAGTTAGTCCCCAACAGAGTCGCCATCGTGTCTGCCATTGATTGTAAAAGTACAGAACAGTTTTATGGGAGGACTGAACTTAGACTCACAATACAAACTCGCTTGTACAAAGAATGCCTAGGGACGAAAACCTAGGTACAGCAGTCTAAGTACAATTGTTTATTTTAGATTCTGGGGGGTGACGATAGAGGCTCGGGAAAGCGACGGCCGCTCTGCCTTACTCCTTGGACGATCGGTATGTAGTCTTGGCTCAGAGAAGATCTGCTTGGCGTGGACGAAGAAATGCTCTTCTTGCTCTCCTCGTGTTGCTTTCCTGGCTTCTCTCTCTCTGTAATTATCAAAAAGGGGGGAGATCTCTCTATATATCTGTCTCTCTCTCTTTTTTTTATTCTCTTGTTGCCCGTGGTTCTTGCAAGGAAATGATGCTGGCTATTTATAGGAGTGGGGTGTGATCATTAGGGTTTGCTAATGATCATTTGTTTGGAATATCGGCACTCCTTCAATCTATCTGAACTCTTGATCCTGATTACAATAAATCTAGGCCATTAATGCGGATAGCACCGTATCTTGTGAGCAATTAATGCTAACTGCTTTAAATCTTCATGATTGATTACGCCAATGTCTGATTGCTCGCCACGTGTCCCATTAGCTTGATAATAAATGATATGCCCTGATCTTAGTAATTATGACGATGATATCAAATATACTTATTGGGATTCGGTTAAATCCTTGATTGATCCGATGCCACGTGTTTTGATTGTGGGTACTGCCAGAGCCGCATAGGATGGGCAACACTTGAACCGCTGGAAGATACTCTTCGTGAGCCGCATAGGACAATGCTTCATCGAGCCGCAGGGAACAAACTCTCAATGAGCCGCATATGCATAGTCTTTGCGAGCCGCATGAGCTAGCGTTGTATTGAGCCACAGGGGCTGAGCTCTCAGTGGGCCGCATATGGCTGATTTTTGCTAGTCATATAGGGTGACTTCTCAGTGATCCGCATGAAGCTGTTCTCTATTTAAGCCGCATGAGATTTGCCACATGGCAACCTAGGATTTCTGACGGATCGGGTCAGAGATCTTCTTCTTTTCCCGAAGAGTCTGTCATTATGGCAGAGCCATTATGGCACTTTATGCCAGAGCCGTCACAGTCGTCAAATCGTGTCAGAGCATTAAATGAGGCCACTATTCAAAGGGCCAGCTGTAGGAAAGGATCACAAGGGGACACGTGGCATCGATCGAGCCGCATATTCCTGCTGAACCGCATACACTCTTGAGCCGCAAGAGACTGAGAGTCTTCCTTTGAACCGTATAAGACAGCTCCCATATGAGCCGCATGGGCTTCGTATCCGGAGCCGCATGGACCATTATTCTGATATTTTCTATGCTTCTACATGTGGTTCTTCAGATTTTCAGAGACCACCAATTGTATGCCAAGTTCAGTAAATGCGAGTTCTGGCTCGATCGCATTTCGTACTTGGGTCATATCATCACCCAAGGAGGAGTTGAAGTGGATTCCCAGAAGATCATGGCCATTGAAACGTGGCCGGTACCTAGCACAGTGGCAGAAATTTGCATTTTTTTGGCTTGGCCGACTACTACCGGCGATTTATTTCAGACTTTGCTCGAATTTTAGCGCCATTGACCCAGTTGACCCGCAAGGATGTGCAGTTTACTTGGACAGCACTGTGCCAGGATTCTTTTGAGAGGTTGAAGCGATGCTTGATGACGGCTCCTATTCTCACGCTTCCAGATAGAACCGGAGGATTCTTAGTGTATTGTGATACTTCGAACAGAGGTTTAGGATATGTTCTGATGCAGTATGGGAAGGTAATAGCTTATGCGTCACGACAACTTCGTGATCATGAGAGGAATTATCCAACCTATGACTTGGAGCTGGCAGCAGTAGTGTTTGCACTTAAGCTTTGGAGGCACTACTTGTATGGAGATAGGGTAGAGATTTTCACCGACCACAAGAGTCTGAAGTATGTGTTCACCCAGAAGGATCTCAACATGCGTCAGAGAAGATGGCTAGAGCTGCTTGTGGATTATGACATCAACTTGCAGTATCATCCTGGAAAGGCCAACGTTGTTACGGATGCATTGAGCAGAAGAGCCGAAGTTTATTTCCTAACAGCGCAACCAGAGTTATTAGCCGATCTTCAGAAGATGGTTATAGAAATTGTCCTCTCTTCTTGTGTGGCATTGATGGCCAGCATGCAAGTTCAGTCCACTATAGTCGAGAGGATCCGGATGGCGCAGTCAGCAGATTCCAAGCTTTAGCGACTCAGAGCAGAGTGTGAGGCAGGACGAAGACCAGAGTTATGCATTCATGAAGATGGTACACTTCGACATGGTAAGCATCTTTGTGTACCAAATGGAGATATCAAACAGGAGATCATGGCAGAGGTCCACAGTTTGCAGTATTCCATTCATCCCGGTGGCACAAAGATGTACCGTGATATCCGCCAGCACTTTTGGTGGAATGGCATGAAGAGGAAGATAGCCCAGTTTGTCTCTCGTTGTTTAGTCTGCCAACAAGTTAAGGCTGAACATCAAAGACCAGCTGGATTACTTCAACCATTGCCAATTCCAGAATAGAAATGGGAGAATATAACCATGAATTTTGTGATTGGATTGCCTAGATCCCCGGCAGGCTGAGACGCTATTTGGGTTGTCATAGACAGGCTCACGAAGGTGGCTCACTTTCTTCCGTTCAGAGTTAGTCAGTCGACGGCTCAGCTAGCGGAGATGTATCTCCGACAGATTGTTAGATTGCACGGTGTACCAGTCAGTATCACCTCGGACAGAGATTTTAGATTTACGTCGCACTTTTGGCATAGCCTGCAAGAGAGTTTGGGGACTCGCCACCAGTTCAGCTCAGCGTATCACCCACAGACAGATGGTCAGTCAGAGCGTACCATACAAACCTTGGAAGACATGTTGAGATCTTGTACACTCGACTTCGGTGGTTCGTGGAAAGATCACCTGCACCTGGTAGATTTCTCGTACAACAACAGTTTCCAAGCTAGTATCCAGATGGCACCGTTCGAGGTACTATATGGTAGGAAGTGCCGATCCCCGCTAGCATGGGACGATGTCGGAGAGAGGCAGATGCTCGGTCCAGAAATGATTGCTCAGACCGTTGAGGTGGTCAGGAGAGTCAGATATCATCTTCGAGTTGCCCAAGATCGCCAGCGTCATTGGGCCGATTCTCATCGGCGCCCTCTTGAGTTTTCTGTCGGCGACCATGTATTCCTGAGGATTTTGCCTAACCGTGGCGTCATTCGTTTCGGCGTACGGGGAAAGCTTAGTCCTTGGTATATAGGGCCATTTGACATTCTGGAGCGAGTAGGAGATGTATCCTATCGTCTCGGTCTTCCACCATTACTACGTGAGGTGCATGACTTATTCCATGTATCCCAACTGCGACGGTATATCCCGGACCCGAGCCACATCCTGGATCATTCGGAATTAGTTGTTGGTACCAACCTTTCGTATGAGGAGAGGTTCGTGTCTATATTGGACCGAAGAGAGAAGACACTCAAGAACAAGACTATCAAGTTAGTCCGAGTTGCTTGGGGTCATCACTCTTTGGGTGAGTCAACGTGGGAGCGTGAGGATGATATCCGATCGCGATATCCCGACCTGTTTGACTCGTGAGGTATAATATCTTTCTTATGTCTTACACTTCGAATCCTTGCTTGCATATTTGATTGCTTGATTGATTACTTAGCTGTAGATTGCATCTGATAGTGTAACTTGTCCCGACACCTCTAGCCTCTTTAATTAAATTTCGAGGACGGAATTTTTTTAAGATGGGTAGAATTATCACCCTCGAAATCCGTGTTACGTATTTTCGTATACGTGTACATATTTCGGGTCGTATTTTTATTAGTCACGGTTAGCTAGTCATGATTTTATTTTTAACATATTGCATTGGCATGGTTATTTTGGCATTTCATTGGTTATTGCTTAGCTTGGTTCGGTTTAGCTTGGTTTGGTTTGCTTTTGGGTTCATCATGAACCAAAAGAAAACCCCTACCTACTACCACCATCATTATTTAAAACCCAACCCCCTTTCTCTCTCATCTTTACTCTTCATTTATTTCTTCATCTTCTTCCTCTTAACTTCTCCGCCTACCAAGAAAAACTTAGGCAAGTGCAACTTGCTTCAAGGAGAAACTCTATTTTTGTTGTTCTATTGTCTTCCTCGCGAGATTCTAAGATACTTTAGAACTTGGCATTTTTCATTTTGATAGATATTTTTTTGTAGATCTAAGTTTATATCATTTTCGGTTTTCTTGGGTTTTGACATATTAAATTTTATTATTTTTATGTTTTGATTGTTCCATGTTGTAGAGAATTCGATTTAACCTAAAATAGACCTTTGAAAAATTGGATTTCGACTTGTTTTGAGGAAGTTATGGCCAAAAGCATTTTTGGTCATTTTTATGTTCATCTGTGCTGATTCTGGCAGGGACGATGAATAGTGCCACATAGTATCCGAGCCGCATATGGGAGTGCCGTATAGTGTCCGAGTCGTATATGGGAGTACCGTATAGTACCGCATAGTGTCTGAGCCGCATATGAGGGTGCCGCATAGTGCTGCATAGTATCCGAACCGCATATGGGAGTACCGTATAGTGCCGCATAGTGTCCAAGCCGCATATGGAAGTGATGCATAGTGCTGTATAGTGCCGTATAGTATCCGAGCCGCATATGGGAGTGCTGCATAGTACCGTATAGTATTCGAGCCGCATATGGGGGTGTCACATAGTGCTGAATAGTGCCGCATAGTGCCTATTTTGGCTGTTTTTGGCTATTTTATGCCCTATTTGGCCGATTTGTGGCTAGAATTTCTCCCAACTCCCAACGTGAAAGTCGTAGATCTTTTCCTTGGCTTCAAGAACATGTTATTAGCTATTTTATGCAAGTTTTCTCATTTATTATAATGTAAGGATAGAACATGATAGTGGCCCGTCGTGGCGCACTCTTGACAAGTAAACATGACATATAATCTGGAATACCGTTGCGACGGCTATCTCGACATGCTAGTAATCCTCCTCTTGATACCGTGGACGATTGTACTTGTACAAATAAACCAGTCTTATCTTGCATCATGTCTAGGACAGGGACCCCTGAATACCACGGTCAGGGGTACCTACTGAATTCAACTAAGGCTAATAACTAGAATAATCCAGTAGTCATGAAGAGATTTCCCAGTTACAGGCAATCCCGTTATCTGGGCGCTCAAGTGGACTTGTAGCCTACCGACGAGTAGGGCATATTTACATCTCACCGTCGTATATTGTATTCTTCATAAACGGACATTCGACCTGGATAACCGGATGGTCTGCAGGGCTTGTGGCTGTTGGGATAATCTTATTGCATCCTTCTAGTAACCAGGCTTGTGGTAACCCTAGTTAGTTAAAAGTATCAAGCCATACTCTTAATTGGCCGTGATTGATTGGATGGAGTTTATTCCAGCTTAGTCTTATCCTGATCCTGTGCAAGATTGTGACATGACATGATTATTGATGCTTGCCTTAACAATAACGATCGGGGGTCCAGTTCTGTTCAGGCGAAGGGTTACAACCCCGGTCCTTGTTTGGGTTAAGGGTTATAACCTGGCTCCCGGAGCAGTTCTTTGTCCTCTCTTCGTTTATTGTCTTATTTCAACCCCATGCCATGTTCGTCATATTTTACCTTACCTTAAAACCATGATTATTTATACTCGCTTTAGCAATAAAGATCAGGGGTCCAGTTCTGTTCAGGCGAAGGGTTACAACCCCGGTCCTTGTTTGGTTTAAGGGTTGTAACCTGGCTCCCGGAGCAGTTCTGTGTCCTCTCTTCGTTTATTGTCTTCACTGTACCAATAGTATTTGAGACGGGTTTCTATTCGGGTGAAGGGCTGCAATCCCGGTCCTTGTTTGGTTTAAGGGTTGTGACCTGGCTACTTGAATGGTTTCTTCGTACTCAGTTTACTGTTGTCATCTCTATTATTATCAGTTCTTTATTTACTATTTATCTTTAATATTCTATTGTGATATGCTGGTTTTAGTTCCTAAGTGAAGCCTCATTTGTGGCACTTGCTCTCTCTAGGGTTTAACCCAGCTGGTTTTGTGTGGCCAGATATCGGAGCAGCACCAGAGGATCCACCTGTCTTCCAGTCAGATGGTGACCACCAGGCGTAACCCTGACAACGAGTGGGTTTCTTTTTGTCCTCCCACTTTATTATAAAATTATTCTTTTGAGGCGTTTAGTCGGCGAGCACGTGTTAGCTCGTATTGTACCTTTATTTACTGTCTGCCTACGGACTGTAACATGATTGACAGATCCTAGGGTTGATCATGTATGACTAAACTCTTGTTAGTCCTGACATTTTGTAACGACTAGCTTCATGATCATCCAATATGTAATGTATGGGACGCATTGCTATTATATATTTGGTGCTCTTACATCTTGTAACTATTATTGCTTGCTTCAGATTGAGACAATAGGCTTGTTCATGACCATAGGAGACTGTTGGCTTGTAGTTAAACCCTCATGTATCTAGACAGCCGTGACCGTATAGCGAGGTAGGTTGCACTTCAATATGTGTAGCTGGCTATGTACGTCTTCGCTCTCCAGTATTCTGGTTCTGGGGCGTTACATCTAGCTAGGCAGGCCATCATGCACTGCCTCAATATTTCCATTTGTTGCCACTGAGATTGTAGCATAGTATACATAAACTGGGTTGTCGGGTCCGCATCAGTCGGAAGTGGAGGCAGTTGGGGTCCGAGCTGTGGTGAAAACTGCTGAGGCAATGGGGATGGTACAGTCTCTCCTGGTGGTACTGCAGTAGTTTGCTCAACCTGGCTGACTGGGGACATTTGGGCTTCCTGCTGCACCATTGATGGGTTCTGGTACTCTGCTGTGGCTCTAGCTGATACGGAGTCACCGGGGTCATTGGGGAAACCTGTTCTCCCTGGGAAGTTGTATCACCAGATGTGATGGCTAGGGTAGGGCGTGTCCGCTGTGTAGAGTCATATTGCTGGCACGAAGATAAGGGCAATGTTAGAATAGATTCAGATAAGTTTTGAGTCAAGCAATTGAAAGAGAGTTTAATAAAGAATTCAAAATGTCAACAACCCGTAGACAAGATCCTAGAGGCAAATATGTTAAGCTAACCAAATCTCAATCCACGTAAAATCGTACGAAAGGCGAACCAATTGCACTATGGTTGATCAGACCACAATACACAGGTTCTGATAAGACAATGTATCAGTGGGCGCCCACCATAAAACATATGTCCTGAACAAGCTCGATGAGAGAGTAAGCTCGCAAAACTAGGCTATAATAGCAACATTAGTCAAGGTAGTCCAATTACAAATACGCAAGATAATAATGAAAGAAAATATAAGTAGTTTAAGCTACTTAAGAAACTAAGTCGTGTCCGGTGTTCGTGCCTCTGCAGTCGTCCTACTGTCTTCTTGTCTAAGGCCTTGGTTAAGTCAAAGGAAGTTAGGTTGTGGGGCTTCCTACCCAACTTATAAGAGTTGAACTAGTAGTGTGATTGAATGGTGGAACATGACGACCTAGTACGCACAATAGTGGGATAAGGGTTTACGGAAGAATAATTCAAGCAAGAAGCAATCAAGATAGACAGTTGGGAGTTCGAAATAAAGGCGAGATAGAATGTCATATATGTGGATGAGATTCCTAAATTTCTAATCCTATACGCAGGCTTGTTTGGTACAGTAAAGTAACCAAACAATTTATCTTGACCTGCATGGGCCACCACAAAAATATGTAACATCCCAGTCCTAAAATACGTAGGACTAGGAACGTAGCATGCCAGCTGCATGTGCATGAGATATGCTCCATTATATGAAAATCTCTAACACACACATAAGCTGTAATGTGAATATTAATAAATAGTCACCGAAAAAAAACTACGTCTCATTCGCACAGAATATAAAGAAAATGGTATCTCATGAATCAAAATAAATGTCAAAATATAGCTGTTGGCCGGGCGGAGACAGATCCACTACCGGCACTAGAATAAACTGAAAGAAAATAGAGTCCAACCTCTAAGATAAATAAAATAAGAAATGATGACTAAATAAGCTCCTCGACCCAATAGGGACAGCTGTGATCAGAAGGTACAACTCGCTCGAACGTGAAAGATGAATCTATAGTATAGCCATACTCCTGCGGGAAGTCCTGCGCACCTATACCAGGAAAGATCACCAGGTGCTCAGAGGGACATAACAAGATACAAAAAAAATATGCCACATAAACTGAATAAATATTGCTCAAATAAATAAGTCAATTGAATTATAACATGGTCTAATACACATCTATTGAACAAGCTTACCATCCCTCCAACCAAACAAGGACAGGAGATGGTAAACTAATTCACGATGACGTATCATTCCATGCTATGAATCCAATATGGTATCTGGACCCCAACATGGTTCAATACCTTCTCATCGGAGTAGTAAGCCACACCTACAACCAAATAAGGACAAGATGTGGCGAACTAATCCACGACAAGTTATTGTTCCAAGCCACGGTCAGATACAAGTACCCAAACCAAGAGTACTCGTACCTAACGGATAAGGGTAGCCCACCATTCTACGTGAATACAGTTTAAGTACATCCCTCCAACGCATGGGCCCTGGCTAAAAATGGGATCGGCATAGTCCCTCCTTGGGGCACCAAGGGCCTATAGCATAATCGTTCCACGAACGTCAGTGGCCAGCAGTAATAAGGGGTCGTCAACCCGTATCTCCAGTGGAGCGTACGGTCACAAGAAAAATATGTAAAGTAGCCCATACGCTAAGGATATGTACTCTCCGCCCAATGCCTACTATGTTATATCCACAACAAATAACCACTATTAACCGCTAAGTCAAACTAAGCATACAATGTCTATTAGCGGTTAATCCTATCGCACGGCTTATACGTACTAGTGGCCAGCTAGTCACGCATGTCCGAGTTCTATATGTGACTCACAACAACGTGGTACAAATGTTTCAAGGCCTATGAATGCAACACACAAAGGGTGGTCCCTTAACTCTAAGTTTAATGTGTAAGAAAATAACACATAGCAGGAAATATAACTGAACAGTAAGTTCTAACAAGTTATGCCACGTATCACAGTTTATTTTGTATAAAGAAAATAATGAATAATGCATAAAATATGAGCTAGAATAAATAAACAGCGGGTGGCAAGGTATCTTGCCTGGAGGTAATGTGCAGAATGGCAACGCCGGATGACTCAAATCGTCAAAATAGGAAAGCAATGAAAGCCAACTTCTACGAACAATCTCGGATGCTGAAATAAACATGACGAACTGATTTGACATAAAAGAAATACCTAGGAAATGCCTGTCCAAAAATCTAATTCTGGAACAGGGGCAAAATTGTAATTTCGGGTCAAAACGATGTCCGATGTTGGACCCATTTTACACCGAAACATGTGCCAGAACCTACGGTCTCTAAAGTCGTGAAACTACATGTCTACGGGTCCAATTTGAGGAGATGAACCCAACCGTATGTCCAAAGTTGGATTTCGGTGGGCTGTGCACAAATTCGTCCGTTAGAGCGGGTCGCGGGCCCGCCAATTTTGGCGTTTCGATCAACCCTCTCAGAGACGGACCAAACATGGCATACAGGACCAAAAAATCGTTACGGTCCTGATGGCGCAAGTTTTGCGTCGATCCGACGAACGTGCACGAAGTTATGGTCAAGTTTGCAAAACGTCGATACGGGGGTATCTCGACGGATACGGACTGATTTCGTCGCGCACACGCAACGAAATCGAGTCCCGTCAGTTCCCACACGTCGGCAACATCCATAAGCGACTTTCAATGCGTATACTGTACGACCACGTCGCCCGATTTGTCGGGGTGTACGTCGTATCGGAAAAAGTTTTCTAAAATTTTGAGTTTCAAAAACAGATTTTCTTGAATCTTTAACATTAGTTATCTTCCTGTATAATTACTGAAAAATAAATCTAACCAGTACGTTTTAATCCCGTATATGTTGTGTTTCACTGTTTTCCGTTGGTTTGATGAAACCCTCAGTATACGGGTCGAAAATTGGCTTCCAAGTTGATGTTTTGGGCAACCTAAAACTGTCTTGTTCCGACAGTTTTCTTGGGAAGTTTTGATCGATTTCTCGGGCAAGATGTTAGGGTTTACTAGATTGTATCTGGAGGGATTTAGATAGGGTTAGATAGGCTCTATGTAGGATTCGACGAAATAGAAATTAGTTGAGCATGAAGGAAGAACGACGAAGGGAAAGTTGGTGTACCTGCGGTCGAGTAACAGAGTTAATCTTATTTTAGGGTCGGCCCGGTGGCATTCAGGCGACGGTGGCCGGTCGTCGACAGCGGGATGGCGGCGTCGGAGCGTATGGGTCACGCTGGAGTCGATCCTCGGGGTCGGCGTGGTAGGTTGCTAGGGTTTCGTGTGTGAAGTTCATACGCTGAGTATTTATAGCTACTGCTATGCAACAGTCGGGCCTGGGGAGAAGAACTCATTGGCTAGCATGGCTGGGCTGCTCGGGCCACTTGGTGGGCCGAGCCCTGTGGGCTGAGGGCATCAGCTACTGTTCCCTTCGGAGAACAGTGGCCTGTGTTATTTTTTTCTTTTCTTTTTACTCCATTAATCACACACATATATATATATATATATATATATATATATATATATATATATATATATATATATATATATATATATATATATATATATATATATATGTGTGATTAATGGAGTAATGAAAGAGGAAGTCATTGCTAGTAGTAACGACTTGTCACGATCCATTGGTTCATATAGAATCCATGTCCTAGGTCTATCAAAAAATATTCTTTTCGCTAAGCGTATATAATAAAATAGAGTGAAAGGGTCCACCCCGAAACCAAGGGGGTACTAACTAACAACTGAGTCCTCTCCATCCATGCTGTCTCTGAGCTGACGTGGCTCAAGAGCCTCTTGACTGATCTTGGTGTTTTGCTCGCTTCTCCTGCCTCTCTCTATTGCGACAACAAAGCCGCCATTCATCTTGCTGAGAATCCAGTCTTCCACGAGCGCACCAAGCATATTGAGGTTGACTGCCACTTCATTCGGGACAAGGTTAAGCTTCGTGAGGTTCTCTTGCAGCATGTTCCTACTGCATCTCAGTTGGCTACTACTCCCTGTCGGTCGCCTCGCCCTCTGTTTCGTCTATATATATATATATATATATATATATATATATATATATATATATATATATATATATATACTCATACCTATATATTTCTAATACTAATAGTAGAAAATAAAATACAAATAATTTGTTTATAACCTAAATTTATATATTAATAAAATCTTTTTATTGGTAACTCATTTAAATGGTATACTAAAAACAATAAAATTACCATTTGTTATTTAATAATGTATAAAAATAAAAATAAAAATTCTAATATTCTCAAAATATTTTTCTTAATACCAAATACAAATCTCTAACAAACTCTTTGCTATGTACGTTCCTTTAAAAAAATGAAAAGAAAATAAATAAGCCTAAAATCAAAAAAAATCATCAAAAAAATTCAAAAAAAAAAGAAATATGGGGGTTTACACGTTCTAACTGACCATCCTGTCTGCGTATGATATGCTGAACTGAACTTGAGACGAGTCCCCAAACTCTCTTGAAGACTCCGCCAAAAGTGCGATATGAATCTTGAATCTCTGTCTGATATGATACTAACTGGCACTCCATACAATCTAACAATCTGCCTGAGGTACATCTTTGCTAGCTGATTCGTCGACTGACCAATTCTGAAGGAGAGAAAATGAGCTACCTTTGTAAGACGATCAACAATAACCCATATAGCATATCTCCCAGCTGGAGATTTAGGTAACCCGGTTACAAAATCTATGGTAATGTGCTCACATTTCCATTCTGGGATCGGTAAAGATTGAAGAAGTCTAGCTAGTCTCTGATGTTCAGCCCTAAATTGTTGGTAAACTAAACATCGGAAGACAAACCGGGCTATCTCCCTCTTCATGCCATTCCACTAGAAATGCTGACGGATGTCTCGGTACATTTTCGTGCCACCGGGATGAATTGAATACTGAGAACTGTGAGCCTCTGCCATGATCTCCTGTCTGATATCACCACTGGGTACGCAAAGACGCCTCCTATGTTGGAGTGTGCCATCTTCGTGAATGCATAACTCTGCTCTCCGTCCTGCTACACATTCTGCTCTAAGCCGTTGAAGCTTAGAATCTGCTAATTGTGCCATCTTGATCCTCTCAACTATACTGGACTGAACTTGCATGCTGGCCCTCAATGCCATATTAGTAGGGAGAACCATCTCTATCCCCATCTTCTGAAGGTCTGCTAATAACTTTGGTTGCACGGTTAGGAAATAAACTCCAGCTCTTCTGCTCAATGCATCCGCTACTACGTTGGCCTTCCCAGGATGATACTGCATGTTGATGTCATAATCCACAAGTAGCTCTAGCCATCTTCTCTGACGCATGTTGAGATCCTTCTGAGTAAACACATACTAAAGACTTTTGTGGTCGAAAAAAATCTTCACCCGATCTCCTTACAAATAATGCCTCTACAACTTAAGTACAAACACCACCGCTGTTAATTCCAAGTCATGGGTTGGGTAATTCCTCTCATGATCACGAAGCTGCATGACACATAAGCTACTACCTTACCATGTTGCATCAATATGATCCCAATCCTCTGCCTGAAGCATCACAATAAACTGAAAATCCTCCAGTCCCATCGAAAAGCGTAAGAATGGGGGTCGTCATCAATCCTTGCTTAAACCTCTCAAATGAACTCTGACACTCTGCTGTCCAAGCAAACTGCACATCCCTACAGGTCAACCGCGTCATGGGCACTGAAATTCGAACAAAATCTGATACGAACTGCCGATAATAGCCGACCAATCCTAGGAAACTTCGAACTTCTGCGACGGTGCTAGAAACTGTCCATGTCTCTATAGCTACTATTTTTTAGGAGTCAACTTCCACTCCACCTCTTGAGATGATATGTGTCACGCCCCGATTCGTAGAGTCATTTATTCACATAATTTATCTCTTGGAATCGATCGTACTCGCTTTGGCATGATGCCGTACAAGTCTGGTATTGTACTTGTACAAGGCAAAGATGGTACATAAGTGATTATCTTCAAGAGGGACACATCGCAGCGATAGAAGCAGATAAATTAAAGTTAATGAGGACAATCTTTCTCATTGAATAGAAATACATCACTTCTTTTTAGCAGCAGAGATAAAAGGATAACTTGAAGTCACACAGAGATATATAGAACTTCATTCTCTTTATTGATAATTGAAGAAGTGTACAAGACTTGTATTGAAGTACAATGCTTACAACAATTCTCACATTAACTTGAAGTCACACAGAGATATATAGAACTTCATTCTCCATCCCGCCTTATCCGTGCTCCTATAGCACTCATCATTATTTTCTCCTATGCCGAATCGGTCCCCAGGGCCCTAGAAACCGTTCGAGGAAATTAAAACTCAAACCTTGTATACAAGTTGTCCATAACCATGCAAATACGTGTCCGACTCGATTGTGAACATAATCGCATGGTAAAATATATTAAAGAAGTAAAGGCAACAGTGCATCATTAGTCATATTCAATGAATTATTCATTTCATCATTAGCATCATTTCATTTGGTGATCTCAACGATCCCAGCTTTATCATTTCTCATTCATTGTTTCATTGCAACGTATCTCATATCATTCCTTTCTTAAGAGGAACGTAACATTCATTCATTTCATAGGGACATTTATTCAATCATTCATTTCTTATAAGCGACAGGCATCATTTCATATTCTTGTAACAGATATATATAGAGTACATGATTCTAGTGTTTCATTTAGTTTATTGGATCGATAGTACAGCTAGTTCATTTCTTATTCTATCATTCACAAGGCATCTAATTATTCAAGTGTTTTGCCATTTCAGCAGCATTAAACATGAGGAACAATGTTATCAATTCATTCTCAGGCATCGAATCACATTAGCAGTTCAATGTGTTGTACATTTCAATAATTCTCAGCATAAGCATCTCTATTATTCAACAACTAACATATGGGACATTTAGGGATAGTTCATAGCATTTCAATACTTTATTTTATTAAGCATGAAGGAGTAATGAGGAGGAAGGACAGTTCCACTCACTTGCAATAAAGGGTCTTCCTGATCCGATCACACATAATTCCACTAAGCGTAGCTCCACCAGCGAGCCACGTTCCAATATCCATTCCGTCTAGCCAGCTAAGAGAGACTGCATCAGTCTTAATTCTTCCAAATCCCAACATAAGTCTCGGTCTAACATTCTGATAGCATCAAACAAGCCAACCAAATGCCTCGTGCGGAGCGGGACATTACATAATATACCACTCAGAAAAAGTTTCATCCTCGAAACTTAAGGAAACAACTCTTCTACTAGATTCACTTAGTCACAATGAGTTATTCATTCAGCTTCAATTTAATATTCATTTCAGCACACTCGGTCATCTCAAAATAGCTATCCAACTGTACCATTTTAATCCATCAATACTTCGATCTGTCTTTCTCTTTTTCAATTACTTGCAACTTCTCATTGATTCACCAATATTTTTCTTGTATTTCTATCTTGGTCGCAGCATATCACTTCGTTTGGATTTATACACATATTTTAGGCGTCCCCAAAACATATATATTTCAGCCAAAGTCCGTGCTAGTGCGATAAAGTTTTCCTAAAATGTTATCTCAGTCGCAATCTATCACTTCGGTTGGATCCATACACATATTTTAGGCGTCCCCAAAAAATATGTACTTCAGCCAACTTCCATGTTAGTACGATTCGATCAGCCACGATATAGCTCTCTCTTCCAAATCCGACTTAGCATCCTTTCAATTGACTTATTACTTCATTCGCTTTGCCACAATTACTATCTTCCAGACCACAAGACTTATCATCAGGGACAACTCGGGTAAGCTCTTTATCTAAGCATAATATTCCAATATTCGGTCAAGGGTCTAACTTAGAGCCAATTATATCAAGAGTTCACAACATGCAATCATATTCCTTTCCAATTCCAACAATATTTCTCACCGAGGCAATTCATCTTTCATAAAAGATACAATCCGACGTCTCTCACTATCAATTATCCGAGTCAGGGTATAATTCTATGCAACAGTTAAGGTTAACCCAGCTATCCGACTATGGATACCGGTCAAACATCTCCAAGGCACAAGTTGAAGCATATATTTTCTTAGGTCAATACTCATTACCACCATCTCTCATTCAATGCCACAAGGTCATCCTATGGGTCTCCAATGGTCACCTATTATTCAATCAATCTCTAAGGTTAGCTATACTGACAGCTAAACTTAATCATTCAGGTGACTTCCCTAGAGTGGACGGCTACTAGGGTTATACTAGTTTCTTATTCTTAGGGCCAACAAGCAACCGACAGTTCTAAGGAACTCTACCCAAACCTATGGGTATCGACTTAGTCTGAATAACTATTCGCCATTGTCGGTTATGCCAACAATTGGTCATACAGCCCACGATTTCTAGGGTCAAGTCTATTTATTTAGTATCTTCCTCAAGAAAATAATTCCCACAGAGGCTCATTCTTAGACTTACCCAACTATCGACTAAGATCGATCTATCAACATTACGATCAATTCCCAACCCGACATACGATTCTCATCGTTCTAATAATCTATCAAGTAAATTTCCAACAATCCAATTCCTATTCCAATTCCTTTGTACCCATACGAACCCATAAGCCAAGGCTAACTATTCAAGGGTCAACGATTCCGATAATCTTAACATAACTATGGAATCATACTATTCGATCTGTATGACAGAGTCACACCACTAAGTCATAAGCCAACAATCTATTTCCTAACCAACAGTCACATATACTGACATTATCCAACACGTTTGTAATTTTTTAATCCCATTCGTTTCTCAATCATCAAACTATCTTATGGGCATTCTTAAATCTCATGCAGCAAGGGTCGAGTAGTTCATTCCATTCAATCCGATAATTCATGCATCAATTAACCATTCTCTATGCAACATAAATATTCAGGGTGGCTACTTGTTACTTTTCTAATCCCATTAAATTCCTCAGCATACATGCACGTAGGCAACGGCTATCCTTTGGTGATCTAGATGGGTTAACATCTATTACACCTTAGGTTCAAGGCACAAATCTCTAATATTCCTTTGGTTCACCGACAATATTTCTAAAACTTCCAGCTACACAACCAATATTGTATTAGCCACATATGATTTGCATCCAACCAATCGAGATCAACATTCAAATCTTCTAAGCCATAACATTCTCTAGCCAAATCAATTTATCCGTAGCATACTGTCTTACTAGTCTGAGTCATCGCTCGACTAAATAATTTCTAACCAAGCCACCGGTTACAATTTTCGACAATCTCGCTATCCAACATAACATCACCATTAAGGGACACTCGAGTCATCTAGCAACAATACATGACTCCCAGCTAAGTCTCGGTACTACCCAGTACCCCCAGATAGGTTCATTGCTATCCTAAGGAAAGGGTCAACAATTATCTCGTTCTGAGGTGGTAGAGGCAATATACCACTCAGAAACGAAGCCATCCTTAAACAATCTCACTCAAATCTATTCCGGACATTCATGATTTATAATGATCACACTGCTTAGCCAACATCTCGGGGTCTCAGTATCACAAGCCAACATTCTTAGGGTCTCGAAAGCAATAGCCAGCACACATGAGTCAATTCACCAGTTTTGTTGAACTCATCCATCAATTACCCCATTCACAATTCTTTTCCCAACATCACATGCACTTCTCAACTTGTTACAGCATGCATAGCCACTTCCTTTATTTCCATATTCCAAACAGCATTCACAATATAGCATACTACGGCATCGAGTCATTGTTGGGTTATTTGTGTCCAAACCAACAACAATCATTCATTCAGGGGCATCACAATGTATATAGACTTATTGTATAGAACATCCAGTGAGCAGCCAAGAGGGTCAACGATCTTTCAGACACGAACAACATAGTATGATTACAGAACAACAACAGCATAATCGCGGAAGCAATCTTTGACTTAATCGCGGAAGCAACGTTGAGTGATCGTGGAAGCAACTTTGGTTAATCGTCGATGTAACTTTGATTTAAAATAAATCAAAGAAGTGACCAAGGACGTAAAGCCGTGCTCTGATACCAATTTGTTACGTCCCGATTCGTAGAGTCATTTATTCACATAATTTATCTCTTGGAATCGATCGTCCTCGCTTGGGCGTAATGCCGTACAAGTCTGGTATTGCACTTGTACAAGGCAAAGATGGTACATAAGTAATTATCTTCAAGAGGGATACATCGCAGCGGCAGAAGCAGATAAATTGAAGTTAATGAGGACAATCTTTCTCATTGAATAGAAATACATCACTTCTTTTTAGCAGCGGAGATAAAAGGATAACTTGAAGTCACACAGAGATATATAGAACTTTATTCTCTTTATTGATAATTGAAGAAGTGTACAAGACTTGTATTGAAGTACAATGCTTACAACAATTCTCACATTATATTGAAAGCCAACTGAACAATGCTACAAAGCTTACATTTGATACTTGAATACATTAGATTACAACTCGATATACCGACTTGGCTTATAACTCACTGGTACAACTGATTACAATGTTCCATATATTATGCCCTTATTAAATAGAAGACATCATCTTGTACAAGGAGAGCTTCTGCATGCCCAACAAATCTTCGATGCCGCGGGACCGATCAAGCAAATCTTCGTATACAGAACATCCCAAGCACGAGCACCTGCCCACAAAATGTGGGTCAGCACATCATCTATATACTGGCGAGCAGAATCCAACCCACTCGCCTAAGCCAATATTTAAGTGATCATTTAAGCAAGCATTTATTAGAATGATCTTTCTATTTGGGACCTAGCATCAGTTTACAGTTCTTGAGCAGAAATATTGAAGTAAGTAAACATGTCTTAGCATGGTATAGCATTTCTTTGTGTAAGGCATCAACTAAGCAACGTTGAGTTAACACATTGAACATATTATGGAAATACTTTCTGAAGGCATCGTTTAGCATACTTGGTGTTATCATTCAACAGGTTATGGCAATGATCTAAAAGGCAATGCATCAGCAAATTCGCATTTAACATGTTGAGCATGTTATGGAGTTTCTCATTTTAAAGGCAATAACACAGCATCATTTTATTTAGCATGTTAAGCAGGCAAGTTGAACCAATATATACAATATCACAATTATGTGATTCCTTACTGATAGCCGACTTCTCATACCTGTATCAAATACAGGTTATCAGATATACTTATGCTGCCTGCACAAAATATTTATTAGCATGCATCATGACTACATGGTTACTGGTGTTGTTAAACCATATGGACTCTTTTCATTTCATTTTATTTCAAGATAATGCGGTCAGCATAGTAGGTGGCGAGCCTCTATGCCATCCCGCCTTATCCGTGCTCCCGTGGCACTCATCATTATTTTCTCCTAGGCCGAATCGGTCGCCAGGGCCCTAGGAACCGTTCGAGAAAATTAAAACTCAAACCTTGTATACAAGTTGTCCATGACCATGCGAATGCGTGTCCGACTCGATTGTGAACATAATCGCATGGTAAAATATATTAAAGAAGTAAAGGCAACAGTGCATCATTAGTCATATTCAATGACTTATTCATTTTATCATTACCATCATTTCATTTGGTGATCTCAACGATCCCAGCTTTATCATTTTTTATTTATTGTTTTATTGCAACGTATCTCATATCATTCCTTTCTTAAGAGGAACGTAACATTCATTCATTTCATAGGGACATTTATTCAAACATTCATTTCTTATAAGGGACAGGCATTATTTTATATTCTTGCAACAGATATACAGAGAGTACATGATTCTAGTGTTTCATTCAGTTCATTGGGTCGATAGCACAGCTAGTTCATTTCTTATTCTATCATTCACAAGGCATCTCATTATTCAAGTGTTTTGCCGTTTCAGCAGCATTAAACATAAGGAACAATGTTATCAATTCATTCTCAGGCATCGAATCACATTAGCAGTTCAATGTGTTGTATATTTTAATAATTCTCAGCATAAGCATCTCTATTATTCAGCAACTAACATATGGGACATTTAGGGACAGTTTATAGCATTTCAATACTTCATTTTATTAAGCATGAAGGAGTAAGGAGGAGGAAGGGCAGTTCCACTCACTTGCAATAAAGGGTCTTCCTGATCCGAACACACATAATTCCACTAAGCGTAGCTCTACTAGCGGGCCACGTTCCAATACCCATTCTGTCTAGCCAGCTAAGAGAGACTGCATCAGTCTCAATTCTCCCGATTTCCAACATAAGTCTCGGTCTAACATTCTGATAGCATCAAACAAGCCAACCAAATGCCTCGTATGGTGCGGGACATTACAATATGACCTAAGTACGAAATGCGATCAAGCCAAAATTCATACTTACTGAACTTTGATACAACTGGTGTTCCCTAAGAATCTGAAGAACTACACGGAGATGCTGCTCATGTTCCGCCTCACTCTTGCTATAGACTACGATGTCGTCTATGAACACGATCACAAACTGATCTAAGTAAGGCATGAAGATACGATTCATGAGGTCCATGGATACCGCTGGCGCATTGGTCGCTCCAAAGGGCATAACAAGGAACTCCCAATGTCCATATCTTGATCTGAACGCTGTCTTCGGGATACCTTACTCTCTAATCTGATATGATGGTACCCTGATCGTAAGTCAATCTTCGAGAATACAGCCGCTCCGCTGAGTTGATCGAATAAATCATCTATCCTTGGTAGAGGATATATGTTCTTGATTGTTACAGAATTTAAGGTACGATAATCAACACATAATCTTGACGTACCATCCTACTTTTTTACAAGAAGCATCGGAGCTCCCCAAGGTGATCCACTAGCACGAATGAATCCCTTAGTTCTGAGTTCTTCAATCATCTTGTACATGATCTCCAACTCTGATGGTGTCATCCTATAGACTCTCTCTGACACTGGTGCTATCCCTGGAATCAAGTCGATAGTGAACTCTCTCTCTCTCCGGTGGCATACCTGGAAGCTCTTCGAAAAATACATCGGGAAACTCTTCTATTACTCTGGGAAACCAAACTGCCTCTGCTACTGCCATCTGCAAGACTGGAGAGAAGGTTCAACTTCGCCTCTAGAAAAGGAAAACTCCGGTCCGCCTGGAATACCAAAAATAATCCTTCCAATATGGCAGTCTATTCTAGCATACTGATTCTTCAACCAATCCATTCTTAGAACCACATCATAATCGACCATCAGGAATTCTATCAACCTAGCAAAAAACTCTCTACCGCTAACTACAATTCGACACGAAAAAATACTCTATTTACTCCCACAAGACCGTTACCAGTAAGTATATTGAGCCTTACTAATAATGACTCGGGCTCCAGTTCTATCCGTGTAGCGAATCGTACAGACATAAATAAATACAATGCACCCGAATCAAATAATACTGATGCTGAAAAAGAGTTGACGAGAATGGTACCTGCCACCACCTCACCTGATGCCAATTCTTCTGCTACCGTCAGAGCCATAACTAACCTTGTCCTCTTGGTGCTGGTCCCCTCTGCTGGAAACCTCTCTGCTGGTTCTGAATCTGAGCATGGACATAGTGTTGAGCCTGAGGCGGCAATGGCCTCGAAGGCTGGTACTGTTGTTACACTAGTACTGGACCCCTAAACGATGAACTGATTAGGTTTGATGACGATAAACTGGCTCTACTCGGACATGACCCTATCTTGTGGTCCGGTGTCCCACAAGCCAAGCACAATCCCTGTGCTCTACGACACTCTGAAACCACGTGTCCTGGCTTCCCACAATGAGTGCAGCCCATTGCGGAAGACTACTTCTTCGTCTGTTGCTGAGGATATGTCGGTGTCGAGTGCTGAATCAAAAAAACCATGGTCGCCCTCCTAGGAACTCCAATGGTCAATGCCCTAGCTGTCGGAGCTGGTGCTGATGACTGGGATGTCTGTCCATGAGATCTCTTCCTCCCTCCGGCTCGATCTACTATCCTCTGAGAAGTATACTCATGCCTCTTCGCTGCTCGCAAGACGGCATCAAACGTCTGGTGCTCAAACTACTCCACTGATATAATAATCTCAAGGTGGAGTCCCGACTGAAATTGCTGTGCTCAGTCCAATTCGGTTGCCACCAAGGTGGGAGCAAATCGACTAAGTCTAGAAACTCGGCCGCATATCCATCCACCATCCTTTCCATCTGCTTGAGATTAGTGAATCTCGTCTGTAGATCATACCGAGCTACTGCGTCGAAATACTTCGTCTGGAACTTGTCGCTGAATATCGTCCACAAAATAGGCGTCGCCAAACCCACTGCTAGCATCGCCCACCAGGTGCAGGCTAAGTCCAATAATTGTAGGCACACAACGGCCACCTTCTCATCCTCAGGAATCCTAAAAGCTTCCAGGATAATCTCTGTGTCCTGAAGCCAAGCATCAACAGCAATAGCATCTTCAGTTCCGTTAAAGAAAGGAGGGTTCAGACGCTTGAAGTTGTTGGCTGCATTGTTCCCTTGGTAACCAACTCTGCCCATGGCATCTTGTACTTTCTGGTGCAGGGCATCGCCACGACGATCTTGTGAAGCAAACAATTCCCGGATGAGTCCCACTAGGGTTTCATTGCCAAGTTCTGCAGGCTGGACTGGCTGAACCGGTGGCTCTTGACCCCCGAAAGGCATGACTCTGGAGGCTACCCCTGTGTGCTGGGCTTGGTCCCCAGGTTGTTGCTGGTTCACTAGAGGTGCTCCGCCGGGCTGATCGGCAGGACCAGGAACAATACCACTGAAGAAATGACATGGAAAACAATAAGGAAGGACCAAGATAGATCGAGGATATAAGCATGTGATCAGGTCAATATTTCAGAAAGATTAGAAGACACAAGTAGAGATCAAGGGCGAGTGCTGATTGAGATATCTATTCGATAAAACCCTCACACATCTTGATTTACAAGACCTGCATGGGACACCACTTAAACTGTGTCACGCTCCAGAACCAGAATACTGGAGAGCGGAGGACAGACACAGCCAGCTAGGAATATTGAAGTGCAACCCACCTCATAATACGGTCACGGCTGTCTAGATGCATGAGCGTTTATCTACAGGCCATCAGTCTCTTAAGGTCAAGAACAAGCCTAGTGTCTCAATCTCAAGCAAGTAAATACATGTTACAATATGGTAGGTCATCAGACATACAAAGTAAGGTGTCCCAGATATTACATATTCACATGATCATGAAGCTAGTCATACAAAATACGAAAACTAGCAAGAGTTTCAGTCATACATGATCAACCCTAGGATTTGTTAATCATGTTACAGTCCGTCGACAGACAGTAAGTAAAGTATGCAACACGAGCTAACACTTGTTCGGCGGCTAAACGCCTCAAAAGAATAATTTTATAATTGAGCGGGAGAGCAAAATAAAAACCCACTTGTTGCCAGGATTTCTTCTAGTGTTCACCATCTGGCAGGAAGGCTGGAAGATCCTCGAAAGCTACTCCAAAATTTGGCCATACAAAACCAGCTGGGTCAGACCCCAGAAAGAGCAAGTGCCACAAGGGAGGCTTCACTTAAGAACTAAAACCAGCATATTAGCACATGATACATAAAGGATAACGAAAAACATGAATTAGAGAAAATAGGGTGATAAACGATAAGATAACTAAAGGACAATTCCAGTAACCAAGTTACAACCCGTAAACCAAACAAGGACCGGGGTTGTAACCCTTCACCTGAACAGAACTTAGTCTCTAACCAATTATCAAATAAGTAAAGCATAACAATAACGGGCTGAAGAAACCATGTACTGGCTGTAGAAGCATGGAAAATATTGCTTTTAGTCCCACATCGGAAAGGAGAAGAAGAAAGGGCTCACTCCATCCTATAAATAGAGCCCCCTTTCTTCCTTTGAAAAGGGCACCAACTTCTCTTCCCTCCTTCCAAACTTGGACTCTTCCTATTGCGCACCTTCGGGTGCTAAGTAGAAGAAGTCTAGGGCAGCGCGGGCTCCTCGGGCTCAGTCAGCTGTCCCAACCTCTGACCATCAAGAGCGTCCCGCTAAGTGGGCCTCTGATGGAAAGTTGTACAGAGCCGCTCGTGTCCAGCCCCCGGCGGCAAACAGACAGAGTGGTTCTCAAGAGTCTTCCAACAAAGATCGAGGGCAAGTGTTTCTATTAGCCCCACATCAGGGAGCAAACATGATACCTACGCACTCGTGTGTTCGGGATACCCGGGCCCACAAAGCGAGTGCATGGGCTGATCAAGACATTCCTCATGCGAGTCATGAGACGTCTTTCATGCGGCTCGGTCATGAGACATTCCTCATGCAGCTCGGTCATGAGACGTCCTTCAGGCGGTTCGGTCATGAGACGTCCTTCATGCAGCTCGGTCATGAGACGTCCTTCATGCGGCTCGGTCATGAGACATTCCTCATGCGGCTCGGTTATGAGACGTCCTTCATGCGGCTCGGTCATGAGACATTCCTCATGCATCTCGATCATGAGATGTCCTTCATGCGGCTCGGTCATGAGACATTCCTCATTCGGCTCGGTCATGAGACGTCCTTCATGCGGCTCGGTCATGAGACATTCTTCATGCCAGGAAGCTTCATGCGGCTCAAAATCAGACGAGCTTCATGCGGCTCAAGAGTATCATGTGGCTCAAAAGTCACCAACATGGACATACGGCTCAAACACATAGGCAACTCGAGTAAACTCCATGTGGCCCACAGAGAGAGGCCACGTGGCCTTCAAAACAGCTGTACCCAAAGTACTGGACGCATTTAATGCTCTGACGGCTGACAGACCTGACAGATGACAACCCTGACATAAAGTAATCATGATGACTGACACAAAAGCACTATCTTCCTAGGGAACTGGAGAAAATCTTCACAGCTTTGAGGCAAGTTTATACGGCCAGATTAGACGAGTTCATGCGGCCAGTGTAGAGAAACCTATGCGGTTCAGTCATGAAGGTCCCCCATGCGGCTCGGCCATGAAGAAATCCATATGGCTCGGCCATGAAGACTCTCATACAGCTCGGCCATGAAGACCCCCATGCGGCTCAGTCATGAACATATTCATGCGGCTCGGTCATGACAACCTTCATGCGGTTCGAGTATAGAGACTATTCATGCGGCTCGGTCATGAAATCTTTCATGCGGCTCGGTCATGACGACCTTCATGCAGCCCAAATATGAACGCTCCTCATACGGCTCGACAATGATGACAGGACACGTGTCCCAAAGATAATCAAATTTTGGGTCAGATCCTAATGATTTGGGACACGGGGCAACAGAATGAATTAAATTGATTCATTTAGATTTACAGATATCAGCAAATCATCATAATGGAGATTTATTGCAATCAACATTAATTGTTGACATGATTTGGCATAATCCTCATTAATGGCCCAGATCCTTCATGCTCAAGATTAATGGTCCAGATTGATCATTTACCAGGCCACCGCCACTTTGAGGATGGGCAATCATTGCAAACCCTAATGATTCCTCCCACTATTATAAATAGCAGGGTGCTATTCCCTTGCAGGAGACTTATATAGAGAGATATACAAAAAAAAGAATCAGAGAAGAATACGTATACACAGAGAGACTTCCCCCATAGTCAGAGAGAGAATATACACACAGAGAGAGAAGCCAGGAGAGCAATCAGAGAGAGAGCAAGAAGGCGTTTCTTCGTCAACGACCAAGCAGATCTTCCCCGAGTCAAGGCTGCGTACCGATCGTCCAAGGAGTAAGACAGAGCGGCCGTCGCTTTCCCGAGCCTCTATCGTTACCCCCCAGAATCTAAAATAAACAATCGTACTTAGACTGCTGTACCTAGGTTTTCGTCCCTAGGCTTTCTTTGTACGAACGAGTTTGTATTGTGAGTCTAAGTTCAGTCCTCCGATAATTGTTCTGTACTTTTACAATCAATGGCAAACACGATGGCGACTCTGCTGGGGACTAACTTCTCCACGGCTGAGGAGTTGGTGACGCAATCGGACGCAGCCAAACTTGGCTCTACACAACAGAAGAGGGTCGTACGCTTCGACCAACAGGCGTTCGAAGAGATGCTCTCTGAAGGTAGCACTGGCCCGGTCCAGAAGCGCACCCGCACCATAAAGGCTCGCAAAAAGTGGAGGCCAAAATCATTTGCTCCTCCGCAAGCCCTTGATGGGGTGCTCTCTATTGCTCAAGATGGCGAGAAAGACTCCCCTGCGGCCCCACTTCAGACCGTAGACAACTCTGCTGTCCCCAAGTCCGGCAGAAGAAAATACTATGATGCTGGACTTGCAGGGGCAAAGAGGAACTCTACGCGATCCGAGCCGCAGAAGAGTATTAGCCGCCGGGAGAAAGCCCATGCGGCTACAACCGCCGACCGCATAAGGAAAACTCATGCGGCCACATCTGTCAGCCGCATAACTTATGCGGCTATAGTTGCCAACCGCACGGATGAGACTCATGCGGCTATTAAAGTCAATCGCTTGCAGAAAACCCATGCGGCCACAGATGCCAACCGTATGCAGTCAGCCTGCACGGTCGTGACTCCTAGCCGCATAAAGACTCATCCTACAACAAAAGACAGCCGCATGCAGACAACCTGCAAGGTACCCAATGCTAGCCGCATAGCATCCGTCCCACGCTTCTCTCGATCAGTCTTCGACCGGCTCTCATGCGGTCCTAACTCTGATCATTCTCTGGATGATAATCCAGACTCTGTGGTATTCAACTTAGACTCCTCCTATTACGCACCCACAAGTGCTAAAAGGAGGAAGTCTAGGGCAGCACGGGCTCATCCAGTCCAGACGACTGCCCCAACCTCTGACTATCGGGACATCCCACTGATTATCACGCGGGCCTCTGATGGGAAGTTGTATAAAACCACTCAAGTCCAGCCCCCGACGGCAAACAGACAAAGTGGTTCCTCTGACCTGCGTAAGGTTATCCTCCACAAACGCAAGGAAAGAGAAGGAGCTTCGAGGTGTAAAGAGCCCTCACACGGACATCAATGCACCCAGATCATCGTCAACTGCTGTTGCAGCAACGCGGCGGTGACGGAAGACCGGCCATCCGTCTTCCGAAGACTACATCACCCGAGCTCAGAAGACGAGGCACCTCCTGTTGTCTCCTGCAAGTCCGCGCAGAAAGTTCTCGCCAAGGGAAGAGGGAAGAAAACGAGCATCTCCAGCCCAAAGGTGTCAACTACTGCAGCTAAGAAACCGTCGTCTAAAGGGTTATCCTCCACTGGAGTATTTCAACACACCCGTTCGAAGACGAAAACTGCTGCAGTAGGAAGTTCGTCGTCTACAACATTAGGGGTCATCGGAACTGGGGGTAGCACTCCTCCAAACATCTACGACAATCCGATATTCCAGGAATACGGACTGGAGGAAGCAAATCCTCCGACGGATACAGCAGACACCGACGAAGCAAGCTCCGAAACCGGGGGTAGTGTTCCTTCCGAGTCTGAACCTGAAGAGAACATCCCCACATATCCTGATGATTTCTCGATGCACGGGTACGACTCGGAGGGTACATCCTCCACCACTCCTTCCGTCACTCCTCATGTGAAGACGGTGTTCATGACAGACAGCAATCAAGGCAGTTCCGGTGATCGCCAGCGCATCGACACTTTGGAGGCCATTTTGCACGCCTTGGTCAAGTCTGTAGACGAGATCAAAGCGGCGCTTCCTAATCTGCAGGGGGTGACACCTGGCCAGACAAGCACGGGTCCCCCAGTCAACGTAGATTCAAATTCGGCGGCACCGAACCCGGGCAATAATCCTCCCGAAGTAACGGCTCCGACTGCGACAGATGAGACCCGAGAAGTAAGGAGAGAAGTTCAAGAGCTCCGAGCCATGTTCCACGCCAGAGAAAACTCTCAAGACTTCAGAATACGGCAACCATATCCTGCTGAATGGAGGGATATTCCATTCCCACCAAGATATAAGCCGTTCAATATCAACCCCTATGATGGCAAGACCTCAGCAAGTTGGTACATCACTTACTTCGAGGTCACTACCGACCATCTGCCCCATGATGACGCTATCCTGACACGGTTATTCATTGGGGCATTGGAAGGAGTCGCCTTCGATTGGTACCGCAACCTGCCGGACAATTGCATCCATTCCTTCGCTGGCTTCAAACGCCTGTTCTTGGAGAGGTTCTATGAGATAGGGCAGGACGTCACGATGTCTACCCTCATGGATGTCATTCAAGGAGAGAAAGAGCTGACGAGGAATTACATTGAGCGGTTTCGTCAAACCGTAATAGTTACCATCTGGCAACCCGGACTCCTCCTTGATCGAAATTTGCCAAAAGAGACTACTCCCAACAATCAGTCTCTGGATGGGCGAGAGTCAATTCAAGGACTGGAAGGCTTTTATCATTAGTGCTACAAGTGCCGAAGAACGATTAAAGAAGGCTCGCCAACTGGGATTACATATCTCAGAGGGAGAGAACAAGAGCAAGCGTTCCAGTACCACCAACGACAATGGGGGTAGCCCTTCCAACAACCGGGACAACAGAGGCAAGCAGGCTATGGTGGCCGATACAGTCCAGAAGCCTGAGTCGCAACCTGCGGACAAACAATGGCCTCAAATTACTTACTCTTTTGAAGACGGTCACGTCAAGCCTATCTTGGACATGCTCATACAAGGAGATAGGATTCAGCTTCCTCCACCAAGACGGGAGCCTCGGCCGGCTGATCTGGAGAACTCAAAGTTCTGCCATTACCACCGCTACGTCCACCATGCTACGCACGACTGCTACCAACTGAAACGATATATCCAGAATCTCATCGATTCGAATGCTCTAGCCATCGATTTCGAGGAGGTAACCGTGGCAGCCAACATGGTGTCCGTACAATTCGGCAGCTTCCCTCCAACAGAGACCCAGGACGGGGTTATACCCATCCCTCTGGCAACGATGGAGATTGCTAATCTCCTACCTACTCAAGCTGCTGGTCTAGTACCCCTCACCACATCATGAGGGGAAATCATGTGGGTCCATCCGGACCTAGTCCACGAGGTAACTCAGTCCACTCCATCTTCTAAAAAGAAAAGTAGAAAAGTCAGATCCTGCCGTACCACCTCAGCAGATGAAGAGGAAGTCACGGCCGTTGTTACTCGATCCGGAGCACAATCTCAACCTGTGGCTGAAAACTCGACTGATGATCATCCGCCCATTACCACGGATGCTCCGGGACCGGCTCAGCCTTCGACGACCGACAAGCCTAGGCCGAAGGAGACTCGCTTCGACAAATCCCTCCGAAAGGAAATATCTCAGGGGCTGGAGAGGGCCTACAACTTCGACATCTTGGCACAATTGGCCAATACACCGGCCAAATTGTCCTTATATGAACTCCGGAGGCTCTCAAAGGATGTCCGCACAGCCTTGAGCGATGCACTTCAAAATGCCGACGCGTACCTGGCTCAGGTCAACCTCACGGGAGAAAATCTGCCCGCAGACCTCCAAGACAGTGCCTGTACGGGAGCAATGCCCAACATCGTCTTCACTCCACAAGACATGCTCATCAAGACTAATCTACACGATCGCCCATTATACTACACAGGCTACATCGGCGATGTAAAGGTGGACCGGATGCACATTGACCCTGGATCTTCCATAAGCATCATTCCAAAAGGACTACTGCATCATTTTTGCATCCCGATGCATCGCCTGACCCCTACAAACACTGCCATCAGCGGGTTTAATTCGGGCAGGAACTACCCAATCGGGAAGATCCGTCTGAAATGTCAGATTGGCGATCTCCAATCAGAAGTCATTTGCTACGTCATAGATGCCGACACTTCATACAACATCTTTTTGGGGCGCCCTTGGATACACGATTACATGATCGTGCCTTCCACGCTACACCAATGCTTCAATTATGTCGACAAGCACGGCTTCGTGAGGATAGAATTTGCTGACATCGATCCCTTCAAAGGGGTCGAATCTTATTACTCGGACTCCTGCCTATACGAAAAGTCGAAGAGGCACCTTGAAGGAGGAAGTAAACAAACTGATGTTGAAGCAACCACGGGATCAGAAGAACCCCTGACGATCCACCTCCAAGCTCGTAAATCGGGCAAGTCTGCACCCCTCACCACCACTCTGCGGAAGGACGCGATCAGCCTCTCGGTGCAAGAGGAGCAGATGACAATCCGGCTGCCGAGATCCGGCCAAGTACCGAGACCCACAACAGAGCCACTAACAATCAGATTACCAAGAGTCAGTCAACCACAAACAGGGAAGCTCAACCCCTCGGACAGGCCATTGACAATACGCCTTCCCAAGAAAGGTTGTCGCCTCGATGCAAGGTCTGACACTTCCAGCGAACCAGTCACTCCTCGCTCCACATCGAATGCCAAACTGGGAGTCGCCAGTCTGCCAACAACACCACGCTCAGCTCCACCCATCGAACCCCTGATATTCAAGTTGCCCAAGTCATCCTCTCGGTTTGCATTTACACAAGGGGTGGCCGAAGAAGAATCGGAGCTGGACAAGTATGTGGCTGCTCACACTGAGACTTGCTCATGTTGCCCATCAACAGCAACTTCCTGAAGAAGTATTACGTCCGAAACGACATCCAAAAAAAAAGTCCCTGATGATTGAGTTATGTACCCTCCGGTACCGCTAAACTCACATTCCGCCTCCAAATTTTCTAGATTGATTGAGTTATATACCCCCCGGTACCGCTGAACTCACATTCCGTCTCCAAATTTCCTAGATTGGTGAGTTATGTACCCCCCGGTACCACTGAACTCACATCCACTCCAGATTATCTAGTCATGTACCCGCTGGTACCACTGAACTCACATCCACATTCTCTCCAGATCACCGAGTCATGTACCTGCTGGTACCGCTGAACTCATATCCACAATATTCCAAATTTTTGAGTCATGTACCCTCTCGTACCGCTGAACTCACCTCCTCCTTCCACAAAAATCCCAAACTACCAAGTCATGTACCCGCTGGTACCTCTGAACTTATACTTTGATCACAAAATTTATGGATTGTCGAGTTATGTACCCGCTGGTACCCCTGAACTTACATCCCGGTCACTCTTTTAGGGAGAACGTTATGTATAAACATACCCCTGAACTTTCTTCCTAAAAGAGATCCTTTCTCATGATCCACTACCCGCACTCCCAGTGCACAAAAAGGGTAACGGATCCACAAATTCCCAAAATGACCATGTCGATGCTACCTCTGAGTCGTCTCAATTCCACCAAAAACAAATCACCCCTCTACATAAGAACTTCCATGTCCTCATTACCTCTGAGTCGTTCTATGTACCCTTCTTCATTGAGCCCACTCCTGCCATGTCCTTATTACCTCTGAGTGGGAAGGCTCCGTCGAAGAAACCTCCGTACTTACCATGTCCTCATTACCTCTGAGTAAGTATGTTGGTTCTCTCTCGCCTTATTATCCGTACTCTGAATCAGGGTACGCCAAGGGTAATAAGTCCACAAATGTCCTCTGTTGACCACAAATATCCTCCGTTGAGTCCACTCCTTCCATGTCCTCATTACCTCTGAGTAGGAAGATTCTGCGGTAGAACCCCCATACTTGCCATGTCCTCATTACCTCTGAGTAAGTATGTTGGTTTTCTCTCGTCTTATTATCCGTATCCTAAACTAGGGTACGCCAAGGATAATAGGCCCACAAATGTCCTCTGCTGACCACAAATGCCGTACTAGGTCCCCTAGTACATCCACATCTTTCCTTATCATCACATGCTTTCGGAGCCCAGCTGTTCCATAGCATTCTTTCACCCAATGTATAGAACTTCCACGTTGATAGCACCTCTGAGTTGTTCTATGTATCCTCATTCGAGTTCACTCCTACCATGTCCATATCACCTCTGAGTAGGAAAGCTCTACCATTAACCTTATATTTACCACGTCCATACCACCTCTGAGTAAATATGATGGTTCCCTCTCTCAACTTATTATCCGTACCTAAAATCGAGGTACGCCAAGGATGATAAGTCCATATAAAATCTCCAGCGGAACTACCCAAACCCATCACGTCCATGCTACCTCTGATTGGATTGCCACACCCAAACAACTCTACTTTACATGCTTCTTATTCAAAGTGTTCCAAATTTGCAATTTGGAAACTTTGAAGGGGGTCCTGTAGAAGCATGGAAAATATTGCTTTTAGTCCCACATCGGAAAGGAGAAGAAGAAAGGGCTCACTCCATCCTATAAATAGAGCCCCCTTTCTTCCTTTGAAAAGGGCACCAACTTCTCTTCCCTCCTTCCAAACTTGGACTCTTCCTATTGCGCACCTTCGGGTGCTAAGTAGAAGAAGTCTAGGGCAGCACGGGCTCTTCGGGCTCAGTCAGCTGTCCCAACCTCTGACCATCAAGAGCGTCCCGCTAAGTGGGCCTCTGATGGAAAGTTGTACAGAGCCGTTCGTGTCCAGCCCCCGGCGGCAAACAGACAGAGTGGTTCTCAAGAGTCTTCCAACAAAGATCGAGGGCAAGTGTTTCTATTAGCCCCACATCAGGGAGCAAATATGATACCTACGCACTCGTGTGTTCGGGATACCCGGGCCCACAAAGCGAGTGCACGGGCTGATCAAGACATTCCTTATGCGAGTCATGAGACGTCTTTCATGCGGCTCGGTTATGAGACATTCCTCATGCAGCTCGGTCATGAGACGACCTTCAGGCGGCTCGGTCATGAGACGTCCTTCATACAGCTCGGTCATGAGACGTCCTTCACGCGTCTCGGTCATGAGACATTCCTCATGCGGCTCGGTTATGAGACGTCCTTCATGCGGCTCGGTCATGAGACATTCCTCATGCAGCTCGATCATGAGACGTCCTTCATGTGGCTCGGTCATGAGACATTCCTCATGCGGCTCGGTCATGAGACGTCCTTCATGCGGCTCGGTCATGAGACATTCTTCATGCGGCACAGAACCCAGGAAGCTTCATGCGGCTCAAAATCAGACGAGCTTCATGCGGCTCAAGAGTATCATGTGCCTCAAAAGTCACCAACATGGACATACGGCTCAAACACATAGGCAACTCGAGTAAACTCCATGCGGCCCACAGAGAGAGGCTACGTGGCCTTCAAAACAGCTGTACCCAAAGTACTGGACGCATTTAATGCTCTGACGGCTGACAGACCTGACAGATGACAACCATGACATAAAGTAATCATGATGACTGACACAAAAGCACTATCTTCCTAGGGAACTGGAGAAAATCTTCACAGCTTCGAGACAAGTTTATGCGGCCAGATTAGACGAGTTCATGCGGCCAGTGTAGAGAAACCTATGCGGTTCAGTCATGAAGGTCCCCCATGCGGCTCGGCCATGAAGAAATCCATACGGCTCGGCCATGAAGACTCTCATACAGCTCGGCCATGAAGACCCCCATGCGGCTCAGTCATGAACATATTCATGCAGCTCGGTCATGACAACCTTCATGCGGTTCGAGTATAGAGACTATTCATGCGGCTCGGTCATGAAATCTTTCATACGGCTCGGTCATGACGACCTTTATGCGGCCCAAATATGAACGATCCTCATGCGGCTCGACAATGATGACAGGACACGTGTCCCAAAGATAATCAAATTTTGGGTCAGATCCCAATAATTTGGGACACGTGGCAACAGAATGAATTAAATTGATTCATTTAGATTTACGGATATCAGCAAATCATCATAATGGAGATTTATTGCAATCAACATTAATTGTTGACATGATTTGGCATAATCCTCATTAATGGCCCAGATCCTTCATGCTCAAGATTAATGGTCCAGATTGATCATTTACCAGGCCATCGCCACTTTGAGGATGGGCAATCGTTGCAAACCCTAATAATTCCTCCCACTATTATAAATAGCAGGGTGCCATTCCCTTGCAGGAGACTTATATAGAGAGATATACAAAAAAAAGAATCAGAGAAGAATACGTATACACAGAGAGACTTTCCCCATAGTCAGAGAGAGAATATACACAGAGAGAGAGAGAAGCCAGGAGCGCAATCAGAGAGAGAGCAAGAAGGCGTTTCTTCGTCAACGACCAAGCAGATCTTCCCCGAGTCAAGGCTGCATACCGATCGTCCAAGGAGTAAGGCAGAGCGGCCGTCGCTTTCCCGAGCCTCTATCGTCACCCCCCAGAATCTAAAATAAATAATCATACTTAGACTGCTGTACCTAGGTTTTCGTTCCTAGGCTTTCTTTGTACGAGCGAGTTTGTATTGTGAGTCTAAATTCAGTCCTCCGATAATTGTTCTGTACTTTTACAATCAATGGCAAACACTGGCCTTGTCTAGGCAAGACTAGACTAGACTCTATACATCAATCACGGCCAAACAAAGAGTATGGCTTGATACTTTAACTAACTAGGGTTATCACAAGCCTAGTTACTAACAAGATGTATTGAGATATTTCAACAGCCACAAGCCCTGCAGACTTAATCCAGGTTATCCAATTGTAAGTTGAGAGAGTTGGATTAGGTAACTTGGGGGTGCAACACATGACAGTGTGCTGGAAATGTGCCATACTCGACGGCAGGCTACAAGTCCAATTAAAGCGCCCAGATAACGGGACTGCCTGTAGCTGGAAAATCTCGTCATGGACTACTTGATCAATCTAGTCATTATCCTAGTCAGATTCAGTATGAATCCCTGACCGTGGTAACCAGGAATCCATGTCCTAGACATGATGTAAGACAACACATGTAGCTTATACAAGCATAAACACCCACGGTGTTGAGACAAGAGTTACTTAGCAAGTCAAGATAGTCGTCGCAATAGCATATCAAGATTATCATGTTAGGTTACTTATCAAGTCAAGAGTACATCACAACGGACCACCATCAAAAATTATCATGCCAAGTTACTTGTCAAGAGTGCACCACGACGGGTCATTATCAAGAATTATCATGTCAAGTTACTTATCAGGAGTGCACCACGATGGATCACTATCAAGAATTATCATGTCAAGTTACTTGTAACTTGTTACTTGTTAAGAGTACGTCTTAACAGGCCACTATCGTGTTCTATCCTTACATTATCATGAATGAGAAAAACTTGCATAAAATAGCTAGTAAAAATATTCTTGAAGCCAAAAAAAAGATCTACAACTTTTATATTGGGAGTTGGAAGAAATGTTGGTCACAAATCAGTCAAATAGGGCATAAAACAGCCAAAAACAGCCAAAATAGGCACTATGCGGCCGGGCACTATGCATCTATGCGGACTGGCACTATACGGTCAGGCACTAGGCATCTATGCGGACTAGCACTAAGCGGCCAAGTACTATGCAGCTATACGGACTGGCACTATACGGCCAGACACTATGCAGCTATGCGGCCAGGCACTATGCATCTATACGAACTGGCAATATGCGGCCAGGCACTATACATCTATACGGACTGGCACTATACAGCCAGTACTATACAGCTATACGGACTGGCACTATGTATCTATACGGAATGGTACTATACGGCCAGGCACTATGCAGCTATACGGCCAGCACTATTCATCGTCCCTGCCAGAACTAGGACAGATGAACATAGAAGATGTCCAAATCTTATTTGGCCATAACTTCCTCAAAATAAGTCGAAATCTAACTTTTCAAAGGTCCATTTTGGATAAAATCGAATTCTCTACAACATCGAACAATCAAAACTTAAAAATAAGAAAATTTGGTAGATCAAAATCTAAGAAAATTGAAAAGGCTACAAACTTAGATCTACAAAAATTCATCCGTCCAAACCGAAAACTCCAAGTTCTATAGATGCTTAGAATCATGTAGAAAAGAAGATAGAATAATAAAATAGAAGATCCAGCATGAAGCAAGTTGCACTTGCCTAAGCTCTCTAGGTTGGTGGGAGAGTAATAGAGGAAGAAGAAGAAGTAATGAATGAAGAGAGAGAAATAAGGGGTGGTTGGGCTTTAAAGGGGAGGGTTTTCTCATAATGAACGAAGCCCAATCAAACCAAGCTAAACCAAAATAAATCAAGCCAAGTCATGACCAACCAAGACTAGGCTAGCAAGTCAAGTCCAACTATGGGTCACCTGACAAACATCAGAGATCTTGTATACGTATACGGAAATACGTATAACGAAAAACAGAAGTGACAACTCTACCCACCTTAAAAGAATTCTGTCCTCAAAATTTAATCAAGAGGCTAGAGATGTCGGGACAGGCTATATTAATCATAAGCAAGCTACAACTAGCAGTCAATCAAGCAATCATTCATGCAAGCAAGGAATTAAAAGGATAAGGAAGACATTATACCTTATGAGTCAAACAGGTGTGGATATCAAGAGCGGATATCATCCTCACGCTCCCATGTTGACTCACCTAAAGAGTGGTGACCCCAAGCAACACGGACTAAACTAATAGTCTTGTTCTTGAGTACCTTCTCTCTTCGGTCCAATATGGATACGGGCCTTTTCTCATACAAAAGATTGGTACCAACAACCAATTCTGAAAGATCAAGGATATGGCTCGAATCCGGGATATACTATCGTAATTGGGATATATGGAACACGTCATGTACCTCACGTAATGACGGCAGAAGAGCGAGACGATAGGACCCATCACCTACTCGCTCGAGAATGTCAAACGGCCCTATATACCTAGGACTAAGCTTTTCCCGTACGCCGAATCAAATGATGCCATGGGTAGGAGAGATCCTAAGAAACACATGGTCGCCGACTGAAAACTCAAGGGAACGCCGATGAGAATCGGCCCAATGGTGCTGGCGATCTTGGGCAACTCGAAGATGATCACTGACTTGTCTGACCACCTCGATTGTCTGCATAATCATCTCTGGACCAAGCATCTGCCTCTCACCTATATCATCCCAGGCTAACGGGAATCTGTACTTCCTGCCATATACTGCTTCAAAGGGTGTCATCTGGATACTGGCTTAGAAACTGTTGTTATAGGAGAACTCTACTAGATGCAGGTGATCTTCCCATGAACTACGAAGTCCAGCATATAAGATCGCAATATATCTTCAAGAATTTGAATCGTGTGTTCTGACTAAGCATCTGTCTGCGGATGATATGCTGAACTGAACTTGAGACGAGTCCCCAAACTCTTTTGAAGACTCCGCCAAAAGTATAATGTAAATCATAAATCTTGAATCTCTGTCTGATATGACCACTGTTGACCATTATTGACCAAACCCTAGATAATTTGACCACAATTGACTATAGTTGACCTAGTTTGACTATATAGTTGACCAGAGTTGACCAAGTGTTGACTTTGGCTAGATTGACATAGAGATCATGTAGATGTATTATACGCTTCATTTATAACCCCTCTGGATACATCTAGACTTGTCTTGCTCTAAATGGGAGCTAAATACCTCGATTCGGACTGTATATTCTCACAGACATTCAGATCGCAGACGAGTACATTCTCTGATTGTTTCATACTTGCTAGGACTTATATTCATGTTTAGATCATTTTACATGATGCTGTCATGTTATTATCACGGATTGGTACTATATGGATCTTTTCATGAGATGTTATTCCCCTTAGCAGGCTCATCAGATATTTCATGTCATGGTTTCATGTACATCATGTATTCCTTGCTCTTTCATTATTCATGTCTTCTCATGTATTCTTATATGCTTTCATGTACGCTCATGTACTTTCATATGCTCTCATGTACGTCCACGTTTTCTTATGTGCTTCATATATAAGCAAACCATCATGTTCGTAACGTAACTTGACTGGATCCTTGTGTATTGATTGTGGATAGGGATGAGTATAAATGGTCATGTGATTTAGCCATCATGTTCACTCTGTTACTTTTTATGTGATTATCATGTTTCTCATGTATGGCACAGCCTTCATGGCTAATGTTTTCATGTGCAACCTATTTTATATCATGTTCAACCCAAGCCAATTACATGCCATCTCGTACTCTAAATCACTAGTCACTTACAGTTCTTACTTATCATGTATATATTTTCAGTTATCAAATATCTATTATTTTTATGTACATTTTCTTACAGTCCATGTATCTTACTCTTTTGCATGATTTATATTTTCTGCCATGATATGAACTGCGTGAGATATATTGTGCTCGCTCTTGTCCTGACTGGACCTGTTGAAAATATTACAGATGATACTGAGGACTTTTACCCAACCTACTATGGAGTCCACTTAGACGACACCTATGAGTTAGACCCACAGGAGGATCCAGCTCTAGCTGAGGACGTCATCCCTACTGCTTAGACTAGAGTAGCTAGGCTTTATCTTATTTCTTTATGATATTTTATTCCTTTCTGAGTTTGTATTATTTGGATGCTGAGATGTTGTGTCGTTTAGACACATAGACTTATTTCCTTCTGATTGTATTTCTTTTTAGTGATTTTCTATCTATTACATCGTACTATTTCTATCTCTAGATTTGTGATTAAGTTGTACCTTCTGTGATTTGGCCTCCTTTTGAAAAGTATATCATATTATGGTTAGTTATGTTCATGACTTAGAACAGCGTTCTACCGCCGACACTGCGACGTAGACTGGACGTACCCACTTCTCGTGCCTCTATACTGGGTGCCGGTCATGACACATTTTTAGTGGTGGCCCATGCAGGTCGAGATTCGCATTTGTGCGAAGTCGTGGTAGTACGACGATTAGTTGTACTACTGCGTACCTACGATAGAAAACAGGAATTACGGTATTAGAATGAGAGGATACTCAATCACAGTTAGAATTCTTTGAGAGATTCCTGGGATGACCCTTGAGAATCTCATTTTGAACTTGAAATTTGAAATCCTTTTCTCTTGTTTTGATTCACCCTTACTCCTTGATATTTGAATTTGATTTTGATGGATCGTTGTTGATTTTGATTTTTCTTATCAAGATGCATTTTATGACCCGAGTTACGGTATCTTTTGATAACATATGTTGACGGGAATAACAGGGATGGTAAAACGTCTACTTGGTTATGGAGCCTAGAGTTTATCATAAATATATTAGCCGGCGTGGCAAGAATGTAGGAACCTGACTTCGGATGTATATATCTTGATCAAGAGATTTAGAATTTCTCGCAGCTATACTAGTCGGCATAGCGAGGATTCCAGACGATATGATCATAGAGATGCATACCCCAGTTATGGACTCTACCGTTTATCGCAGCCATGCTTACTAGCGTGGCGAGGATTCTGAGTATCATGATTTTGGACAGACGCATGTGATTATCAGATTATATCTTGAGAAAGTTCTTAAAGTATCACCTCTTCCATTTCACTTTTGTTTAAAAAAAATTGTTTTCCATCATCAAATAACTTAGGAATAGGGATAACTTTAGATTAATTAGTCTAATTCTTTGTAGAACTTCATTTAGTTATAATTCTTCTTAATGATTTGATGACTTATATTAGGTCTTATCTTAGAATTAATAGTTTAGTTTTGATAGTAGAATAGAAACTCATTGTAGTTAATTCTCTATTGTTTATAATATTTACCAAATTTCATATAAGATGTTAGTCTGCCTTACATCCTTTTGATGATTGATTGTTTTCCTTACCCTTCCAGTATGGCACCCTACCATTGTCGTATGCTTTGATACCTTATGACTGCTTTTGACCTAGTATGGTTAGAGTAGCTAGATGAGACCCCAGACCTATATTGCCTGCCATGACCCTGTATGTTATTCTTTCAAATTGCATGATTTTGATGAATTTTTCTGAGACCATGATTATTGGGGACAAGACTCTAGGAGGAGTACGACCATCTTAATTTCGAGGACAAAATTTCTCTAAGGAGGGTAGACTTGTAACACCCACTTTTCTAAAATAAGGGTAATTTTAAACTTTTATAATTTCAATCATTAAATAATAAGATTTAAATCATGTTATAATTTTTGATGATTTTTAATTAATTTAAAACTATTTAAATCTGTGAATTGTGATTTTGATGTATTGCTAGTGAAACCCTAGATATTACTTGACCTAGAGCCTAACCATGACCAAGGAGACCTAACCACGTGATTAGAATTATAAATTACCACTTTTTAGCCTAAGGGTATTTTGGTCATTTTTGACTTTTAGTGAAAATGCATTTTGATTAATTAATTATGTGCTAATCTATTTGTTAAGCCTTAACCTAGAAGTTAACCTAATCTAGATATGATCATGAGACTAGATATTCTATTAGAACCTTCTCACTAAGTGTCAAGATTAGTAATATCTAGATATTATGTTAGTAGGATATTTTGGTTAGATATTAGTATAAGGAGACCTAGTTTTGATATGAGCCTTTGATTGGAACTTGATTACATGGAGGAAAGCTTAGCCACTTATCTAACATTTGTAAAACCCTAACCCTAGTTATTCCAACAGCCATCAAGAGCCCCCCCTCTATTTAATCATCTCTTCTCAAAATACTTGCCTCTTTTTAATACCTACAAGAAGCCCTAATAGTGTTCTTCCCCAAATCACCCCAAAATCTCCATTTATCCTCTAAATTGAGTCTAGTCTTTTGCATTGGACTCTATTCCTATTGTAGAGACTATGGGAGACTAGCTAGCAAGGATTTGGAGGCTTGGGATCATTGCAAGTTGGAGAGAAGGCCTCATTCCTTAAGCTATTCATTGAGGTTTCACTCTCAATAGGTAAAACCTATCAAACTCATTCAAATTTTTGATTTCTTTCCATAGATGCATTCATTTAGGTATACCCTAGCTGTAGAGCAAGTTTGGTAGGAATTGGAGTCCATTAGGTATGTATATCGGACACGTATCGGTGTATATATTGAAGTGTTCGATGAAATACCTAAGTAAACTTTTTGTTCTCCTTTTTCAAAACAAATTTCATAATTATGTAGCCCTATATGTATCATTTGTATTTCTTATGTCTGAGCACAATTTTGTGTCGTGTTCGTGTCCAAAATGGCTACGAACACGCAGCACGAGCCTCCCGTACGGTTGCCCTACTACCACACACTGTTTTCTCACCACATAGGCTATATGGACATGTGCCACTTGGCACAGGGGTGGGGACCATCACTGTCAGACCCCCCTCGAGTTTGGGACCATCTCGTGTCATATCGGACATGAGATCTATCCCGTACTGGTTCTTCACTGTGTGCACACACGTGAATTTGCCTCTCTGATACGCACTCACACACACGATACGACACCACGTGGACATATTGTAGGCTCATGGACACGTGCATGTAGACCTAATCTACCTACTGACATGACCCCATAGTAATTGGTTGGACACACGTGTCCCTGGACCCCTCGACACCTCAGCACGAGCCCCCACTGTCACTGTTTCTGATACTTTCTAATTTGCATATTTTTGACACTTCGTGTCCTATTTTTGGACACGTTTGGCTTCCTTAGGACACGTGGGGTTTGTCCCTACACTATACACTTCGTTTCCCTAAATATTTTCGAGTTGAATTCATAAATTGGGTTTTAAAATTGATGTTCATATTTTTTACTTTGTCGTGTTCATTTTTTTCAGTTTTGAGAATTTGAAGTAGGGATTTGATTTCCCATTTTCCTGATAATTTCATATGTTTAATCTGAGCATGTTATGAACTGTAAATTGACTTAATGAGATTAGTCACTGTGAAAAAAAACCTGAGATTAGTTCGAGTTCATCATAACTGAGTTAGGGTTCAGTCGAAACTTGGGTTTGATATTTCAAGCAATACCTGAGTTTATATGTTTAATGGTTAATGAAAACTGATTTGGGATTTGAAACTAAACTTAATTTGAAACCTGAGAATGGATTGGGTTTCGATAATGTAGATGAAACCTGAGAATAGATTTTGAGATTTGAATTTGATTCTCATTGTACTGAGATTTTATATTGGATTATAGGCTTTGGGTTTGATATTGAATCATTCACTGATAACAAAAATGCAAACTGAAAATCAATGTATGTAATATATGTTAATATACATGCAAGGTAATGGTATGAAGTATATAAATGCATGATATGAATTATGATATGTCTTTGTGAAGGATATGCCTGAACTGAAATGAGAAAACCTGAGATCCTAGGTTGAATATGAGACAGATAGATGAATGATATCATGGAATGCAATATGCAATGTATGATCAAGTATGATGTATAATGAATGCATTGAATGTGAGTTGAATGAACGCAAGCATGAATGTATGATTAATTCAGTCCCTTCACTGTTCTCTTCTTTACCCCTTCCCTCTATATATAGATGTATGGATGTTGTATATATATATATATATATATATATATATATATATATATATATATATATATATATATATATATATATATATATATATCATGATTGGTATGTTATTTGACACTACTAAAATATGCTATATTAGCGACGTTGTTTAGCGACGGAATAAAATATCGTCGCTAAATATGTAATATAGCGACTCCCTTCTATTTATATCGCAAAATGTCGCTGCATAGCGACGTTCAGCGACAGTAGATAAAATACGTCGCGTAATAGCGACGTTCAGCGACATATTATTAAAATATGTCGCCATATATTAAAATGGTTATGACGTTTAGCGACGTCGACTGTTGACGTCGCTAACTTTTTTACTTAGAGCACAGTACTGTTTCCTTTTTCCCTCTCACTCAAAAATTTCATAATTTCATTTTTCCTCGAGCTCTCGGCGACTCCCTCCCCCCCCCCCCCCCCGGCGACTCCCTTCCCCCCCGGCGACCCCTACCCTCCCCCCCTTCGTCGAGCTCCTCCTCCTCGAGCTCCTCCTCCTCCAATCCAAGCTACTCCTCCTCTCCGGTAAACCCTAACCTAACTCCTCCTCCTTCTCTCCCACACACACATACACACACACACATACACACACAGAGACACACACACACACACGGACACACGGACACACACACACACAGACACATACGGACACACACACAACTATTGTGTGTGTTTGAGTAGGGATGGCAACTTCTCCCGAACTCGACGGGGACCAGAATTTTTTTCCCCGATGGGGACGGGTTTGGGGATATAGAAACGGAGATGGGGACGGGAATGGGGATTAAACAAAATCCCTGATAACAGTGACAACAAGGCTCATGTATCCGAGCATGTACCTACCCTGCATATAGGAAGGCCACAGACTAGTGCAAACCAGGTGGGGATTTCGAAGGCATGTTAGGCATGAACTTCTCTTTGATACCCATTAGACAATAATAGGTGAACTTCCTTTTATATTCAAACTGATACCAAGTCAATGCAAGAGTGTCCATGTTATGTTATAAGGTTTTCACCTAGATATCAGATTTGACTAGCATATCTAGGTAGCAATTGGTACCAGAGAGTGCTGATACCAAGTCAGTGCAAGAGTGCACATGACTTGGGGCTATGTACTAGCAGACCTGTAAATAGGTGCATGTATGAGTAGAAGGGTCTGTAGCAATTTGAGGGATAAGTAGGATTTAATTCATTCCTTTGTATAAGTTTTCACTTATAGAAAAGTTGGCCATGGTGATGTTCCCAGTTCTAGTTAGGAACCTCATATGGGGCTCTGATACCTGGTAATGCCTAGGGACAGGTTAAGCCTTAGGATATTAGGCACTGGAGTAGGCTTATGCATAATGTTTTAAAGTACATGATAGTATCAGATTTGAGATACTTGCAGCAGACAGTTATTAAGGAGTGGTTTACAATCATAGAGTAGATGGGTATTTAGGTATGGGCTCGAACCAGAGTGGGTAAGTTGGTATCTGGACATCAAAGGCTTGTGTACTAACAAATAGGCTTAGAGGGTAGGTGCTTGTACCTACTATTATTCTCGGATACATGAGTACATTGTTAAACGGGGACGGGGATGGGGATAAAAATTTAAACCCGATCGGGGATGGAGTACATTGTTAGATCATTAGCTAGTATTAGAGAGAGAATTATTGTAATTGCCAAGTGTAGGTATGGATTGGGTATCTCAAGATACTAAGTTATAAGGTAAATATAGCTACACACATATATATATATATGTGTGTGTGTGTGTGTGTGTGTGTGTGTGTGTGTGTGTGTGTGTGTGTGTGTAGAGTTGAGAGTAATTGATTAGTGTGTGATACTAAATGTATATGGGGATATAGATATTAATGTGTGTATGCATTAGCTATAGGTTTGTGTAGTGTTTGAGAGTGTGTAAGTGTGTGTAATATTAAGGTATATATATATAATAAGGTAACAATTATGTGTGTCTATGTGAGTATAGTAGAGTGGTGTGTGAGTGTGTAGTATAGGCTTGAGTATGTGTCTAGAGGGTGTTCAGTCGAGTGTCAGTTAATCTAGTATACTATTTATTTACCTCTATATCATACTAGGAGACTTATTTTGTACTAGTTGTGGTTATAATTAATTGATATTATATTCAAGCCTTGTCAATAATGTCTTTGACTTTGTCATGGGGTCTTAGATATCGGTTGTAGGTGACATTATATATATATGGTCTTGCGATATCGAAACGAATCTAGTGTGTCTGAATGAGATATCGATTGTAGGTAACATTATATTCATGGGGTCTATGACTTTGCCATCGGGTCTTAGATATCGGTTGTAGGTGACATTATATTCAAGTCTTGAAAATTAATGTTAAGACAATTTTCAACTTGACCCTGGCGATATCGAAACAAATCTAGTGTGTCTGAATGAGATTGGCATCAGTAAGAATCGATAGCGTATGTGTACACGTTGGATGCACAAGAACTTATATACGATATAGCATAGTTATTAGTAACTGTCCGCTACTAATGTGTGTCCTATAATAAGACATAATATACAAATTTATGCCTATTGGATAATGTGTGTCCATCTTTGCAGAATTATTTCCAAATGGATATGAATTACTACTTGTGAAATCGTTCATGGATGTACAATCGTCATCCTGATGATATGTGTGGTGTACGGGATGAATACATAGCGGAAGTAGAGAGTTTCTGCAGTTTGCTAAGGCGTTCCCTCAGTACATGGATGACACCAAAATTAGGTGTCTGTATGTGAAATGTCATAACGTGAAATATTATCCAGAAGTGGAAGTGACATATCATTTGTACTCGAGAGGTTTCATGCCTAATTACTATCAGTGGACCGCACACGGAGAACTTATGTCTTTAGCATCAGAGCCGGAGCCTTATGTTGAGTCGTATATGCATGCGGGACCTAATTTTGTTTCAGATAATCATGCATACGACGACGTGTGCGTGAACATGGTTTTCGACGCTGCGAGGCCTAGTTTCATTCATGATACAGCTGAGGAGGCACCGAATGTCGATGCTGTAAAGTTCATGGAGTTGCTGGAGAATGCAAGGACTCCATTGTATCCTGGTTGTGAGGATCATTTACCGTTGGAGGTGGTTACAAGACCGTTGAGCATTAAGTCAGATTTTAATATGTCGTCCGAATGCTACAATCGAGTGTTAGAGTTGATTATAGAGATCTTGCCGGCGGGTGCTAAGTTACCTAAAGACTTCTATCGGTCTAAGAGGATGGTGAGATCGCTCTGGATGGGATACGAGAAAATCGATTCTTGTCGCAATGGATACATGCTGTACTAGAAAGACGACAAGGACGCAGATGTATGCAGATTTTGTGGTGCTGATCGCTATAAGACAACTAGTACAGGAAGGTCTATCGGTACAAGAAGACCGACCGATTCAATGCACTACTTTCCTTTAACGCCGTGGTTGCAAAGATTATTTATGGTGAAAGAGACGGCCGAAAATATGAGTTGGCATATGCGAGAACAGATTGAAGGTGTGTTGGATCACCCATCCGATGGAGAAGCATGGAAGCACTTTGATCGAGTGTATCCTGATTTTGCTTCAGATCTGCGTAATGTCAGGTTGGGGCTATATTCTGACGGTTTTACTCCTTTTGGTCTTTCGGGATCCCAGTATTCGTGCTGGCCTGTGATTGTCACTCCGTATAACCTACCGCCTTGGATGTGCATGAAGAATCAGTATATGTTTCTAACCGTTATAATTCCTGGTTCGAATAATCGCAAGTGGAACATTGATGTGTACTTACAGCCTTTGATAGATGAGTTGAATCAGTTATGGGAAGTAGGCGCTAACACGTACGATGTTTCCAGGAAGCAGAATTTTCAGATGAAGACAACCCTTATGTGGACCATCAACGACTTTCCGGCCTATGGAATGTTATCTGGATGGAGCACTCATGGTCGTCTCTCATGTCCATATTGCATGGACTGTACTAAGGCTTTCTGCTTAAAACACGAAGGAAAATTGTACTTCTTTGATTGTCATCGACAATTTCTGCCAAAAGATCATCCGTTCAGAAGGAACAGGAATGTATTCCGTGCCGGCGTTGTAGAGAAGGGTGATCCACCACCAAGGTGGTACGGGGCCACGATATGGGAGGAGGTTAGAGATTTTCCAAGTGCTGTCGAAGATCCTATAACTGGGTACAAGTACGATGGATTTGGTAGAGATCATAACTGGACAAAGAGGAGCATATTCTGGGATCTGCCATATTGGAATACCAATCTGATCAGACATAATTAATACTGTGATAGACGTAAAGGGAAAAACGAAAGACAATTCCAAGGCCAGGTTGGACATAGAAGAAATATGCAAACGTCCTGCGTTGCATTTGATAGAGGAGAATGGAAAATAGTTCCTGCCGAAGTCAATTTTCTCACTAGACAAGGAGGATAAAGTGAGACTTTGTCGGTGGATCCAGGGCCTAAAATTTCTGGACGGATATGTGTCAAATCTGAGAAGATGTGTCGATCCGAAGGAAACCAAATTGACGGGTATGATGAGCCACGATTGTCACGTATTCATGGAGAGGTTAATTCCGATTGCATTTCCGGAATTCTTACTGCAGGCAGTTTGGGATCCATTGACGGAGCTTAGCATATTCTTCAGGGATCTTTGTTCTAAGAAATTGCTCGTTGATCGTCTAGAAAAGCAAGAAAAGGACATTGCGGTAACACTGTGCAAGCTAGAGAGGGTGTTTCCTCCTGGATTCTTCGACTCTATGGAGCATTTGTCGATTCATCTATCCTATGAGGCACGTGTTGGTGGACCCGTCGAATATCGATGGATGTACCCGTTCGAGCGACATTTGAATCACCTAAAAAGAAAGGTAAAAAATAAGGCATGGGTCGAGGGTTCTATTTGTGAAGTCTATGTTCTCGAAGAGATTAAAAACTTTTGTTCGATGTATTTCAAGCCTCATGTTGCAACTAATAGAACGAGAGCTTCCAGAAACGACGACGGAGATCATGAATATAATGATACAATACTGAAGGTATTCAATGCCCCAGGAAAGCCATCGGGTAAATGAAGAAGAGATATCTGAACGATGATGAGCTAAGGGCTGCTCAGGTGTATGTATTACTCAACTGCGACGATGATGAAGTAGAGAAGCTGGAGGGGTACGTAATTAATACGTCTATATTATTTTAATAGTATTGATTATTATACTATTATATTAATTGAACGATGTTGTTTTCAGCATATTTAATGATGATGTGAGGTCAGGTAGGCCACACATAACAGAAGAAGAACTAGAACAAGAAATGAGGCGTTATTTTCCATTATGGTTGAGTGTATATGTAAGACTTGAGAACTCTGTAATTACCTTTCTGTATATGCACTTGAGAATGAGCTTAATTTATTTTTTCGTGGTATTTAGGTCGATCGTCCATACGCAAGACTTGAGAATGAGTCTATTAGAACGCTAGCCAAGGGACCAATTTATGCTGCAGAAATATGGCCAAGCTACTGTGTTAATGGGTTTAGGTTCAAGTCAACAACTTGCCCGATCAGAGACAACTTTGTGGATCTCGATTCCACCAAAAATAGCTGTTTGTGTATCAGATCTTCGAACTACAAAGATGTTAATGCGGGCAACGATTTCTATGGCATCCTACGGGAGATTGTGGAGCTGACCTATAGTTATGGAATAGAGCCTGCTAAGATTGTGTTATCCAGGTGTGATTGGTTCGATCCGATTGAAGGTCAAGGTTGGAAAGTAGACAAGCACGGTCTTATAGATGTAAACTATCGGCGTTGATATCAAGCCTATGAACCATTTGTCCTATCAAGTCAGGCTCAGCTCGTGTACTTCACAAGTTATCCTAAACGAGGAACAACAAGGTCGGACTGGTGGGCAGTATGCAAGACCAAAGCTAGAAATACCTTTGAGGTTGACGATATAGCTTATCAGGAGGATGAACTACCTCTTGTAACAAATATTATAGAAGTGGATATGACGAAAGTTTCTCATTACACATCTAATTGTGTAGAAAAAGTAGAATTATCTGAAGAGGAAGATACAGATGAAAGTGAAGATGTAGAGGAGGAAGAAGAAGAAGAATAATAAGAAGAAGAAGAAGAAGAAGAAGAAGAAGAAGAAGAAGAAGAAGAAGATGAGCTAAATGAACTAGATGAATTTTCAGATGAGGATTAAATCTGTACGTTTGTTTTATCATCATATTTGAAACTTTAGTGACACTTTTATCATATAAATCTATGACACTTTAATCTGTGACTATGAGATTTTTCAAAAATCTGTGATGTCTATCATATAAATATGTATATTTTTTTATTGTCATATGTTATTATCAGGTATGACTAGACCAGGAGGAGGACGACGCGGAGAATATTATATTAGGCAGTCCCGTCTGCCTCGGGCTGGGGATGCAGAGTCTGTAACCTCATCCTCATCTCCGAGTATGCCAGTGTTTGCAAAAACAAAAGTCTTTTATTTCATAAACTTTAAAGAATAGTACAAAAGTACAATAAATTCTGGGAAAGTACAACTTTAGGAATCCGATCTGAAGACGATCGCTTTATCCCTTAGACGATGTGAACTTGGAAGACAATAGCCTCTGAAGAATGCAGCAGCACTTGGACAAGAACTCCTGATCTCTGATGATCTCACAAATGATCCCCCTCAATGAAGAACTTAAAACTCTATTTATAGAGTTCTAGAAATAACTGTTTTGTAGTTATTCTGGATTGCGCACATTGGACTGCGCCAGTGACAGACTGCACAGACTGCAAACTGCGCTGGCCTTTGGACAGTTGTTCGATCGTGGGCTAACTGTACTTAGACGCATGGTATTGTTTGATTGAAATGCACTTGGTCGTGTACAGGCGGTTGCTACGTGGCGAGCAATTGATGGCATGTAAGCCACGTAATAAATGTCAGTTTTCTTTAAAAAGTTTGATGAATCGTGCCACTTGAATAGCGCTAGCTTCAGACTGCGCTCAGCTCTAGTCAATAGATAGCGCTGGGATTCGGACAGCTAGACTGCGCTGGGATTTGGACTTGGTCAAACTGCGCTGAGGAGGATCTGGCAGACCGTGCTCAGGTTGGACTGGCAGACTGCGCTGGACTATACAGCTGTTCTCGAGCGCCGTGCTGCACGGGATACGAACGGATTCCTCGCTTTTTGGGCTATCAGGCTGTCAGTAGATTTGATTTTCTTGTCAGGTAATGATGGCTTTGCCACGTCAGCATAGCGCACTCGGGCAGTGGCACAGTTCAGTCTTACGCGGTTGATTGTTTGGCGCTGTTCATGTTAGCGCTGTTCATTGATGGGTGCGCAGTTTGGACTCCTATGCACTATTTTGATGGATGCAACTAGATTTGTAGGACTTACAAGACCCCCTTCAAAGTTTTCAAAATTTGAAAATATTCAAAGTTTCGAAATACTTTAAATTTCAAATTTGAAATCAAGTTGCGCTTAGGCCTACGCGTTTTGAGGAATTAGTTCCAATTTTCTCGGCACAATCGGAGGTGGCTGTTAGGTTTCTGTGAGAAACTATAAATAGTTTCCTCCTTCGTCCTTTTAAGCTTTACTTGCTTTTGAATCCTCAAGAGAAAAACTCCTCCGAGCATTCGAGCATTTGTGATTCTTCTACCCCGACTTCTTCCTCCTCCTTTCGTCGTCGACACCCATGGCGCCTAAGCGATCGGCCACTGAGAAGGAAAAAGCTCATGCCGAACCTTTAACTCGTGTTGTACCGCGAGTATCTCGTCATGAAACAGGACACCCCGCTCTTCAAGGTAAATAATGGACAATGATCGAAACCCTTTTTAGGGTTTTTGATGATTTGAACCTTCATGCCTCTCTCTTTTTAGAGATTGATGGTATATTCAACCACTTGCGCCACCATGTTTAGGGTTTTGGCTGCATGTACAACAATTTTCATTTTTATGAAAACTGTGACTTTGTACAATCGGTTGGAGAGCGCTGACAGAGTGTTTAGCGTAATCTGTCGATTTGCACATCAATGCGCAATCTGATGTTTTACGCAACTAGGCTGTGCTAGCGCAATCGGATATTTTGTGCACACAGCGCAATTGGATGAATTGTGTATGAAATTCATTGAAGAACTTTTTAATTTCTTTTGTACATACTGATATTTGTCTCTTCATCAAAGCAGTTAACCTCAGAGAAGACCCAAATTATGAGGTTCTTGTAGGAACTCTGTCTGAGTCAGAGTTCAAAGAAGATCTTTCACATGTCTCCTTTCCTCAGTATGCTTTACCATCATCTCGGCAGGCTGTCTTGATTGCCCAAGATAATAAAACCTTATTATGTCTGATGAACGGGCAACCTCTACAGACTGCTGATACTATCACACACAAGAAACCTTTGTTTTTGTTCGGTGAGGCTTTTGATAAAAATTCACAGCCGAGGTCTCGTATGGAACAGAGAATCTTCCAAAGGGGAGAGAAAATAATATATCTGACAGAGATCTCAAGATGTCTTCCTCTGTCCAGATACGCTTTTGCGAGCTATCCCAGAAAGATGGAGTGGGACATAACTCCACTGCAGCAGGCTCGAGTGGGTAACATCTATGTTAAGAAAGGGCCAGACCATAAAGATATATTCTACAGCTCTTCTGAACGACATTGCTCTTTGCTCCGAGGACTAAAACCCGGTTGCATCCCACCGGAGGATTCTTCCCTGTTGTTGCCAGCGAGGACCCCAATATTTGTAAATGAGTTTGCAAAAGTAGAAGAGAGATATCCAGACCAAGACCTGCGGTTGATAGGTCTTGTTAACCTAGAGAATAAAAGATGGATCTGCGTGGCCAATTGGATATTGGTCCAATTTGAGAGTCAGCTCAAAGAAATTGAACTGTATCAGGCAGTATACGCCATTGTCTATGGGTTTCCCCCTAATCCACATTTATTTCTAGCGTTGGCAGAAAGATATAATTACAGAACTGGGACCTTCATGACGCCGTATGGGAAAATCGGCTTAGCCTTGCATGAAATGAAATACATCTCTAATCTGCCGATGGGGGATATCCCATACGAAGAGTTCGTCCCGACAAATAACGAATTGGACAATCTACGCAAAAAAAATGCCGACATGGTAGCTGTCTTCGAAGAGCTACTATGTCATTATAAGATTTGTTCTCTGTATTACAAGAGCGGCACGGCCGGCACTTGCTATTCAACCAAGTGGTTGCCGTATCTTTTTCTCAACCACATTATTGAGAAGAAAACTAAGGAACATGAGAACTGCAACCCCAACTTCTTCAAACCGCTTAGCAGTAGCAAGGTGATAGAGTTGATGGAGATGCACAAAGAGATGGACATCAAGATCGAAAATGATCTTCAGTACCCTCCTTTCAAGGAAGGAGACATCATCGAGAGCTTTATGAGGATGGGTTACAGGCCCATGTCAAAAGAAGCCCAACTGGCAGATTTTCTTATTTACTGGCTTCGACGATATGTCGTTCTCGGGGCCAGTACAGTTGATCGCTTCCATCGTGGCGTATTGTTTGCTGCCGTGCGTCTAGTTTTTGGCTACCGGATGGATTTATTATCAGCAATGACATGCAGGATGAATGCCGGACTTCGTCTCTTTGTTGATTCAATGATCCGAAGAAAGGGCGAGAAGGGACATTTTCTTCGGCTAGAACTGCCGTATACTTATTTATTTGGATGGTTGATTCTACACCATCCTTCTCTGATGAACCCTGCCATGGGAGCGGTAAGTGGCAGTTTCTTAAGAAGATAATCCGGATGCAAGTGGGTTTATACCACTTTGAAGGACTGCCGGCGAGCTTTGAATGTTGGCAAGGGATGAAACTTTTACTGTGTTCCCCCTCCAGCTGGTTACGAATATATGTCAACGAACCTCGTCGATTTGGTGAGAATGTCGCCTTTGGTCCATACAGCCTTTTACTGGCTGAGAATGATTCGGCCATCGTATCTGGTATATCGATTCGAAGATGAGTGTTATCTTGAACCTTATCTTCCAAGTCGTTTTGCACGTCAATTCGGCTATGACCAATTCCATGTGGGCAATGCCATGACATGCTTACAGGGAAAAGGTTACTTGATTGATGGAGCCCGTGCTTGGGCCTATTACAACGCCCGAGATACCAAGACAACATTTTCTATGCCCACCAAGAACGATCGAGGCCAACGCATGCTGTATACTTACTCAATCTTCTATACGTCAGCAAATACTTTTGCTGAGAATTTCAATTTGACAGATAATTTTGCGACGGTGACCCATTTTAGAAAAGGGACACCTGTTCTGCTACCTCCCAAAAATGATGAAGAACACAAACCTGCTGATGCGCCTCTAGAGGCTTCAAGGGAGGCCAATTTTCCTGAAGAAGTCTATGAACCGCTACGGGTTTCCTTAAAGGTTACAAAATCTCCATTTAAGGAGAAGAAAAGAAAGACAAAAGAACCATCTTCTCCTGTCTCTAAAAAGAAAACCGCCATTGACTCTTCAGAAAGGGTCACTACCCGATCACAGTCTCGACAACAGGATGAGTCAGCTCACAGAGAGGAAGCGACGACTCCCACCTCAATCCAAAGATAGACACAAGTTGTAGACGTGGAGAGTCCTGAAGAGCCTCTACGTAGAAAGAAAATAGCTTTCAGAAAGAAAGCAAATACTCTTCCGATACCCCTCCGTACATCGGCCTTGGCTAGTACTGCCGCTGGGGTTATGATGTCTTCTCCTACACCCCCTCCTAAGCCTGGATAGGTGATAGATACACAAGAAGGAGCTGCAGGTGGAAAGACTGCGGAGACGAGAGATGAGGCTACGGAAGCATTAGAAAGGACTACAGCTCTGACTACGATCAATGAGTCAGAATCGTCTCTTGCAATAAGAACAGTTGATCCTCTAGTTACACCGAGTTCGCGTCGTGCTGAGGAAGATCGAATAATGATCGAAGCTCTGGATGGATGTGACTTTGGCTTCCATGACGAAGATCCAGTCGATGCAACTGATGATGAGGAAGCACAAGAAGAGGCAGCAGATGACGAGGAAACATCGACAGAGGATGTTAACATAATTTCGGAAGAGGATGCCGCTAACCAGGCATCACAGGAGAAGAATGTTGCTAATGAAATAGCACCGGGAGAAGCTAATGTCACCAGTCCAAAAGATCAAAGAGGTATTGATTGATTTTTGATAATCTTCATTTATAGATCAACTGACTGATGTTTTAACCTTCATCCATACAAAAATCCCACCTCCTATAGTTCTTTCGGCATGCACTGGCATGGTCCAGACAGAGGTGATAGCCAGTGGCAGCCGTCATTTATCAGGTGGCTCCGAAGCGGGAAGTAGTCAGGCAGTAATGTCTGAAACTACTTTCGCAAGGCTCCAGCCTATTCTACTAAATGACAATCTTGTCACCAAACCAAGCGTTGGTAAGTTGCCTTTATTTTGATCTTTTTGTAGTCCTTAGTGACAGCAAACTGATGATGTTCATTTGGTTTTGCAGAAGAACATCCGGGAGGGACGACCAGTTCCACCATGGTTCCCATGACAAAAGAGGCTACAGCCAATGTTCGAGATGTTGAACTTCCCCCTTCACAGGCAACCACTGCTGAAACTTCTATAAGAGTAGCTGCCACACCTAGTACAGTGGCTACCAACAAATTTGTAGTTGGTTCTTTCACCAATTTCTTCTTCACTTCATTAGGACCTTTAGTAAAAAGGATAATGGAGAAAGAAACTGTTGATTTCAATACTGTCAGAAGTCCAACTTCCTTCCTGATCGACGGCATCCGAGATCAGGGTGATAAGGCTCAGGCCGCCTATCTTGAACATGTGTTGAATGAGTTGGAGGAATCAATCATGATTTACAAAGACCTTAACCGAGGGGAAGTAGAGCCGCTTGTAACTGCCGAATTCAAGAGAATGGTTCAAGAAGCTGAGGTTTCGAAGGCTGATTTTAAAAATTTCTTGGACACTTTTGCCACGAAATCTTCAGAGTTTGATTCTCAGCTCGATATATTAGCATCTACTGCTGGAGAAAAGGAGAAGAAGGTTGCTGATTTGAAGGCAGAATTCGCTCGGCTTCAAGAGGAGTTGAGAGTCGTTCAACTTGCTATTGAAGAAGAGACCACACATCATCAGGCCGTCGTTCAGCAACTGGACGTTCTGACCCATGGGAAGAATGAATTCGTCAAGTTTCATCAGGATGAAATTGCTCGTCGATTAGTCACCTTGCCCATATTCGATGCTGAATCTGGAATGGCAGAGGCTAGGATACGAGTGTTGGATTCTCGTGATGAACGGCTCCAAATTTAGAAGCAACAGATTGCTGATCTTATGACCCCTCCGGCTGAATGAAAGAAATTTTTTTATATTTTCTTCTTTTGTAATATGTCTTTCACTTTTATCAATGAATCAATGAAAAGACATTATTTTATGGCTCTATTATTTGTTGTATATCCTGTTACGGATATAAATAGCTATAGAAAATATATTCAGAGGTTCAGGACATGATATATTTCGTGATTTAGAAAATAATTATATTCCTTATATCTGCTCAGAGGTAATGTGGACATGGCAGAATATAATTTATTGAATATCATTATTTCAGTAGACAACTTAATTAGAGGTAATCAATACGTAACAAGTTGCTGATATGGATGAACGGATGAGTCATCAGAATGAATGAACGAAATGAATCATCGGAATGAACGGATGAACCGTCAATTGGATGGAGCAAACGGGTGAACCGTGGGATGAATGGAATGAACGGATGAACCGTCGGATGAATAGAATGAACGAATGAACCGTCTGGATGGAATGAACGGATGAACCGTCGGATGGATCAAATGAACGGATGAACCGTCTTAATAATGGAATGAATGGATGAACCGTCCTAATAATGGAATGAACGGATGAACCGTCGGATGATGGAATGAATGTTGTGAAGAACACGTCACTTCAGTTCTCGTAATAGACTATCTCAAGAATTTCTGCCTATAAATAGAATAAAAATTTAGATGGAATGATCAGTTTCAATTTTAACATAAAATGTCGTCTGAAGATGCATCCAAGAAGGCTGAGATCGTCCCAAAGGTCGAAGAAGTCGCTGAGGAACGTCCAGCCGAGCCAACCCAGCCAAAACAGACGGAGGCGGGCGAAGGTTCGCCTGCACCCAAGCCGCCATGTGATATCTTGGACTTCCTAGTTGAGCCTGGGAAGACTGAAGAAGAGGAGGCTATGAGGATGGCCGCTTGCGCGTTTCTAGTGAAATCGAGCAAGGATGTCCTCGGCACTTTTGCTGACTATGTTTTTGAAAAGGACGGCAGTTGTCCTCATCCTTGATATCATGTAATATCGTTTATGATGAAATAAAAAACTTTATTTATGAACTGTCTTGTCATATTTACAAGAAATCTCTTTTGTATTTATACATAATACTTTTTAAGAAATTTGCCATTGATAGGCATCATCGCAACTCGACCGTCCAGCTCTGTGAGTTGATAGGCTCCGTTTGAGAAGACTTTACTTACGATATAAGGCCCTTCCCATTTTGCATCAAATTTGCCTTTGCTCATGTGAGTTATAGTCATAGGACGTTTGACTGTTAGAACAAGTTCTCCTTTCTGAAAGGCTATAACTTTAACTTTGCGGTTAAAAGCCTTCGAGATACGGGCTTAATACAACTCAATATGTTGTTGAGCCAGTAGCCGTTTCTCGTCAAGCGCCTCCAATTCTTGAAGTCGAAGAAGATCATTGTTCTCTGTAGTAAGTTTATTCGCGATGGTAATTCTCAAAGATGGAATTTGAAGTTCCAGGGGTAGAACTGCTTCACAACCGTATACCAGAGAGAAAGGTGTACAGCCTGTGGGGTTGCGGACCGTAGTACGGTAGGCCCATAGATATTCTCCAAGCTTTTCACTCCAGTTTTGTTTGTTAGTAGACACAAACTTCATAAGGAACTTGATAATAGTCTTGTTGAAGGCTTCAGCCAAGCCATTAGCAGCAGGATTGTAAGCTGTAGAGGCGACATTGTCAATCCGATGATCATCACAGAACCTGGTAAACTTTTGACTGATGAACTGAGGTCCATTGTCGTGAATGATTCGTCGAGGTACACCAAATCTGTAAATAACATGGTGTTTGACGAAGTTGATGACACTGCTGGTTTTGACTTCAGCCAAAGATATAGCTTCGGCCTACTTGGAGAAATAATCCGTTATTGCTAGTATAAACCGATATCCCTTAGAAGAATGAGGATTGATGGGACCTATAATATCCATGCCCCATGCTTCAAAAGGCCAGGAAGCAGCAGTCGGATGAAAGAATTCCGACGGTTGATGGATGAAATCTGTATAGATTTGACAGGCTCGACATTTTCTTGCATATTTGATGGCATCAGATACCATAGAGGGCCAGTAGTAACCCATTCGTCGGATGCGATTCTGTAGTTTAGGGCCGGGTTGATGTGCTCTGCAGACACCGTCATGAGCTTCTCGCAATACGTGTTTCACTTTATCACCAGCAAGACAGCGCAAATGTAGACCGTCATAAGTCCGTCGATAGAGAGTCTTGGTGGTCTGATTATAGTAGAATCGAAGAGATCGTCGACGAATATTCGTAGCCTCCTTAGGATCTTCAGGAAGTATATCATGAACCACGAAGTCGATGAAAGGAGCTCTCCAATCTTCGTTGATAACATTGACTTCGGCGAAGTTACTGAACTCAATGTTACGATTGTTTTCAATGCAGAACAACTCTCTGTTGGAAACAACAACCACTTGTTGTCTCTTGACGGGAATTACTAAGACTACTGCGAGATTAGCTAAAGCATCCGCCTCAGTGTTGCAAGCTCGTAGGACGTATTCAATAAAGAAAGTCTTGAATGATGTAGCCATGTAAATCGCTGCTTCATGATAGGGCACTAGATCTTGATGGCGAACTTCGTATGTTCCTCTAACCTGATTGACAACCAGTTTAGAATCACCATAGACTTCAAGATATTTGATCTCCAATCGTTTAGCTAACTGGAGTTCAATAAGCAAGGCATTGTATTCAGCCATATTATTAGAGCACGGCTGATCTAAGGAATAAGCTCTTTGGATAGCTAATCCTTCTGGAGAGACTAGAACAATTCCAACTCCTGCAACAATGGTCCCATTTGGTCCGATCCAGGATGCTCTGTCAAAGAACAGACGCCAGGTAGAAAATTCTTCAGAGATCATGTTTGATTCTAATATTTTATCCAAAATTTTGTCATAAAGCTTAGATGTCTCCGGAACAGGATAAGCTGCTAAAAAGTCAGCCAATGCTTGACCCTTAACAGACTTTTGCGGAACATAAACCATGTTGTGTTGGGCTAGCAGAATGGCCCATGTAGCTAGTCAAGAATTGAGGGTGCTGGGCTTCTTCATCAGTACGAGGATTAATTCGGGAAATGACGTGAATGGTTTGGCCATTGATATAATGCCGAGTCTTTTGAACAACGAACATAAGAGCTAGGCATTCTTTCTCAACTGGACTATAACGGTGTTCAGCACCAATCATAGTACGACTAAGATAGTAGATGGCTTGTTCATGGCCTTCTTTGTTCTTTTGAGCAAGTAAAGCATCCAACGAATGATCCATAGCACGGACATACATTAAGAATGGTATACCTGAGATTGGTGGCACCAAGACTGGCGAGTTTATCAGATACCGCTTTATATCATCAAATACTTGTTGACATTCTTCGGTCCAAACGAAAGATACACCCTTCTTCATTAACTGAGTAAACGGTCTGCAGCGTCCAGACAGATTTGAAATGAATCTCCTAATGTATGCAAGTCGACCTTAAAATTCTTGTAGATCTTTTAAGTTACGTGGAGGACGCATCTCTTGAATGGCTTTGATCTTCTCGGGATCTACGTGTATACCTTTAGAGGTAATGACGAAGCCAAGAAATTTACCACTAGAGACACCCAAGAGTGACTTGGTGGGATTCATTTTTAACTGATGTTGGCGCATTAGATTGAAGATAGTTCTTAAATCTTGGATATGATCTTCCTTTAGACGACTCTTGACAGCAATATCGTCGACATAGCATTCGACAGTCTTGCGCAGATGATCTCGAAAGATGGTACTCATAGCTCGTTGGTAAGTTGCACCAGCGTTCTTGAGACCAAATGGCATCACAGTGTAGCAGTAAACTCTGCGATGAGTGTAGAAAAAAGTATGTTTTTCATCTTCAGGGTTCATCCGAATCTGATTGTATCCAGAGAATCCATCCATAAAGGATATTCTTTCAAACCCACAAGTGTTGTCGATCATGACATCTGTAATAGGGAGAGAAAACTCATCCTTTGGACAAGCTTCATTAAGATCCCGAAAGTCGATGCAAACTCGAACTTTGCCAGTTTTCTTCAAGACTGGGACAACGTTGGCTACCCAATCAGGATGCTGTTCTTCTCGAATAAAGCCACAAGCTATGAACTTTTTGACTTCATCATCAATTGCGTCCATCATTTCTGGCTTGAATTACCTTTGCTGCTGTTTGACTGGCTTTGCATTAGGCAAAATATTCAGTTTATGAGTAGCAACTTTGGGATCTAAACCTGGCATGTCTTCATAATTCCAAGCAAAGACATCAATGTATTCTCGAATAAGAAGAATTAATTCTTGCCTATCCGCCTTCGGGAGGTTCTTGCTGATGAATATTAGACGAGGTGACCGGTTTTCTCCTACATCAATTTGAACCAATTAATCTTCGGTAGGAGGTTTTCGTTGTTCGAATCGGAGTTCCCATTGGGTATCCATTTGTTGAACCCAAGGATCTGTTTCGGGATTTTCTTCGATATCTTCGTCATAGCCCTCTGGGAGTTCAGCGGAGACCATGTTAGAAGATACGATCAATCGATGAACTTGACCAATGTTGGTGTCAGAATCCCATGATCTGGAATCAGAAGAGTTAGAGCGCTCCTCATTATCGAATTCGGAGACTTCTGGAGATAAGACCGGAGGTGAAGTATATCCGAGACCTCTTTTCGTTCTGCTGTAATACATCTCTGATTTTCCTTTCGGAACAACCGTATGGATTTAAGTTCGTCTACCTTTACCATAATTAAGGCCATTCTTAAAGTCATAACCCATCTTTCGGATGATGTCTTTTGATTGTTGACTATAACGACGAAGTTGGAGACGTCTCGTATCGTTACTTTTGCTATCATCCGTATAGCTGAATTTTTGTTCTGGCCCTTTACTAAAAAGTATTGGACTCTCGTCTCTTTTTCGAAAAGGGACAATAAAATATGAGTCATCTGGATGTTCAAATAAGACCTCTGTTTGAAGGGATTGTACTACCCCTATTGTAAATACTAAAAGCTATCTATTATATCCAAATAGTATTTAGTATGATAAATGACGTCAATATACTGGAAAGTAGATGCTTTTTTATTGATTTGTACATCTGTATTTACAACAGGACCTTTAGCCTTAGCAGGCTTGGTCAGATTGATTACAAGAGGAGGAGAAGAAGAGCAAGAAGGATTAGACTTGTTACGACGAAGGTCGATAACAAGCAGCTCAGAAGAGGTGAGCTCCCTTTTATCCTTGTTACGACGGAGGTCGACAACAAGTGGCTTAGAAGAGGTGAACTCCCCTTTATCCTTGTTACGACGGAGGTCGATAACAAGTGGCTCAGAAGAGGTGAACTTCCTTTGACCTTGATTATCACCAATTGATTGCTTCCGGGCTGGCAGTTGAATAGCCAATGGTTTGGAGGATTGAGGATGAGAGACACGCCCTTTGACAGGTATGATGAGAGTGTCATTGGGGACTACTTCTTGTTCTTCTTCAACATCTTTGGCCAGTACTACCTTCATAAACTCTTCTTTGTACATGTGAGCATCATTGCAATATGCTTCAACGCCTTTAAAAGGGTAGAGATCCGCAACTTCTTTTTGGACCTCTCCTTTATCATCAACGTACTTGAAGCATTGATGGAGAGTAGAAGGAACAATGTTGTGTTCATGAAGGAATGGTCTCCCCAGAAGAGCAATGTAAGAGCAACCATGGTTGTCTATAATGTAGAAGGTTACCTTCGTGCGAAGATTGCCAATTTGGAGTTTTAAGCGTATCTTGCCTAAAGGTTCACTTCTTCCCTGGTTGAATCCCAGAATGGTGGTGATAGTGCCAGAGAGGCTATGTACTGAAATCTTTAAAGCATCCAACATCGTCTTCGACATGATGCTGAGTGCTGACCCTGGGTCTATCAGAATACGGTCGTCCTTCATGGTGTCAACATATTCTGTAAAGTAAAGAGGACGGTCGTGTCGATTGTCTTCCAACAACATGTCATCTTGTGTGAAGGTAATATTTGGAATTAATTCCAGCACACTGTGATAGTGGAGACAAGAGATAGGTTCTGATTCAGGTTTCTTGAGAAGAGTTAAGCAAGTTTCTGCCTGCATTAAAGCCTCACTCAGTGTTTCTCGAGTCTCTTTAGAGAGGCGTAAGACCTCGAAGATGGATAGCATGGCCGGTGTGTTGGCCAGTTGAGCCAATATGTTAAAGTTGTACGGCTTCTCAAGTCCAGAAGGGAAAGACTTTTTTAAAACTTTGTCGTAGCGGACTTGTTGTTTGCCTTTGTCGGCTGCTGTCGGTTTAGGAGGAGTTGGTTCCATAACCGGTAACGATGTAGAAGGGATATCCTCCGGAGAGACAGGCTGCACTGGAACAGCCTCGGAAGATGAAGCAGGATCCTCCTGAGTTTTGGGATGCTCCCGTAGATAGGCTTTCCCTGACCTGGTGCCCAATAGGATCTCTTCTTCAACTATGGGGTCAAAAGACACCATATTGCAGCTCTTTGTCTTTCCCTTAAAGCATTCTTTTTGCTTGGAGGAAGAAAGAATTTCAAAATCTGAAACAAGATCAGGATGGATCCATATAATCTCGCCATTATCAAGGGATAAGGGGACAAGACCTTCACTTCGTGGAGAAGAAACATTCTCAATCTCAAGAGTGGCCTTGGGAATGGGGATGATGCCACTCTGCACCACTTATGGCGGGAAGTCACCGAACTGTACAGAAACCATATTGGCCGTAACAGTCTTTTCATCCTGCTGGAGAGTGATGACACCGGCGTTGACCAACTCTTGAATCTTGCCTTTGAGCAGGTAGCATGCCCGAGTAGGATGCCCTATGAACCTGTGATAAACACAATACTTAGGGTGGTCAATTTTACCGACTTCGTCAGGCTTCTTCGGGTCATGGAGTTGTAATTTATTACTTTTAAGCAAACAGTCGAAGATGTTCGTTGTATCATTTTCATCAAAGGAATACTCTACTTTTGGGCGTGGTTCCTTTGGTGGAGGTGCAGAAGGAGCAGAGGTAGACGTGGGTTGAGCCATGTTAACGGCCAAAGATTCCTTGCTCTTGAGGTTGATGTTCAAGGTTTCTTTGCCCTTGCAGTTATTCTGGCGATTACCACTACCGGATGCAGAAGGCTCATCTCGATCAGGGTTAGACATGTGTACCCCCAACTGTTTGAACTTCTCGGCTCTAACTTCAGCTGCTTTAGCATTGACGATGAATGATGGCCAGTCCTGGAACTGTGTTGATCTCGTCCACATGCTGATGATAGGCAACAAGTTTGACTTATAAGTGTCTATCGTTACAACAGATGGGGTTCCAGGAGGCATTTTGAGTGCTTCTCGGCAGAATCGTTCAATAAAACTTTCAGTAGTTTCATTATGTCTTTGCTTGATCTTGTTGAGGGCGGATATAGTCATATCGTTGATACCCTCATAGAATCATTCCAGAAACATCTACTTGAGCCCGACAAATAAAGTGATAGAGCCGTCAGACAGACTGCGGTACCAGTCGTATGCTGTGCCAGCTAAGCAGCCGACGAAGACTCTGGTAAGAAGAGCATCACTTGGCTGGAGCTGGACAGTCATTACCTCGAAATGGTTAATGAACTGACTCGGAGAAGTGCTGCCGTCAAATAGCGTGATCGTGGGAATCTTGTACTTTGGAGGGAATGGGACTTTCTTCCATTCAACCAGATAAGGTTGTTTGATCCCCAGCCTCTGTAGACCGTCTTTCTCTTTGAAGGCCTCGAACTGAGTACGCAGAAGTTTTATAGCCTCATTGGCATCTCCTGGGGATGAAGAAGTAATGGGCTGGCTTACCGTGTTAGGTGGAGAAACAGCATGGTAAGCACTACCCCCAGCCCCTGAATGGCTGGGTGTAACTTGAATAGGTATTGAGGCTACTGGAGGAGACGGTACCCCCAGACTCGCATTAACCGGCACCGATGATGCTATAATCTCAGGATTTATCGCAGGTGTAGTCGGTGGTACTGTATGTTGAGCTACGATAACGGCATGTATATTTGTGATCATTTCAGTCATGGTCTTCAATTTGTCTTCCAGTGCGGCTATTCGTTGCTCTTGACTTTCCGAACTAGAAGCGTCTGGATCTTCAGTAACAACATAAGCTGACACTTCTCTGGGTACAGTAGAAGACACTGTCTGCTCAGAGCTTTTACTATATGCATCATAATCAGAGAAAGAATCATCACCTGAGTGAGAAATAGAGAGATGACCAGAGGAATCTTGTAGAAGATTCCTACGACCGACTGTGTCTCGACTTCGAGATCGGGTGTGCCGGAATACTCCTTCAGAAGATTCATGGAGTAAATCTAGATATCGTTGACTGGGCTTGCGAGGCTTGCCGTGCTTTGAACACTTCCTACCCCCAGTGTCTCGAGAAGCCATATTTACAGAAGCATAGAACACCTTGTCTTCGTCTTCTGACATTGGTTCAAAAGTTAAACGATCGAAGACAGATCATTTTGTCGTCTGGCAATAACACTTGATAACCACCTTGTGATTACAATGGCGTTCCAGTGGTTGGATTGGAGGTGTTGAAGTGTCGTCCCGCTTCTGCTTGAGGTGTTCCCGAAGATCGGGGATATATTCTTTGACGACATTCGGAACATGATTTTGATTCTTCAGATGCTTTGTCCCATGAGTATACAGAGAAGTACTCAACTCGTTGGCATAAGTGTCAGGATTTTTCCTTCTAGAAGTTTGCTTCTAATGCAAGTTCACCTTCGGCATTGGTTGCTTGCGTTTCATAGAAACTGGTCTATTGAGATAAGTCCGTAGATCGGCAAATTCACCCCCAGAGGCCTCCGTCTGAGACACTAGCAATTTCCCTTGCTTTGATCGGAATATCCGAAGAGTTGGGAGATCTTGGAAGTGTGCTACTGGAGTAGGCAAGATGCCTCTCTGGTTAATAGTCTTCCCTTTAGCATGGAGAGAAGAACTCTTGTTTGAGAGAGTTTTTGTACTGTTTGGTGCCGAGGCACGTTCAGATTGATCTTCCGAGGTAAAAACCGGAGAAGGCTGGGAAAAGACCAAAGGGCCTTTTCCTTTATTTTGTGAAGAAGGGTTGGCCAAGGAGCGTTTTCCTCTGTTGTTTTCCAAGTTTTGGACTATGGAAGATTAAGAAAAGACCAAAGGGTCTTTCCGTTTATTCTGAGACGGAAGAGGAATAGTCAAAAGACTACCCCCTGTGGGTTGTGCCAGTGCAACTAAAGATTTGGTAAGGGACAGAGAGCTTTTCCCTTTATTATGGAAAGAATGGGGAATAGTCAAGAGACTACCCTCTTTGGGTCGCGCCAAGACAGAGGAGGCAGCAGCTACTTGTGCAGTAAGTGGCGCCTTGGTAGCTTGCGCTGCAGATGGTACCTTAGCAGCAGAAGCTTTTGATGAAGGAGTGGGTGGCACTTTGGACACAGAGGATTTGGGTTGGGTCCTAGAAGAGGTAGCAACAGGCCGTGCTAGGATAGAAGAGGCGGCGAGCTGCACTAGAGGAACAGGAGTCTTGAGTTGTACTAGAGCAGCATAATTTATAGGCTGTGCTCTGGCAAAGGAGATAGTGAGCTGCGCCTGGCTTACAGGGGCCTTGGGTTGTGCCCTGGCAGAAGTAATAGTGAGCTGCGCTCGGGCAGAAGAGGCCACTGACATACTGTCAGAAGAGACAGTGTGCTGCGCCTGGGCCATAGAGGAATTTAGAGTCCACATAGAGCAGACTGTACTCTTGACAGAGGTCATAGTTCGATGAGTGGCCTTGGAGTCGATCATTGCTTCGTAGGCAGTCTGGTTGACCTTAACAACCAGAGTCTTCTGTATCTTTCTGATAGACGCGGTGTCACATTGAGTTGTCACTTCCTTGTCGGAAGAGAAAGTCGTCCCCAGCAGAGTCGCCATTTTGTTTGCAAAAACAAAAGTCTTTTATTTCACAAACTTTAAAGAATAGTACAAAAGTACATTGAATTCTGGGAAAGTACAACTTTAGAAATCCGATCTGAAGACGATCGCTTTATCCCTTGGACGATGTGAACTTGGAAGATGATAGCCTCTGAAGAATGTAGCAGCACTTGGACAAGAACTCCTGATCTCTGATGATCTCGCAAATGATCCCCCTTAATGAAGAACTTGAAACCCTAATTATAGAGTTCTAGAAATAACTGTTTTGTAGTTATTCTGGATTGCGCACATTGGACTGCGCCAGTGACAGACTACGCAGACTGCAAACTGTGCTGGCCTTTGGGCAGTTGCTTGATCGTGGGCTAACTGTATTTAAACGCGTGGTATTGTTTGATTGAAATGCGCTTGGTCGTATACAAGCGGTTGCTACGTGGCAAGCAATTGATGGCATGTAAGCCACGTAATAAATGTCAGTTATCTTCAAAAAGTTTGATGAATCGTGCCACTTGAATAGCGCTAGCTTCAGACTGCGCTCAGCTCTAGTCAATGGATAGTGCTGGGATTCGGACAGCTAGATGTAGAAGCATAGAAAATAATAAAGAAAGATCCATACGGCCAGAGAGCTCCATGCAGCTCAAGGATCCATGCAGCTCAAGGATCCATGCGGATCAAGGATCTATGCGGCTCAAAAAAGTCCTATGCGGCTCAAAGAGGAGCCACGTGGCACGCAAACGGCTCTCTCGTTTGTCCTTTACTGCATTAAATGCCTTGACGGCTGAGATCTCTGACAGTTCTGACACAAAGATATCATAATGACGAACTCCTTGGGAAGCAAAGAAAATCTCCGACACGATCCCCCGAGAGTCAGAAACTGTTATGCGACCGTGACACATGGACAGTCGTATGCGGCCCGAACTGCCCCATGCGGCTCACGAAGACTAGATCCATGCGGCTCACGAAGACCAGTCCCATGCGGCTCACGAAGACCACCCCCATGCGGCTCACGAAGACCAGCCCCATGCGGCTCACGAAGACTATCTCCATGCGGTTCACTCATGCGATCATCCACACTCATGCGGCTCAAATTACCATGCGGTCCAAGTAGTCAGGGGGGCCACTCTTAGGCAGCCTCGACACGTGGCCATCCTTATGCGGCCCAATAAGAAGCAACTCTCCTGCGGCTCATATTTCTGCTGTTATGACACGTGGCCTGAAGCAGGGCACGTGGCATCAGATTGATCGAAATCCCTCAACAAATTCTAATAAAATATTGGGATCAAATCAGATCATTTGTAAATAAGCCAATTAAAGACACGTGTCGCAGAATCCGAGGTTGGCATGACAAATCAGGAGAATTTATGTCAATCAACATTAATTACCCACAAAAGATTTGATGCAATCACATTTATTGCTCAAATCTCGATGAACGGCCCAGATCCAATGATCCTTAGCCGTCGACTTTCCAGAACGGGCAATCATTGTAAACCCTAATGAAGCCCCCTACTCTTATAAATAGCAGGGTGCTATTCCCTTGCGGAGATAGATAGATATAGAGATATACACAGACAGAAAGAGAGATAGACACACAGAGACACACAGAGAAAGAGAGAGACAGACGCACAGAGAGAAGCATAGAAAGCCAGAGGGCCTGAAGAGAGAGCATTTCTTCATCAACGCCTAGCAGTTCTTCTACAGAGCCAAGGCTGCACCCGATCGTCCAAGGAGTAAGGCAGAGCTGTCGTCGCTTTTTCGAGCCTCTATCGTCACCCCCCAGAATCTAAAATAAACAATTGTACTTAGATTGCTGTACCTAGGCTTTCGTCCCTAGGCTTTCTTTGTACAAGCGAGTTTGTATTGTGAAGTAAAAGTCCAGTCCTCCGATAATTGTTCTGCTCTTTTATATTTTATGGCAAACACGATGGCGACTCTGCTGGGGACAAACTTCTCAACGGCTGAGGAGTTGGTGACGCAATCGGATGCAGCCAAACTGGGCTCCACCAACAGAAGATGGTCGTCCGCTTCGACCAACAGGCGATTGAAGAAATGCTCTCCGAGGGAAGCGCTGGCCCGGTCCAGAAGCGAACCCGCTCAAAGAAAGCTCGCTGCGAGTGGAGGCCAAAATCATTTGCTCCTCCCCAAACTCTGGATGGAGTACTCTCTGCTACCCAAGACGGCGAAGGCGACTCTCATACGGCTCCACTTCGAGCCGTAGAAGACTCTGCTGTCCCCAAGTCTGGCAGAGGAAAGCACTACGATGTTGGACTTGTAGGAACAAAGAGTGATTCTATGCGCCCCAAGAAAAAGCCGAACACTCATGTGGCCAAATCTGCCAACCACATGCAGGGGGTTCATGCGGGTGAATCTGCCAGCCGCATGAAGAAAGTCTATGCGGCCAGATCATCCAGCCGCATGAAGAAAACTCATGCAGCTGAGACTCCCAGCCGCATAAAGAAAACCTATACGGCTACGTCTGCCAGCCGCATGAAAATTATTGATGACAGCCGCATGACACCTACCCCACGTGGCTCTGTCTTCGACCGCCTCTCCTATGATCATGATCTCTTGTTCTCCCAAGAAGATATGTCTGACTCTCTCCAGCATCACCTAGACTCTTCCTACTATGTGCCCTTACGCACTAGAGCGAAGAAGTCTAGGGTAGCGCGAGCTTGGCAAGCTCGGTCCGCTGATCCGGTCTCTGACTATCCGAGTGTCCCGCATACCGTTATGCGGGCCTCAGATGGGAAGTTGTACAGAACCACTCGAGTCCAGCCCCCGGCGGCAAACGGACAGAGAGGTTCGCAAAAGTCTTCCAAAATCCAGGGAGCGAACATGGTCGATCCAGACCCATCTGACTTACGAGAGGCCTTCCTCCACAAACGCAAGAAAAGAGAAGGTGCATCGGGGTGCAAAGAGTCCTCCCACGGACGTCACTGCACCCAAGTCATCGTCAACTGCTGTTGTAATAACGCAACGGTACGAGAAAACCGGCAGTCCGTCTTCCAAAGACTGCAACAACCATGTTCAGAAGATGAGGCATTTCCCGTCGTCTCCTGCAACTCTGCTCAGAAAGTCCCTGTCGATGGGAGAGGAAAGAAGATAAATGTTCCCAGCCCGAAGATTTCAACCACTATGAATAAGAGACTATCGTCTAAACGGGTGCCCACCATCGAAGTTTTCCAAGGTACCCGTTCTAAGACGAAATCTGCCACAGTGAAAGATTCGTCGTCCGTACCACTGGGGTTGCTGGGACTGGGGGTAGCACTCCACCCAACCTCCATGACAATCCGGTGTTCCAAGAAGACAAGCCGGAGGAAGCAACTCTTCCATTAGATGCAGCAAACCCCGACGTCCCCGAGGACGTCCACAACTCCCAAGACGAGGCGAACTCGGAAACTGGGGGTACTGTTCCTTCTGAGTCCGAATTAGAAGAAGACATTTCCACATATCCTGATGACTTCTCACTACAGGGGTATGATTCGGAGGGCGCTTCCTCCACCGTTCCGTCCGTCTCTCCTCATGTAAAGACGGTGTTCATGACGGACAGCAGCCAAGGTGGTTCCAGTGATCGTCAACGCATCGATACTCTGGAAGCCATACTGCTTGCCTTGGTCAAGTCTGTGGACGAGATCAAAGCGGCCCTTCCAACTTCGCAAGGAGGGATGCCTGGCCAAACAAACGCGGGTCTCACGGTCAATACGGACTCAAATTCGACGGTACCGAATCCGGGCAACAATCCTCCTGAAGTAACGGCCCCCACCGCTGTGGATGAGGCCCAAGAAGCGAGAAGAGAGGTCCAGGAGCTCCGAGCCATGTTTCACGCTCGAGAAACGTCTTAAGACCTCAGAATACGGCAACCATACCCTGCTGCCTTGAGGGATGTTCCATTTCTGCCAAGATATAAGCCGTTCAACATCAACCCGTATGATGGCAAGACCTTCGCCAGTCGGTACATCACTTACTTCGAGGTCACCACCGACCATCTGCCCCATGACGATGCCATCCTCACACGATTATTCATTGGGGCATTGGAAGGAGTCGCCTTCGATTGGTATCGCAACCTGCCGGACAACTGCATTCACTCCTTTGCCGGCTTCAAGCGCATGTTCTTGGAGAGATTTTATGAAGTAGGATAGGACATCACAATATCCACTCTCATGGACGTCGTCCAAGGAGAGAAAGAGCTGACAAGGAACTATATCGAGCGGTTTCGCCAAACCGCAATGAAGTTGCCGTCTGGAAATTCGGATTCCTCCTTGATTGAAATTTGCCAAAAGGGATTGCTCCCAACAATCAGTCTCTGGATGGGCGAAAGTTAATTCAAGGACTGGAAAACGTTTATCATCAGCGCCACAAGCGCCGAAAAACGACTGAAGAAGGCTTGCCAACTGGGATTGCACATCTCAGAGGAAGAGGACAAGAGCAGACGTCCCAACGCCAACACCAATAATGGGGGTAGCTCCTCCAACAATCGGGACAACAAGGGCAAGCAGGCTATGGTGGCCGACACAGCACAGAAGCCAGAGCCAAAGCCGGCAGACAAACAATGGCCGCAAATCACTTACTCCTTCGAAGACGGTCACGTCAAGCCCATCTTGGACATGCTCATACAAAGAGACAGAATCCAGCTCCCTCCACCAAGACGAGAACTGTGGCCTGCGGAAATGGAGAATCCCAAGTACTGCCATTACTACCGCTACGTCCACCATGCTACACACGACTGCTACCAACTAAAACGGTACATCCAAAATCTCATCGATTCAAACGCTCTGGCCATCGATTTCGAGGAGGTAACAGTGGCAGCCAAAATGGTGTCGGTACAATTCGGCAATTTTCCTCCGACGGAAACTCAATACGGTCTGGTCCCCATCCCTCTGGCGACAATAGAAATTGCTAATCTTCTACCTCCTCGAGATCAGGCTGCTGGTCTAGTTCCTCTCACCACATCACGAGGGGAGGTCATGTGGGTCCATCTAGACTTGGTATCTGAAGTGACTCAGCCCACGCCATCTTCTATTGGCAAGAAAAAGAGTGGAAAAGTCAGGTCCTGCCGTACAATCTCGACAGATATCGAAGAAGCTACAGCCGTCGTCACTCGGTCTGGGGCACAATCCCAACCTGTGGCTGACAACTCGACCGAAGATCATCAGCCCGCTACAACTGACGCTCCGGGACCGGCTCAGCCTCCGATGACCGATAAGCCTAGGCCGAAGGAGACTCGCTTTGACAAATCCCTCCGAAAAGAGGCACCACAGGGGCTGGAGAGGCCCTACAACTTCGACATCTTGGCGCAATTGGCCAACACACCGGCCAAGTTGTCATTATACGAGCTCCTGAGACTCTCGAAGGATGTTCGCACGGCTTTGAGCGATGCACTCCAAAATGCTGACGCATACCTTGCTCAGGTCAACCTCACAGGAGAGAACCCGCCTGCAGATCTCTAAGACAACGCTTGCACGGGAGCGATGCCTAACATTGTCTTCACTCCGCAGGACATGCTCATCAAAACCAACCTGTACGATCGCCCGTTATACTACACTGGGTACATCGGCGACGTCAAGGTGGATCGGATGCACATTGATCTCGGCTCGTCCATAAGCATCATCCCGAAGGGTCTGTTACATCATCTCCGCATCCCTGTGCATCGCCTGACGCCTACAAGCACCGCCATCAGCGGTTTCAATTCGGGCAGGAGCTACCCAATTGGGAAGATTCGTCTGTAGTGTCAAATTGGCGATCTCCAGTCAGAAGTCACCTGCTACGTCATAGATGCAGACACTTCTTATAACATCCTCTTGGGGCGCCCATGGATACAAGATTATATGATCGTGCCTTTCACGCTGCACCAGTGCTTCAAATATGTCGACAAATACGGCTTCGTGAGGACAGAATTTGTCGACATCGATCCCTTCAAAGGGGTCGAATCCTACTACTCGGACTCCTGCCTGTACGAAAAGTCGAAGAAGCACCTTGATGAAGGAGATGTGCAAGCTCGTACCGAGACAGCCACAGGATCAGAAGAACCTCCGACGATCCACCTCCAAGCTCACAAACCTGGCAAGTCTGTACCCCTTACAGCCACTCTGCGTAAGGACGCAATCAGCCTCTCGGTACAAGAAGAGCAAATGATAATTTGGCTGCCAAGGTCTGGCTAAGTGCCAAGACTCACAACGGAGCCGCTGACAATCAGGCTGCCGAGAGTCGGCCAGCCGCAAACGGAGAAGCTCAATCCCTCCGACAAACCAATGACGATACGCCTTCCCAAGAAGAGTCTTCACCCCGATGCAAGGTCTGGAACTTCTAGCGAACCAACCACTCCCCGCCCAGCATCAAGTACCAAGCTGGGGGTCGCTAGTCTGCCAACAACTCCACGCTCTGCTCCACCAGCTGAACCCTTGACGATCAAGCTGCCCAGGTCGTCTTCTCAGTCTTCATTTATACAGGGGGTAGCCGAAGAGGAACCGGAGCTAGCCAAGTATGTGGCTGCCCACACTGATGTCCCCTCCGCAGATGATGTAATCCCCCTAGAAAAGATACCTTACTTCATCAATAAAGGGCTATCTTTGAACTACCTCGAGCTTAATAAGCTTTGTACAATGTATGCTATGGAATACGGTACAGGCACTCACCTACACACACAGGTGACAAATGTGTACACCGCAATCTAGCTTACTCCAGTGGAAGACGTTTACCGCATAATCGAGGGAGGGGACCATACAATCATCTTCGGCCGGAAGGACGATCCGCAGCCCTTCACCATAGAAGAAGTCGACCTTGAATCAGATGCCGGGAGACTGCCTTTGTATCTTTATAGCCCCCAATCCAAGAATCTCATACAAAAATAGGGGTATGATCTGGAGATGACGCCAGGCTTGAACTATGGCACCGGACGACGACTACCTTTGAAGCCATCGGTCCCGGCTGGCAAACCACGGGACTACTATAGCAAGACTCGATGTGGGTTAGGGTATGTTACACCCACGACGACCCCTGAGAGTTCAGATAAAGAATGTGACTGGCATTCACATTCAACCGGGTCACCAACTTCTTATTCGGATACCAGCATCGGAGATGTATTAAGACAAGTCTTGTCAGTCAACATGGCATTCGCCGACGCATATGAAGAAGATGAAGACATTCCTGAAATTCTCGAGCTAGAGCCGTGGGCCCAACAGCTGGATGCACAATGGGAAAAGCGGTTCGAACAGAGAGAACCTCCTACTGAAGATGAGGTTATGCAGGTCGATCTCGGCAGCGAATCTTCTCCAAAACCAATTTTTGTCAGTAAAAGCCTAACAGACGAAGAGCGAGAATCGCTGCTGGAACTTGTCAAAGAATATATCGATGTGTTCGCCTGGAGCTACGAAGACATGCCAGGACTAAACTCTGATATTGCTCTTCACAAACCCAACATTCGGCCAGATGTAAAGCCAGTCAAGCAACAACAGCAACGCTTTCGCCCGGGGATCATGGATGCGATCGAAGCCGAAGTCAACAAACTGATAGCCAGCGGCTTCATTCGTGAGAAGCATCATCCTGATTGGGTCGCCAACATAGTACCTGTCCTCAAGAAGAATGGAAAGATTCAAATCTATATCGACTTCCACAATCTGAACGAGGCATGCCCCAAAGATGAATTCCCTCTCCCTATCACAGACATCATGAATGACAACACTTGCGGCTTCGAACGTATGTCATTCATGGATGGCTTCTCGGGGTACAACCAAATCAAGATGTCTCCTGACGACGAAAAGCATACATCATTCCGAACACCGATTGGCACATACTGTTACACCGTCATGCCTTTCAATTTGAAGAATGTCGGTGCCACATATCAAAGGGCCATGAGTATCATCTTCAGAGACCACTTACGCAAGATGGTAGAGTGCTATATTGATGACATCGCCGTCAAGAGTCGCTGTAAGGGAGACCATCTGCCGGATCTGAGGACGGTATTCGACCTGATACGAGCGCACAATCTGAAAATAAATCCCACAAAGTCCTTTCTGGGCGTATCCAGCGGGAAGTTCTTGAGTTTTATCATCACCGCCCAGGGTATCCATGTAGACCCTGAGAAGACGAAGGCAATCATGGAGATGGGTCCCCTGAGAAATCTCTGTAAACTCAGAGGCCATCAAGGGAGGTTAGCTTACATCAGGAGGTTCATTTCTAACCTCTCCGGGCGATGTCGACCATTCACCCACCTCATGAAGAAAGGCATCTCGTTCGTATGGGATGAAGAATGCCAGCGTGCCTTCGACAGCATCAAAGAATATTTGTCAAACCCTCCAGTCCTGGTGGCCCCGGTTGCTGAAAAACCATTCCTGCTCTATGTACGCGTGATGGAGCTTTCCCTTGGCACCCTGCTAGCTCAAAACAACGACGCAGGCCATGAACAAGCTATATATTACCTCAGTCGAATGATGATTGGGCCAGAGCACCGATATACCGTTGTGGAAAAGGAATGCCTCGCCCTGGTGTTCGCCATTCAAAAGACGCGGCACTATGTCACAGGACAAACCATACATGTAATCTCACGAGTCAACCCTCTCAGGGTCCTCATGACTAAACCAGGGGCACTCAGCTTTCGCCTTGCTACATGGGCACTATTGCTGTCCCCTTATCATATGATCTTTGTCCCACAAAAGGCTGTTAAAGATCAAGCTCTGGCAGACTTTTTAGCAGCCCACCCAGGCTAGGAGTCGTTCAGGATATATGAAGAAATCCTAGATGAGGTTGCCGACTCGCATGCAACCTCCCACGATGATATATGGCAAATGTTCTTCGACGGTGCTTCGAGAACTGGACCCAAGGGCAACATCGTCGTCGGAGTCGGGGTGGTGCTGGTTTTCCCTTCCGGATTGGTAATCAATCGCGCTTACTCTCTCACAGAACCCTGCTCTAACAATGTGGCCGAGTACAACGCTTTGGTTATTGGCCTCCAACTTGCAAGAGAGCTGGGGGTAGAACATCTTGAAGCATATGACGATTCTCAGTTAATCGTCAATCCGATCCGGGGCTCATACGAAGTCTGCCACGAAGACATGATCCCTTATCACCAAATAGCGATCGACATCATCTCGTCGTTCGAGGGGTTCTTCATCGAACATATTCCCAGACTCTGAAATATCGAAGCCGATGCCTTAGCAGGCTTGGCCGCTTCCCTAGCAGTTCCGAATCATACTCATCAATCGGTAGATGTGATAGGCCACGAACTGGTCTGCCCCAAGAACAATGTTCAAGTCATGGTGAGTTATTCCGTCTAGACAATCGACGATGTCCCAGATTGGAGACAACCATTCATTGACTTCGTCGTCTACGATATCCTTTCCGAGAACCCAAAGGAAGCCAACTCCATCAGACGGCGTTCTCTCAGATTCTTCTATAATACAGAGACGAAAATGCTGTATCGCCGATCCTATGATGGATTATTGCTTCGGTGTCTGTCAAACGCAGAAGCCAAAGAAGTCGTACGAGAAGCTCAAGACGGTGTCTGCAGCACCCATCAGCCTGGCCCTAGATTGCAAGACCGTCTCCGCCGAATGGGCTACTACTGGCCCACGATGGTAGCAGATACGATAGACTATACTAGAAAATGCAAAGCCTGCCAAGTCCACGCGGACTTCATTCACCAACCATCTGAATTTCTACCTCCGACAGTGGCGTCCTGGCCGTTCGAAGCATGGGGAATAGATATCATCGGTCCAATTACTCCATCTTCCTTCCGAGGACATCGCTTCATACTTGCAATCACAGATTACTTCTCCAAATGGGCGAAAGTTGTCCCGCTTACAGAAGTAAAGACTTCAAACGTGATCAGCTTCCTTAAGCATCACGTTATCTATCGCTTTGGACTGCTCCGAAGGATCATCTACGATAATGGTCCGCAGTTTGCAAGCTGTCACTCCCCGTTCCCAAAATGTGTATTTTTATACATGTACAACTCATATATATTTATTTAGTATTTATCATGTATTATCCTGTATTTAAATTCCTTTAATTTCATGTTAATTAATTATCTGTATTTTATTTCTTGCAATCTTATTACTGTATTTTATTTCCTGCAATTTTATTCCTGTATTTTATCTCTGCATTTTATTTTCTGCTTTTAACTTCTCTGCTTTAGTCTTATTGTGGTTCGGCCATGGTTGGTTTTCTCGGGTTCATGGTGGTTCAATAAACCCCACCTACCACCCCCCTTCCTATTTAAAGCCCCCATCTCCTTCTCTCTCTTCATAACTCTCCTTCACCATTACTTCTTCTTCTTCCTCATCACTCTCTTCCACCTACTAGGAGAAGGCAAGTACATCTTGCTTCTCCTTCACCCATTTTTATGGATCAATTTTCTTCCTCTTATGATTCTGAGAGAGTTTAGTACTTAGCATTTTTGATTTCTTTGGCTTGTTTCTTCTAGATCTAAGTTGTTGTATTCTCGGTTGTTCATGGGTTTTGATCTCCCAACTTGGCATGTATTCTCGGTTGCCCATGGGTTCTGAACCATGGAAACTTCATTTCTGGCTTGGAACGAAGGTTCAGTCACGCACACGTCTTTACGTGTCTGCATGAATTTTTAGTCACGTACACGTCTTTACGTGTCTGCGTGAATTTTCAGTCACGCACACGTCTTTACGTGCCTGCGTGAATTTTCAGTCACGCACACGTCTTTACGTGTCTACGTGAATTTTGAGTCACGCTCACGTTCTTACATGTGCGCGTGAATTTTTAGTCACGCACACGTTCTTACGTGCGTGCGTGAATTTTTAGTCACGCACACGTTCTTGCGTGTCAGCGTGACATTTTAGTTACGCACACGTCTTTGCGTACGTGCGTGATTTCTTATCATTTTCCACGCTCACTTTCCACGCTCACTTTTCACGCTCACGATGTGCGTGCATGAGTTACTTTTCACGCTCACACTGTGCGTGCGTGAATTTCTTATCACGCTTTTCACGCTCACGTTATGAGTACGTGAATTTCTTACCACTTTTCATGCTCACGCTGTGCGTGCCAACGTGAACCACTTTTCACGCTCATGCTGTTTATACGCTCACTCTTACCCACTAGACTTGGCGTGACTTGTTGGCCTTAGCATAGACTTGTTGGCATGACTTTCTGACTTGGGTGTTTCTATTTGTTCTCTGATTTATTCATTTAATGGTGGCATGATAGTTCTCCTATTATATCCTTATGCTTTTTGCATGAACTCGATAATTTTAGCATGTTAATATTTTTAATACATATGGTTGTGTAGAACGTGCCTTGTGTCATGATTGGTTTATGGACACCCAGTAAGACTGGAACTTAACCTTGAGAGTTATAGACTCGACCCCATTTAATACAAATTGACTTTCATGCCTTGTCACCATTAATAATAATGGTTATCTTGACTAAAATTGATCATGCGTTCCTAGTTGGAACTAAGAGACTGGCTAGTCGTCTTATTGAATTGAATGAATAAGACACGTTCATGAAATGAACTATTGAAATCGACTGGCTGATCCCGAATATTGACGTACAGGCACATGCAGGCTTCAATCTATTTATTTATTTATTTAATTATTTTTCTACAAAAGCAGCATGTGTACTTTATGGTCAAGGCATGATTACTCCGTGGTTAGAATTGATTGTTGCATTACGCTATGTAAGACCTACAACCTAGCCGCACGGGTATCGTTGTAGAGTTGCGCATATCGTACCCCGTACGAAAGTACTCATTTGAATGACCATGATCCACGGCATAGGATTTCACTCAACGTAGGGACTATTAAGTTAAATAAAATAATAATTACATGGAGAGAATGGATCCCCGAGTTCTTACATGGCAGCCCCCTTGGGACTAGTAGTACCCGACGAGCCGGCTGGTTCCCACAGATACTGTAATTCTGTCACACGGGCAGGGAGCGGTATCTGCTTATATTATTATTGTATATGGTATATTAACGGCGGGCGTTCCGCTGGGACTCGTCTAATTACATGATTGGCACAATTGATTAACTGGATAGACTAGCCTTGCTCGCACATAGTAAGAACTGAGGAATCCCTATTTGCATAATTCTAGGATAACTTGGGACTCATAATAGCAAGCCGTAGGAGTTGATTGGCCGTTCAAGATGATTTGTTTGTGTACTGTACCTACTCTGTTGCCTAACTGAGATGATCAGAATGTCAGGACATGACGGGCCAACTTCTGTCCTTATTTGGTTGGAAGGTTGGTTCGAAGTGTCGTGATGTTATGTGAATCCTAGTGGAAAGCAGAGATCTATTATTATATTCTCTTACTTATTGGTTTAGTCCTTCATATCGTGCTTCCTTGTGGTACTTTCTATTAGAGGTCTAACCTCTCTGGTTTTGCATGGCCAGATTTAGAGCCGGTTCCCGAGGACTCAGCTTACTTCTACCTCCAAGATGGTCAATACTAGGGGAATGATCGCAGGAGGACTCGAGTGGGTTCCTTACTTCACCGCTCTTTTGTTATTTACTTCATACTTAGCCGTTTGGCACCGACATGTTAGTCGGATCGTCTTGTACGTACTTTTACATAATTGTAACTAAGTCAGACTGCAGCTGATAACAATTGTGTATATGTTACTATACCATCTGGCTATGTTTTGTAAAGCCAGATCTCAAGAACATTTTGAATAAGCGTTTGGGATGCCTTACTGCTTTATCTTACATGTTCTCTATTTCTGTTTCTTATTTGAATGATTGAGACAATAGATGTGGAGTGACCATAGTAAAACTTTCATGTAGTATGCACCCCTCGTCTGGTTAGACAGCATTGATCATATTATACGGTATTCATCTACCCGTAATACGTAGCTGGCTGAGTCATTCCCCCGCTCTCCAGTATTCTGGTTCTGGGGCGTGACACAAGCCACGCCTTCTATCGGTTCTGCGACAAGCACCGCATCCAGAATATTGCTTCGACGCCATACAATCCAGCAGTGAATGGGTTAGCAGAAGCATTCAACAAAACCATCATCAAGTTACTCAAAAAGTTCGTATCGTCCAATAAACGCGACTGGAACGAGAAGCTTGGTGAATGCTTATGGGCGTACCGTACCACGGTCCGAATGGCCACAGGGAATACACCATTCTTCCTAGTGTACGGGAGTGAGGCAGTTCTCCCATTGGAGACTCAAATACCCTTACTCCGTGTCGCCCTCACATATCAATTGACGACGGATGATAACTACCGTCGCCGACTACAAGAGTTAGAGGCCTTAGATGAAAAGCGCCTCCTGGCTCAGCAAAGGATTGAGCTATACCAAGCATGCATCTCTGGAGCCTTCAACAATAAGGTTAAAATCAGAATATTCCAAGTGGACGATCTCGTTCTGGCAGTCCGGAGGCCGATGGTCATGACTCATAAGACCACCGACAAGTTTCAGCCAAAATGGGAAGGTCTATTCATCATAGAGGCTGTATTCTCCAACGGTGCTTATCGCCCCGCAAAACAAAATGGAGACTTGCTCATGTTACCCGTCAACGGCAAGTTCCTGAAGAAATATTATGTCTAAACGACATTTGCCAGATTTTCGAGTTATGTACCCGCTGGTACCGCTGAACTCACTTCCACAACATTTTCTAGATCATTGAGTCATGTACCCGCCGGTGCCGCTGAACTCACACTTCCAAATCCCAGATTGTTGAGTCATGTACCCGCTGGTGCCGCTGAACTCACTTCCACAACATTTTCCAGATCATCGAGTTATGTACCCTCTGGTGCCGCTGAACTCACCTCTCCAACATTCCAGATTATCGAGTCATGTACCCGCTGGTGCCGCTGAACTCACATCCACAACATTCTAGATCTCTGAGTCATGTACCCGCTGGTGCCTCTGAACTCACATTCCGGTCACTCTTTCAGATAGTAAGTCATGTATGACCGTACCTCTGAACTTTTTTACTGGAAGAAATCCTCCCTCATGATCTACTACCCGCACTCCCAGTGCACAAAAAGGGTAACAGATCCACAAATTTCCAAAACGGCCATGTCCTCATTACCTCTGAGTCGTTTCACTTCCGCCAAAAACAAATCACCCCTTTACATAGAACTTCCATGTCCTCATTACCTCTGAGTCGTTCTATATACCCTCCTTCATTGAGCCCACTCCTGCCATATCCTCATTACCTCTGAGTGGGAAGGCTCCGTCGAAGAAACCCTCATATTTGCCATGTCCTCATTACCTTTGAGTAATTGTGTTGGTCCTCCCTCGACTTATTATCCGTCCCACAAAATAAAAACCCCAGGGTATGCCAAGGATAATAGGTTCACAAATATCCTCCGTTGAGTGCACTCCTGCCATGTCCTCATTACCTCTGAGTAGGAAGACTCCACGGTAAAACCTTCGTACTTGCCATGTCCTCATTACCTCTGAGTAAGTATGTTGGTTCTCTCTCGTCTTATTACCTGTACCCTGAACCAGGGTACGCTAAGGGTAATAGGTCAACAAATGTCCTCTGTTGACCACAAATGTCCTCTGTTGACCATAAATGTCCTCTGTTGACCACAAATGTCCACTGTTGACCACAAATATCCTCCGTTGAGTCCACTCCTACCATGTCCTCATTACCTCTGAGTAGGAAGACTCCACGGTAAAACCCTCATACTTGCCATGTCCTCATTACCTCTGAGTAAGTATGTTGGTTCCCTTTCATCCTATTATCCGTATCCTAAGTCGGGGTACGCCAAGGATAATAGGCCCACAAATGTCCTTTGCTAAATCTCTTAGTACAGGCCCACCATTCCTCATCATGCCCCGGAAGCCTAGCTGCTCCATGGCACTCTATCTTCCGATACTTGGAACGTCCACAACAACATTACCGTAGAGCTGTTCTAGGTATCCCCAATCAAATTTGTTATCCGTACCTAAAACCAAGGTATGCCATGGGTAACAGGTCCACAAACAAGTCCCCCCATGCGGGACAAACATCACCACAATACCACAGGCGCAAACAAGCAATACAAATGAAGGGTAGAATAGAAAATACTCTTTATTTGAAAGACGAAAAAAGCATTACATGTTTTGGGACCATGTCCCTCTCAAAGAGAAAAGAAAATGAAAAAACAGAAACAAGAAGAGGCCGATTATAGTTCGGCATTACACTATTCCAAAAGGCGGTTTCTCACCACGGCAGTACCCCGCTCAACCTTCTGTCTAGCCCTGCGCTCAGCCTCCTGGGACAACCGTTCCCCATTATCCAGGTCCATGAGTGTCCGCCAGTCGTCATCCAACTTTTTCAGAGCCACTTCCAAGTCAGCCGAAGCTTTATTGACATTATCAGCCTCCTGGATAATCAGCCCTCTGTCGATCCGGGCAGCCTCAAGCTCAGACTCAAAGAAAGTTAACTTCCTTTGGAGCTCAAGGATCTGCTCCCGCGTTTCAGAAATCCCACGGGAGGCAATCGCTTCCCGAGCTGTAACATCTTCACTCTCATGGCTTAATTGATCATATCGTCCAGACAGAGTGCAGAGATCCTCCAGTATGGCCGGCCTGGTTTTATCCTGAGCAGCCCTCGCCTTCTCTATAGCAGTTGTGAGGGAGCCACGCTCTTGATCTATAGCGGCAGGTAGATCGACCTGTCGCAGTCCCTGAAGTTGGGCCACCAGCTGATCAGTCTCCAGCAATTTCGCCTCCAGGAGTGCAGCCACCCCTGCCCCACCAGGAAGGGCCTTAAGGATATCAATTTGACCCTGGGTGCATTGTCGGGCCAAGACGAAGGAGGTCCCTCTGTCCACAGCAGCTTCTATCCCCCTTTTCAAGTGACGGTAAAAGCTGTCGACCACGTCCTGTAACGATTCGTCCAATACCTCTGTAAAGGACGGCGTCAGAGGAAGCGTGGCCGGCAGTATCGAAGGAGTGGTGCTAAAACTTGCCACCAGGGGGGCGACTTCCGAACAGAACGAGGCACGAATTGCGGCTAACTCTTTCTCTGCCCCCCGAAGAGCCTGGGCGCTTGGCAGGGCAGAGAGGTCGACTCTCTGGACCGTCCGAGCAGAGGAAGACACAAGGACCATCGTCCCCTGCCCCGATTGTCCCATCACCGGACTTGTCGAACTCGAGCCCGCGGGAGGACCATCAAGACGAACAGGAGGGGGAGGAGGTACACCCCTCTCTGCCAATGCCCCTTCGGTAGAGTCTGTCTCAACAAAGGCCATCCTCGGCACTGGAGAGGCAGGACCTGCATGTCCAGGACAATGATCAATCGACGTGACCTGGAGGATGTGATCATAGAGCCGATAGGCCTCCTCGCAGGTTAAAATTCGACTTATCTTACCGAAAGAGGAGCATCGAGGTTGCAGCTCGTCCGCAGCTGGCACGGTCTCCTTACCCGCGATCTCCAAATTAAATTGGGCCAGCTCCTCTGACCCAGCCACCTCAGAGGGAGAAGCAACTCGATCAGCATCGCCTTGACGGAATTCAACAATTTCAGGGGCGGGCTCACCGGAGCCCCCGTCATCCCGGGTCACGATCTCTACAACTCGAGAGTCCTCGTCTTCTGACGCCTACAAGAGGGAAAGAAGATGATTAAAATCAAAACTAGAAGAAAGAAAGGACCGGTAGTAACTTATTTACCTCTGATATGGGGTCAATTTCTTTGCCTCTTTCCTTGATAGTTAGCCCGCGGTGTCTGGTCGCAGCCAGTTTCCGAGAGCAAGAAATGCCGCCAACAGGAAAAAGTTGCCTGCTACGCTTCCGTGAAGGGTCGGGTGCAACGGATGGCTGATCTACCATCATCTTATCTGGCGGCTGATCCACCCCTACATCTGCCACCGGAAAGGAAGAGTCATCTTCATCATGCTCGTCGCCTTCGTCATCTGCAACCGCGAAATCCAAATCCGGCACTTCGACTCTGTCCTTCCTCTTCCTTGTCTTGGCCCCCTGGGAACCCTCATCCAGGCCGGTACCAACAATAAAACTGATACCCGGGTTAAAGCCGACAGGAGGCTTGTTCGCTATGGCGTGGTACAGAGCCGCCATATATAAGATCTCTACCGACGCCTTGATAGCAGGAACTGAGAAAACGGTACGGGTATGGAATGTGTCATAGTAATGCCAGGCCCGGATACCGTCAAGAAGGCTACCTTCAAAGCCCAGACAAGAGCTGGGGCAATCTAGAAGAAGCTGACTATATCCAAATTGCCGGGCAAACCTGCTTGGCAGATAAGGCTCCAGAAAGACAGTATTACGGTTGCGATACACCAGATAAGAGGGTCGGATATTTCGCAGCCACAGAAGCATCTGGCCGTCCAGAAGTTGAGGGGGGCCAATACCGTCAAGATGGACAGCCGCTATTTTCTCATCAGTAAAACGAGGGACAGATACGAAAATGTTGTACATGTCTGCCCTCGCTAATGCCATCCGGCAAGCACGTATGGTCTCGAATTCCCAAGACTCATTACGATAGCAGAAGATAAAAGCGCCGTCATCAGTTACGCCGTCTTCAGAGCCCGGTCTCATCAAAGACGGATAATGCATCAACAGCCACCCCATCAAATAATAATAGGACTTCGAAATCTTTCGTCACATCACGGGCAATAACCTTGGATGTGAAAGTGCGAAGGCCACGGTGTATACTGCATACCATGGCCGGGAGGAGAGCTAGCCGGACTCGCAAAACAAACTTCACGGCCGGAAGGATGAAATTGTGACTGATCCTCTCGATGGAACCAGCTCCACCCGAGACTACATAGTTTCGCAGCCATATCATTAAGAATCCCGCCAGGAGCGCCTTCTCCGACAATTCTTGGGTGTTCTGATAAAAATAACCGAAGGAGTCGGTCTGACTCCCGAATCTGTCACTAAAGGTGGCCACCCTCTTAGCTGACGACACTAAGGCTTTCACCGCCTCCCGAGATTGAGGACGGCGAGGAGTAACTTGACCTGAGGCATCCGTCGTGAAGAGGTAGCGCACCCAGTCTTTGGTATGAGGGGCATTCCCTTCGGAGCTGTTCTCCTTTTTGGCTATTTGATGACATGTGCTATAATGGCACAATATCTCTTGATAAAGAGCTATGAAGCCTGGATACCGCTTTTCCAACTCTTCGAACTCCTCGTTCGTGGGAGTATACGCTTCAAAAGCTTCGTCCCCCCAAGGAAGCTTGGAGACCGCATGCATTTCGTGGAGCGCGAGCCCCATTTCCCCTACGGGAGTATAGAAAGTTCCCGTACGGCGATTATGCATCTCCAGCAGAGATATAAATAATCTCTTATTTATAGGCAAGCCATGGCTAGTGCCCCGAATAGCATGGTAAAGACCAATCTCACACAGAAAGGCCTCATACTTTTGCAAAATCTATGTAGACAGATTGGTCCACGAGGGAATCGGATGTATCCAGCTGGGGAGCATCAATCGACCAATGGGATAGGAGCCCTTCCGAGCGAGTTAGTTCATAAAAGTGTCGGCGGTAGAAAACGTGAAATTGGGACCCGGCACATTCAAGAAGGTACCCGAAGCCAATCCTATTACGGAACGGCTGGTGTGTACCTTGCCCGCGCACATCGGCTTCAAGCTGTTGTTATAATGGATGTCTCCCACGAACATCCCACTCCGAGTAGGAGTTAAAGAATCTTCCATCTTCCGGTCCAATGGGAGCATATTGAACCAAGATAAAGGAAAGTGACGCTCCATCTGGGGGATACGGATCGCCATCCCGTTAGAAACAAAACTCCAGTTCTCTGACACCTTCAGAATCTGACTGTTCTTCACAGTTAAGGCGTCTCCAAAGAAGAATGCGGGCTTCAAGTATTTCCCTTCTAATTTCTTCGAGTTCATCATAGCATTAAGAAAATAGAGAGGCTGATTCTTGATGGCATTCGATCTCGCCGGAGGCACGTCACTCAGAAACTGGTCAGTCATGTGTTGGACTATATGGTCGTACCTATATCCCAGAGCAGCTTGGGCACTGCCTACCAGGAGCTCTCCAGCAGCATTAACCGGCAAATTCACTGAGAAAAAGACAGAAAAAGATATGTTAAAAGGATGGACAAAAAGGAACTAATGGGTGATTTCGAGCTTATGCGGCTCCAAGCCTCATGCGGCTCAGGAGAACACTTATACGGCTCCAACTTAGGGAAGCCTCATGCGGTTCAAGCTCAGAAGAACATTCATGCGGCTCCACTTAGTGAAGGGTCATGCGGCAGTGCTTTCATAGGGCCTACAGGGATCGAATAAGTTCGTGCGGATCACGTGACAAACAAAAGTGGGCGAATCTATGCGGCTCAGTGTAGCTTATGCGGCCTGGTTGGCGAAGCGCGTATGCGGCCATTGTAGCTATTCTTATGCGGCTCGCGGCTCGACCATAGGACGAATATGCGGCTCACATGAAGATAAAGGCTCGTGCATAAAGCATGCGACGTAGCCATAGCAGTTAGGGCTCTTTAAACCCACATAAAGTCCTTACCAGCAATAGGAGGATGAACGTCAGGGTGAGCTGCGGGCACGACGGCCGACGGAGGAATGGCCGCGGCTGAAGTGGAGGCAGTCTTCTTCAACGAAGACGCCGCCTTCTTCGCCACAACGGTCTTCTTGGGAGCCATTGGCAATTAAAGAAGAAAGATGACAATAGAGCAAGGAAAATTCGAAGTGGAGGAGAAAGTAAAGAAGTTTTCTCTCTAAAACTCCTCTTATTTATAGGAGGACAAGAGAGGGGGGGAACACATAGATTGATAACCGCCTCAAAAAAGACGAAACCGACTTCTCGGATTACGGCCCTTCTCTCATAAAGAAGATTCACCCAGGGCATAAAATCCAAAGATTTAATGAGCCGACCCTTGGGATCTCCCCTAAAGGCTGCACTAAAATAAATTTGAGGCAATTAATGATGCGCAGACGTGGCGAGGAGCTCATGCAGCCCGAAAGTCCCTGCAGCTGATTGACTCAATACGGCCGAGACATCCATGCGGCCGAGTCATCCATGCGACCGAGACATCATATGCGGCCAGAAGAATACATGGCCATGCTTCTTATTCAAAGTATTTCAATTTTTTAAATCGAAAACTTTAAAGGGAGTCTTGTAGAAGCATGAAAAATAATAAAGAAAGATCCATACGGCCAGAGAGCCCCATACGGCTCAAGGATCCATGCGGATCAAGGATCTATGCGGCTCAAGAAAGTCCTATACGGCTCAAAGAGGAGCCACGTGGCACGCAAACGGCTCTCTCGTTTGTCCTTTACTGCATTAAATGCCTTGACGGCTGACATCTCTGACAGTTCTGACACAAAGATATCATAATGACGAACTCCTTGGAAAGCAAAGAAAATCTCTGACATGATCCTCCGAGAGTCAGAAATTGTTATGCGGCCGTGACACGTGGACAGTCGTATGCGGCCTGAACTGCCCCATGCGGCTCACGAAGACTAGATCCATACGGCTCACGAAGACCAGTCCCATGCGGCTCACGAAGACCACCCCCATGCGGCTCACAAAGACTATCTCCATGCGGTTCACTCATGCGGTCATCCACACTCATGCGTCTCAAATTACCATGCGGTCCAAGTAGTCAGGGGGGCCACTCTTAGGCAGCCTCAACACGTGGCCATCCTTATACAGCCCAATAAGGAGCAACTCTCCTGCGGCTCAGATTTCTGCTGTTATAACAAGTGGCCTGAAGCAGGGCACGTGGCATCAGATTGATCAAAATCCCTCAACAAATCCCAATGAAATATTGGGATCAAATCAGATCATTTGCAAATAAGCCAATTAAAGACACGTGTCGAAGAATCCGAGGTTGGCATGACAAATCAGGAGGATTTATGTCAATCAGCATTAATTACCCACAAAAGATTTAATACAATCATATTTATTGCTCAAATCTCGATGAACGGCCCAGATCCAATGATCCTTAGCCGTCGACTTTCCAGAACGGGCAATCATTGTAAACCCTAATGAAGCCCCCTACTCTTATAAATAGCAGGGTGCCATTCCCTTGCGGAGATAGATAGATATAGAGAGATACACAGACAGAAAGAGAGATAGATACACAGAGACACACAGAGAGAGAGAGAGACAGATGCACAGAGAGAAGCATAGAAAGCCAGAGGGCCTAAAGAGAGAGCATTTCTTCATCAACGCCTAGCAGTCCTTCTACAGAGCCAAGGCTGCACCCGATCGTCCAAGGAGTAAGACAGAGCTGCCGTCGCTTTCCCGAGCCTCTATCGTCACCCCCCAAAATCTAAAATAAACAATTGTACTTAGATTGCTGTACCTAGGCTTTCGTCCCTAGGCTTTCTTTGTACAAGCGAGTTTGTATTGTGAAGTAAAAGTCCAGTCCTCCGATAATTGTTCTGCTCTTTTATATTTCATGGCAAACACGATGGCGACTCTGCTGGGGACAAAATTCTCCACGGCTGAGGAGTTGGTGATGCAATCAGATGCAGCCAAACTGGACTCCACGCAACAAAAGATGGTCGTCCGCTTCGACCAATAGGCGATTAAAGAAATGCTCTCCGAAGGAAGCGCTGGCCCGGTCCAGAAGCGAACCCGCTCAAAGAAAGCTCGCTGCGAGTGGAGGCCAAAATCATTTGCTCCACCCCAAACTCTGGACGGAGTACTCTTTGCTACCCAAAACGACGAAGGCGACTCTCATACGGCTCCACTTCGAGCCGTGGAAAACTCTGCTGTCCCCAAGTCCGGCAGAGGAAAGCACTACGATGCTGGACTTGCAGGGACAAAGAGTGATTCTATGTGCCCCAAGAAAAAGCCGAACACTCCTGTGGCCAAATTCGCCAACCACATGAAGGGGGTTCATGCGGGTGAATCTGCCAGCCGCATGAAGAAAGTCTATGCTGCCAGATCATCCAGCCGTATGAAGAAAACTCATGCGGCCAGATCATCCAGCCGCATAAAATTTATTATTGTATAGATATCGGCCTCCTGTAGTACAGAGACAGCTGGGGTTATTTCTGAGGCAGAATTATGGTGGGCCTTGGATTAACTACTCAGAAGCTTCCGCAGATAGGAAGGCCTTTTGGTTGTCCCACTTCAAGGTAAAAAATTATTTATTTTTAAATTTTAATAATCATTTGTGTATATTATATAACTTTTCTATTTTACTTCTTGTAGAGGACCTATTTCTATCCACCACACCGGGCGGCGAAGATCGAGGCCCAATTTTTTGTCGTCGCAGGCAAGCTCATCCGTGATGCGATCCACGACCAGAAGTCTCGTGATCGTTCCGGAAAGCCGATCCATGGTTAGATCACGCCATAGCAGTGGACAGCGATGAAGTCTAGATTCGGCGAGGCCAGGTACCAGGAGCGGTCTGACAAGGCCAAGGTGGCACGGTCGAGCGCTAGTAAGTGGTGTGGTGGCTCCATTCCGATGACGGAGCATTTTTGTCATCTGGTACATTTCCTATAACGAACATCATTTTATATATAGTTGGATATAATGTTTAATACTAATAATAGATAATATATTTTAACAGATAAAAAAGGGTGAGGACCCGAACATGGTGACCGTCTTCCTGGTCACCCATCGGAGGGCTGGGGAGTTCATTGACGAGAGGTCGACGCAGGCATATGTACGTTCTATTCTTTATATTAATTTACTATAATTTAGAAAATAGAAAAATAGATATCAATATAGACTTTAGCAAACACTTGCACGTTAGCAAACGTTGTTCTAGGTCGAGTTTCTTCGGCTACAAGAGGAGGCGGCTGCTGCTGCTAGTGTGCCAGCAGAGGAAGGGGCTGGTACTTCCTTCCAGCTGCCTACAGCTCCATCGCCGGACGACCTCTGGATGACCGCCGTTGGCGGTCTTCAGAAGGGTACGTACTACGGTATGGGATCCTACGGTGCCTATTTGGCTTCAGAGTCATCCCGGGCCCCCTCTGTTAGTGCGCAGTCTCCAGCTTCGCAGGCGTCATCACGAGCTCAGGATATTGGTTGTCAGATCGATGAGCTGCGTCGCGAGTTGCAGCAGCAGATTTTTGATCACCATACCGTAGAGCGACGATCCGACGATCACCGGACAATTTGATACGGTCGAGCGCAGTATACAGGAGCTGATGAGTCTGCAGCAGGCTACAGCTGCCAGCTTGCACATGCTCATCGAGTCTACGCAGCGCACAGAGCGTAGACAGGTCGAGCTGAAGGGATCACAGAGGACCATGTCTGCCTTACTCACTCAGGTACAAACTTCGATTGAGGAGAGTACTCAGAGGATGGTGAGTACCCTTGCTGCGCATGGTGAGCGACTGCGAGAGCTGGAGCAGATACGTCCTTCCGGTCCATCGACGACACCGACTCCAGATATTGCACTGCCTCCTACTGTCCCTACGGTACAGCTCACGCAGGAGCAGTATGAGTACATGTTATCCCAGATGCGCGGCAGGGGTCCTCAGTGATCCAGTATTTTTTATCATCTTTGTATGTATTGGTCCTATGGGCCCATTGACCGTTCTGTACACTGATTTTCATTCTTATTTGCCCTCCATTGTGGACATATATATTTGTTGGATATTTACTTTGTGATATTTACTTTGTTGGTATTTTTATTTTGATATTTACTTTGTGATATCTGCGATGGGGATGACAAATATACCTACGCTTGGTTATAAGCGATGATCTGATATACAAAGGAGGTGCTGTCCAATTTTTTAAAAAATATGTTTGGTATTTTTGTGATGATGTGTGTCTGTGTAAACACAAACACACAGCATAACAAAAATACCAAACATATTTTTTTAAAAAAATTCATAATATCTGCGACGTATAGCGACGTTCTGTAACATATAGCGACGTAAACTGTCACGCCCCAGTACCGAAATACGGAGACGGACTAGGCCAGCTACTCCATATGAGGTATACAAATGTCATACGACGATCGTGGCTGTCGAGAGACAAGGGGGTATATGCTACATTCAAGTCTCCTATGGTCACACAGAACATCTATGTCTCAATCATTCAAGCAAAAAAAATCAATTAATGAACATATAAGATAAAGCAGTAAGGCGTCCCTGACGCTTCATCAAAATGATCATGGGGGTCTAGCTTTATTATTTAGCTAGCCCAGAAAGTCATAGGTACAAAATTGTATTCAGCTGCAGTCTAATTTAATTACAATTGTACAAAGACAAAATGTCTAGATTAGCCGGCTAAACAGGTGCCGGTGGCTAAATGCCAGGACATAAGTAAAGATACAAGAGTGGTGGAGAAAAAATCCACTCGAGTCCCCCGCCAGCTATGCTCCTAGTATGCACCATTGACGTCAGGGAAGAAGTTCGGATCCTCAAGCTCTACTACGTGATCTGGCCAAACAAAACCAGCGGGGTCAGCCCCGAATAGCAAGTACCACAAGGGAGCACAAAAGAGTGAGATAAAACCCATGCATAAGTTAATATTAATAATAATAATAATAATAATAAGCTTCCGGTCGTAACCTCAGTCCACAGCCTGTCCTAGCACGATAGACCAACCCAACAACCAAACAAGGACATGGGTTGGACCACGCACCATGACAGTCCATGTCCCTCGGCTACTAACGAAAGGCTCAAGCATAGTCAAGTCGCTTTCCAAGCGGCCATTCAATCTTGCGGCTTTCTATATGTGGCGGAGTTATCCCCGCGTTACTGATTAAAAAGAATCCTCAGATCGTGTCAACCCAGCAGGGCTAGCCAAACCATAAGATATATAACACTTTGAATATGCACCAATCCCCCGGAGGGCTACCGCGCTAACACATATAACACATAGCTCATAGAGGTCGGATATAGCCTTCCGCTATAGGCGAATAAAACCATATCCGTGGCGGCCAACCCGACACGTCAGGACTGAACCTGGGATGGCCAGTATGGTACGATCTCGAGATTCTTCCCACCTAATGCATCTACCAAGTTAGTTGCCTAATTAATCCCTAGGTTATCCTCAGAGCTCACATATCGTGGTCACATGTTCGCTCCTCTAGATGTCGTACATGGTACGAGTACCCCAAGAAGAAATCCGTACTAGCTCATGGAGTCATACGTATGTACCCCCTTCTTGGTGTAATACAACACACATCACATACCACGTCATTGCTACCGACTATTACTTATGCAAATACTGGACTCTTGAAGGTACTGGCAGGTATTACATAGGAACACTTAGCGCTTAGTATTGCACCTCGGTGCTTACATAGATTGTACCTTTGTACACTCATAGGATCATCCAGCCATCACATAGGTAGTCAGATTAGAAATGAGGACTAATACACATAGGAACCTGCGGCTGAGGCTCATGCGGCCAGACTATATGCGGCCAAGAAATAAAGTCTGCATGACTTTATGCGGCTCGGAAAAGCGGGCTCTTATGGCTGCTAAAGCTCATGCGGCCAACTGCCATGCGCCATACGGCCAGGAGAACGAGCTCATGCGGCTGGATAACACGGGCGCATGTGGCTCTGAATGGACAGGCACATGCAGCTCAGAATCAATAAGGTCATGCGGCCAGACTAACTATGGCCCAGACTCATGCGGCTGAGCAGAGATCTCATGCGACTAGGGAAGGTCCAAGTCCATACGGCCGGAGCGAGGGAGTCTTATGCGGCTGAAAGGAAGGGTGGGCCTATGCGGCTAAGAAATGAACCGGGCTTATGCGGCTCGAGAATACGCGGGGCGCATGTGGCTAAGTCAAGCCATGCGGCCAGTAAACAAGGTCCATGCGGCAACGATTTAAAGCAGGCTTATGCGGCTCAAAATGCTTATGCAGCCGACACTGCTTCTGCGACCGCAATTGCTCATGCGGCTACAACGGCTCATGCGGTTGCCTTGCTTATGCGGCAGCTAATGCTCATGCGGCTGGAAAACTTATGCGGCTGAAGGAAAGCTTTATGCGGCCACCTTTGCTTATGCGGCTGAATTTAGCATATGCGACTGCAAAGCTTTATGCGGCTGAAAAATGCACATGCGGCTGCAAACTGTTTATCTTCCCTACCAGAGCCAGCGTAGGCGAACCTCGGAGAAACCCAAATATTATTCCGGCCATAACTTCCTCCAAACAAATCGAAAAGTAACTTTTCAAAAGTCAAAATTGTGTAGAATCAAATTTCTTACAACATAGGACCATTAGTTTTTGAAAATAGCCAAGTTTGATAGATCAAAATCATGAAAATCCATGAAACCCTAGATTTTAGGAACTTAGATCTACACAAATCTAACCATAAAAATCAGAATCTTCAAGAACTAAACTTGTAGAGAATGAAGAGAAGAATAATATATACAAATAATATCAAAGAAAAATTAAGAATGGAAAATTCACTAATCTCCACTTTTGAGCAAGTTGTACTTGCCTGTGGAGTGGTGGTTGAGAGAAATAAATGGAGGAGTGAATGCGGAGAGAGAGTGAGAAAGAGATTATAAATAGGGGCTGGTTAATGAAAACCCTAATCCCTAATCTCTATCCATTCCACTAGTGGCAAGCTTAAAAGCTACATGCAACCATTAATAAATAATATACAAAATTATATACAAGCTAAATACAGATACCGTATACAGAATTCTTGAAGAATATATATATCGGGATCGGAGAGTGACATCAACAGACGTCGCTAATTAGCACCGTCATGTCGCTATCCGTCGTAGTCCGTCGCTCAGTAGCTGACGTGGCATAGAGTTAACGTCGCTAATTTGGTCGCCATACGTCGCTAAACTACTGACGTGGCATACATGCCATGTCAGCACATAAAAAGGTCCGACGTTGCTACGTAGTCACGCAACGTCGCTAATTTGGCGACGTTCCTATTCATCGCCCTCCGTCGCCAAATTTGCGATGACCCAGCGATATTGTGGTGACGTCGCAAACAGCGACGTAGGGCGACGAATTTGTTATCTGCAACTAGCTTTTTTACGACCTTCATTTTCCGTCGCTAAAGTCGTCACTAATTTCCTTTAGCGACGTATTTTTCTTAATTAGCGACGTATCTGGACGTCGCTAATTTGGCTTATTTTAGTAGTATGACTTGAATATATGTATATGAGTAGCTATTTTGATATGGATTTGAATTGTATATATATTATATATATTATGTTATATAATTATGTAATGCTTGATAGTTATATGATATTGTATTGGAATAGGATTTGGTATAGGGTTTGGCTAGGCCTAGATTGACTTAACCTAGACTAGACTTGGACTTGTTGACCGTAGTTTGACTTCATGTTGACCATAGTTGACCAAGAGTTGACTTTGACCCAGAATGACCTAGAATTGACTAATCTAGACTAGTTGACCATTGTTGACCAAACCCTAGATAGTTTGACCACAGTTGACTATAGTTGACCTACTGTGATTGTATAGTTGACCAGAGTTGACCAAGAGTTGACTTTGGCCTAGATTGACCTAGAAATCATGTAGATGCATTGTACACTTCATTTATAACCCCTTTGTATACATCTTGACTTGTCTTGCTCTAAAGAGGAGCTAGATACGTCAATTCGGACAGTATATTCTTATAGACATTCAGATCGTAGATGAGTACATTCTCTGATCGTTTTATACTTGCTAGGACTTATATATTCATGCTCTATATAACTTTACATGATGTTGTCATGTTATTATCACAGATTGGTACTATATGGATCTTTTCATGAGATGTTATCCCCCTTAGCGGACGCATCGAATATTTCATGTCATGTGTTTCATGTACATCATGTTTTCCTTGCTCTTGTGTTATTCATCTATTCTCATGTGTTCTCATATACGCCCATGTACTTTCATATGCTCTCATGTACGTCCATGTTTTATCATGTGCTTCATGTGTAACCAAACCATCATGTTCGTAACGTAACTTGACTGGATCCTTGTGTATTGATGTGGGTAGGGGTGAGTATAAATGGTCACGTGATTTAGCCATCATATTCACTTTGTTACTTTTCATGTGATTATCATGTTTCTCATGTACGATACGGCCTTCATGGCTAGTATTTTCATGTGCAACCTGTTTTATATCATGTTCAACCCAAGCCAATTACATGCCATCTTGTACTCTAAATCACTAGTCACTTACAGTTCTTACTTATCATGTATATATTTTCAGTTATCAAATGTCTCTTATTTTCATGTATATTTTCTTATAGTCCATGTATCTTACTCTTTTGCATAATTTATATTTTCTGCCATGATATGAACTGCGTGAGATGTATTGTGCTCGCTCCTGTCCTGACTGGACCTGTTGAAAATATTACAGATGATACTGAGGACTTCTACCCAACCTACTATGGAGCCCACTTAGACAACACATGTGAGTTGGACCTACAGGAGGATCCAGCGCTAGCTGAGGACGTCATCCCTACTGCTTAGACTAGAGTAGCTAGGCTTTATCTTATTTTTTTTATGATATTGTATTCCCTTCTGAGTTTGTATTATTTGGATGTTGAGATTTTGTGTCGTTTAGACACGTAGACTTATTTCTTTCTGATTGTATTTCTCTTTAGTGATTTCCTATCTATTACATCGTGCTATTTCTATCTCTAGATTTGTGATTGAGTTGTACCTCCTATGATTCGGCCTCCTTTTGGAGAGTATATCATATTGTGGTTAGTTATGTTCACGACTTAGAACAGAATTCTACTGCCGACACTGTGGCGTAGGCAGGATGTACCCACTTCTCGTGCCCCTACACTGGGTGCGGGTCGTGACAAATAGACCCTGAGAGTAAAAGGGAGAGAGAGGTTAAAAAAAGACATAATTTTTTTCGCTTAGGGCTGTGATGAGTGGGGACACTAAGGGCTCATTTCGATCAAGTTTTTTTATTCCTATTTCTAGGAATAGGTTTTCAATTCCTTTCCTATGGGAAAGGAATTCAACATTTCTACCCATGTTTGGTTAGGTTGGGAATAGGTAGTTCAAAAATTTTAAAAATTTCATCTCCATATTTGGTTTACAAAGGGATATAAATATTAATTTATTTAGTTTTCCTTTAATACCCTTTCATTAATTCCATGATGATTTACATGTTTGGGATAGAAGTTGAAAATTTGGAAATAAAAAGAGGGTATAACCGTCCAAACATTATCCTAGGAAAGCAAATTTATTCCGAAGGGGAGGCTTGGGAATAGCTTTCCCAAGTCAATGGGAATATCATTCCCACCTAAGCCCCTCCTAATTCTCAATCCTAAACATATCAAACATGGGTAAGAAATTCAAAACCTATTCCCAAGCCACAAAAACTTGAACCAAACGCCCCATAAGGGACAAAATTTATATGGAGGAACATATTTAATTTCTAGTCGATTTTTAGTTTAGGTCGGGACCCGAATTTCAAACCCGAACCTAGACTGACCTTGACTTTAACTCCTCATAAAACTGAGAACCGTTCGAAATATTTAAAATGGAACAAAAATTGATAATTCAATTCGGGTCTCATTGGTTATCGGTTTTAAACCATTATGGTAATCCCAATTCATGTCTTTGATATTGGATGTTATAGTGTGACACGAAATTTATCTACTCTACTCTACTATAATGTCAATAAAAATTATAACTTTTTAAAGGAAAAGAAATGTCAAGGAATTGATTTTCTTTCCCTTCCATTTCGCGAACCAAACAAGGCCTAAGCATAAGCATGATCAACAATCAATATCAAATGTTGACAAGAGCTTACTTAGTTGATAGATAACCAAGTCGATTTCAATTTTTTTTAATCATGTTCCAATATCAAATGTTATTAGTAAGAAAGGAAGGGTGGGAGGAGATCGTTAGGAAGACCACCATAATTGGAATATGCTCAAACACTAGTCCATTTATTTTTTAATGTCTGCATTATATTATTTTTTGGGCACATAATATAGTAAAATATTGGGATACAGACCGTACCAGCCATGGCCTAATACATATTATAACGAACTAATTCGGTATAATTTCTAAGCGAAGGATCTAAACATGTCTCATATTTGGTTGCATATAAATAAAATATATGAAATATTTTTTACAATTAATATTTATTTATTTTTTTAATGGTAGTCTTGGGAACAAACAAAAACTGCCTGAATAATGTTAGTGTTTTTGCCTTTGGACTAGGAAAGATAGTCCCACATCGGCTACACCAAATGGTGAGTAGCTCAATATAATGCATTGCTTGTGTTGAGGTGAGCACATGAGGTGTGGTGGGGTACAAGTGTGTGCCATGTGGGAGTATTTTCCTAGAAGGAAAAAGGATTAATTCCAACAAGGATGCAAGTTGATTTTTGTTGTGCGGACTCAAACTCGGATACGGACTCCATGATGTCTTGTACATGCACGAAAGTGTTCGAGGGGGAGACGTGGACTGGCACACTTCTATGCTGATTGTGGGATGATCTAAAATATCAAACTCTATTTTTGAGTATTGGTATTTTAGTCCCACATCGGATAGGAGAAGAGGTGAAGTCTCAACTCCAATCTATAAATAGAACCCCTTGGCCTCCTTTGAAAGATGCACCAAGAAGAGAGTTAAGGGAGTCTGTAAAGTCCAGGAAGCCCGTTCAAGTATCAAATATTGACTTACGAGCGTTCCAGAAGTTCTTCGTGAACTTGTTGGTTCCTGGAAGCAGATCGTGTTGGGACGAATCATGCTTTGAGCAACGGTGATCTTAATCACCCAGCAAGAACCTTTCCTCTTCTTCTTTCTTTCTTCTCCTTCATCTGAGTTGTAACTCAGTTTTGTCCGTCAGCAACTGCGATTGCGAGGAAGAACATAAGATTTATTTTCTGATTATTGTTGCTTTTGTAATCAGATTCATATTATAGTGTTTCTATTGGATCTCGAGAATAATCAGAAGTAGAAAGTTTGTTTGAACCTCTGATCTCGATATTGAGTCTACCATCTTTGATCAAGCCCTGAGACTAACAATCTCAAAGCAAGATCCTTGTAGATGGAGAACTCTCATGCTTCTCGCATCGATACCAGCTTTAACAAGTTGGAGAAATTCGACGAAGAACATTTCCAAATCTGGAAGAGGAAGGTCACCCTTAATCTTCAACTCGTGGACGTAGACCATGTGTTGATTGAGGATGAACCGACGATTCCAAAAGGAGGAACTGTCGATGCTATTGCTGCTGCACTCGTCAAGCAGAGCAAATGGAAGAGAGAAAACAACATCTGTAAACTGCTGATTCTCAATTCTATGGAAGTCTTTCTGGCAGAGTCATATTCCAAAAAGGTGAAGGCCAAAGAGATCTGGGATTCTTTGGGTAAGCTATATAAAGATGATGAGAACAGGTCCAAAATCTTCATCGTCGAGAAGTACCACAAGTGGCTCTTCGAAGACGAGATGGCAATGCTACCTCAAGTAAAGTTGCACCAGAAGTTGGATGACGAAAAGATGCCCTTCGTCGACAAGTTTATCATTGGAGGGATAGTCTCGAGACTTTCTGCTGGTTGGAGCAACTTATATGCTAGAATGCATCGAAAGAAACTGTACATTAGCTTGGAAGATCTTCTACAAGAGATCTACGTTGAGGACGAAATATGATCTCAACAGAATATGGACTCTCTGTCCAAACAACTGGTTAAGGCCAACTTGGTGCAGACAAGAGAGTTCAAGGGGAAGCAGGTGGCTTCTCATCACAAGAAGAAGGACTCCACTAATTTAAAAGTGAACGGTCCTTCGTTCAAGCAACAGAAGTCCAAGTCCCACGTGACTTGCTTCAACTGTGACAAGAATGGCCACTACATAAGTGAATGCAAATCCAAGCCCAAACCAAAATAGCAGGTATAGCTAAATTTGGTTATTTTGATTACTTAACTTGGTTGCTATTGTTGCACAGGTTGAGTTAGCTAGCGTGGTAGTTGACTAGTGGTCTGACACTAGTGCATCTGACCACGTGTGCTCTCAAAGGAGCTGTTCACCAAGGACGAGCCATGTTATGACGAAGGTCTCGATGGCGAACATATATCTAGCAGAAGTTCTGAAGATCGAGACAGTGGTTATTAACCACCGATAAGGATACTGGAATGCGTGTTGCACGTACCCGAGATTTTTTGGCGATCTGATCTCAGAAAGTCTGTTATCTGATACAGACTTGAAAGATGGACATTCGTACTAACCAGATGGTAATTTCTTGGCGAGGAACATGCTTCAAAAAGATATTCGATACTGAAGGAATGTTCGAACTTCTGCTGATGGCGATGAAGTTACTTCATTGAGTGGACTGAGAGTTATTCTATGACAGAAGCAGACTCAAGCTGTCCTACCGGGACCTTAGAATGTGGGGGTAAGAAGGTGGAGGATTTTAAGGTCTGTGCATATACAAGACTGTTGGAAAGCTGCTCAGACGATTGAACTAAAGTACTGATCATCTGGAGTTAGTACATTCAGATATCTGTGACTTTTATCAATTCTCCACAGAGGCCGGTTCGAAGTGTTTCTCGAAGTGCACGTTCGCATGACTTCTCAAGTAGAAGGATACAGCATTCGAGTAGTTCAGAGACTTCAGGGCTGAAGCTGAACGTTAAACCGATCCACAACTACTCAGAAGTGATCGAGGTGTAGAGTATAGGTCTCATAAATTTGCATCGTTCTGCAAAAAACATGAAATCATCAATGAGAATACTGCTCCGTATTCTCCTCAATCTAACGGGGTAGCAGAAAGGAGGAACAGAACGTTGACAGAAATGATAAACTCAATGCTGCTAACTACGGGTCTTCCAAAATGTTAATGGGGAGAAGCTGCATTGACGACCACTTTTATTCTAAATAGAGTGTCGTATGCAACTTCGGACGAAACTCCTCATGAACTCTGGTTCAAAGTCAGACCTAACTTGAATGTCATTCGAGTATGGGGGTCTCTGGCTTATGTGAAGCTCCCAGATCTGAATATTCAGAATCTGGGGACTAGGACTACGAAGACGATCTTCTTGGGGTATGTCGAGAAGAGTGATGCTCGAAGATTTCTTGATATTGAGTCAAATTATATCATCGAATCTCGTAAAGACATTTTACAAGGCACAAGAATATTGTTCTTACGGATAAACCGGAGAATAATAAGGGTGCGCAAGAAACTGAAGTTTTCAATAAAGAAGTAGTCCAAGAAGATGTTGTTGTTGAAACAACGGTTGAACCAGAACTCGCTGAGCCGTCGTCGAAGCGAGCGAGGAGGCCGAAGAACTTCGAAGATGACTTCATCACCTATCATGTGGAAGCAGTTCCGCTTACCTATGATGAGGTGATGAAGACCAGAGATGATGTTTTCTGGAAGGAGGCGATTGACAATGAAATTGATTCCATCACCTCAAATAATACTTGGGTGTTGGTTGATCTTCCTGAAGGAGCGAAACCCATCGGATGCAAATGGATGTTCAAGAAGAAGATAAAAGCAGATGGAACTATTGACAAGTTCAAGGCCAGGTTGGTGGCCAAAGGGTTTTCTCAGAAGCAGAGAATCGATTACTTTGACACGTATGCTCCAGTAGCCCGGATGACCACCATCAGAATGTTGATTGCTCTCGCAACGATACATAATATGGTAATACATCAGATGGATGTGAAAATGGCATTCCTGAATGGCGAGCTGACCGAAGAGATCTACATGCAACAGCCATAAGGGTTTGTCGTCAAAGGTCTTGAAGACAAAGTCTGCAAGTTGGTGAACTCTCTGTACGGTTTAAGGCAAGCTCCCAAAATATGGCATGAGAAATTTGACAAAGTCATAAGGTCAAATGGCTACAGGGTCAGTGAAACAGATATGTGTGTCTATACAAAGTTTGTTGACGGAAGAGGAGTCATCGTTTGTCTATACGTGGACGACATGCTAATCCTAGGTACGGATATAAGCTGTGTCACAGAGACAAAGAAGTTTCTCTCGACGAATTTCTGTATAAAGGACTTGGGGGATGCTGATATTATCTTGGGACTCAAGATCATCCGGACAGACACTGGATTAGCGTTGTCACAGTCTTATTATGTTGAGAAGATGATCACTCGTTACGGGTATCAGGATCTTCCAGGGATCGATACCCCATACAAGTGTGATCTGAAACTGAAGCCTAATTCAAGGGAAAGGGTCAGGCAGCTGGAGTATGTAAGCGTAATCGGGAGTTTGATGTATGCTACTACTGCCACAAGGCCTGACATAGCTTTCGCTGTGAGAATGCTGTATCGTTTCACGAGCAACCCAGGCATTGAGCACTGGAAAACTGTGAAACGGGTTATGAGATATCTCAAAAAGACTCAGACATATGAACTGCACTACAGCGGAGATCCGTCGGTAGTAGAAGGCTCCGTAATGCCAGCTGGTCCTCAAAAGTGGAGAGCGAGAGGTCCACAGGTGGATACATTTTTACAATGGGTGGAGCTACTATATCGTGAAAATCGAAGAAGCTGAATATGCTCTCGCCGTCATCCATAAAATTTGAGTTTTTTGCACTTGATACTGCAGCGGAGGAAGCAGAATGGCTTCGGGAGCTCATGTATGATCTTCCAGTGGTTGGGGCACAAATACCGGGGATATCGATATACTGCGACAACCAGGCGACTGCGACGGTGGCATCAAATGACCTCTTCAACGGGAAGAAGAGGACTATACGGTTGAAGCACAGGACAATACACGATCTCATCAAGAGGGGTGTTATTACAGTGATTGATGTTCGAAGTCAGGAGAACCTGGCTGATCCGTTCACCAAGGGCCTCAAGCGCCAGCTGGTCGATGACACAGCTTGTAAAATGGGCTTGAAGGCATTCTGATATTGTGTTATTACATTCCTACCATAAAGTTTTATGCTATTAGTTCAAAGAGAAATCTACTAGGCATCTAGCTTTTGGTTCAAGGGAGGACTATTAACCGGAAGAATATCAGGAACGGTGGGTACTTGTCCTCTGTGGCAAGGAGAGGTTATGGACCTACAACCACTGTTGTCTACTATTATTTTCTCCGAAAAACGAATCCCTGTAGGAAGGTTGGCATAAATGCCTTAATGAGTTCTCAGGCAGAGTGAATGCCTGGAGTGCTTTACAGGAAGCACGGAAGTGCAGCACTACAAGGAGTGTAACTCCATGCTACAGTGAGGTGACTTCACCACAAGGTTTCCAGGTAGGGGTAATACCTCGACTTTGTAAGCCAAGTCACAGCGGAGTAGCACCGCAAATAGGCAGGTAGCCTAATGCTGTATGATAATCGTAATAAAGAGAGGTAGACAGCACTATAAAGAGGACGATGCCCTCATGTTACAGTAGCATGACACCATGAAGAGGTACCAGGTAGGGAAAGTCTCGGATTTGCGAGCCATGTCATAGCGGCATAACACCGCACGGAAGCGCAAGGCTTCATGCTGTGTAGTTTGGCACTACAAAGAGGCCTGTGACCTCATGCTACAGTAGTATGACACTACGATGAGGTACCCAGGTGGGGTAAAGCCTCGGCTTTAAGCCATGTCATAGCGGCGTAGCACCGCAAAGAAGCGCAATGCTTCAAGCCATGACTCTTTATAAAGAACTCACCTATAGTGTATGGACAGAGATATCAGGCCGTCTCTTGAGGGTAAACTTGTAGACGCCCAAAATTATACACTGAAACCAGACTGGCACAAGGCCTTTAATGTGCAGCCAGAAGCACAGTTGATGTCATTATGTGAGTAGGAAGAATTACAGTTATGGTGCAGAATTCAAGGCTTAGTCCATTCTTGTATCATGCTGTTATTTAACCTATGCGGAAAGATTCAAGTCGTAGCGACATCTCTCCTAATGCATGATGGACAGTCACTGTGGGGAACGCTCAACCCATATATTGAGATATGTGGGGGAATTGTTGGTATTTTTGCCTTTGGACTAGGAAAGATAGTCCCACATCGGCTACACCAAATGGTGAGTATCTCAATATAATGCATTGCTTGTGTTGAGGTGTACACATGAGGTGTGATGGGACACAAGTGTGTGCCATGTGGGAGTATTTTCCTAGAAGGAAAAAGGATTAATTACAACAAGGATGTAAGTTGATTTTTGTTGTGCGAACTCGGACTCGGACACGGACTCCAGGATGTCTCGTACATTCACGGGAGTGTTCGAGGGGTAGGCGGACTGGCACACTTCTATGCTGATTGTGGGATGATCTAAAATATCAAACCCTATTTTTGAGTATTGGTATTTTAGTCCCACATCGGATAGGAAAAGAGGAGAAGTCTCAACTCCACTCTATAAATAGAGCCCCTTGGCCTCCTTTGAAAAATGCACCAAGAAGAGAGTTAAGGGAGTCTGTAAAGTCCAGGAAGCCCATTCAAGTCTCAAATATTGACTTACGAGCGTTCCAGAAGTTTTTCGTGAACTTGCTGGTTCCTGGAAGCAGATCGTGTTGGGGCGAATCTTGCTTTGAGCAACGGTGATCTTAATCACCCCAGCAAGAACCTTTCCTCTTCTTCTTTCTTCTTTCTTCTTTCTTCTTTCTTCTCCTTCATCTGAGTTGTAACTCAGTTCTGTCCGTCAGCAACTGCGATTGCGAGGAAGAACGTGAGATTTATTTTCTGATTATTGTTGCTTTTGTAATCAGATTAATATTATTGTGTTCCTATTGGATCTCGAGAATAATCAGAAGGAGAACATTTGTTTGAACCTCTGATCTCGACATTGAGTCTACCATCTTTGATCAAGCCCCGGGACTAACAAATAATGCCGTTCTCCAAACTGAAAGAAACTTTCATTGACAGAAGAAAACACACAACCTACCCATAATATCATAATTAAAAAAATATAAGTACATCGTAAACATAATTAATTTTTATGTGAAAAATTTAGACGAAAAAAAAAAGTTATGGTAGGAGTCTGATCCGAAAGAAAAAACTCTACTAAGAATTTTTTAAAAAAGGTATACCGACTAATTTAGGAACTTTTCCACCTATCAAATAACGGAACACCACAACACTTGAAATAGATGTAAATAAATTACAAGAGAAGAAATAGAATATTGAAGACGAGAAAGTACCGTTGAAGAATTCCTCGACTAATATCTTTTTTTTTCAAATAAATCTCAGTAACTTCGAAACCCTCCTTCATCTACTTGAAAATTGCACCTTCGACAAACCCTCTTATTTCTTGTTGTTATGATGATACTAGGGTTAGTAAACTCTTATTTAAGTCCCTATAATTTTTAGATAACTTGTACCGTCGATCATGATCCAACGATATTGATTAAACATACGAACTGGACCTTCAGTCCCGACAACAATATGTTGTTGGTATACCAACGATGTACCGCAAAATCGTTCTAGAACAACAACATCGATATACTGCACCATACAAGATGAAAGTTATGTGGCCGAATTTTATGCTGGTGGTAAACCGACGGTGTACCACTCAGTCTGTCCGGCTCCACGTAAACATTTGACATGAACTCGGAACGAGCCTCTCCTGTCACTATCGACTTCACGAGCTTCTTCGACACACTGATGATATTATCGCACTTCGAGGATGTTCTTCATATAGATTATAAATTCCACCCAACATGAACAGATATAATTGACGCAATAGTCATGGTAACGACTTCGTACAATACAACATCTTTTGCTATGGTAAAAAGAAGGGATATTTAGACTTTGGGTATCAAATAAGTTAGAAAATTTACGTTTGGGTCTCCATGGTAGACATAATTAGTATTTAGGTCTGCAATAAGTTCGAATATTTGTGTTTGCGTCTCTATAATAGATATAATTAGTGTTTGGGTCTTGGACTAAATAAGAAAAGGTAGAAAAAAAACAAAAAAAACGAATAAAAACCAAAAAAGGATTAAAAAGGGGAAAACGAGAAAATGGGGAAAAGAGAAAAAATGACTAAAGAAACGAAAACATAATAAAAATAAAAAAAATTTAAAAAACTAAAAGAAAAGAAATGGCACATAAAAAGAAGAAGAAAAAGTTTGTTCAAGCAAATAAAATATACCCACCTATTCTTGGGGATATAATTTTCATATTTTGTGAGTAAATTATTTATTCGGGTATTCGTAATTTTCATGAATATTTTTTTAAACCTAAACCAAACGTGAGAATTGCTTTCCCATAATAAATTTGTCCGATCCGACAAATTTATTTCCGAAAATTACGAATGTCGGGACAAATTTATTCCCACAATAAATTTATTCTCATTTTTTTCATTTTTTTTCTTTCATTTTTTTTCACTTTTGTTTCTTATTTTATTTTATTATTCTGCATTTTTATGGTTTTTTAATTTTTTCATTTTTTTAGTTAGGTTTTGACAGTTAACCGTTAGTCATGATTCAAACAATAATTATGATTATTATAGAAACAAAACACAAATATTCTAACTTATTGGAGACATGAATGCTAATTATTTTATCGTGAAAATGTTAGAAATTATTGTGCCCTGTCGATTCATGAGATAAAGAACATAAATTAAATTGCGGAAGCGTACCTGAATCCATTTCTAGGCTTGATGGATCTTGAAGCGGTCGTCCTTTTTATGAGGTTAGATCTTCCAACTTGCTACGACCCTTAATGACAAAGATGAATCCAAATTATTTGTCCCTCTCTTTCTGTTGATGGGGATGCAGAAGAGAAAAAGAGAAACCTCTCTTTTGGTGGCCGTATAAGTTGGGGACCATAACCCTAATGAATACATATATTTATATGTTTTGATATTTCTAATTTGGCCTCTCATCAAATTAGAATTATCTTCCGTATCTACACATTAATTCCATGACAATTATACCCTTAAGCCAATTTTCAAATAGACCACTTTAATTTGGCTTAATTATTTAGATAGCCCAAACACAATTAATTTTACATGTGTGGCCCCTTAATTATTGAATAATTCCAACAATCTCCCACTGGGCCACATATGTAACCTTATAATTGTGTTAACCTTAGTGAGCTCATAAATTGCTATCTTAATCCTTAGGATATATCCGGAAAATCTCGTCCATTAACCATATCAATATAGGATCAAAGTGGCATTCTTCACATATAGTGTAACTAAACCACCAATGGTCACATATAACAATATAGCTAAACGACATAGATCAATCATGGATGCGTAGCATAGAAATTACACGCAATTAGATCAATACATGTCTATTTCCAACTGGTCCTCCTTAACTTTAGTGAGATCAATACTTTAACATAATAAAAACAGAATGAACTGAATTTCCATATATCTGATCAGATAAATATCCAAAATACTTTAATACATAAATGTGTCAAAAACCAAACAGCACCCAAATACATAAAATACAAACTCCCACTGTATTACCATATTCTTAATTAAGATAACACCCATATGAGCAGTATGCTCATGAAAGACCCTGGGCGATAATGCTTTTGTGAGCGGATCCGCTAACATGGAGTTTATCCTAATGTACTATATGGACACTTTTCCCATTCTGAATTCTTTTCTTCACAACTAAAAATTTTATTCCAACATCCTTTGACTTATACAAGTTCTTGTTGTTATTAGAATACATTACTGCTGATTTATTGTCACACCATAATTTTATGTGGTCTTTCGATACCGTACTGTAGGTGTAGTGCCCCGTCCCGCTCAGTCAATCGGAGGAATCAGAACGCAAACAGCGTTCAAACTTAGCCTTGCAACGGCTGCTCGGAGACGTCGCTCGGTCGAGGCGACCGCTCGCTCAGGTAGGGTAGTTTCGGTGAACTCGCCTCATCTTTGCCTTCACTTAATAAATTGTCACGACCCGTACCCTAGAGTAAGGGCACGAGACGTGGGTACGTCCAGCCTACGCCGCAGTGTCGGCGGTAGAACGCTGTCCTAGGTCACAACATCTAACAATATAAAGCTAAACAGTTTATACTCTCCGAATGGGGGTGACATAGCAGTAAATAAACTCAATCACAGCTAAGGAAGAAGAAGCACGATATGATATAGAACTCAAAGGAAATACAGATGATCAGAAAGTCTAAGATAACAACTCAGCAATATCCAGAATACAAGGTCTCAGCTACTGATAATGAAGGAATATATACAACTCAGATCTCAAGACAGAATATGAAGTCTAGCTAAACCAGTCTCAAGACAACATAAGAAAGATAAGCCTAACTAAGCTAGTTTAGGCAATGGGGGTAATGTCCTCAGCTAGAGCTGGGTCCTCCTGAGATTCCAGCTCACAAATGTCGTCTAGGGCTGCCCTATAGAAGGTATCCACACAGGCCTCCTCCTCGTCCTCTGTAATATTTTTAACAGGTCCAGTCAGGATAGGAGCGAGCACAATACTTCTCAACAGTTCATAGCAGGTTAGAAAATAAAATCATGCAGTAAAGTAAGATACAGGTACTGAAAGAAATACAGTATGTAAACAGAGAGAGAACTGTAATAGAAATATCTACTATACATAGAGAACTAACAGTGGCTAGTGAGTCAGAGTGCAATATAGACATGTAAATGGCATAGGATGATTCTGATGCTACACTATGGAATGATTCTGATGCTACACTACTTGGATATTATTTACATGTCCACTTCTACTCTCCCGAACCCCAATCAATACACAAGGATCCAACCAGATTATGTTATGATTCCATGCAACGGCCCCCGAAGGGTGGTACATGGTAGTCCCATAAATAGGGATTCTAGGAAGCCCAATAAATGGGAGGATTCATGGAAGACTCTGTGATCATGAGAGTACATGTCACAAGTGATTCAATGAACCAATGAAGCATAGTGATATGCCATGTAAGTGAAACGCACAGAACATGAAGTACCCGATGCTCCCTGAAGGGATAACATCTCAAGAAGGGATCCATATAATACTAATCCTGTGACCAACGTGACAGTATCAAGTAAGGTAATTTAAAGCAGGAAAATAATTCTAAGCAGGATAAGAAATGATCAGAGAATGTACTCGCCTAGTATCTGAGTGTCCGGATGAAATGTACTGTCCAAAGAGAGGTGTCTGGCTCCTAATCAAAATAGCACAAGTCACAACAAGTCTAAAATGATAACAAGATGCAATTTAATGCATTCTAGATGAATCTAGGTCAAACTAGGCCAAAGTCAACTCTTGGTCAACTCTGGTCAACCCTAGAAGTCAAACTATGTCAACTATGGTCAAACTAGGTCTAGCAAGTCTAAATTAGGTCAACAAGTCATTCTAGGCTAATCAAGTCTTACTAGGCCTAGCCAAGCCTAGACTTAGTACACCAACTCAACTCAAGGCACTAGGACCACATAGCATATATATACATATATATTCAATACACTCACTAATTTATATATACATAGCAAATTATATCAAGCATTCATTCACTTACAAGTATCTATACTAGATACATATATATATTACATATACCTATTACATATATATATATATATATATATATATATATATATATATATATATATAGGAAGATAGAAAGATAGAGAGTGAGTGTGTGTATGTGTGTGTCAAGAGTGTGTAAACTAGAGTGTGTGTCACAGCTATAGGTGTAGACATGTGTGTAAAAGAGAATCAAGAATGTGTGTGTGAAGAGTGAGAGGCAATGTGTGTGTGATAGGATGTGTGTGTGTCTATGTGTCAACAGAGTGTGTGTGTGTGATAGACAATGAGGAAAACAGTGTACCTACAAGACAGTAAGTCCTAAAACTAACTCAGATTTCAGTTGAACAAGGAGCATGGGAGAATACCAAAACAGTCCCAGGTTTGCTATTTACAGTTTAACAAGGTTCAGTTATTGGAAAGAATAACTCAGTTAAGGACATGGAAATCAATCCTCAGGTTTTGTGTAGGTGTGTGTTCACAGGAACATGTGTGTTCCAGTGGAGGGAAGACATGAAAACAGTGTGGGTTCACTTATACAATATGTTAACAGTGACAGTACAAAAATGGAAAGGAAACCAATTCAGTCTGAAAATGGGAAAGGGAAATCAGTTCCCAGGTTTTAAATCAAACAGTGAAACATAAGGAACTCGTCATAAGGAACTCAGATTTCATTTCAAAACTCCCATCACATAAACTCTAATATAACATGTATGAAATGTGTGTAAGCTATCATTGAACTAGAATCTAATCATTTGAATTAAGGATAGGCATGATACTACATGTATCAGAAAACAGGAACCCAATCATGCAGTTCGATCATGTAATCAATCTAAAACTGAGAATTTAATCTAAACCATGATGTCTAATATGAGAGATCAATCAATCGTAAACTAATTAGCATGTAGGATATAATGGATAGCTAAATACATAAATTAAAACAGTGAACTAAATCGAATTTAACACCCCTTTCCATTATATGACAGTGAACCACAAAATACATGAGAATTCAGTTAACCATAAATCCCAGGTTTAGCATATTACTGATTTCAACAAAATCTCAGTTAAAAGAAAAGGAATTCAATTCAGTATATTCTCAGGTTACACATTTCAGATGTTTTGAAAACAGTTCAAACATTTCCTTCCATTTCGAAATCCAACTAATCCCAGTTTTTATTTATGCAAATTTCAGGTTATCACAGAGAGGGAAGAACTCAGTAAATACCAATTTAAACCCCTTTTCTAGAGTGAAATCAACATATCAAGAAGACAATAGAACATAATTAGCTAACTCGAATTCTCAGGTTTGTCAAACAGTGTTCAAGAGTGAGGGCTGTGTGTAATCTGAAAACAGTGAACCAACACATTGTATAGGAATTAACATAGTGATTAGTCACCAAGTTTCAGTGAGTAATTCATAGGAATTGACAGTTTTTCGAAAAACCCAGTTTTCACATTTTAATCCTGAAAACTCTTTCGAAATTCCAATGCTTGACCACATAACCTAATCTATCATGCCAATACAATCTAGCAATAACTAAATCATATATATAAATCTAACTTGTCAATTTAATCAGCACAATTTCAGTTTAAATAGGAATAAATCCCAGACTGTGTATCAGCCAAGGGTTTACATATCCATTTACTCATTAATCAAGACCTATCCTAGCATGTATAATGAACCAACAGAGATTAGGAAAAGTTAGGACATGATTTAGCATACAATTTAATCACTAAAATCAGAAACTAAATACAGGAAAAGTGAACTGGTGCAGTCACTGATACTCAGTGTATCAGTCGACTGGAAAATCCAAAACCACATTCGATTTTCCAATTCATTTTAGCAATTTAAGAAGAACATTAGGTTGGTAATTAACAAGTTTTATGTACACGGGTCACACACTCAAAATTGTGTCCACAAACGTGACACAATGTGTCCAAACATCACACGAACCCAATAGTGTTCTGTACATGCACAGAAGAGAACCCGTGCACGCACAAATACGTGTCTGATACGACACGAGGACTCGTGCAACTTGGAGAGCCTCGTGTCAGTGTTCACCCCAATGTGTGTGTCAAAAATCTCGTGTTCAAGTGGCGTGTCCAGAGAGTAATTGTCCCCGAGTAGCAGGGGACGCAGCACGCTGCGCGCGCGCACGTGCACCCGCGTGTGCACGTGTCCATAACGACTCGACACGACACCAAAATAATCCCAGTACCACAGAAATCGATCAGCGAGACAAAAATACTAATTCTTATTCAAATACAAATCGAAATCTCGATCGAAATGCCCTTTGTGGCATTTCGTCGAACACCTACGCTGTTCACTGATACGTGTCCGATATGGACACGTACAGGACACAAAATCGAGCAAACCCTATTCCTACAGCACAAGGACACCTAGGACTTGGTATACATGTAAGGAAACCCTAATTTTAATGGTGGAAATAGAAATATACCTATGTGTGTTCTTCAACACAAAAGCTTCTTCAAAGGGGATCTCCAAAAGCCACCCAACTTCTCCAAATTGATTCAATCTTGAAATTTCTCAATAACAACAGCAAGTAAACTAATTTAGAGCCTATTGCAATTGGTTTGTGTGGAAAAGGAATTGAAATAGAATTTCTAGGATTTAATGAAGATGGAGACTCACCTCTTTCTAAAACTTGCAAATATTCCTAATGGAGGCTAGCCCTAATTTCTAGGAGCATTAAATAGGGGGATAGGCTTGGCCGGCCATGGGCTGGGCTAGGGCTAGTTTCACTTGGTGTTGGGCTTTGGACCTCTAATGCTTTAAGTCATAAGTCATGACTTGTGAAATCACAAGCCATCCCTAATCAATTTAAATCCTAATTCCTCCTAATAAATTCTAATGAGTTAAATGTCACTAACTTAGGTCAAGCTAGGGTTCCATAACCTAACCAAATAGTCATGACCTAGGTTAGCCTCTAGGACAGTCTCCTAAGTCAACATTAGCCAAATTCAAATATAGCACCAAATCAAATATACTAAAAATCACTGAAAATTCTAATAATTATAATTAATACTAATTAATTCCAAATAATTCCCAAAATTACAAAAATGACTAAAATACGCTCAATATAGAAATGATTTATGAATACCCTAATCACATGGCTAGGCTCTAGGTCAACAGTCTCTAAGGTTACACGAGCCAAACACCAAAATCATAAGTCATGATCTAAAATAGTTTAAAAAAATGATTTTAAAAATTATCGAGAATTATATCATGATTTAAATATCATTATTAAAAGACTAAAATTATAAAATTTCAAAATTACCCTCATTTTAGAAAACTGGGTGTTACAATCCTACCCACCTTATAAAAATTTTGTCCTCGAAATTAAGATGGTCGCACCCCCTTCTAGGTCAACATAGTCAAGGGTCAATCACTAGTCAATTTCTCAACATCCTAGTACTGGGTCATCAGCTGGTCAACTTCTTAGGACTTTACCTATGTTAGCTTCCTAAGTGTTGGCAACCAGAATTTAGCAGAAAGAGATACTCTATAATAGGCTAGCTCTTAACTTCCCAATCCTATCAAGTCACTCATAACTAAGTACCTACAAGCTGAGCACACCAAACCTAAATACCACATATATATGTTCAAAAACAATAATCCATCACATGTATCCTAAGTATATCATCTGTTTATGTATATGACTGGTCAACCAAGGGTTTAAGTAGACTATACTTATAAGGGACTGAAACAATTGCTTAGAACTAGGCTAAGGATGAATGGTCTGAATCATCAGGGTAGGCAAAAGGGTATGATGCTAAGGAGATTAAAATTATAAGCTAAAGGACAGGACATTGGTCCACTTGTAAAGTCAAAGTGAAGGGAAACCTACACATGGAAAATGAACTAATGCTCAGGTAGAGGCTTAGAAGACTGAACTAACAATGAAAGAATGGGTTTGGACATGTATCTGGACAGATGGGCTAACCAGGTATCATGTGTTTCTAAGAATAAAGGGGACAGAATAATGATCAAGGGAGAACTCTTATTAACAACCCACATTATACTCTAATATATACAACTGTCCAAGTGGACTGAACAACCATGCCCAAGAAAAAGTTTAAACTCCACTATACGGCAGGTACTGCAGGTTAATGAAGGGTATTACAAGGCCATCAATAAGTAATATGCTAAGAGATGCAGTATGTCACCATGCACAGAAGTAAGGATGAGTGCATGGTGAGTGCAGACCTCTAATATGCATGATACTGACTCTCCAGATGTGCAGGATATGATAAGTGGTTGATGGTTATATTGGTGAGTCAATAATTTGGGGTCTGAACAATGGTCCAGTGAAATCTATGATGCAACATGGTAGGTATTGAAAGTTGAGTGCAGAGAACAACTTGTACAAGTCTGAACCAAGGGAACAGGGTATCTAGTGAAGGGTCTTCACACTGCCTATAAAGGTTGATCAACAAGACTGAACTCAACACAAGGAGAACTTACTAAAATAGGAAGTGGACCAATATAGGCTAACAACATGTCAATAATCCTATACAACAATGATCTATAGGTACCAACCAGCCCATATCCCATATGCCAATATCATCTGCAACCTATCTATATATATATAGACCTCTCAGTCTTAGGTGAACTGCAACTATACTCAAGGACAGGCTCTGGTCGTGGGTGTCTCACTGGAAAAGGTAAGGAAAGTAATAACAATCATGAAGGCTGTAAGGCATACTAACATCCTATGTGTAAACTAGTTGGTATTATAAATAACGAAAAAACATCTACAATGGGTTACTATTCTAATACCAATAATAACTATCCTCTCTAGGGTACAGACACTCTACAAGTCGTCATATCATTATACTATGAAGGAACCACCTATGAACAAGCTCTACAAAACTAAATATCCCTACTCCTAAGTTATTTACAACAACAGAAGGGTATGATGTTTAAAACCTTCTCAAGATACAATCTGTTAATCATAAGCGTCGGTCCAAAATCATGTTGACCAGAGTCTTCGTCATGCTAGTGAGCAAGGCTACGATAATCACAGAGTCCTTGACTAAGGTACATACCTCTAGGTTCATGGTATTTAAAATTTTTGCATTGCCGCATGCGACGACAAAAACCTTAAATTCCCATACCCAAAAAATACATCCAAAATCTGACTACGTGTCCTCACTATGCCAACTAACATGACTGTCGAAGATTCTAGACCCATGATTTTAGGTGACCTAGCCCACATGATTTTCTTAGAAGAAAAACAACATAACAAAAGAGCAATATGACAAAAATTAATCAATCAGCAAGGAACAGATGGAATCGGATTTTAAGATAGTTATAAAAGACAAGTGCGGGAATGGAATCGAGAAGAACAAAACTTGCAGCAAGATCTCCAATGGTCTGTGCATCCTCGACTGTCCTGACGATAGCTCGTCCTGCTGGTTTCTCCTGGTCTGCTGCTGATGCTGCATGAACCGCTGGTACTGAGAGAAATCGGAAATGACGAGAAAAAGTCTCTGTACAGACAGAGGTGCACCTCCAATGTAGCAGAAATGCCAACCTGAGTCGACACAACAGGAGCTACGGTCTCGAGGCCTTGATGAACAGGACGAGAGGTGGCCAGCCTCTCGATAGTATTCCCCGAACCGGAGCGATGAGATCGCGTCTCCATAACCATCATGAAGACAGATCAAAACAAGAAACAATTTCTGAGATTGAAGCAAAAATTCAAGGGAGGACAGTTTATATTCAAGGGAAGTTAATAATCAATAATTTAGATAAAAGGAATCCGATTAAGAGTTTTCCTATTGTGATTGAGTATCCTAAAATATCCTAATCCTACTGCAGGCTGTAGTGATACTCTAGTTCGAATACCACTACATAAACTCGACCTGCATGAGCCACCACTAAAAACGTGTCATGACCCGCACCCTAGAGTAAGGATACGAGACGTGGGTACGTCCAGCCTACGCCGCAGTGTCGGCGGTAGAACGCTGTCCTAGGTCACAACATCTAACAATATAAAGCTAAACAGTTTATACTCCCCGAATGGGGGTGACATAGCAGTAAATAAACTCAATTATAGCTAAGGAAGAAGAAGCACGATATGATATAGAACTCAAAGGAAATACAGATGATCAGAAAGTCTAAGATAACAACTCAGTAATATCCAGAATACAAGGTCTCAGCTACTGATAATGAAAGAATATATACAACTCAGATCTCAAGACAGAATATGAAGTCTAGCTAAACCAGTCTCAAGACAACATAAGTAAGATAAGCCTAACTAAGCTAGTCTAGGCAATGGGGTAATGTCCTCAGCTAGAGCTGGGTCCTCCTGAGAGTCCAGCTCACAAGTGTCGTCTAGGGCTGCCCCGTAGAAGGTATCCACACAGGCCTCCTCCTTGTCCTCTGTAATATTTTTAACAGGTCCAGTCAGGACAGGAGCGAGCACAATACATCTCAACAGTTCATAGCAGGTTAGAAAATATAATCATACAGTAAAGTAAGATACAGGTACTGAAAGAAATACAGTATGTAAACAGAGAGAGAACTGTAATAGAAATATCTACTATACATAGAGAACTAACAGTTGCTAGTGAGTCAGAGTACAATATAGACATGTAAATGGCATAGGATGATTCTGATGCTACACTGTGGAATGATTCTGATGCTACACTACTTGGATATTATTCACATGTCCATTTCTACTCCCCCGTACCCCAATCAATACACAAGGATCCAACCAGGTTATGTTATGATTCCATGCAACGGCCCCCGAAGGGTGGTACATGGTAGTTGTCATGCCCCGCTCCCGTAGGAGCGATCGTCCTCGCTAAGACGTGATGCCGCACGATCCTAGATTGCGCTCGTACAAGGCAGGTTCCATAACGGCCGATTACAGCGGCGGCGATAGGGTCGTCGTACAGAAGTCCCAAGCAGATACATTGAATATGCAGCGAAAATTTAGAACAAGCACACATGAACACAAGTCATTCAAAAGAAACTCTTTTATTGATATTGAATACAAGATTACATTTGTGGGCGCAAGGCTGAATTACAAGTCTCTCGTGCTCACTTTTCTCTCATTTACAATTCACTCTGCTCCCTCTCATCTCTCGATACAATACTTGAATCCAGCGGAAGCTTCGGAAGGCGATGTCCATACATTATGTCCTGTATAAGTCTTCAATCCATGCGGCCGCATGCTTCGAGTCGCCAAGGAACTCCGTGCCTCGACGCATCCAAGCGAGCTCCGCGTCACGAGCTTCTACCTGTGCCTGCACATGAACACTGTATGGGTATCAGTACTCAACTGTACTGGTGGAGTGAGCTTCTTGCCCATCCATACATAACCGACACGTTTATTTACTTTATGCAGCTTAAGTCCCTTTCGATTGTCTTTCTAGTCTTGCCTTAGGATCAGTTTTAAGACTTGACGTCTATCCAACTCGACGTGCAACAACAGGGTCGTGCTACAATACCGTGTATTTTGATCGAGGCAGTGCCTCATCGCCTAGGTACTTGACCGAACTTGAACTCGGGACGGCAGGGTCGTGCCACATTCTATTCGCAACTTAGACATATTCAAGACAATGCTATACCGAGGAGCAACTTACGCGAACTCGGCCGTGCCAAAGCCCTTTGTTTAAACTCAAGCGCCTCTAGACCAATCCTCGTGCCAACGATTCAAGTGCCAAGGACGGCAATGGGATGACTCGTGCAGGTCGTGCCGCTAGACTTGATTCGTGCCTTAAGATCTGCTTAGACTTGTACATGCTTCAAGATTGAGGGCGTGCCTCGCTATTTATCAAGACTAATCATGCTACTGCCTTGCGGCCTTCATGTTCAACTCATTTGTTAACTTAGACAAGACTTATGAACCGTAGTGACGAATCCATGAATATTTTAACGCCATCTAACGTGCCAAGCACGGTGCCTATGCTACAGCCCGGTCTTAGGCCCAGACATTGTATTACAGACTAGACCAGCATTCAAGTTCTAGACTCAATCCAAAGGCATACACGCAGTGTGCCGCTATTTGTCGACACATCTACATGAGTGGTCACTAGCAATTTTAAGCTATCTTGGACACGGCTCGGCGGGGGTATCGGTCCGCCCTTCTAAGGGTAGCTAGCCCCGGAAGCGCCGATACTCCCATGCGGTTATCCGGCATCCTGGTTGAGCCGCACTCGCTTCCCCCGGGCGAATGATCCCGGTGCCCCGGTGGAGATCATTCGAGAAGACTACACCTTGTCGACAAGTTGTACAATGACCATGCAAGACCCAATTCGATCTATCAAATCCTTCCTTAACATGACCATGCATTCCTTCTTTCTATCGAGACTTAACGAGACTCCCAAGCCGGGGGACCGATCTCGTGTGCAGGACTTATCGAGACATAGCGAGACTCCCAAGTACGAGGGACCGATCTTGGCGACAACCAGTCGCGTGGACTTCCTTTGATCGTAGCAAGCTTTTCACTAAACTGACCGTAGCTCGTGCCTTAGACAGGCCTGGTTCTATAGGCGACGCTATCGCTCAAGTCTTATACTTATGTGATGAGCCTTGTTCTCAAGGGACTACGTGACTTGACAACCGCAGATAGAGCGGGACAGTGCTAGAAATGGCTTTGATAGCCCAACGCAACACTTGTCTTAACTTATTCGGGCAAAGACTCGACGAACAAGGACTACGCCGAGCTATGTATCGAGGGAACGTGCTAGGCACGGGTCGACTTGGACAACCAACTTTTCGGGTGCCTAGACTTAAGCCAACGAGCCGTGCGAGACGACATAACTTGCGGGACGTGCGAAGGCTATGCAAAGCCTTACGGGACAGGACCTAGCATGCTTTATTAGTATTTATGTGGGCGACGCCTAGGACTTAGGCTGATTCGAGTGTTGGGGAAAAATGACGGGACCGTGCATGCCTCACCAAGCATTCACGCAGGCGACGCCTATGACTTAGGCTATTTCAAGTGTCAGGAAAACTTAACAACTTAAGCCAACTTCCTTCTCCCAAGCCACGGGAATGAAGGATCGAGTGTCATTTGAAAGCACGCTGAGCCGACTTCTATGTTGACCGTGGGACCATTTTCCTTGTTCTAAGACATTCCGACCCGACGGGATTATTCCCTTAGCTATGTTGGTGCGTAGCTTTTAGATTAGCCTACCAGTGCAAGTTGAAAACATACGCATTATTAAGTAAAGGCTAAGATGAGGCAAGTTCACCGAAACTACCCTACCTGTGCGAGGAGTCGCCTCGGACGAACGAGCCTTCGAGCAGCCGCTGCTGGGCTAAGTTCCAACGCCGTCGGCATTTCGATTCCTCCGATTGACTTTGTGGGACGGGGAACTACAGTAGTCCCATAAATGGGGATTCTAGGAAGCCCAATAAATGAGAGGATTCATAGAAGACTCTGTGATCATGAGAGTACATGTCACAAGTGATTCAATGAACCAATGAAGCATAGTGATACGCCATGTAAGTGAAACGTACAGAACATGAAGTACCCGATGCTCCCTGAAGGGATAACATCTCAAGAAGGGATCCATATAGTACTAATCCGTGTGACCAACGTGACAGTATCAAGTAAGGTAATTTAATGTAGAAAAATAATTCTAAGCAGGATATGAAATGATCAAAGAATGTACTCGCCTAGTATCTGAGTGTCCGGATGAAATGTACTATCCAAGGAGAGGTGTCTGGCTCCTAATCAGAACAGCACAAGTCACAACAAGTCTAAAATGATAACAAGATGCAATTTAATGCATTCTAGATGAATCTAGGTCAAACTAGGCCAAAGTCAACTCTTGGTCAACTCTGGTCAACCCTAGAAGTCAAACTATGTCAACTATGGTCAAACTAGGTCTAGCAAGTCTAAATTAGGTCAACAAGTCATTCTAGGCTAATCAAGTCTTACTAGGCCTAGCCAAGCCTAGATTTAGTACACCAACTCAACTCAAGGCACTAGGACAACATAGCATATATATACATATATATTCAATACACTCACTAATTTATATATACATAGCAAATTATATCAAGCATTCATTCACTTACAAGTATCTATACTACATACATATATATTACATATACATATTACATATATAGATAATATACTAGATACATATTACACACACATACATAATTATATGCTTTACATTTTATATATATATATATATATATATATATATATATATATATATATATATATATATATATATATATATATATATATATATATAGGAAGATAAAAAGATAGAGAGTGAGTGTGTGTATGTGTGTGTCAAGAGTGTGTAAACTAGAGTGCGTGTCACAGCTATAGGTGTAGACATGTGTCTAAAAGAGAATCAAGAATGTGTGTGTGAAGAGTGAGAGGCAATGTGTGTGTGATAGGATGTGTGTGTGTGTCTATGTGTCACGAGAGTGTGTGTGTGTGATAGACAATGAGGAAAACAGTGTACCTACAAGACAGTAAGTCCTAAAACTAACTCAGATTTCAGTTGAACAAGGAGCATGGAAGAATACCAAAACAGTCCCAGGTTTGCTATTTACACTTTAACAAGGTTCAGTTATTGGAAAGAATAACTCAGTTAAGGACATGGAAATCAATCCTCAGGTTTTGTGTAGGTGTGTGTTCACAGGAACATGTGTGTTCCAGTGGAAGGAAGACATGAAAACAGTGTGGGTTCACTTATACAATATGTTAACAGTGACAGTGCAAATATGGAAAGGAAACCAATTCGGTCTGAAAATGGGAAAGGGAAATCAGTTCCCAGGTTTTAAATCAAACAGTGAAACATAAGGAACTCAGATTTCATTTCAAAACTCCCATCACATAAACTCTAATATAACATGTATGAAATGTGTGTAAGCTATCATTGAACTGGAATCTAATCATTTGAATTAAGGATAGGCATGATACTACATGTATCAGAAAACAGAAACCCAATCATGCAGTTCGTTCATGTAATCAATCTAAAACTGAGAATTTAATCTAAACCATGATGTCTAATATGAGAGATCAATCAATCGTAAACTAATTAGCATGTAGGATATAATGGATAGCTAAATACATAAATTAAAATAGTGAACTAAATCGAATTTAACACCCCTTTCCATTATATGACAGTGAACCACAAAATACATGAGAATTCAGTTAACCATAAATCCCAGGTTTAGCATATTACTGATTTCAACAAAATCTCAGTTAAAAGAAAAGGAATTCAATTCAGTATATTCTCAGGTTACACATTTCAGATGTTTTGAAAACAGTTCAAACATTCCCTTCCATTTCGAAATCCAACTAATCCCAGTTTCTATTTATGCAAATTTCAGGTTATCACAGAGAGGGAAGAACTCAGTAAATACCAATTTAAACCCCTTTCCTAGAGTGAAATCAACATCTCATTTCAACATATCAAGAAGACTATAGAACATAATTAGCTAACTCAAATTCTCAGGTTTGTCAAACAGTGTTCAAGAGTGAGGGCTGTGTGTAATCTGAAAACAGTGAACCAACACATTGTATAGGAATTAACATAGTGATTAGTCACCAAGTTTCAGTGAGTAATTCATAGGAATTGACAGTTTTTCGAAAAACCCAGTTTTCACATTTCAATCCTGAAAACTCTTTCGAAATTCCAATGCTTGACCACATAACCTAATCTATTATGCCAATACAATCTAGCAATAACTAAATCATATATATAAATCTAACCTGTCAATTTAATCAGCACAATTTCAGTTTAAACAGGAATAAATCCCAGACTGTGTATCAGCCAAGGGTTTACATATCCATTTACTCATTAATTAAGACCTATCCTAGCATGTATAATGAACCAACAGAGATTAGGGAAAGTTAGGACATGATTTAGCATACAATTTAATCACTAAAATTAGAAACTAAATACAGGAAAAGTGAAGTGGTGCAGTCACTGATACTCAGTGTATCAGTCGACTGGAAAATCCAAAACCACATTCGATTTTCCAATTCATTTTAGCAATTTAAGAAGAACATTAGGTTGGTAATTAACAAGTATTATGTACACGGGTCACACACTCAAAATTGTGTCCACAAACGTGACACAATGTGTCCAAACATCACACGAACCCAACAGTGTTCTGTACACGCACAGAAGAGAACCCGTGCACGCACAAATACGTGTCCGATACGACACGAGGACTCGTGCAACTTGGAGAGCCTCGTGTCAGTGTTCGCCCCAATGTGTGTGTCAAAAATCTCGTGTTCAAGTGGCGTGTCCAGAGAGTAATTGCCCCCGAGTAGCAGGGGACGCAGCACGCTGCGCGCGCGCACATGCACCCGCGTGTGCACGTGTCCATAACGACTCGACACGACACCAAAACAATCCCAGTACCACAGAAATCGATAAGCGAGACAAAAATACTAATTGCTATTCAAATACAAATCGAAATCTCGATCGAAATGCCCTTTGTGGCATTTCGTCGAACACCTACGCTGTTCACTGATACGTATCCGATACGGACACGTACAGGACACAAAATCGAGCAAACCCTATTCCTACAGCACAAGGATACCTAGGACTTGGTATTCATGTAAGGAAACCCTAATTTTAATGGTAGAAATAGAAATATACCTATGTGTGTTCTTCAACACAAAAGCTTCTTCAAAGGGGATCTCCAAAAGCCACCCAACTTCTCCAAATTGATTCAATCTTGAAATTTCTCAATAACAACAGCAAGTAAACTAATTTAGAGCCTATTGCAATTGGTTTGGGTGGAAAAGGAATTGAAATGGAATTTCTAGGATTTAATGAAGATGGAGACTCACCTCTTTCTAAAACTTACAAATATTCCTAATGGAGGCTAGCCCTAATTTCTAGGAGCATTAAATAGGGGGGATAGGCTTGGCCGGCCATGGGCTGGGCTAGGGCTAGTTTCACTTGGTGTTGGGCTTTGGGCCTCTAAGGCTTTAAGTCACAAGTCATAACTTGTGAAATCACAAGCCATCCCTAATCAATTTATATCCTAATTCCTCCTAATAAATTCTAATGAGTTAAATGTCACTAACTTAGGTCAAGCTAGGGTTCCATAACCTAACCAAATAGTCATGACCTAGGTTAGCCTCTAGGACAGTCTCCTAAGTCAACATTAGTCAAATTCAAATATAGCACCAAATCAAATATACTAAAAATCACTGAAAATTCTAATAATTATAATTAATACTAATTAATTCCAAATAATTCCCAAAATTACTAAAATGACTAAAATACGCTCAATATAGAAATGATTTATGAATACCCTAATCACATGGCTAGGCTCTAGGTCAACAGTCTCTAAGGTTACACTAGCCAAACACCAAAATCATAAGTCATGATATAAAATAGTTTAAAAAAATGATTTTAAAAATTACCGAGGATCATATCATGATTTAAATATCATTATTAAAAGACTAAAATTACAAAATTTCAAAATTACCCTCATTTTAGAAAACTGGGTGTTACAATCCTACCCACCTTATAAAAATTTTGTCCTCGAAATTAAGATGGTCGCACCCCCTTCTAGGTCAACATAGTCAAGGGTCAATCCCTAGTAAATTTCTCAACATCCTAGTACTGGGTCATCAGCTGGTCAACTTCTTAGGACTTTACCTAGGTTAGCTTCCTAAGTGTTGGCAACCAGAATTTAGCAGAAAGAGATACTCTATAATAGGCTAGCTCTTAACTTCCCAATCCTATCAAGTCACCCATAACTAAGTACCTACAAGCTGAGCACACCAAACCCAAATACCACATATATATATATATGTTCAAAAACAATAATCCATCACATGTATCCTAAGTATATCATCTGTTTATGTATATGACTGGTCAACCAAGGGTTTAAGTAGACTATACTTATAAGGGACTGAAACAATTGCTTAGAACTAGGCTAAGGATGAATGGTCTGAATCATCAGGGTAGGCAAAAGGGTATGATGCTAAGGAGATTAAAATTATAAGCTAAAGGACAGGACATTGGTCCACTTGTAAAGTCAAAGTGAAGGGAAACCAACACATGGAAAATGAACTAATGCTCAGGTAGAGGCTTAAAAGACTGAACTAACAATGAAAGAATGGGTTTGGACATGTATCTGGACAGATAGGCTAACCAGGTATCATATGTTTCTAAGAATGAAGGGGACAGAATAATGATCAAGGGAGAACTCTTATTAACAACCCACATTATACTCTAATATATACAACTGTCCAAGTGGACTGAACAACCATGCCCAAGAAAAAGTTTAAACTCCACTATACGGCAGGTACTGCAGGTTAATGAAGGGTATTGCAAGGCCATCAATAAGTAATATGCTAAGAGATGCAGTATGTCACCATGCACAGAAGTGAGGATGAGTGCATGGTGAGTGCAGACCTCTAATATGCATGATACTGACTCTCCAGATGTGCAGGATATGATAAGTGGTTGATGGTTATATTGGTGAGTCAATAATTTGGGGTCTGAACAATGGTCCAGTGAAATCTATGATGCAACATGGTAGGTATTGAAAGTTGAGTGCAGAGAACAACTTGTACAAGTCTGAACCAAGGGAACAGGATATCTAGTGAAGGGTCTTCACACTGCCTATAAAGGTTGATCAACAAGACTGAACTCAACACAAGAAGAACTTACTAAAATAGGAAGTGGACCAACATAGGCTAACAACATGTCAATAATCCTATACAACAATGATCTATAGGTACCAACCAGCCCATATCCCATATGCCAATATCATCTGTAACCTATCTATATATATATAGACCTCTCAGTCTTAGGTGAACTGCAACTATACTCAAGGACATGCTCTAGTCGTGGGTGTCTCACTGGAAAAGGTAAGGAAAGTAATAACAATCATGAAGGCTGTAAGGCATACTAACATCCTATGTGTAAACTAGTTGGTATTATAAATAACGAAAAAACATCTACAATGGGTTACTATTCTAATACCAATACTAACTATCCTCTCTAGGGTACAGACACTCTACAAGTCGTCATATCATTATACTATGAAGGAACCACCTATGAACAAGCTCTACAAAACTAAATATCCCTACTCCTAAGTTATTTACAACAACAGAAGGGTATGATGTTTAAAACCTTCTCAAGATACAATCTGTTAATCATATGCGTCGGTCCAAAATCATGTTGTCCAGAGTCTTCGTCATGCTAGTGAGCAAGGCTACGATAATCACAGAGTCCTTGACTAAGGTACGTACCTCTAGGTTCATGGTATTTAAAATTTTTGCATTGCCGCATGCGACGACGAAAACCTTAAATTCCCATACCCAAAAAATACATCCAAAATCTGACTACGTGTCCTCACTATGCCAACTAACATAACTGTCGAAGATTCTAGATCCCATGATTTAGGTGACCTAGCCCACATGATTTTCTTAGAAGAAAAACAACATAACAAAAGAGCAATATGACAAAAATTAATCAATCAGCAAGGAACAGATGGAATCGGATTTTAAGATAGTTATAAAAGACAAGTGTGGGAATGGAATCGAGAAGAACAAAACTTGCAGCAAGATCTCCAATGGTCTGTGCATCCTCGACTGTCCTGACGATAGCTCGCCCTGCTGGTTTCTCCTGGTCTGCTGCTGATGCTGCATGAACCGCTGGTGCTGAGAGAAATCAGAAATGACGAGAAAAAGTCTCTGTACAGACAGAGGTGTACCTCCAATATAGCAGAAATGCCAACCTGAGTCGACACAACAGGAGCTACGGTCTCGAGGCCCTGATGAACAGGACGAGAGGTGGCCAGCCTCTCGATAGTATTCCCCGAACCGGAGCGATGAGATCGCGTCTCCATAACCATCATGAAGACAGATCAAAACAAGAAGCAATTTCTGAGATTGAAGCAAAAATTCAAGGGAGGACAGTTTATATTCAAGGGAAGTTAATAATCAACAATTTAGATAAAAAGAATCCGATTAAGAGTTTTCCTATTGTGATTGAGTACCCTAAAATATCCTAATCCTACTGCAGGCTGTAGTGATACTCTAGTTCGAATACCACTACATAAACTCGACCTGCATGGGCCACCACTAAAAATGTGTCATGACCCGTACCCTAGAGTAAGGACACGAGACGTGGGTACGTCCAGCCTACGCCGCAGTGTCGGCGGTAGAACGCTGTCCTAGGTCACAAGATCTAACAATATAAAGCTAAACAGTTTATACTCCCCGAATGGTGGTGACATAGCAGTAAATAAACTCAATCACAGCTAAGGAAGAAGAAGCACGATATGATATAGAACTCAAAGGAAATACAGATGATCAGAAAGTCTAAGATAACAACTCAGTAATATCCAGAATACAAGGTCTCAGCTACTGATAATGAAAGAATATATACAACTCAGATCTCAAGACAGAATATGAAGTCTAGCTAAACCAGTCTCAAGACAACATAAGTAAGATAAGCCTAACTAAGCTAGTCTAGGCAATAGGGGTAATGTCCTCAGCTAGAGCTGGGTCCTCCTGAGAGTCCAGCTCACAAGTGTCGTCTATGGCTGCCCCGTAGAAGGTATCCACACAGGCCTCCTCCTTGTCCTCTGTAATATTTTCAACAGGTCCAGTCAGGACACGAGCGAGCACAATACATCTCAACAGTTTATAGCAGGTTAGAAAATATAATCATACAGTAAAGTAAGATACAGGTACTGAAAGAAATGCAGTATGTAAATAGAGAGAGAACTGTAATAGAAATATCTACTATACATAGAGAACTAACAGTGGCTAGTGAGTCAGAGTACAATATAGACATGTAAATGGCATAGGATGATTCTGATGCTACACTATGGAATGATTCTGATGCTACACTACTTGGATATTATTCACATGTCCATTTCTACTCCCCCGTACCCCAATCAATACACAAGGATCCAACCAGGTTATGTTATGATTCCATGCAACGGCCCCCGAAGGGTGGTACATGGTAGTTGTCACGCCCCGCTCCCGTAGGAGCGATCGTCCTCGCTAAGACGTGATGCCGTACGATCCTAGATTGCGCTCGTGCAAGGCAGGTTCCATAACGGCCGATTACAGCGGCGGCGACGGGGTCGTCGTACAGAAGTCCCAAGCAGATACATTGAATATGCAACGAAAATTTAGAACAAGCACACATGAACACAAGTCATTCAAAAGGAACTCTTTTATTGATATTGAATACAAGATTACATTTGTGGGCGCAAGGCTGAATTACAAGTCTCTCGTGCTCACTTTTCTTTTATTTACAATTCACTCTGCTCTCTCTCATCTCTCGATACAATGCTTGAATCCAGCGGAAGCTTCGGAAGGCGATGTCCATACATTATGTCCTGTATAAGTCTTCAATCCACGCGGCCGCATGCTTCGAGTCGCCAAGGAACTCCGTGTCTCGACGCATCCAAGCGAGCTCCGCGCCACGAGCTTCTACCTGTGCCTGCACATGAACACTGTATGGGTGTCAGTACTCAACTGTACTGGTGGAGTGAGCTTCTTGTCCATCCATACATAACCGACACGTTCATTTACTTTATGCAGCTTAAGTCCCTTTCGATTGTCTTTCTAGTCTTGCCTTAGGATCAGTTTTAAGACTTGACGTTTATCCAACTCGACGTGCAACAACAGGGTCGTGCTATAATACCGTGTATTTTGATCGAGGCAGTGCCTCATCGCCTAGGTACTTGATCGAACTTGAACTCGGGACGACAGGGTCGTGCCACATTCTATTCGCAACTTAGACATATTCAAGACAATGCTATGCCGAGGAGCAACTTATGCGAACTCGGCCGTGCCAAAGCCCTTTGTTTAAACTCAAGTGCCTCTAGACCAATCCTCGTGCCAACGATTCAAGTGCCAAGGACGGCAATGGGACGACTCGTGCAGGTCGTGCCGCTAGACTTGATTCGTGCCTTAAGATCTGCTTAGACTTGTACATGCTTCAAGATTGAGGGCGTGCCTCACTATTTATCAAGACTAATCCTGCTACTGCCTTGCGGCCTTCATGTTCAACTCATTTGTTAACTTAGACAAGACTTATGAACCGTAGTGACGAATCCATGAATATTTCAACGCCATCTAACGTGCCAAGCACGGTGCCTATGCTGCAGCCCGGTCTTAGGCCCAGACATTGTATTACAGACTAGACCAGCATTCAAGTTCTAGACTCAATCCAAAGGCATACACGCAGTGTGCCACTATTTGTCGACACATCTACATGAGTGGTCACTAGCAATTTCAAGCTATCTTGGACACGGCTCGGCAGGGGTATCGGTCCGCCCTTCTAAGGGTAGCTAGCCCCGGAAGCGCCGATACTCCCATGCGGTTATCTGGCATCCTGGTTGAGCCGTACTCGCTTCCCCCGGGCGAATGATCCCGGTGCCCCAGTGGAGATCATTCGAGAAGACTACACCTCGTCGACAAGTTGTACAATGACCATGCAAGACCCAATTCGATCTATCAAATCCTTCCTTAACATGACCATGCGTTCCTTCTTTCTATCGAGGCTTAACGAGACTCCCAAGCCGGGGGACCGATCTCGTGTGCAGGACTTATCAAGACATAGCGAGACTCCCAAGTACGTGGGACCGATCTCGGCGACAACCAGTCGCGTGGACTTCCTTTGATCGTAGCAAGCTTTCCACTAAACTGACCGTAGCTCGTGCCTTAGACAGGCCTGGTTCTATAGGCGACGCTATCGCTCAAGTCTTATACTTATGTGATGAGCCTTGTTCTCAAGGGACTACGTGACTTGACAACCGCAGATAGAGCGGGACAGTGCTAGAAATGGTTTTGATAGCCCAACTCAATACTTGTCTTAACTTATTCGGGCAAAGACTCGACGAACAAGGACTACGCCGAGCTACGTATCGAGGGAACGTGCTAGGCACGGGTCGACTTGGACAACCAACTTTTCGGGTGCCTAGACTTAAGCCAACGAGCCATGCGAGATGACATAACTTGCGGGACGTGCGAAGGCTATGCCAAGCCTTACGGTACAGGACCTTGCATGATTTATTAGTATTTATATGGGCGACGCCTAGGACTTAGGCTGATTCGAGTGTTGGGGAAAAACGACGGGACCGTGTATGCCTCACCAAGCATTCACGCAGGCGACGCCTATGACTTAGGCTATTTCAAGTGTCAGGAAAACTTAACAACTTAAGCCAACTTCCTTCTCCCAAGCCATGGGAACGAAGGATCGAGTGTCATTTGAAAGCACGCTAAGCCGACTTCTATGTTGACCGTGGGACCATTTTTCATGTTCTAAGACATTCCGACCCGACGGGATTATTCCCTTAGCTATGTTGGTGCGTAGCTTTTAGATTAGCCTACCAGTGCAAGTTGAAAACATACGCATTATTAAGTGAAGGCTAAGATGAGGCAAGTTCACCGAAACTACCCCACCTGTGCGAGGAGTCGCCTCGGACGAACGAGCCTTCGAGCAGCCGCTGCAGGGCTAAGTTCCAACGCCGTCGGCATTTCGATTCCTCCGATTGACTTTGTGGGACGGGGAACTACAGTAGTCCCATAAATGGGGATTCTAGGAAGCCCAATAAATGAGAGGATTCATAGAAGACTCTGTGATCATGAGAGTACATGTCACAAGTGATTCAATGAACCAATGATGCATAGTGATACGCCATGTAAGTGAAACGCACAGAACATGAAGTACCCGATGCTCCCTGAAGGGATAACATCTCAAGAAGGGATCCATATAGTACTAATCCGTGTGACCAACGTGACAGTATCAAGTAAGGTAATTTAATACAGAAAAATAATTCTAAGCAGGATCTGAAATGATCAGAGAATGTACTCGCCTAGTATCTGAGTGTCCGGATGAAATGTACTATCCAAGGAGAGGTGTCTGGCTCCTAATCAGAACAGCACAAGTCACAATAAGTCTAAAATGATAACAAGATGTAATTTAATATATTCTAGATGAATCTGGGTAAAACTAGGCCAAAGTCAACTCTTGGTCAACTCTGGTCAACCCTAGAAGTCAAACAATGTCAACTATGGTCAAACTAGGTCTAGCAAGTCTAAATTAGGTCAACAAGTCATTCTAGGCTAATCAAGTCTTACTAGGCCTAGCCAAGCCTAGACTTAGTACACCAACTCAACTCAAGGCACTAGGACCACATAGCATATATATACATATATATTCAATACACTCACTAATTTATATATACATAGCAAATTATATAAAGCATTCATTCACTTACAAGTATCTTTACTAGATATATATATATTACATATACCTATTACATATATAGATAATATACTAGATGCATATTACACACACATACATAATTATATGCATTACATTTTATATATATATATATATATATATATATATATATATATATATATATATATATATATATATATATATATATATATATATATATATATATACATAGGAAGATAGAAAGATAGAGAGTGAGTGTGTGTATGTGTGTGTCAAGAGTGTGTAAACTAGAGTGTGTGTCACAGCTATAGGTGTAGACATGTGTCTAAAAGAGAATCAAGAATGTGTGTGTGAAGAGTGAGAGGCAATGTGTGTGTGATAGGATGTGTGTGTGTCTATGTGTCACGAGAGTGTGTGTGTGTGATAGACAATGAGGAAAACAGTGTACCTACAAGACAGTAAGTCCTAAAACTAACTCAGATTTTAGTTGAACAAGGAGCATGGGAGAATACCAAAACAGTCCCAGGTTTGCTATTTACACTTTAACAAGGTTCAGTTATTGGAAAGAATAACTCAGTTAAGGACATGGAAATCAATCCTCAGGTTTTGTGTAGGTGTGTGTTCACAGGAACATGTGTGTTCCAGTGGAGGGAAGACATGAAAACAGTGTGGGTTCACTTATACAATATGTTAACAGTGACAGTGCAAAAATGGGAAGGAAACCAATTCGGTCTGAAAATGGGAAAGGGAAATCAGTTCCCAGGTTTTAAATCAAACAGTGAAACATAAGGAACTCAGATTTCATTTCAAAACTCCCATCACATAAACTCTAATATAACATGTATGAAATGTGTGTAAGCTATCATTGAACTGGAATCTAATCATTTGAATTAAGGATAGGCATGATACTACATGTATCAGAAAATAGAAACCCAATCATGCAGTTCGTTCATGTAATCAATCTAAAACTGAGAATTTAATCTAAACCATGATGTCTAATATGAGAGATCAATCAATCGTAAACTAATTAGCATGTAGGATATAATGGATAGCTAAATACATAAATTAAAATAGTGAACTAAATCGAATTTAACACCCCTTTCCATTATATGACAGTGAACCACAAAATACATGAGAATTCAGTTAACCATAATTCCCAGGTTTAGCATATTACTGATTTCAACAAAATCTCAGTTAAAAGAAAAGGAATTCAATTCAGTATATTCTCAGGTTACATATTTTAGATGTTTTGAAAACAGTTCAAACATTCCCTTCCATTTCGAAATCCAACTAATCCCAGTTTCTATTTATGCAAATTTCAGGTTATCACAGAGAGGGAAGAACTCAGTAAATACCAATTTAAACCCCTTTCCTAGAGTGAAATCAACATCTCATTTCAACATATCAAGAAGACAATAGAACATAATTAGCTAACTCGAATTCTCAGGTTTGTCAAACAGTGTTCAAGAGTGAGGGCTGTGTGTAATCTGAAAACAGTGAACCAACACATTGTATAGGAATTAACATAGTGATTAGTCACCATGTTTCAGTGAGTAATTCATAGAAATTGACAGTTTTTTGAAAAACCCAGTTTTCACATTTCAATCCTGAAAACTCATTCGAAATTCCAATACTTGACCACATAACCTAATCTATCATGCCAATACAATCTAGCAATAACTAAATCATATATATAAATCTAACCTATCAATTTAATCAGCACAATTTCAGTTTAAACAGAAATATATCCCAGACTGTGTATCAGCCAAGGGTTTACGTATCCATTTACTCATTAATCAAGACCTATCCTAGCATGTATAATGAACCAACAGAGATTAGGGAAAGTTAGGACATGATTTAGCATACAATTTAATCACTAAATTCAGAAACTAAATACAGGAAAAGTGAACTGGTGCAGTCACTGATACTCAGTGTATCAGTAGACTGGAAAATCCAAGACCACATTCGATTTTCCAATTCATTTTAGCAATTTAAGAAGAACATTAGATTGGTAATTAACAAGTATTATGTACACGGGTCACACACTCAAAATTGTGTCCACAAACGTGACACAATGTGTCCAAACATCACATGAACCCAACAGTGTTCTGTGCATGCACAGAAGAGAACCCGTGCACGCACAAATACATGTCCGATACGACACGAGGACTCGTGCAACTTGGAGAGCCTCGTGTCAGTGTCGCCCCAACGTGTGTGTCAAAAATCTCGTGTTCAAGTGGCGTGTCCAGAGAGTAATTGCCCCCGAGTAGCAGGGGACGCAGAACGCTGTTTGCGCGCGCATGCACCCGCGTGTGCATGTGTCCATAATGACTCGACACGACACCAAAACAATCCCAGTACCACAGAAATCGATAAGCGAGACAAAAACACTAATTCCTATTCAAATACAAATCAAAATCTAATCGAAATGCCCTTTGTGGCATTTCGTCGAACGCCTACGCTGTTCACTAATACGTGTCCGATACGGACACGTACAGGACACGAAATCGAGCAAACCCTATTCCTACAGCACAAGGACACCTAGGGCTTGGTATTCATGCAAGAAAACCCTATTTTTAATGGTGGAAATAAAAATATACCTATGTGTGTTCTTCAACACAAAAGCTTCTTCAAAGGGGATCTCCAAAAGCCACCCAACTTCTCCAAATTGATTCAATCCTGAAATTTCTCAATAACAACAGTAAGTAAACTAAATTTAGAGCCTATTGCAATTGGTTTGGGTGGAAAAGAAATTGAAATGGAATTTCTAGGATTTAATGAAGATGGAGACTCACCTCTTTTTAAAACTTGCAAATATTTCTAATGGAGGCTAGCCCTAATTTCTAGGAGCATTAAATAGGGGGAGGGATAGGCTTGGCCGGCCATGGGCTGGGCTAGGGCTAGGTTCACTTGGTGTTGGGCTTTGGGCCACTAAGGCTTTAAGTCACAAGTCATGACTTGTGAAATCACAAGCTATTCCCTAATCAATTTAAATCCTAATTCCTCATAATAAATTTTAATGAGTTAAATGTCACTAACTTAGGTCAAGCTAGGGTTCCATAACCTAACCAAATAGTCATGACCTAGGTTAGCCTCTAAGACAGTCTCCTAAGTCAACATTAGTCAAAGTCAAATATAGCACCAAATCAAATATACTAAAAATCACTGAAAATTCTAATAAATATAATTAATACTAATTAATTCCAAATAATTCCTAAAATTACAAAAATGACTAATATACCCTCAAGAGAGAAATGATTCATGAATACCCTAATCACATGGCTAGGCTCTAGGTCAACAGTCTCTAAGATTACACTAGCCAAACACCAAAATCATAAGTCATGATTTAAAATAGTTTAAAAAAATAATTTTAAAAATTACCGAGGATCATATCATGGTTTAAATATTATTATTAAAAGACTAAAATTACAAAATTTTAAAATTACCCTCATTTTAGAAAACTGGGTGTTACATAAATCGCATATTTTCAACTTGCACAAGTAGGCTTGATAATAAAAGAGACGAATCCACATAGCTAAAAGAGAATAATTCTGACGGATCGAATTGAGTTAGAATATGGAAAGGTCCAACGGTCGGCTTAGAGTTGGTGCACGGCGTGCTTTGAAAATGACACTCGATCCTTCGTCTCGTGGCTTGGGAGAATGAAGTTGGTTGAGTCGCGAAGTTATGAACATAGCCTAAGTCATAGGCGTCGCCCGCATGAATGTTTTATAAAGCCTGCACGGTCCTTTCGTCCAAGGCTTGGCATAGCCTTGGCTTGCCCGATGAGTTAAGTTGCGTTGCACAGCTTGTGCCATAAGTCAAGGCACCCAAATGACTTGGTCGTTCAAAAGTTGAACGCGTGCACGGCACGTTCCATCAAGGCAAGGCTTGACGCGGCCTTTGCTCGTTAAGTTGTAGGCTTGAGTAAGTTAGGCAAAGTTATGTCGGTCGACCTAAGTCATTCCAAGTGCTGTTCCGCTCATTCTGCCGTTGTCAGGTTAAATAGTCCCACGATCCCAAGGCCCGTCATATAAAGTATGACTTGGATGATAGCATCGCGTAGAACGGAAGTCGATTTGAGGCACGATGCACGGACCTAGTATTAAGGCAGGAACCACGGTTGATTTAATGAGTTTTAGAGAAAGGACTATCGAATAGGCATTCATGAGTTAAATGAAATGATATGGTAACATGGAAAGAATGCTCGCGACCATGGGTCGTCGAGGGGTCTCAAATGATAGAAGGCTTGCTATTGGTTTTGAAAGAGATGGTAACATTGAAAAGAAGGATGACTGTGTGAGACGTCAGTTTGAGTCGAGTCTTGCATGGTCATTGGACAACTTGTCGACAAGAAGGAGTTTCCACGTGCGACAACCCTGGACGCCATGGGACCACGGCGTTCCGGAGGGAAAAGGTATAGCCGTAGCTGGACGAACCGCTCGGGTCATTCGGGAACTTTCAGCGGGGCTAGCTACTTGCGCTGAAAGGGTCGCCGAATGGCAAGGCTATAGTCCAGGATAGCTTGTGATGTTAGTGACCAATTCATATAGATGGGTCGGCACAGGCGGCAATCCGTGTGTGTGCCTTTGGATTGAGTCTAGTTGAATGTGTGTATGGTTGGAATACAATATTTGGTCCTAAGATGTGGCATAAACATAGGCGACGTGCTTCGGCACGAGATATGGCGTCGAGTTCTAAGTTGTCGGCATATAAGTTGCATAAGTGGGTTTGAGTTGTCTTGAGTTTAAGTCAGAAAACGTCGCAAGGCAAAGTCGGTCGAGTGACACTCCGTCCAGAAGTCTTGATTAGGTCAATTGGTGATTGAAGCAACAAGGGCCACGAGGCGGCGATATGATTGAGTCTCATTGAGTTGCGAGGCACGACCTCAACAAGGATTTATAGCACGGTCACACGGGAATGGAGCCTCATCGCGTAGTTGCGTCTCTGATTTTGGCCTAAAGGCAAGCACGACTTGATAGGCTAACGTTGTTTGAGTCGACATTGTTGTTGCAAGCACGAGATAGTCTAGAGTACAGAATAGGCCAAGGCATCGGTCCTAAAACTGATCCTAAGGCAAGAGTAGAAAGAAAATCAAAAAAAGGACTATGTTGCACAAAGTAAAGTAAACGTGTTGGTTTTGTATGGGTGGGCGAGGAGCTCATTCCATCAGTACAGTTGAGTACTGACACCCACATAGTTTATATATGCAGGCACAGGTAGAAGCTCGTGGCGCAGAGCTCGCTTGGATGCGTCAAGGCACGGAGTTCCTTGGCGATTCGAAGCGTGCGACTGCATGGAGTCAAGACTTATACGGGACATAATGTATGGACGTCGCCTTCCGAAGCTTCCGCTGGCTCAAGCAGCGTATCGAGAGATGAGAGAGAGAGCAGAGTAAACTTGTAATGTGAGATGAGAGAGCTTGAGAGACTTGTAATCTTGGCCTTGTGCCCTTTGTAACCTTTGTTTCAATATCAATAAAGAGCTTGTTTTGAATAACTTGTGTTTGTTCTAAATTCTGCTACTATTATTCAATGTCTCTGCTTGGGACTTCTGTGCGACGACCCCGTCGCAGCCGCTAAAATCGGCCGTTATGGAACCCGCCTTGCACGAGCGCAATCTAGGCTCGTACGGCATCACGCCTTAGCGAGGACGATCGCTCCTACGGGAGCGGGGCGTGACATAATGGTATCAGAGCACGGCTTTACGTCCTTGGACTATCGATTGAATTTTTTAACTCTGTTGTTTCCGTAAACTCTGAATTGTTGCTTCCGCAAAGTTGATATCGTTGGTGCGCTCTCTCTCAAATGTCCTACGGATGTCCATACAATAAGTCTATCTATTTTGTAAAATATAGGAGAACAGTTTTTGATAAAACAGAAAGATGGTTCACGTAAGCACGGTTGGCTAAGTCGGGCTGGGCATATACACCAAGGATTGCGTCGACCTTAGCAAAGTCGAGTGCGGGATTCGTAATGTTTCGAGCAAGAATGAGTTGAACTCGATTGAGTAAAGTGAGATGACTATCGATAGGGGGCTATCGAGCGACCATAACGTCGGTGCGATATAGATGAGCGTGCTTGGAATTTGAGGAATGGTTCGAACGAGATTTGAAGAAGTCGATTTTGATTCGAATGATAGTTTTGAGTATTGGTTGAATGAATTCATTCCTGAGTGGTGTATGCGATAGCCTCAGGAATGTCGATCGATCAATTGAGGATGTGGGGTGTCGATGAGTCTATCAGCAAGCGTTACGTATATACAAAGCCGTAGATTGAGTACGATTGAATAAGTTGTAGTCTTATGATTTAGACGAGTTGGTTCGAACAACCTAGAAATTGACGTGCACGGAACATGCACGGGATTAAGGATTGTGCGAGTATGAAACGCGAAAATTATGGAGTAGGTGAAACTGAATCAAAGAAAAGTTAAGGTGTGTAAATGGATGACTTGATCGAGGAAATTGATCCGAATTGTATGCGAAAAGTTAGCACGATGATAAGGTAGCGTGCATGAAAAGTTGAATTTTGAAGTTACGAAATGACTCTAAGGATTGGATTGAATGTTGCTCGATGATTCGAGTTAGCAAAGGATGATACGAATTGAGAAAATACGTTGGTCGATGACTTAAGATGGACGGATGAATGATACGTGAATTTGGTTTAAGGAAATTGATGTTGTGAATGAATCGAGGGATAATGATCGAACTTAAATTTGAATGTTGAGGAGATTATCCAGTCGGACGATAGCATCATTCGCACGACTCAGAATTCGTTGCAAACGAAGATCGTCAAGTTACGTATATCGTCGATGGTATTGAGGCGTATCAAAGATGATATACGATAACTCGGGGGTACTCTGACTCGGCAAATGACGATCTTGCAAGTGTTATTGTTCGGTTGGATGCAATACTTAGGATTTTGATCGAGATGAATGTTGGATGAAAATGATTGTGTTTTGATGGTTACACGGATAACCACAACGTCGACAATCTTGTCTTGTACGAGCGCAACTCTAGCCTCGTACATGCATTGTGTCAGAATTGGGGCGATTGTTCCGCGTGAGCGCTGACATGGTAATTCATGTCGCGGGAATGATCGAACTCGGAAAATCAGGATGCGGCAACGTTGATTGTCTCGACTTGTCGGTTTGATGTGAAGGAAAAATTAAGGATGTTAGGACTTGCGATTGATGAATGAATGAAACTTGAGGATTGAGTAGGTCCAATCTGCGCATCGAGAATGAATTAGTCTGGACACAAAACAAGAGTTACGTCCCGATGAGAATGATTATCTCGCGGGAGCGTGCATGGTGATTCATGTCCACCGTGGATAATCTGAATCGCGTGAGATCGGGGCGCAATATATTGTTAAGTCAGACGACCTAGTGATCGATTACGTGAATTGGAATAGATGACTTCGGAAGTATGGAATGTGAAATTTTAGTTAGCGACAAATTGTGTCATAGCGTGCTTGAATGGAGAAGGATTGATAGGCGAACTATGTCGAACGTGTTCAAAGAGATAGACTATACAAAATGGCTTGGTGAACGAGCGACATTGATGTGTCGTGGAATTGATTGAACTTGAGTTGTCATAGGATGGCTTTGCTGAATGACTGGGACCCCATGCGACAAATATTAGGATGTGGATAGGGAATCAATGCTCGATGTTTAGAAATCGAAGTGATGCGAGCTTGGGTAGCAAACCTCCGTACTATCAACTTGGTTTGACCTTAGGATGGGGTTGTTGACACAAAGTCACAGTCAACCAAATATTGATAACAATGACTAAATAATACTTGTAATAATTCAATACGATACACGACGACTACATCCAGCTCAAGTCAGACGATAGCTCAGTTTTGCAATGCAAGTCATCTTTGAGTCTGTATTTTATAAATTTATTGAGTCTAGACTGATGTAAGCTGAGTTGTGCTGAGCTCTTAAGACTTAACCTATAACCTACCCAAAATCCATAAGCTCCACACATCCAAATAAGCCCATTGGACCTTAAGACCTATTCTGTGCTCTGGAGACAGAGTTAGGGCCGAACTCTGCCTCCACACAGAGTTCAGGCCGAACTCTGTCCCCTAAAAATCAGCACCCTAATTTTTAGGGTTGGCTGGTTGCTAGTTGTCCAACGGCTAAATATTTGAAAATTTTTACCAGAATTCTGGCCGAATTCTGCCTACTAGTTTCCTATAAATAGGCCATGAATTCTCTCATTTTCATTCATCCAATCTTCTCTTCTCTTCTCTCTAAAGCTCAATACAAGCCTTACCCTTCTTCATCTACTAGCCACAAGCTCCCTAAGCCTCAAGTGCTCAGCATTTTTCAGTTAGGAGTTTGTGCAAGAGTTCAAGAAATCGCTTGAAAAATTCTAAGCATCGCCACTGCGATCTTTGTAAGAAGTTGACGTGCTCTTCTGAAGAAAAGGCACGGGGTGTAACTACTATTTCACAAATAGTGGATTTAATCCTGAGCTAGAGTTCTCAGGCCTGGACTAGTACTCCACGAGAGAAACCAGGTTAAAATCGGCTGTGTTTGCGTATGCTTTCTTGCTTCTTATTTATTTCCGCATTTACTCTGATTAGTTTTACTTGTGAAAGAGTATAAATTTTTAATTGGCTATTATCGCTATAAACTCTATTCACCCCCCTCTAGAGTTGCCATCTGTTCTTCAATTGGTATCAGAGCTCTGTTCTCTCAACAAGGACTAACATCCTTGAGCTGATCCATGGCAACCACACAATCCTTGATTTCCAATCACGGTGAAGGGCAGTCCACTCATAGGCCTCCCCCATTTGATGGAACTAACTACACATATTGGAAAACAAGGATGAGCTTTTATCTCAAGTCGCTAGACTTTGACCTGTGGACTATCGTCACCGATGGTTATAAAAAGCCCGCCAGGATAGTTGTCAATGGTGATCTCGTTGAGAAACCACATGAAAAATATTCTGATGGGGAAAAGAAACAGGCAAGTCTCGACGCGAGAGCTATTAATGCTTTGTTCTGTGCTATAGACAGGAATAAGTTCAACAGGGTCTCAACATGCACCACCTCTCACGAAGTATGGAGACTTCTAGAAGTGACGCATGAAGGAACCACCCAAGTCAAAGAATCGAAGATAAGCCGTCTCACTCAAGAATATGAGGCTTTCAAAATGAAGCCAAACGAGACGATCACGCAAATGTTCACAAGATTCCTCGACATCATCAATCCCCTATCTTCGCTTGGCAAACAATATTCAAATCACGAGAAGATTCGTAAAGCTACTTAGGGGGCTACCAAAGATTTGGAACCCTAAGGTGACAGCCATCATAGAAGACAATGATCTCACAACCATATCCATAGAGACCTTGATAGAAAAGTTGATGACTCATGAGCTTGACCTCAAGGACTTCGAAGAGCCTGCTCCTAAGGCTAAGGAGATCGCACTCAAACCTCACCGACGGAGGGCTGACCCCGAAGAGACGGATGACGACAACTCAGAAGGTGATGATCAAGCTCTTCTCGTCCGCAACTTCAAGAAATTTCTTCGCTTCAACCGAAGAAAGAAGGAACCACAAGAAGACGACGAAGAAGAGCCTACCTGCTACGGTTGCAAGAAAACGGGACACGTCCGAAAAGACTGTCCATTCTTAAAGAATTGCAACCGTTATGAGGAACCATACAAGAAGACTTCCTCAAAGAAATATGCCAACATGAGCATTTGGCATGAAAGCGAAGCTAGTGAATCCGAGGAAGAAAAGGACTCTCCTCAAGACGCTGCAAACGTGTGTCTAATGGCAACATCCGACAAGGTATCAAACGAAACTCTTGATGACTTTACTTTTGATGAACTTGGCGATGCTTTTACCGATTTACTTGATGATCATAAAAAGGTCATTGGTAAATATAAACATGCCAAGGAAAAGATCAAAAGTCATGAAGTCGAAATTCAAAGACTTTCTTTACTGCTTGTTAACATTAGAGACACTTCACCCACGGATAACACAAATGAGGTATCCAAGCTTAAAATAAGCTTACATGATGCCGAAGCACGCATTGATCAACAAATACAAGAAATCACAGCACTCAACACGGAGCTTGCAGAAGAAAAGAGTAGACACAAGATTTCTATTACTAAGATATATGGTTTGAATGCTAAGGTTACTGAACTGCAAGCTGTCTCTATGAAATTAGAGACTAAATTGGGAAAACAGGTTGCTCAACCTCAAACCCAATCAAATAAGACACGCACAAAGTATGACACTACTCATACTAGTCAACCACGTCATCCACATGCTGCTTATAATCATGCTTACATATACACACACTTTCATAATACACACAAACCACGTGTACGTATAAATAATCCTCATATGTCACAGAATTATCATGCTACACATAGATACAACCATCAGTATGTTGCACAAAATCACCATCACTCTACATATAGACATCATCACCATGCTATTCCATATAGACATTATCACCATACTGCTCCACATCACTCTACATATAGACATCATCACCATGCTAACTATATATATCATCATGCTACTCCACATCACTCTACTCATAGACATCATATGCATGCTCCTAACATAAATAGGAATGCTCTATGTACTTATTGTGGTTTATATGGACACATTTCACCACAATGTAGAATTAGAAGATTAGTAGATAGAAAGATATATGCATGGTTTCCAAAAACTAACTTTTCAGGACCCTCAAGAACTTGGGTACCAAAGGTCACATCTACTCTTGATGTAGGTGGACCTTCCCTCCTCAACTAAGAGTAAGTGGATTCTCGATAGTGGATGCTCGCGGCATATGACGGGAGACGCAAAACTTTTCGCATCACTATCGATGAAGAGAGAAGGATATGTATCCTTCGACAATAACCTAAAAGGTTATATTATAGGTAATGGTATTATTGGCTATCCTCCCTCTCCCGTAATAAAGGATGTCTGCCTAGTGACCGAGTTAAAGCATAACCTGCTCAGCATTAGTCATCTTGCTGACCATGGATATGACATTAACTTTGGACAAAACAAATGCCTTATTTATGATAGGTCAACGGGAGACATTGCTTTTGAAGGGGTAAGAGAGGATAATATTTATATCTTTTATTTGTCTATAGATACTAACAATGCAGGTAGATGCCTATATGCTCATAAGGATGAAAGACTATTGTGGCACCAGCGTCTTGGTCATGCCAACATGGATACTATATCCAGGCTAACGACCAAGAAGCTAGTTAGAGGCTTGCCCGACATCACATTCAAAAAGGACACAGTATGTGCCGAATGTGAATTGAATAAGGCAACTAAGTCCTTATTTCATTCCATAAACTCTGTAAGTACTTCTAGACCTTTGTAACTTCTTCATATGGATTTATTTGGCCCTAGTAGAGTAGCCAGTCTTGGTGGAAAACTCTACGCCTTTGTTATCGTTGATGACTTTTCTAGATTTACTTGGGTTTTCTTTCTTACAAATAAAAGTGATGCTATTTTGGTTTTCAAGATTTTTGTTAAGAAAGTTCAAAACGAAAAAGGCTACATGATTACTCGAATCCGAAGTGATCATGGAGGCGAATTCGAAAATTCTGACTTTGAAAAGTTTTGTGATTCTAATGGTTTTGATCATGAGTTTTCTTGTCCAAGAACTCCTCAACAAAATGGTGTTGTGGAGCGGAAGAATAGGACTCTTGGCGATATGGCTAGAGTCATGTTGAACAAATTTTTACTTTCGAAATACGTTTGGGCTGAAGCTGTCAGTACAGCATGCCACATTTTAAATAGGGTGCTTATTCGTCCTATTACGAAGAAAATACCCTATGAGCTTTAGTTTGGGAGAACCCCAAATGTTTTTTATTTTAGAGTTTTTGGTTGTAGATGCTTTATCCTTAACACCAAAGACAACTTAGACAAATTTGATGCCAAAGCTGACGATAGTATTTTTCTTGGCTATGCTGCCAAGAGCAAGGGATATAGAATTTTTAACAAACGCTCATTAATTGTGGAAGAGTCTACAAATGTGACTTTTGATGAAGATAACAGCACAGTAGCTACTATTGATGATGATGTTGAGCCATCAACTTCTACTCCAATGAATACCACAACCGAAACCAATTCTCTGGAGGGCTTACCAAAGAAATTCTCTTTCAAGCCGTCACATCCAGAAAATTTGGCAATAGGTGAGGTTTCACGTAGAGTAACTACTAGATCATCATTAAGAGACTCTATTGCTAGCACTGCCTTTATTTCACAAATTGAGCCAAAAAATATTTTAGAAGCTTTTAATGATGAATTTTGGATTTCTGCTATGCAAGAGGAACTCAACTAATTCGAGAGGAGCCAAGTTTGGGAACTCGTTCCTAGACCGGCCAATCACTCGATCAATGGCACTAAATAGGTTTTTAGAAATAAAGTAAATAAAGATGGTTCAGTCACACGCAACAAAGCTCGTCTAGTAGCCCAAGGATACAACCAAGAGGAAGGTATCGAGTACGATGAGACGTATGCTCCTGTTGCTAGACTGGAATCCATTCGGATGCTTTGTGCATTTGCAAATTTTCAAAATTTCAAATTATTTCAAATGGATGTTAAAAGTGCTTTCTTGAATGGATTTATTAAGGAGGTAGTTTATGTGAAACAACCTCCTGGCTTTGAAAATCATAAATTTCCCGACCACGTGTTCAAGCTAAAGAAAGCGCTGTATGGCCTCAAACAAGCCCCTAGAGCTTGGTATGAACGGCTAAGCAATTTCTTGCTTGAAAAAGGTTTTTCAAAAGGAAAAATTGACACCACACTTTTCATAAAATCTTTTAAAGACACTATTCTTTTAGTACAAATATACGTAGATGATATTATATTTGGTTCTACTGATGAAACCCTTTGTTAAGATTTTGTCAAGTGTATGCAGACCGAGTTTGAGATGAGCATGATGGGGGAGCTCAACTACTTTCTTGGGCTGCATGTCAAACAAATGTCAAATGGAACTTTGATCTGTCAGTCGAATTATACAAAGGACATGCTGAAGAAATTCGACCTTGACAACGTCAAACCAATCAGCACTCCAATGGCTACTTCAACCAAACTTGAACCAGATGATAGTGGCAAACCCGTGGACCAACGTAAGTATCGAGGTATGATAGGCAGTCTACTCTATTTAACTGCTAGTCGCCCTGATATTATGTTTAGCGTTTGCCTGTGTGCTAGATATCAAGCAAATCCTAAGGAATCACACATGACTGCTGTTAAGCGTATCTTTCGATACCTTAAGGGTACGGTTATAGTGGGCCTATGGTATCCCAAGTCAACATCATTTGACCTCATTGGTTACTCTGATGCTAATTTTGCTGGATGCAAGGTCGACCGTAAAAGTACGAGCGGTACATATCATTTATTAGGAAAGGCTTTAGTCTCTTGGTTTAGCAAGAAGCAGAATTCTGTCGTACTATCCACAACAGAAGCTGAATACATCGCAGCTGGGCGTTGTTGTGCACAAATTCTGTGGATGAAGCAAACCCTTGAAGACTACAATTTATCTTTTATGCATATTCCAATCTTTTGTGACAATACTAGTGCTATAAATCTCACTAAGAACCCCATTTGTCACTCACGCACGAAGCACATTGAAATACGTCACCACTTTTTGCGTGATCATCAGCAAAATGGCACGATTAACTTAGAATTTATTGACACTGATCATCAGTTAGCAGATTTCTTTACAAAACCATTATCCGAAGAGCGCTTCAATTTTTTCTGTCGTGAACTTAGAATTTTAGAGGAAGCTGTTATAAATAAAAATAAACCTGCATAAATATCGAGTATGTCGTAATTCTATTATGATGAACTTGCTATGGGTACAAGCCGAAAGGGCCCTTCTGACAACTAGGCGTAAAAGCCTAAGCGACACGGTGCACTAGTCCTCAGGACTACCGCTAACTGGGATCCGGCCCCTGCAGCTAACCCATGGCAGCTTTAAAATATAGAATTATGATATAATTCCTTGTTTATTAGACGGTTCATTTTTATTTATAACTGGCTGACATACAAATTTTTCAACTTCACATTGCTGCTTCAAGTTCACTCTCTGTCATTCTTTGTTTATCACTTGGATCTTTCCTTATATTTATACTCTTTTTACTTTTGGTCTTTCTTACTTAACCATTTTTCAGCCTGATTTCAGTTCTGTCACCAGAATCCGAAATTCGGGCCGAACTCTGTCCTTACCAGAGTTCGGGCCGAATTCGGTCTGGCTATTCCAGAACCGGGAACAGCCTCAGCCGTTGATCATATTTTAGATCCAATGGCCATTATTGATTCCGACCAATTGAAACCCTTCTCTTATATTCGGGATCCTCTCTATCTTCTTCTCCATTGCCACCTTTTCAACTTCTCAAACACCTTTTTCTCAAAACCCTAACCCTAATTTCTCCCTTCTAGAGCTCATCTCTTCCCCAAACTCAAGGAGAAGGTCTCTCTTTTAATTCTCCTTCATTGTTCATCACTACTTTGAGGTATAACTCCATACTTTTCTATATCTCAATTTCCTTCATTATCTTTATTGTGTTATGGCACCACGATTGTTCAATCGCGGGAAGAGACTTCGAACAGAGGGAGCATCCTCTTCGAATGCTCCTCCACGCGTTGAACCGCCCGTTGAACAACAACCACCTATCCATCCGTTGTTCAATCCTCCACGTCCACTTGACCCAAAAACTTTTGACGACCGAATATTTGTATCACTCGACGCATCTAATGATTGGTTTAGTGATTTTTGGACACGTCCGGTGTTTATGGGACACCCTATCAACTTTACTATATTCTCACAATATGATGCACTTTTTTATGACCTTTGCCTTGATGAACTTGTTACCACAAGTTCGGTCATTTATCGTAGTGCTATTCAAATGTTCTACTGCAACCTAACCCATGATGATACACATATTTATTCACGGGTTGCGGGAATTGATATCTCTTTTGACGATTTTGAATTGGCCGAATATCTTGAACTCCAAGAGCCAAACTCATGGGAAAAGCTTGTTGAAGCTAGATCATTTCAATTTCTCGATGGGTCTTCACTTGAAAGCTTCAAGGATGACCTGTGTACCCCGAACACACGTCCTCGTAAGCTTTTGGCCAAATATCTCAATCTCTATTTCTATGAACTTCATCGGATCATTTTCAACACCATTCTACCCAAAGCGGGTTCCACCGATGAAGTCACTTATTTTGAAATCTCGGCATTATATTATCTCCACTTTCATGTTTCCTTTAATCTTCTACGTACCATGATGGACTGGATGATTAACTGTAGGAAGAAACCAAGATCTTTGGTTTATGCATTATACCTTCCTATGATCTTTCGTGTGTTTCATGTACCCCTTGATGAGTGTCCATTCTTACCTGCCCCTGCCTTCCTCTCTAAGGCAAGGAGGCTTCAGGCGGCCGTTGGCTCACCAGTTGTGTCTGAGCATTCTGATGATGAGCCCGATGCCCCTCCTTTGGGACAGGATCCTCCTCCTCCTCCTCCTGCCACTCTTGAGTCTCTTCAGACCATGCTCCGCGATCGCTTCACCTTGGAGGATGATCGCTGGACTCAGCTGGATTACCGGACTACCTTACAGATGAGTGCTATCAGCAACTCGCTGTACGACATTCGGTACTCCATGTCTCGCCATCCTTCCATGCCTATCCCTATAGAGCGGGACCCCGGTCGTGAGGGCTATCGTATCGATGACCCTTGGGTCATTCGTTACTTGGATCCAGATACAGCCTTCATGGACCCTCGTCGTTCCTTTACTGATCCTTCAGACGACGCTGGGCCTTCACGAGCTCGATGATGGATATGGACTGCTATTTGCTGCTTCTACTGAGGATCATAGCTTATGTTTCTTTCTGCACTTTAGATTTTAGTTACCTTTATGCACTTTGATTGTATTAGCCTTATTATGAGTTGTGACTCTTGAGACATTTTGTCGTTATATCAGTTTATATGCAGTTTCTTCTCTTATCTTTTGGTGTGTTTGCCAGTTCTTAATTGTTTATTGTTAATTGCTAAATGCCAAAAGGGGGAGATATTTGTATATTCTATATTATTTTTTGTCTCTGTATCTGTGCTTTAGGGAGAATATTCTTATCAGGCCAACAGGATTCAAAGCAATGATTACGGGGGAGCTATTTTTTAAGCTCGGCATTGATTATGGGGGAGCTATGCTTTTTGTCCTTAAATGTGTCCAGGTATGAATATTGAATATACAATTATTATTTTGTCAATTATCAATATTGGGGAGATTGTTGACACAAAGTCACAGTCAACCAAATATTGATAACATTGACTAAATAATACTTGTAATAATTTAATACGACACACGACGACTACATCCAGCTCAAGTCAGACGACAGCTCAGTTTTGCAATGCAAGTCATCTTTGAGTCTGTATTTTATAAATTTATTGAGTCTAGACTGATGTAAGCTGAGTTATGCTGAGCTCTTGAGACTTAACCTATAACCTACCCAAAATCCATAAGCTCCACATATCCAAATAAGCCCATTGGACTATAAGACCTATTCTGTGCTCTGGAGACAGAGTTCGGGCCGAACTCTGCCTCCACACAGAGTTTGGGCCGAACTCTGTCCCCTAAAAATCAGCACCCTAATTTTTAGGGTTGGCTGGTTGCTAGTTGTCCAACGGCAAAATATTTAAAAATTCCTACCAGAATTCTGGCCGAATTCTGCCTACTAGTTTCCTATAAATAGGCCATGAATTCTCTCATTTTCATTCATCCAATCTTCTCTTCTCTTCTCTCTAAAGCTCAATACAAGCCTTACCCTTCTTCATCTACTAGCCATAAGCTCCCTAAGCCTCAAGTGCTCAGCATTTTTCAGTTAGGAGTTTGTGCAAGAGTTCAAGAAATCGCTTGGAAAATTCCAAGCATCGCCACTGCGATCTTTGTAAGAAGTTGACGTGCTCTTCTGAAGAAAAGGCACGGGGTGTAACTACTATTTCACAAATAGTAGATTTAATCCTGAGCTAGAGTTCTCAGGCCTGGACTAGTCCTCCATGAGGAAAACCAGGTTAAAATCGGCTGTGTTTGCGTATGCTTTCTTGCTCCTTATTTATTTCCGTATTTACTCTGATTAGTTTTACTTGTGAAAGAGTTTAAATTTTTAATTGGCTATTATCGCTATAAACTCTATTCACCCCCCTCTAGAGTTGCCATTTGTTCTTCAGGGGTCAGTGTTGATATCGTTGTTTGGGAACTGTGATCCCAATACTGATAATTGACTTTAGCCTAAAGAGATTGCCTAGCGGCTAGACGAGATATCCATGTTGCGAGAGTTAGCGTCGGTAAGATTGATTTCAGGATTGAGTGGATGGATCGATAGGTGGAATTGGATTCACTATCACAAGGCTTGGTTAAAATACATGTATTTCGGGGACGCCTGGAATGTGTGTACGATCCAAACTAAGTGATATGTTGAATTCAAGTGAGACTTGAGGAATGAGAAGTGTCGAAGATTGTGAGATCGTAAGTTTTGAAGAACGGATTGAGGGTAGCACGAGCATGGCTCGGATTGTGAAAACGTATAGGCGTAGTGCGTGCGAGAGTCTTGAATGTTGAGTCGAGTGGTAAGTCGATATGTATACTCAGTTAGTTTCGAGGAGGAAACTTTTTCTGAGTGGTGTATGATGTAGTGCCCCATCCCGCTCAGTCAATCGGAGGAATCGGAACGCAAACAGCGTTCAAACTTAGTCTTGCAATGGCTGCTCGGAGACGTCGCTCGGTCGAGGCGACCGCTCGCTCAGGTGGGATAGTTTCGGTGAACTCGCCTCATCTTTGCCTTCACTTAATAAATTGTATGTTTTCAACTTGCACAAGTAGGCTTGATAATAAAAGAGACGAATCCACATAGCTAAAAAGGAATAATCCCGACGGGTCGAATTGAGTTAGAATATGGAAAGGTCCTACGGTCAGCTTAGAGTTGGTGCACGGCGTGCTTTGAAAATGACACTCGATCCTTCGTCCTGTGGCTTAGGAGAAGGAAGTTGGTTGAGTCGCAAAGTTATAAACAAAGCCTAAGTCGTAGGCGTCGTCCGCATGAATACTTTATAAAGCATGCACGGTCCTGTCGTCCAAGGCTTGGCATAGCCTTGGCTTTCCCCATGAGTTAAGTTGCGTTGTACAGCTTGTGCCATAAGTCTAGGCAGCCAAATGACTTGGTCGTTCAAAAGTTGAACGCGTGCACGGCACATTCCATCGAGGCAAGGCTTGACGCGGCCTTTGCTCGTTAAGTTGTAGGCTTGAGTAAGTTAGGCAAAGTTATGTCGGTCGACCTAAGTCATTCCAAGTGTTGTCCCGCTCATTCTGCGGTTGTCAGGTTAAATAGTCCCACGATCCCAAGGCCCGTCATATAAAGTATGACTTGGGCGATAGTGTCGCGTAGAACGGAAGTCGGTTTGAGGCACGATGCACGGACCTAGTGTTAAGGCAGGAACCACGGTTCATTTAATGAGTTTTGGAGAAAGGACTATTGAATAGGCATTCATGAGTTGAATGAAATGATATGGTAACATGGAAAGAATGCTCGCGACCGTGGGTAGTCGAGGGGTCTCAAATGATAGAAGGCTTGCTATTGGTTTTGAAAGAGATGGTAACATTGAAAAGAAGGATGACTGTGTGAGACATCAGTTTGAGTCGAGTCTTGCATGGTCATTGGACAACTTGTCGACAATGAGGAGTTTCCACGCGCGACAACCCTGGGCACCATGGGACCGCGACGTTTCGGAGGGAAACAGGTATAGCCGTAGCTGGACGAACAGCTCAGGTCATTCGGGAACTTTCAGCGGGGCTAGCTACTTGCGCTGAAAGGGTCGCCGAATGGCAAGGCTATAGTCCAGGATAGTTTGTGATGTTAGTAACCAATTCATATACTTGGGTCGGCACGGGCGGCAATCCGCGTGTGTGCCTTTGGATTGAGTCTAGTTGAATGTGTGTATGGTTGTAATACAATGTTTGGTCCTAAGATACGGCATAAACATAGGCGACGTGCTTCGGCACGAGATGTGGCGTCGAGTTCTAAGTTATCGGCATATAAGTTGCATAAGTGGGTTTGAGTTGTCTTGAGTTTAAGTCAGGAAATGCTGCAAGGCAAAGTCGGTCGAGTGACACTCCGTCCAGAAGTCTTGATTGGGTCAGTTGGTGATTTAAGTAGCAAGGGCCGCGAGGCGGCGATATGATTGAGTCTCATTGAGTTACGAGACACGGCCTCAACAAGGATTTATAGCACGGTCACACGGGAATGGAGCCTCATCACGTAGTTACGTCTCTGATTTTGGCCTAAAGGCAAGCACGACTTGATAGGCTAACGTTGTTTGAGTCGACATTGTTGTTGCAAGCACGGGATAGTCTAGAGTACAGAATAGGCCAAGGCGTCGGTCCTAAAACTGATCCTAAGGTAAGAGTAGAAAGAAAATCAAAAAGGGGACTATGTTGCACAAAGTAAAGTAAACGTGTTGGTTTTGTATGGGTGGGCGAGGAGCTCATTCCACCAGTACAGTTGAGTACTGACACCCACATAGTTTACATATGCAGGCACAGGTAGAAGCTCGTGGCGCAGAGCTCGCTTGGATGCATCGAGGCACGGAGTTCCTTGGCGATTCGAAGCGTACGGCTGCATGGAGTCAAGACTTATACGGGACATAATGTATGGACGTCGCCTTCCGAAGCTTCCGCTGGCTCAAGCAGCGTATCGAGAGATGAGAGAGAGAGCAGAGTGAACTTGTAATATGAGATGAGAGAGCTTGAGAGACTTGTAATCTTGGCCTTGCGCCCTTTGTAACATTTGTTTCAATATCAATAAAGAGCTTGTTTTGAATAACTTGTGTTTGTTCTAAATTCTGCCACTATTATTCAATGTCTCTGCTTGGGACTTCTGTGCGACGACCCCGTCGCAGCCGCTAAAATCGGCTGTTATGGAACCCGCCTTGCACGAGCGCAATCTAGGCTCGTGCGGCATCACGCCTTAGCTAGGACGATCGCTCCTACGGGAGCGGGGCGTGACAGTAGGTACAGCCTTGTGACAAAATTTTGCAACCATATTCCCTGAATAGATGCCTAACAACATGTTATAAACCTTGTTGTCATGGTAGAAGAAATTATGAGTGCATGTTTGACACTAATCTAAAATATATCTCCACCAATCAACATAACCTGATGTGGATCTCCTGCTGTGTTGGCATCCAGCAAAATCGGAGTCGGAATACCTTATGATCTCCAAAATTATCCGATCTCCTACAAAGAGCATATAATTCTTTGTTTTCTATTAATTAGTTAAGTAGTTTGGCTGCTACCCAATGATCCATCCATATTTGCTTAAAATATCTGCCTAATATCTGAATATGTACGCAATATCCTAACGCGTACATAATTGAGCATACATTAGACTTCCTACAACTGGTCATGAATGGAAAATATATTGTATTTTCTTAATTTTAAGGCTAATCTTAGGGCACTTGACTGAGACTGAACTTGTCTCCTTTAACGAAAGGGTTGTCACCTTGTTTGCATTCTTGCATGCCAAATCTTTTAAGCACTTTATTGATATAAATCTTTTGTGATAATCTAAGAATATTCTGAGGTATATCTGGATTCCTAATACAAAAGTAACGACACTAAGATATTTTTTTTGAAAGTTATTTGGTAAAAAAATTTAGTGTCGTACAATATACCTATATTATTTTTGGCAAGCAGTATGTCATCAACATATATAACTAAAGAAAATTGTTTACTCCCACTGAACTTGTGATATACACAATCTTTAATAGTGTTTATCTCAAAAACCAAACGAGATAATTACTGGTAAAACTTTAAGTACCTTCGACGAGAATCCTGCTTGAGTCCATGAATAGATTTTGTCAATTTGTAAACCATATTCTTTGGCTCTTTCGACACAAAGTTTTCTGCATGCACCATAAATTGTTTCGTCGATGTTACCATTGAGAAACACGATTTTGACATCCATTTAATGTAACTCAAGATCAAAATGTGCAACAAGTGCTGTGATTGTTTTAAAAGAGTCTTTCAAAGATACCGAAGAGAAAGTCTCTTTAAAATCAATCGTTAACTTTTGAGTAAAGTCACTAGCTGCATGACGTACTTTATACCTCTCCACATTATCCTTTCGAATCTTTCTTAGTTTTAAATGTCCATTTTCAACCAATGAACTTCGTATCTTTTGATAATGTGACAAGTTCCTAAACTTTATTGTCTTTCATAGACTTATACTCCTTATTTATTTCCTCAATCCACTTTTAAGAGTTGAAACTTTCCATAGCCTGACGGAAGATGATTGAATCACCTTCCAATATTCTATAGTTTTTCTCATGTTCCTAGAGAAATATGACAATATTATCCGAAATTATATTTCTCCTTTCTCTTGTGAACCATCTTAACATTACCGGTTCTTGAGGTTGTTGAGTTTGTTCCTCAGAAATAATTACCTCATCTTGAATCGGGGTGCCGCTATATTATCTTGTCAAGGTATCTCAACAACGACTTGTAGAGGTAATTCGACATTGTCTTGTTGAGGCTCCGAATTCACTTCTTGATCAATGACAGGTACAAAATTATGCACATCGTCAAAAGTGATAGTAGGAATCATAATCGATTCCTCCTCAAAGATAATGTCTTTGACTTTATTTCTCCCCCAAACTCAACATCCTCAAAAAAATATTAAACTTATCGTCTCAAAAAAAATTCTTAGTGTGGGACCGTATAATTATTAACCCATCGATCTGTCAGCATAGCCAATAAAGTAGTTGTTTGCAATTTAACTTTGGTCTGTATTTCCTTTACACATTAATATAGACATTAAAGTCTATAAAGTCAATAAAATCCAAATCTCATCAAACATATCGTTCAACTTTATTTCTAGAGATGTGACCTAATCGCTTATGTCATAATGAGACTAAAAACATTTATTGTTAATTTTATATTTAGTACCACATGACTCCACTTGCAAGGTTTCATTTTAAGATACTATTTAAATGAATATAGGTTATCATAAACCTTAAGGGAACCGTTACCAATAATATTTGGATTTAAAGATAGACTAAACTTATTATTTCCAAATGAACAATGATAACCAGATTTGTCCATTAAGGAAACTGAAACTGAATTTCGTCTAAAAGACGGTACAATAAAAGTGTCTATCAAATCCAAATAATAATCGATTCCTAAAAATAACCTAAAATGTCATATTGCTTGCACTTCTACCGATTTGTCGTCACCCACATAGATGTGTCATTGACCGTCAATTGGCTTCGGTAGCTCAGACAACCTTGTCTATAAACACTAATATGGGTAGTAGCACCAGAATCTAACCACCACGTGTTTTTAGGTACTAAATCTAAATTAACCTCAGAACAGACACAAATTTAGAAATATACTTTTCTTTATACGCCATGCGTGGTACTTTGTACATTTCTTCTTTATGTGTCCTGGCTTGTCACAAAAGAAATAGTCCTTAGTTTTATATTATTGTTTCTTTTGAGCTGGACCCTTAGCAGCTTCTGTATTTATTTTCTTTTTCGCCCTTAAAGTTTATCCTATTAAACATGAAAATTAAATTCTTATTGGCAGATATTGTAGCAACATTAACAGTAAAGAGAACAAAAATAAATAGACAAACATGCTCTAATTAATAACCAAGGAGTAAAATATAGTCAAACAAATTCAAATAATGGTGAACCCCATCTCAAGATACCTAGTACATCATTAATATCAAGTCTTTAGACAGTGATATTAACTGCAAGTGGTACTCTTGGTGCAATGATCAAATATTGACAATAAGTCATGTCAAATAATAAGCCTATCTTTGGATCGGGTTATTATTCACATGTAAACCTTACAATTGTCACACATTTATCACCACAAGTATGTGTGCAATTCGGCCAAGTATTAACCTTCATTTGGGCCGACTAATACCCGCATGAATATACACACCCAAACATCCAACATCCCTCATAGACTATCTACGCAAGAGAGGTCACTTTGGCGACATCTTATTTTAATGTGTCTATTTAGAATATTAGACGACTATTGCTAGTCACAAAAGGCACCAAAAATTTGAATGTTGACTAAATTTTACAAAATCGAATCATGTCCAAAACTTTATGTACATGCACGTTTATAAGATTACAACTCAAATAAAATAATCATAAGCATGTAAATCCTTTGCATGATTTAAAACATGAATTAAATCACTTTGATATATTGATGCACATGAAATATCTAATAATAAATGCTCTTTCATCATATATATTGGCTTCAAAAAGAACATATGGAAACATATCTTCTTATAACAAAAATTCATAATTCCACTACCATAAACAACAAGATGCCAAATTCAAAAGAATTAGAAGCATATCTGTAGTTTTGGAAAAGTCAAAAAATTTGACTATACTCGCAATAGAATTGGGAGCCTCAACAATCATTCATCCAATCCAAAGAAATTTTTATGGATCACAAACGTTTGTCCGGTCTCTTTTTTTTATTATAGCCAAAATTTCCAAATCTACACCAAAAAGTTCCAAAAAATTATGGAAAGAACTGAACCTCCAAAGCCAGGAGAGAATCACAAAAACCCATCTCGATTCTGCAGTCTCTCTAATACTTGGGTGAATTTCAATCAAAAAAAACCATTGCAACCCACCAAAACTTTTTAATAATAGCAATCAAGTTTGGATTATTCCACATAGTCGATTACAAATACTAAACGAATCCAGAGTAGCACAATATTTCAATAAAATATTAAATCCCAAGCACTACTGACTTTGTAGACTTAACCCAACATGATTGTATCCTTGCTATAACAAGGAATATATAATGCTAAAATGAGCTCTTTCCATAATAATCCATGCTACCATACCTAGCAACGAAAGCACGATAATTTTCAATAATAATTAAAAAAACTAAAAGCAAATGACCGGCAATTGAGTCAATAGGTTCAGAACTACTATCCCATCCGACCCCTTGATCGGATGATCGGTTGAATAAAAAATTATGACTATCATATCTTACCAACCTTTTTCATAGATTACTTTAGACTTTATTCTTGGTAAATTACAACCTAGCAAATTCGACAAAATTGAATACCAACAAAGATAAATTGAATCCAAAAATTTCAAACTCAAGAAGCAAACAGGGAGGCTCTGATACCACTTGTTAGAAATTATTGTGCCCTGTCGATTCATGAGATGAAGAACATAAATTAAATTGCGGAAGCGTACCTGAATCCATTTCTAGGCTTGATGGATCTTGAAGCGGTCGTCCTTTTTATGAGGTTCGATCTTCCAACTTGCTACGACCCTTAATGACAAAGATGAATCCAAATTCTTTGTCCATCTCTTTCTGTTGATGGGTGTCACACCCCAGAACCAGAATACTGAAGAGCAGGGGCGTACATAGCCAGCTACGTATATTGAAGTACAACCCACCTCGCTATACGGTCACGGCTGTCTAGATACATGAGGGTTTAACTACAAGCCATCAGTCTCCTATGGTCATAAACAAGCCTATTGTCTCAATCTCAAGCAAATAATAACAGTTACAAGATGTCAGAGTACCAAATATACAATAGTAAGGTGTCCCATACATTACATATTTGGATGATCATGAAGCTAGTCGTACAAAATGTCAAGACTAGCAAGAGTCCTGGTCATACATGATCAACCCTAGGATTTGTCAATCATGTTACAGTCCGTAGGCAGACAGTAAATAATGGTGCAACCGAGCTAACACGTGCTCGTCGGCTAAACGCCTCAAAAGAATAATTTTACAAATAAGTGGGAGGACAAAAGAAACCCACTCGTTGCCAGGGTTACGCATGGTGGTCACCATCTGGCTGGAAGACAGGAGGATCCTCTGGAGCTGCTCCGATATCTGGTCACACAAAACCAGCTGGGTCAAACCCTAGAAAGAGCAAGTGCCACAAAGGAGGCTTCACTTAGCAACTAAAACCAGCATACCACAAATGAATATTAAAGATGATTATAAACGAAACAGATAATAATAAAGATAACAACAGTAAATTGAGTACGAGGAAACCATTCAAGTAGCCAGGTCACAACCCTTAAACCAAACAAGGACTGGGGTTGTAACCCTTCACCTGAATAGAAATCCGTCTCAACTACTTGTTGGTAAGCAAGAACATAGGGTGAAATAAGTCAATAAACGAAGAGAGGACACAGAACTGCTCCGGGGGCCAAGTTATAACCCTTAAACCAAACAAGGACCGGGGTTGTAACCCTTCGTCTAAACAGAACTGGACCCCTGATCGTTATTGTTAAGGCCAATATAAATAATCATGCTATTGAAGTAAAATAATACATGACGAGCACAACATGGGGAGCAATAAGACAATAAACGAAGAGAGGACACAGAACTGCTCCGGGAGCCAGGTTACAACCCTTAAACCAAACAAGGACCGGGGTTGTAACCCTTCGCCTGAACAGAACTGGTCCCCCGCTCATTATTATTAAGGTAAGCATAAATAATCATGTCTTGTCATAATCTTGCACAGGATCAGGACAAGTCGAAGCTGGGCTAGACTTCATTCAATCAATCACGGCCAAGCAAAGAGTACGGCTTGATACTTTAACTAACTAGGGTTATCACATACCTAGTTACCAGCAAATACAATGAGATTATCCCAGCAGCCACAAGCCCTGCAGACCATCCAGGTTATCTAGGTCGAATGTCCGTTTATGAAGGGAGCAACACGTGACTGTGTGCTAGAAATGTGCCCTACTCGTCGGTAGGCTACAAGTCCACTTAGTGCGCCCAGATAATGGGATTGCCTGTAGCTGAGAAATCTCTTCATGACTACTAAATTATTCTAGTTTATTAGCCTTAGTCAATTTTTGTAAGTATCCCTGACCGTGGTACTCAGGGAGCCTCATCCTAGACATGATGCAAGACAGTACTGGTTTATTTGTACAAACACAATCGCCCACGGTGTCCAGGTCATTCATACTTGTCATGACATGCTAGCCGTCGCAACAGCCTTCGAGATATATATATCATATCATGTTCACTGTCAGGAGTGCGCCACGACGGGCCACTATCACGTCATGTCATTTGTCAAAAGTGTACCACAACGGGTCACCAGCGTGTCAGAAAACATATTTAAATTAACAATGCACCAACATACATGTAGCACTAAATAATCAAAAGAGGGTGCAGGGACGACAGGGAGAGTCATTCGGCACAGGGGACAGGGTGCATGTGGCTGAGAGCCATGCGGCAGGGAATCAAGAGAAGTTCATACGGCCACGAAAATTCATGTGGCCATGGAAGTTCATGCGGCTGTGGAAGTTCATGCGGCTACGGAAGTTCATGCGGCCACGGAAATTCATGCGGCTATGGAAGTTCATGCAGCTGCGGAAGTTCATGCGGCTGCGGAAGTTCATACGGCTGCGGAAGTTCATGCGGCTACGAAAGTTCATGCGGCTGCGGAAGTTCATGCGGCTACGGAAGTTCATGCAGTTGCGGAAGTTCATGCGGCTACGGAAGTTCCTACGGCCACGAAAATTCATGCGGCTATGGAAGTTCATGCGGCTACAGAAGTTCATGCGGCAGCGGAAGTTCATGCTGCTACGGAAGTTCATGCGTCCACGGAAATTCATACGGCTACGGAAGTTCATGCGGCTACGGAAGTTCATGCGGCTGCGGAAGTTCATACGGCTATGGAACTGTTCTTCTTCTCTATTATTCCGAGAAGAAGAACCATGCAAGCCATGGCTTCTAAGCTTCATAAAACTTTCATCTAGAGTCCAAATTCGAACTTTCATAGGTCAAAACGGGGCAGAATGAAATTTTCTACAAAATGGAACCATCAGAACTTGATAATAACAAGATTAAATAGATCAAAACTCAAAAAATCCAAAAATAAAATAAACTTAGATCTACAAGAAATGAGCCATAGAAATTAGAAATACTAAGTATTAAAGTGTGTTAGAATCTCATGAGAAAGAGAATGGAACAATAAAAACAGAGTTCCTCCATGAAGCAAGCTGCACTTGCCTAAGCCCTACTCCCTGGTAGGTGAAGAAGTAATGGTGGAGAAGAAGAAGTGATGGAGAAGAATTAATGAGGAGAGAGAGGGTGAAGTGGAAATATAAATGATGGTGGTGGTAGTAGGTGGGGTTTTGGTCCACATAAAACCAAGCCAAGCCGAACCAGCAAGTTGAACCGAACCAAGAAATGAAATACCAAAATAACCATGCAAGGAAATATGCAATACGAGTCAAGATACGCACACGTATACCAAAATACGTAATACGAACTATGGTCGTTACAACTCTACCCACCTTAAAAGAATTTTGTCCTCGGAATTTAATTAAAATGCTAGAAAAATAAGGACAAGCTATACTAATCACAGGCAAGCTATACCAATCATTCCATCATGCAGTCATTCGTTCAAGCGAGGAATTGAAAGCATAAGGCATAAGGAAGACATTATACCTTACGAGTCAAACAGGTCGGGATATCGCGATCGGATATCATCCTCACGCTCCCATGTTGACTCACCCAAAGAGTGATGACCCCAAGCAACTCGAACTAAATTAATAGTCTTGTTCCTGAGTATCTTTTGCCTCTGGTCCAATATAGACACGGGCCTCTCCTCATACGAAAGGTTGGTACCAACAACCAATTCCGAATGATCCAGGATGTGGCTCGGGTCCGAGATATATCGTCACAGTTGGGATACATGGAACACGTTATACACCTCACGTAGCGATGATAGAAGAGCGAGACGATAGAACACATCTTCTAGTCGCTCCAGAATATCGAACGGTCTTATATACCTAGGACTAAGCTTTTCCCGTACGCCGAAATGAATGACACCACGGTTAGGCGAAATCCTCAGGAATACATGGTCGTCGACCGAGAATTCAAGGGGGCGCCGATGAGAATCGGCCCAATGACGATGGCGATCTTGGGCAACTCGAAGATGGTCTCTGACTCTCCTGACAACCTCTGTAATACCCAGTTTTCCAGATGAGAGTAATTTTGAAATTCTGTAATTATAATTATGATTTATTGATATTTATTTCATATTATGATTTTTGGTAATTTTAATCATTTTTAAACTATTTAAAAACATGACTTATGATTTGGTGTTTTGCTAGTGTAACCCTAGAGATAAGTGACCTAGAGCCTAGTCATGTGATTAGGGTATTTCATTTATCATTTCTAGTTTGAGTGTATTTTTGTCATTTCTGAATTATTTGAATTTAATATATATTATTTGGAATTTAATATGATTAATTAGAATGGTATGGTTTAAATACTAGTTAATTGATTGCCATGTGGTTTAGGTTAGTCTAACCTAGATTGGACCTAACCTAGATTAGTCATAGCTAGTCTAGTTAGCCACATTGAGTTAGTTAGCATTGGTTAAATAGGTTTAAGTCATGATTAGCTAGTTTGAGTGGTTGCAACTTGACTAGGAAGGAGCCCTAGATTCTAGGCCATCCAAATAGTCATGATGCATTGCTAGCCTTAGATGCACCCCTAAAAACCCTAACCCTAGCTAAGTAGCCGGCCAAAGACCCCTCCAGCCTATAAAGTATCTCTTTAGAAAGTTGTGCCTCTTTTCAATATTCTATCATTTTTCTAAGAACTAGGTGAGCCTTCATTTTTATTTCTTCATAGATTAATCATTAGTGCTCCATTTTTATTGAGATTTCTTCCATAGTATTCTAAATACTGTTCTCCTACTGTTTGTGGAGTCAAATCTCAGGATTGAAACAATTTTGATTGAGTGGCTTTGGAGATCTCCTTTGAAGAGGCTTTTTTTGTTGTGAAGAACACACCTAGGTAAAACTCTATCCCTCCATTGAAATTAGGGTTTCATTGCATAAACACTAAGCCCTAGGTGTCCTTGTACTGTAGGAATAGGGTTTGCACCATTTCGTGTCCTGTACGTGTCCGTATCGGACACGTATCAGTAACCGAACGCAGGTGTTCGACGAAATACCACAGTGGGCATTTCGATCGAGATTTTGAAATATAAATGAATAGGAAGTTGTGTTTGGATGTGGCTTATGTGTTTTTGCTCGACTGAGCGTGTCTCGTGTCGATTTGGTGTCGTATCGCACTCATGTACATGCCTGCGCACGCATGTACAGTGATCCCCTGCTACTCGTGGCCTTGTGCTCACTGCACAGGCCACGTGGCGAGCTGAGTTTCGACGAGAGAGTAGGGGCAACGTCTGCGAGTCTCCCCTCAAGTCCCAAGTCTTCTCGTGTCGTATCGGATACGAGATTCACTCTGCACAGGTTTTATACTGTTGGTTCAGTCTGTATTTTTGGGTTCGGACACGGCTTTGTAAGTCGGACACGACGACACTTGGGTGCGATTCAGGGTGTGTCAGACCTAGACTAACCCTAGGCGTACCTACTGACACGAGCACGTGTCCTAGCTCGTGTCGTGTCGTGTACACGACACGCGTGTACATGTGCACTGCACAGTATTTTGAACGTGTACTGTAAGTGCTCGATTCATGTTCGGTGGCTTGGACACGCGCTGCGTCACATTGTGTTGGACACGAATCTACCTAGGAGACACGAGCACTTGTTGTTCTTCAATTACCAACCCATAGCCTCTAATATTAATGTGTTTTAATAGTCAAATTTGAATCTCCCTTTAGGACTGATACGCAGTGTACAGTTCTCAATTCCTGAGTTTTAAAACCAATTGTATTGATATAAACTAATGTTAAATTATCACATTGGTTATGAGCATGTGTATTAATACCTACTAGATAGGTTTTACATGATAGATTAAGTTTTAGGATCATTAATGGGATTTTGAACATTGGATTGGAATGTATTTACTGATACATGTATATTCAGTTTTGATTTGATTTTAATTCCTATAATTAAACTGATTTTGATATTTAGATTCAATGTTGATCCAAATTACATATTTCTAGTTCATTGTTAGTTCAAATTAGTGAATGGTCGAATTTGGGATTAATGGAAATTCGAATTTGGATTGGTTATTTGATCTGTCACATGTCCTAAACCTGAGATTGGGCTTCACTGGTTCATAAACTGTCAATATTGGATTCACTATTTTGTGTTTGACTCATTGTTTTCAGTATGCACTGTCTTGGGTTGTCAACTGAGAACACACAGGTCTCAACCCTGTACACAGGATTTGCCTGTACACTGAAATATCAATTCCTGAGACACTCTCGAATAGGATTCCTGCACACATGTTTCACTGTTAACACACACATATTGTATGACTCATGTCTCTCACACACATGTCATAGTTCCTTACATTGCTATGTATCATTTACACACACACTCAACTGGAAACCCTGTCCCTATACACACATTGATATGGATACTTCCCTATCCTAAATCAGAAAACTGAGATTTGCAATGACTGTCAACTGAGAACCCTGAATGACCCTTCCACACTGAGTTTCCTGAGAACATTCATGGTTGACTGAAATGTTTATTAGACATATAGAACTGGACTGAATATTATATTGGTTCACTTTTACACAAATTGACATGTTGCTTAGGATTACATGTTGATTCCTAAGTTGTTTCCAAGCTAAGTATTGAGAATTCACATATGTTTATACACACATGTTAAAACCTAAGAATGGCTTGCCTTTGATTTCAGTTTGGGCAGTTGGCCTATTGCTCATTTTTCATTTCCTTCCCATTGTTTCCATTCCTTCCTCAGTTGGTTCCTTCTTACCATTTGCCTTTTTCCTTTCATTTCCTCTATATCTCTTTACATATTATGCCTCTATGTATATATACAAGTGTATGTGATATAGAAATGCATGCATAAATAAATGGTTTAATGAATCCAACCATGTACTCTATGGACACCACACACACTCATCCTCCACTGTTTTCAATTGACACTGTTTTTCGGTCACTAGACACAACACACACCCTCACTTGTGTGGCCTTTTCCATTATATATATATATATATATATATATATATATATATATATATATATATATATATATATATATATATATATATATATATATATATATATATATATATATATATGTATGTATATAAGTATGTGCCTATATAGAGCTTCCTATAGAGATGCCTTGGTATTTCATATAAGTGAATGTGACATATATATATATATATATATATATATATATATATATATATATATATATATATATATATATATATATATATATATATATATATATATATATATATATGTGTGTGTGTGTGTGTGTGTGTGTGTGTGTGTGTGTAAGTTGTGATGTTGATGTGAATGATAGGCATATTATAGCCTTGTCTATCTTCATTAGTCTATATATTATACATAAAACTTGTGTGTGATACCCTGACATTGTTTGTATTGGTGTGCTTAGGTTTAGTAGGCTTTGTTAGGCCTATATTGACTGGAATGACTTGTTAGTCTAGGTTTAGACTTGGAATGGTTTACTTGACCTAGTTTGACCTAGTTGACTAGTATAGTTGACTGGAGTTGACCAAGTGTTGACTTTAGTCTAGTTTGACCTAGACAGCATGTAGATGCATTGTAGTAGTCTATTTCATCATTTTAGATATGTTGTGACTTGTACAGTTCTATAGAAGACAGACACCACTCCTCGGACAGTAGATACTCTTCAGATACTCAGGATACAGGCGAGTACATTCTCTGATCATTTCATACCCTATTAGAATTATTCTCCTGCTTTAGATTACTTTACTTGATGCTGTCACGTTGGTCACACGGATTAGTACTATATGGATCCTTTCTTGAGATATTATTCCCTCAGGGAGCATCGGATACTGCATGTTCTGTGCGTTTCACTTACATTGTGTATCACTATGCTTCATGGTTCATTGAATCACTTGTGACATGTACTCTCATGATCACAGAGTCTTCCTTGAATCATCTATTTATGGGCATTCCTAGAATCACCCATTTTTGGGCCTACCATGTATCACCCCTTGTGGGCTATTGCATAGATCGTAACATAACCTGGCTGGATCCTTGTGTATTGATTGGGGTACGGGGGAGTAGAAGTAGACATGTGAATAATATCCAAGTAGTGTAGTTCCCAGAATCACTCCATAGTATAGTTTCCAGAATCTCCTATGCCATTTACATGTCTATATTGTACTCTGACTCACTAGCCACTGTTAGTTCTCTATTTATAGTAGATATTTCTATTACAGTTCTCTCTCTGTTTACATTCTGTACTTTCTTTCAGTTTCCTATATCTTACTCTATTGCATGATTATATTTTCTAACCTGCTATGATCTGTTGAGATGTATTGTGCTCGCTCCTGTCCTGACTGGACCTGTTGAAAATATTACAGAGGACGAGGAGGAGGCCTGTGTGGATACCTTCTATGGGACAGTCCTAGACGACACTTGTGAGCTGGACTCTCAGGAGGACCCAGCTCTAGCTGATGGCATTACCCTACTGCCTAGACTAGTTTAGTTAGGCTTTATTTCTGTCATTGAGATCTGGATTGTATATATTCTTTCATATTCAACAGTTGAGACTTGTATTTCTGGACGTTTGCTGAGATGTTATCTTAGACACTTAGACTCTTCTGATCATCTGTATTTCTTTTGAGTTATATATCATATCGTGCTTCTTCTTTCTTAGTTGTGATTGAGTTTACATTCTGCTATGTCACCCCCATTCGGAGAGTATAAACTGTTTAGCCTTATATTGTTGGATGCATGAGACCTAGGACAGCGTTCTACCGCTGACACTGCGGCGTAGGCTGGACGTACCCACTTCTCGTGCCCTTACTCTAGGGTGCGGGTCGTGACACATTTTTAGTGGTGGCCCATGCAGGTCGAGTTTATGTAGTGGTATTCGAACTAGAGTATCACTACAGCCTGCAGTAGGATTAGAATATTTTTGAGGGTACTCAATCACACTAGAAAAACTCTTAATCATATTCCTTTATCTAAATTGTTGCCTATTGACTTCCCTTGAATATAAACTATCCTCCTTTGAATTTTTGCTTCATTTCCAGTAATTGCTTTTTGTTTTGATCTGTTTTCATAATGGTTATGGAGACATGATCTTATCGCTTCAGTTCGGGGAATACTATCGAGAGGCTGGCCACCTCTCGTCCTGTTTATCAGGGCCTCGAGACCACCGCTCCTGTTGTGCCAACTCAGGTTGACATTTCTGCTACATTGGAGGTGCACCTTCGTCTGTACAGAGACCTTTTTTCGTCATTCTTGATTTCTCTCAGCAGCAGCGGTTCATACAGCATCAGCAGCTGGTCAGGGAAAACCAGCAAGGGCGAGCTTTCGCCAGGACAGTCGAGGATGCATAGGCCATTGGAGATCTTGCTGTAAGTTCCGTTCTTCTCGATTCCATTTCCGTAATTGTCTCTTATAACTATCTTGAAATTCGATTCCATCTGTTCCTTGTTGACTGATCAATTTTGTTCTGTTGTTCATGTGTTATGTTTGTTTTTCTTCTGAGAAAAATCATATGGGCTAGGTCACCTCAGTTATGGGATCTAGAATCTTCGATAGTCGTGTTAGCTGGCATAGTGAGGACATATAGTCAGATTTTGGACGTATTTCTCGGGTGTAGGAATTTAAAGTTTTCCCTGTCGCATGCGGCAATGCAGAAATTTTAAATACCATAATTCTAGAGGTATTCACCTTAGTCGAGGACTCTGTGATTATCGTAGCCTTGCTCACTAGCATGACGAAGACCCTGAACAACATGATTTTGGATATACGTATATGATTATCATATTGTACCTTGAAAACTTTTGAACATGTTTTCTCTACTTTTGTTCAGTCTTTCATAAAAAGAATTATTGGTTGTTTTTGTTTTGCTTCTCATTATTTAACTTAGGAGTAGGAGTAGCTTTAGCTGTTATTATAAATCTTTGTGTAACTTTGCTATGAATTTTTTCATAATACAATGAATCGATGATTTTTACTAGACCTTATTTTAGATTTGATATTATAGTTCTGGTTTCAAAATGGTTCCCTCTTTAAACAGAAAAGCAGAACAGATTCTATTATCATTCTTTTCCTGCCAATATTTTTATTTTCATCATTCTTTGTCTTATATAACTGTCCTGATTATATCAATTCCGTCTCGTATCAAATTCTGTCAGCTGTAATTTGAACCCTTGAATCTTCATATCGTTTTTACCTGAGAGATGTTGAGGAAGTGACGTGAATCATCTAGTTCAAAAATGACGTAATTGGTTATCATATGATAATTTTGTAGGAATCAAAATGTTGGATGTCAAATATGAAAAATTTAAAATGGAGATGTGGTAAAGGTTTAGAATGAAATCGAAGGATAAATGTTATCAATTTAGAAACAATCACAGAAATTTGAGTTATGAATAATTCCTGGATGTATTTCAAAAAAAAAACTAATGAGGATATTCAAGGTCAACCTAGTTTTGAGAACTTAGAAAATCTTGGTTATTGATTCTTGGGAACTTTTACTCTAAGGCTATGTAGAAATTTAGAAATGGAAAGGAGAATTTAATTGTATTCAATAATTATGCGAAATTAAACTGTATATTATAAGAGGGTGACTAGAAACAGAGAGAACACAAGGATTTTAAGTCATAGGAATTATTTTTAGATAATTGGGGGAAAATTATAAAATTCCAAAAGGATAATATTAAAGGTGAACGTTGAAGAAATATGAAGGTTGATTTATAAATAAGAATAAATTTTGTATGACATAGTGGTATTGGAGTTGAGTAAATACGAGATTCGATTTAAACAAGTTCAAGGATTCCATAAACTGGATTTAGAGGTTTCGGATCTAATTTAGAACGAGGTGAAAGAATTTGGAAAATTGATTAAATGAATAAGTGTTGATTCCTAAATAAGAGGGGTAAGTTTCATGGAAAATATTTTAGAAATTTGGAATTTAGCCTGTGGTGATCATGGCAAGGTCAAATGTTTACGACGGAAGGATAAAATTTTGATGGTAGTCATATAAGGGTTGATTTTATATTGGGGCTTGTGAGACAGAAACATGATTGGCAAATGATAAACTGATGGTATTAGAGAGAGATGATTAACTTGACTTCTTATGAAATCTTTCCTTGTTTTTCCTAAAAGTTTTCAATATCATTGAATCCTAGCTCCCTTAATCACGACCAATCAACCTTGATCATCCTTTCTTATCACATTAATGTCTTGGGTTCGTACTCAATTGAATCAAATTTAAATATGACCTGAATCTCCATCCTTGTATGCTCGTGCTCAGACTTCGATGACCTTGTCCTCCATATTGCCCAAATCTTGATTTTTCCAGAATTGATCAACTTAGATCGTATCGAGACTAAATATTCTTAATATATATTGTGATTGGATTTCAATGTTATTGACAACTGTCCCTTGAACTTTTGATTTTGATTTTTCTTTGAATAGTACCCCTTTATAGATAATTGGTAGTTATCTTTTTCTTTTTCTTTTTTTGATAAGTACCAGTTTTCATATAGGATGGTAGACTGCCTTAAAGTTTTGATGATTTGTTATTTCTGTATCTTTTCCAGTTTAACACCCATGATTGCTTGTATGTTTTGATACCCTATGACCGTTTTGGTTTAGCATGACTTGTATACCTAGATGAGACTTTCACTACCACCGTATGCCATGACCATGTATGTCGTCCTTTTAAATCGTATGATTTGTTAAGTTCTGAGACTTTGATTGTGGGGGTTTGACCTAGAAGGAGTATGAACATTTTAATTTCGAGGACGAAATTTTTCTAAGGGGGGTAGGATTATAACACTCAGTTTTCCAGATGAGGGTAATTTTGAAATTCTATAATTATAATTCTTATTTATTGATATTTATTTCATATTATGATTTTTGGTGATTTTAATCATTTTTAAACTATTTAAAATCATGACTTGTGATTTGGTATTTTGCTAGTGTAACCCTAGATTTAAGTGACCTAGAGCCTAGCCATGTGATTAGGGTATTTCATTTATCATTTCTAGTTTGAGGGTATTTTTGTCATTTTTGAATTATTTGAATTTAATATATATTATTTGGAATTTAATATGATTAATTAGAATGGTATGGTTTAAATACTAGTTAATTGATTGCCATGTGGTTTAGGTTAGTCTAACCTAGATTGGACCTAACCTAGATTAGTCATAGCTAGTCTAGTTAGCCACATTGAGTTAGTTAGCATTGGTTAAATAGGTTTAAGTCATGATTAGCTAGTTTGAGTGGTTGCAACTTGACTAGGAAGGAGCCCTAGATTCTAGGCCATCCAAATAGTCATGATGCATTGCTAGCCTTAGATGCACCCCTAAAAACCCTAACCCTAGCTAAGTGGCCGGCCAAGGACCCCCCTAGCCTATAAAGTATCTCTTTAGAAAGTTGTGCCTCTTTTCAATATTCCATCATTTTTCTAAGAACTAGGTGAGCCTTCATTTTTATTTCTTCATAGATTAATCATAAGTGCTCCATTTTTATTGAGATTTCTTCCATAGTATTCTAAATACTGTTCTCCTACTGTTTGTGGAGTCAAATCTCAAGATTGAAACAATTTGGAGACTTTGAGTGGCTTTGGAGATCTCCTTTGAAGAGGCTTTTTTTGTTGTGAAGAACAGACCTAGGTAAAACTCTATCCCTCCATTGAAATTAGGGTTTCATTGTATAAATACCAAGCCCTAGGTGTCCTTGTACTGTAGGAATAGGGTTTGCACTATTTCGTGTCCTGTACGTGTCCGTATCAGACACGTATCAATAACCGAACGCAGGTGTTCGACGAAATGCCACAGTGGGCATTTCTATCGAGATTTTGAAATATAAATGAATAGGAAGTTGTGTTTGGATGTGGCTTATGTGTTTTTGCTCGACTGAGCGTGTCTCATGTCGATTTGGTATCGTGTCGCACTCATGCACATGCCTGCGCCCGCGTGTACAGTGATCCCCTGCTACTCGTGGCCTTGTGCTCACTGTACAGGCCACGTAGCGAGCTGAGTTTGGACGAGGGGGTAGGGGCAACGTCTGCGAGTCTTCCCCCAAGTCCCAAGTCTTCTCGTGTCGTGTCGGACACAAGATTCACTCTGCACAGGTTTTACACTGTTGGTTCAGTCTGTATTTTTGGGTTCGAACACGGCTTTGTAAGTCGGACACAGCGATACTTGGGTGCGATTCAGGGTGTGTCAGACCTAGACTAACCCTAGGCGTACCCGCTGACACGAGCACGTGTCCTAGCTCGTGTCGTGTCGTGTACACGACACGCGTGTACATGTGCACTGCACAGTGTTTTGAACGTGCACTGTAAGTGCTCGATTCATGTTCTGTGGCTTGGACACGTGCTGTGTCGTATTGTGTTGGACACGAATCTACCTAGGATACACGAGCACTTGTTGTTCTTCAATTACCAACCCTTAGTCTCTAATATTAATGTGTTTTAATAGTCGAATTTAAATCTCCCTTTATGACTGATACGCAGTGTACAGTTCTCAATTCCTGAGTTTTAAATCCAATTGTATTGATATAAACTAATGTTAAATTATCACATTGGTTATGAGCATGTGTATTAATACCTACTAGATAGGTTTTACATGATAGATTAAGTTTTAGGATCATTAATGGGATTTTGAACATTGGATTGGAATGTATTGACTGATACATGTATATTCAGTTTTGATTTGATTTTAATTCCTATAATTAAACTGATTTTGATACTTAGATTCAATGTTGATCCAAATTACATATTTCTAGTTCATTGTTAGTTCAAATTAGTGAATGGTCGAATTTGGGATTAATGGAAATTTGAATTTGGATTGGTTATTTGATCTGTCACATGTCCTAAACCTGAGATTGGGCTTCACTGGTTCATGAACTGTCAATATTGGATTCACTGTTTTGTATTTGACTCATTGTTTTCAGATTATGCACTGTCTTGGGTTGTCAACTGAGAACACACAGGTCTCAACCCTGTACACAGGATTGGCCTGTACACTGAAATATCAATTCCTGAGACACTCTCGAATAGGATTCCTGCACACATGTTTCACTGTTAACACACACACATTGTATGACTCATGTCTCTCACACATTGTAGAAGCATAGAAAAGAATAAAGAAAGGCCTATGCGGCTCCGACAGAAAGATCCCCATGCGGCTCAGGATCCCCATGCGGATCAGAAGTCCATGCGGCTCAGGAGTCCATGCGGCTCAAGGGTCCATGCGGCTCGGATAGTTCCATACGGCCCAGAAAGAAGCCACGTGGCCTTCAACAGTTCTTTTCTATATTTTGCTGCATTTAATGCCCTGACGGCTGCTCTGACAAATGACAGCTATGACAGCTCTGACATAAAGACGTAATAATGACTCTGACATGATGGCGTGTTCCTAGGGAAGAGGAGAAAATTTTCTTACAGCTGGCAAGATCCACCAAGTCCCGAGGTCACTTCATGCGGCTGCTGCATTTATGCGGCCGCCCACTTCATGCGGTCGCCCACTTCCTGCGGCTGCATCCTTCATGCGGCTGCCCATCTGCAGGCGGCTGCCTATCCCCATGTGGCTGTCCATCCTCATGCGGCCGTCCATGCTCATGCGGCTGCATGCTTCATGCGGCTGAGAGGACCACCTATATGCGGCTCTGCTAGGACGGTCCAGTTAAGACACGTGGCGCTCTTCGCGATAATTGAGACACGTGGCAGTCTTATCTTCCCTGGAATTATGGGTGCTAACAAATCCTAACAAAATCAGATTTGTTGTAATCGTCATAATTGCCCAGATCAAATCAAATCAAGCAAATTAGACACGTGGCAGGCTATCACAAATCACGAATATTCATGGCAATCAATATTTATTGCCTACAGAGATTTGATGCAATCACATTAATTGCTCAAATTTATTATATTCAAGATAAACGGTCCAGATTGATAACTCTTAAGCCGCCGACTTTTCAAAATGGATAATCATTGCAAACCCTAATGATCACCCCCACTCCTATAAATAGCAAGGTGCTATTCCCTTACAAATGGACAGACGGAGAGAGACAAAAAAAGGACAGAGACAGATGCATACAAAGAGAGGCACGCAGAGGAGCATATACACAAAAAGGATAGCACAGAGATCCGTGCAGAGCCAGACACGGAGCATTTATTCCCCAGAGCCAAGGCTACGTCCGATCGTCCAAGGAGTAAGGCAGAGCTGCCGTCGCTTTTCCGAGCCTCTACCGTCACCCCCCAGAATCTAAAATAAACAATTGTACTTAGATTGCTGTACCTAGGTTTTCGTCCCTAGGCTTTCTTTGTACGAGCGAGTTTGTATTGTGAGTCTAAGTTCAGTCCTCCTATATAAATTGTTCTGTACTTTCACAATCAATGGCAAACACGATGGCGACTCTGCTGGGGATAAACTTCTCCACGGCTGTGAATTTGTGACGCAATCGGATGCAGCCAAACTTGGCTCCACACAACAGAAGATGGTCGTCCGCTTCGACCAACAGGCATTTGAAGAAATTCTCTCAGACGGAAGCGCTGGCCCGGTCCAGAAGCGAACCCGCACAAAGAAAGCTCGCAGGAAGTGGAGGCCAAAATCATTTGCTCCTCTCCAAGCTCTGGACGGAGTACTCTCTGCTGTCCAAGACGACGAAGGCAAGACTTATGCGGCCTCACTTCAAGCCATAGAGGACTCTACTGCCCCCAAGTCCGGCAGAGGAAAGCACTACGATGCTGGACTTGCAGGGGCAAAGAATGATTCTATGTGCTCCAGGAAGAAGTCGAACAAAGACACTAGCCGCAGGCTGAACACTCATGCGGCCAAGATTGCCAGCCGCATGTATGATGTCCATGCGGCCAAAACTGCCAGCCGAATACAGAATAACCATGTGGCTAAGATTTCCAGCCGCATGGAGAAGACTTATGCGGCCGAGACTTCCAGCTGCATGAAGAAAGCCCATGCGGCTACGATTGCCAGCCGTATGAAGACTGTTGATTCCGGCCGCACGTTGTCTGCTCCACGCGGCTCAGTCTTCGATCACCTCTCCTATGGTCCTGATCTCTCATGCTCCCAAGAAAATATGTCTGACTCTCTGCAGCACCACTTAGACTCTTCTTACTATGTGCCCTCACGCACTAGAGCGAAGAAGTCTAGGGCAGCGCGAGCTTGGCGAGCTCAGTCCGCTGTCCCGACCTCTGACCATCCGAGCGTTCCACATACTGTTATGCAGGCCTCTGATGGGAAGTTGTACAGAACCACTTGAGTCCAGCCCCCGACGGCAAACGGACAGAGTGGTTCCCAAAAGTCTGCCAAAATCCAGGGAGCAAACATGGTCGTCCCAGACCCATCTGACTTGCATGAGGTTATCCTCCACAAGCGCAAAGAAAGAGAAGAGGCCTCGGTGTGCAAAGAGTCCCCCCACGGACGTCACTACACCCAAGTCATTGTCAACTGCTGTTGCAACAATACGACGGTACGAGAAGACCGGCAGTCCGTCTTCCAAAGATTACAATAGCCGAGCTCAGGGGATGAGGTGCCTCCCGTTGTCTCCTGTAATTCTACTCAGAAAATCCTCGCTGATGGGAGAGAAAAGAAGATAAATGTTTCCAGCCCGAAGATTTCAGCCACTATGACTAAGAAACTGTCGTCTAAACGGTTGTCCACCACCGTAGTTTTCCAAGGTACCCGTTTAAAGACAAAATCTGCTACAGTGGGAGATTCATCATCCACATCACTGGGGGTCACTAGAACTGGGGGTAGCACTCCTCCGAAAATCTACGACAATCCAATGTTCCAAGGAGACGAGCCCAGGGAAACAACTCTTCCATCAGATACAGCAGGTGCCGACGTCCCCGAGGACGTCCACGACTCTCAAGATGAAGCAAGCTCTGAAGCTGGGGGTACTATCCCTTCTGAATCCGAACCAGAGGAGAACATTCCCACATACCCCGATGACTTCTCTGTACAAGGATATGATTCAGAGGGTATGTCATCCACCGTCCCTTCCATCTCTACTCACGTGAGGACGGCGTTCGTGACAAGCAACAATCAAGATGGCCCCAGTGATCACAAATGCATCGATACTCTGGAAGCCATACTGCGCACTTTGGTCAAATTGGTGGACGAGATCAAAGCAGCTCTCCCTACTCTGCAGGGAGGGATGCCTGGCCAAACAAACTTGGGTCCCACGGTCAATGCGGACTCGAACTCAGCGGCACCAAACCCGGGCAATAATCCTCCTGAAATGTCAGCTTCCACTGCTGCGGATGAGGCCAGAGAAGCAAGAAGAGAGGTCCAGGAGCTCCGAACCATGTTTCACGCTCGAGAAGCCTCTCAAGACCTTAGAATACGGCAACCATATCCTGCTGCATGGAGGGATGTCCCTTTCCCACCAAGATATAAGCCGTTTAACATCAATCCCTATGATGGCAAGACCTCCGCAAGTCGATACATCACTTACTTCGAGGTCACCACCGACCATCTGCCCCATGACGATGCCATCCTTACACGATTATTTATCGGGGCATTGGAAGGGGTCGCCTTCGATTGGTACCGCAACCTGCCAGACAACTGCATCCACTCCTTCGCCAGCTTCAAGTGCATGTTCTTGGAAAGATTCTACGAAGTAGGACAGGACGTCACAATGCCCACCCTCATGAACGTCGTTCAAGGGGAGAAAGAGCTGACAAGGAACTATATTGAGTGATTTCTCCAAACCGCAATAAGGTTGCCGTCGGGTAATCCGGATTCCTTCTTGATTGAAATTTGCCAAAAAAGACTGCTCCCAATAATCAGCCTCTGGATGGGTGAAAGTCAATTCAAGGACTGCAAGTCGTTCATCATCAGTGCCCCTAGCGCCGAAGACAGGTTGAAGAAGGCTCGCCAACTGGGATTGTATATCTCGGAGGGAGAGGACAAGGGCAAGCGCCCTAATACCAACAACAACAATGGGGGTAACTTCTCCAACAATCGAGACAACAAGAAGCAGGCTATGGTGGCCGACATAGTCCAGAAACCTGAGTCAAAATCGGCAGACAAGCAATGGCCGTAAATGACCTACACCTTCGAAGACGGCCATGTCAAGCCCATCTTGGACATGCTCATACAAGGAGATAGAATTCAGCTCCCTCCACCAAGACGGGAACCTCGGCCGGCAGAAATGGAGAGCCCAAAGTACTGCTATTACCACCGCTACGTCCACTATGCTACACACGACTGCTACCAACTGAAGCGATACATCCAACATCTCATCGATTCGAAGGCTCTGACCATTGATTTCGAGAAGGTAACCGTGGCAGCCAACATGGTGTCCGTACAGTTTGGCAGCTTCCCTCCGACAGAGACTCAAGACGGCGTGGTACCCATCCCTCGGGCGACAATGGAGGTTGCTAATCTTCCACCTCCTCAAGATCAGGCTACTGGTCTGGTACCCCTCACCACGTCTCGGGTGGAGGTCATATGGGTCCATCCAGACTTGGTACCTGAAGTGACTCAGCCCGTACTACTCTCCATTGGCAAGAAGGAGAGTAGAAAGGTCATATCCTGTCGCACAATTTTGGCAGATGTCGAAGAAGCCACAGCTGTCGTCACTCGGTCTAGTGCTCAATCCTAATCTATGCCAGATTACTCGACTGAAGAACATCAGCCGACAGCTGCTGACGCTCCGGGACCTTCTCAACCTCTGACGACCGACAAGCCTAGGTCGAAGGAGACTCGCTTTGACAAATCCCTCCGAAAAAAGGCATCTCATGGGCTAGAGAGGCCCTACAACTTTGACATCTTGGCACAATTGGCCAACACACCGGCCAAATTGTCATTATAAGAGCTCCTGAGACTCTCCAAGGATGTTCGTACGGCTTTGAACGATGCACTCCAGAATGCCGACGCATATCTGGCTCAGGTCAACCTCACGGGAGAGAGCCCGCATGCAAATCTCCAAGACAGCACTTGCACAAGAGTGATGCCCAATATTGTCTTCACATCGCAGGATATGCTCATCAAAACTAATCTGTACGATCGCCCGTTATACTACACTGGATACATCGGTGACGTAAAGGTGGATCGGATGCACATTGATCCTGGTTCTTCCATAAGCATCATCTCGAAGGGTCTGTTACATCATCTCCACATTCCTATGCATCGCCTGACGCCAACAAGTACCGCCATCAGCGGTTTCAATTCGGGCAGGAGCTACCCGATTGGGAAGATTCGCTTGAAGTGCCAAATTGGCGATCTGCAGTCAGAAGTGACCTGTTACGTCATAGATGCGAACACTTCCTACAATATCCTCCTGAGGCGCCCTTGGATACACGACTACATGATCGTGCCTTCCACGCTGTACCAGTGCTTCAAGTATGTCAATAAACACGGCTTCGTGAGGACAAAATTTGCCGACATCGATCCCTTCAAAGGGGTCGAATCCTACTACTCAGACTCATGTTTATACGAAACTTCAAAGAGGCACCTTGGTGAAGGAGATGTGCAAGCTCGAACTGAGACGGCCACAGGATCAGAAGAACCTATGACGATCCACCTCCAAGCTCGCAAACCTGGCAAGTCCGCACCCCTTACGGCCGCTCTGCGTAAGGACGCAATCAGCCTCTCGGCACAAGAGGGGCAAATGATAATCCGGCTGCCAAGGTTCAGCCAAGCGCCAAGACCCACAACGGAGCCACTGACAATCAGATTGCCTATAGTCGGCCAGCCACAAACAGAGAAGCTCAATCCCTCCGACAAGCCAATGACGATACGTCTTTCCAAAAAGAATCGTCAGCCCGATGCAAAGTCTAGGGCTTCTAGCAAGCCAACCACTCCCCGCCCAGCATCGAGTACCAAACTGGGGGGTTGCTAGTTTGCCAACGACTCCACGTTCTGCTCCACCAGCGGAACCCCTGATGATCAAGTTGCCTAAGTCATCCTCTCAGTCTTCATTTATACAGGGGGTGACCGAAGATGAACCAGAATTGGCCAAGTATATGGTTGCTCACACTGATGTTCCATCCGCAGATGATCTAATCCCGTTAGAAAAGATACCTTACTTCATCAATAAAGGGCTATCTTTGAACTACATCGAGCTTAATAAGCTTTGTACAATGTATGCTATGGAACACGGTATAAGCACTCACCTACACCCACATGTGACAAATGTTTACATCGCAAATCAACTCACTCCTGTGGAAGACGCTTACCGCATAATCGAGGGAGGGGACCATCCAATCATCTTCGGTCGGAAGAATGATCCACAGCCCTTCGCCATAGAAGAAGTCGATCTCGAATCGGACTCCGGGAGACTACCTCTCTATCTATATAGCCCCTAATCCAAATACCTTATGCAAAATAGGGGTATGATCTGGAGACTACGCCAGGTTTGAACTACGGCACTGGTCGACGATTACCTTTAAAGTCGTCGGTCCCGGCTGGCAAACCACAGGACTACTACAATAAGACCCGATGCGACACTGGTCGACGATTACCTTCTGATTCGGATATCAGCATCGAAGATGTATTCAGGCAAGTCTGGTCCGTCAATATGGCATTTGTCGTCACCTACGAAGAAGATGAAGATATTTCTGAACTTCTTGAGTTAGAGCCGTGGACACAACAACTAGATGCACAGTGGAAGAAGCGGTTTGAACAAAGAGAGACTCCCACCGAGGATGAGGTTGTACAAGTCAATCTAGGTGATGAATCCTCTCCAAAGCCCATCTTCGTCAGTAAGAATCTGACCGACGAAGAGCGAGAATCACTACTATAACTCGTCAGAGAATATATCGACGTGTTCGTCTGGAGCTACGAAGATATGCCGGGATTGAACCCCGAGATTGCACTTCACAAACTCAACATCCATCCAGACGCAAAGCCAGTCAAGCAACAGCAACGTCGGTTCCGTCCTGACATCATGAATGCTATTGAAGCCGAGGTAAACAAGCTAATAACCAGCGGCTTCATCCGTGAGGAACAGCATCCTGACTGGATTGCTAACATAGTTCCAGTCCTCAAGAAGAGTGGAAAGATTCGAATCTATATCGACTTTCGCAATCTGAATGAGGCTTGTCCTAAAGGTGAGTTTCCCCTCCCTATCACAGACATCATGATTGACAACACCTGCGGCTTCGAACGTATGTCGTTTATGGATGGCTTCTCGGGGTACAACCAAATTAAGATGTCTCCCGACGACGAAAAGCATACATCATTCCGAACACCAATAGGCACGTTCTGCTACACAGTCATACCTTTCGATTTAAAGAATGCTGGCGCCACCTATCAGAGAGCTATGAGCATCATCTTTAGAGACCACTTGCACAAAACAGTAGAATGCTATGTTGACGACATCGCCGTCAAAAGCCGCTCTAAGGAAGATCATCTGCATGATCTAAGGACAGTGTTTGACCTGATGCGAGCACACAATTTGAAAATGAACCCCACGAAATCCTTCTTGGGCGTATCCAGCGGGAAGTTCTTGGGTTTCATCATCACCTCCCAGGGTATCCACGTAGACCCTGAAAAGACGAAGGCAATCATGGAGATGAGTCCCCCGAGAAATCTCCGAGAACTTCGAGGCCTTCAAGGGAGGTTAGCTTACATCACGAGGTTCATTTCCAACCTCTCCGGGCGATGTCAGCCATTCACCCATCTCATGAAGAAGGGCGTCTCATTCGTATGGGATGAAGAATGCCAGCGTGCCTTCGACAGCATCAAAGAATATTTGTCGAACCCTCCAGTCCTGGTGGCCTCGGTTGCTGGAAAACCATTCCTGCTCTATGTACGAGCAATGGAGCATTCTCTCGACGCTCTGCTAGCACAAAACAATGATGCAGGCCATGAGCAAGCTATATATTACCTCAGCCGAATGATGATCGGGCCAGAGCACCGATATACCGCCATGGAGAAGGAATACCTCACCCTGGTGTTCGCCATTCAAAAAATGCGACACTACGTCACGGGGCAAACCATACATGTGATATCACGAGTCAACCCCCTCAGGGTCCTCATGACTAAACCAGGGGCACTCAGCTCTTGTCTCGCTACATGGACAATATTACTATCCCCCTACCATATGATCTTCGTCCCGCAAAAGGCTGTTAAAGGTTAAGCACTGGCAGACTTTTTAGCAGCCCACCCAGGCTCGGAGTCGGCCAGAATATACGAAGAAATCCCAGATGAGTTCGCCGACTCGCATGCGACCTCTCACGATGATATATGGTGAATGTTTTTCGACGGTGCTTCAAGGACCAGACCCAAGGGCAACATCGTCGTCGAAGTCGGGGTGGTGCTGATTTCTCCTTCCAGACTGGTGATCAATCGAGCTTACTCCCTCACAGAACCTTGCTCTAACAATGTGGCCGAGTACAATGCTTTAGTCATTGGCCTCCAGCTTGCAAGAGAGCTGGAGGTAGAATATCTTGAAGCATACGACGATTCACAGTTAATCGTCAATCAGATCCGGGGTTCATACGAAGTCCGCCATGAAGACATGATCCCCTATCACCAAATAGCGATCAACATCATCTCGTCATTTGAAGGGTTCTTCATCGAACACGTCCCCAGACTCCAAAATATCGAAGCCGATGCCATAGCAGGCCTTGCCGCTTCCCTAGCAGTGCCGAATCATATTCATCATTTGGTGGACGTGATAGGCCATGAACTGGTCTGTGCCAAGAACAACGTTCAATTCGTGGCGAGTTATTTCGCTCAGACGATCGACAAAGTACCAGACTGGAGACAATTCATAGACTTCGTAGTCTACGATATCCTGCCCGAGAACCCAAAGGAAGCCACCTCTGTCAGAAGGCGTTCTCTCATATTCTTCTACGATACAGAGACAAAAATGCTGTATCGCCGATCCTACAATAGATTATTGCTTCGATGACTGTCAAACGCAGAAGCCAAAGAAGTTGTACGCAAAGCTCATGACGGTGTCTACGGGGCCCATCAGCCTGGCCCAAAATTGTAACACCGTCTTCGCCGAATGGGCTACTACTGGCCGATGATGGTAGCAGATGCGATAGACTATGCAAGAAAGTGCAAAGCCTGCCAAGTCCACGCGGACTTCATCCACCAGCCATCCGAATTTTTACATTCGATAGTGGCATCCTGGCCATTCGAAGCATAGGGAATGGATATCATCGGTCCGATCACTCCACCTTCTTCCTGAGGACATCGCTTCATACTCGCAATCACAGATTACTTTTCCAAATGAACGAAAGCTATTCCGCTTGCAGAAGTAAAGACTTCAAACGTGGTCAGCTTCATCAAGCATCACGTCATCTACCGCTTTGGACTGCCCCAAAGGATCATCCATGATAATGGTCCGCAGTTCGTAAGCCACGCCTTCTATCGATTCTGCGACAAACACCGAATTCAGAATATTGCTTCGACGCCATACAATCCGACAGCGAATGGATTGGCAGAAGCATTCAACAAAACCATCATCAAGTTGTTCAAAATGTTCGTATCATCCAACAAATGTGACTGGAACGAGAAGCTTGGTGAATGCTTATGGGCATACCGTACTACAGTCCGAACGGCCACTGGGAAAACACTATTCTCCCTGGTGTAGGGGAGTAAGACAGTTCTCCTATTGGACACTCAAATACCCTCGCTCCGCGTCGCTCTTACTTACCAATTGACGACGGACGATAACTACCGTCGTCGGCTACAAGAGTTGGAGGCCTTAGATGAAAAGTGCCTATTGGCTCAGCAACGAATCGAGCTATACCAAGCACGTATCTCCGGAGCCTTCAACAAGAAGGTTAAAATCAGAACATTCCAAGTGGGCGATCTCGTTCTGGCAGTTCGGAGGCCGATGGTTATGACTCATAAAACCGTCGACAAATCCAGCCAAAGTGGGAAGGTCCATTTATCATTGAGGCTGTATTCTCCAATGGTGCTTACCATCTCGCAAAATAAAATGGAGACTTGCTCATGTTGCCCGTCAACGGCAAGTTCTTGAAAAAATATTATATCTAAGCGACATTCTCCAAATCCCAGATTATTGAGTTATGTACCCTCCGGTACCACTGAACTCATATTTACAAAATCATTATTGAGTTATGTACCCTCCAGTACCGCTGAACTCACATTCACAAAATCCTAGATTATTGAGTTATGTACCCTCCGGTACCGTTGAACGCACATTCACAAAATCCCAGATTATTCAGTTATGTACCCTCCAGTACCGCTGAACTCACATTCACAAAATCCGAGATTATTGGGTTATGTACCCTCCGGTACCGCTGAACTCACATTCTTTCCCCAAATATCCCAGATTGCTGAGTTATGTACCCGCAGGTGCCTCTGAACTTACATTTCGGTCACTCTTTTAGGTAGTAAGTCATGTATGACCATACCTATGAACTTATTCTTCTGAAAGAGCTCCTCCCTCATAATCCACTACCCGCACTCTCAGTGCACAAAAAGGGTAACAGATCTACAAAATTCCTAAAACGACCACGTCGATGTTACCTCTGAGTCGTCTCACTTCCGCCAAAAATAAATCACCCCTCTACATAGAACTTCCATGTCCTCATTACCTCTGAGTCATTCTATGTACCCCTTCATGGAGCCCACTCCTACCACATCCTCATTACCTCTGAGTAGGAAGGCTCCATCGAAGAAACCCTCATGCTTGCCATGTCCTCATTACCTCTGAGTACGTATATTGGTTCCCTTTCGACTTATTATCCGTACCCAAAACCGGAGTACGCCAAGGATAATAGGTCCACAAATGTCCTCTGTTGACCACAAATATCCTCCTCTGAGTCCACTCCTGCCACGTCCTCATTACCTCTGAGTAGGAAGACTCCGCGGTAAAAACCCCATACTTGCCATGTCCTCATTACCTCTGAGTAAGTATGTTGGTTTTCTCTCGTCTTATTATTCGTATCCTGAACCGGGGTACGCCAAGGATAATAGGCCCACAAATGTCCTCTGCTGACTATAAATGCTGTACTAAGTTTTCTAGTACATGCACATCATTTTTCATCATACCCCGGGAGCCCAGCTGCTCCATGGTATTCTTTCTCCCGATACCAGGAACGTCCATGACCACCTTACCGTGGAATTGTTCTAGGTATCCCCATCAAACTTGTTATCCATACCTAAATCCCAGGTATGCCAAGGGTAACAGGTCCACAAACAGTCCCCCAAGCGGGGCAAACACCACTACAACACCATATACCCAATAAGCAACACAAATAAAGGGTAAAATAAAACATACTCTTTTATTTGAAAGCCAAAAGTACTACATGTTCTGGGACTGCGTCCCTCTCCAAAAAAAAGAAAAGAACGGAAACAAAAGAAGGAAAAAAAGCCATCTATGGTTCGGCGGTACATAATTCCAGGAGACGATCCCTCACCAAGGCGGTCCCCCGTTCAAGCCGCTGCTTAGCTCGGCGCTCGGCCTCCTGAGATAACCGCTCCGCATCATCCAAATACATGTGCGCCCGCCAGCCGTCTTCCATCTTTTTTAGGGCGAGCTCCAGGCTAGCAGAAGCTCGACTAACTCTGTCAGCCTCCTGGATAATCAACCCCTTTTCGGTACGGGCAGCTTCAAACTTAGATTCCATGAAAGCTAACTTCCTCTGAAGCTCAAGGATCTGCTCCCGTGTGTCAATGACCCCACGGGAGGCAGTCGCTTCTCGAGCCGTAATATCTTCACTCTCGTGGCTCAACTGATCATATAGCTGAGACAGATCGCGAAGGTCCTTCAGTATGACCGGCTTGGTCTTATCCCGAGCAGCCCTTATCTTCTCTACGACAGTTATGAGGAAACCGCGCTCTTGATCTATAGCAGCAGGCAGATCAGTCTGCCGCAGCACCTGAAGCTGGGCCACCAGCTGATCAGCCTCCAGCAATTTTGCCTCCAGAAGCGCAGCTATCCCCGCCCCATCGGGAAGAGTCTTAAGAATATCAACGTGACCTTGGGCGCATTGTCGGGCCAAGGCAAAAGGGGTCCCCCATTCTACAGCAGCCGCGACCCCTCTCTTCAGGTGGCGATAAAAGCTGTCAACCGCGTCCTGTGACGCTTCGTCCAGAACTTCCGTAGAGGACGGCGTCAAAGGAAGTGTGGCTGGCAGTGTTGAAGGAGGCACGCTAGAACTTGCCACCAGGGAGACAAATTCCGAGCGAAAAGATGCGCGGATAGCAGCTAATTCCTCCTCCGCCACCCGAAGAGTCTGGACACTCGGCAAAGCAGAAAAGTCGATTCGCGGAGCCACCTGAACAGAAGAGGACACAGGGACCATTGTCCCCTGCCCCGGCTGTGTCGCCATCTGACTTCCCGAGCCCGAGCCAGCAGGAGGCCCTTCGATATGAATCGGAAGAGGAGGAGGTACGCTCCCCTCCGCCAGATCCCCTCTGACAGAACCTATCCTGACGATGTCTGTCATCGGCACTGAAGGGGCAGGACCTATATATCCAGAGCAACCATCAATCAGTCTAACCCGAAGGATGTGATGATATAGCAGATAGGCCTCCTCACAAGTTAAGATTTGGCTTATCTTACCATGGGAGGAGCATGGAGACTGCAAATCGCTCACAACTGCTAGAGTCCCCTCACCAGCAACCTTCGAGTCAAATTCAGCTGGTTCTTCTGCCCCAGCCACCCCGGAAAGGGATACTACTGGTTCAGCGTCACCCTGCTAAAATTCAACAGTCTCAGGGACAGGTTCAGTAGCGCCCCCGTCACCCTGGGTTGAGTCCTCAGCAACGTGGGAGTCCTCGGCCACCTCCGGAAGAACCCCAGCAGAAATGATCATGGTACACACATCACTGACCAAAGTGATCGGGGACGGATCAACTTCAGCGGCCGGTTCTCGAGAATCCGACTCCTCTGACGCCTGCGAGAGGAAAGGAAAATGATTAAGGTCAAAGTTCAGGTAAAAAGGAAGAACTGAATAAAGATGGTAGTAACTCGATTTACCTCCGAAGCGGGGTCGACGTCCTTGCTTCTCTCCTTTATTGTAAGCTTGCGATGTCTGGTCGCAGCCCGTTTTCGGGAGTAAGGAATACCGCCAACAGGGAAGATTTGCCTGCTACATTTTCGTACAGGACCAGGTGCAACAGGCGACTGATCCACCACCATCTTATTTGGCACGACAGGTGGCTGGTCTGCCACCATCTCATCTGACATAACAGGCGGCTGATCTGCCTCAACATCTTCTACCGGAAGGGAAGAGTTATCTACATCATGCTCATCATTCTCTTCGTCCGCAGTGGTGGACTCCGAGTCAGGCACGGGAACTGCGTTCGCCCTCTGCTTCCTCGTCCTCTACCCCTGAGGCTTCTCCACCAGACCAGTACCCGCGATGAAACTGATCCTCGGGTCAAAATTAACGGGAGGCTTATTCACCGTTACATGGTATAGGGCCGCTATATACAGAATTTCTACTGGCGCCTCGTCATTAGGGACAGAGAAGATGGTTCGAGTATGAACCGCATTATAATAATGCCATGCCCTGATACCATCCAGGATGCTACCTTCAAAGCCCAGGCAATGGCTGGGACTGTCAAAAAATAGCTGGTTGTACCCAAACTAGCGGAAGAACCTGCTAGGCAAATAGGGCTCCAGGTAAACGTTGTTGCGGTGACGATATACTAAGTGTGCTGGACAGATATTGCGTAGCCAACAGAGTAGTCTCTCGGGCAAGAGAAAGGGAGGTTCGGTACCATCAACATGACCTCTCCTCACGTCTTCAGCAGTAAAAGGAGGAACAGACACAAAAAAGTCATATCCGTCCACTCTCACCAGCGCCCTTCGACAAGCTGGCATGGTGCTGTACTCCCAGGGCTGATGACGGAATCGGAAAATGAAGGCATCGTCAGCCGTGACACCATCCTCTGGGCCAGGCCTCATCAAAGACCGGCAGTGCATTAACAGTCACCCCATTAGATAATGGTATGGCAGCTCTACGCGCTCAAAATTCATTGTCGTATCACGGGCGATAACCTTGGACGAAAAGGCGCGAAGGCCGTGGTGTATGCTGCACACCATAGCCGGAAGAAGGGCCAGTCTGACCCCAAAAATGAGTTTTACAGCAGGAAGGAAGAAGTGGCGACTAAGGCTCTCGATGGATCCCGCCCCTCCTGAGACTACGCATTTCCGTAGCCATACCATCAGAAATCCTGCAAGAACCGTCTTCTCCGACAGCTGCTGAGTACAATGATAAAAATAACTAAAGGTGTCGGATTAACCCCCAAATATGTCGCTCGTAGACCCCGATCTCTTGGCAGTCGACACTAGGGTTTGCACCTCTTCCTGGGTTTGAGGATCTCGGGAGAAAACCCGGCCTGAGGCGCCCAGCATGAAAAGGTATGAGACCCAGGTCGTGGTGTGAGGAATCGTCCCTTCTGAGCTACCATTCTTCTTGATGGCCGTTTGGTGGCAAGTACTATGGTGACATATCAATTCCCGATATACGACAACATAACCCGGGAACTTCTGATCTAAACCCTCGAGCTCTTCACTCGTAGGGGTGTATACTTCAAAGACTTCTGTGCCCCAGGGCAGCTTAGAGATAACATGCATCTCGTGAAGAGCAAGCCCTAACTCCCCGGCAGGCACGAAGAAAGTTCCCGTCCGTCAGTTGTACATTTCCAAGAGGGCCATGAACAACGGCTTATTTATGGGTAAGCCGTGACTGGTACCCCGAATGGCGTAGTAGAGGCCGATCTCACGCAGGGTAACCTCGTACTTCCGTAAAATCTACGAAGTCAAATTGGCCCACGTAGGGATAGGGATTATCCAATTCGGCAGTGCTAACCGGCCGACAGGATAGGACCCCTTCTGCGCAAGCTGGTTTATAAAGGTGTCAGCTTGGGAGAAAGTAAAGTTGGGGCCCGGTACATTTATGAAGGAACCCGGGGCCAATCCCGTCACGCACCGACTTGTCGGTTCCTTTTCCGCATACGCAGACCTCAATTGTCCGTTGTAATGGATGTCCCCCACAAAGATCCCTGACCTGCTTGGAGTCAGGGACTCTACCATCCTCCTCTCCAACGGTAACATGTTGAACCATGACAGGGAAAAATGGTGCTCCATCGGAGGGATGTGGATCTCCACCCCATCAAGAGTAAAATCCCAGCTCTCGGATACCTCAAGCACTCGGGTATTCTTTATAGACAAAGCATCCCCAAAGAGGAACGCCGGCTTCAGATATTTCCCATCCAATCGCCCTGAGTTCATCATGGCACAGAGAAAGTAGAAAGGCTGTTTCTTGATGGCAGTCAACCTCTCCGAAGGATCTTTCGGAAGCTGCTTCGTCATATGCTTGACTATATGATCATACCGATAGCCCATAGCAAATTGGGCCTGACCTACCAGAAGTTTCTCCGCTGCATTAACTGGCAGATTCACTAAAAACAGACAAAATGAACAAGTTAAAAGAGGGGCTTTTAGCTTATGCGGCCCAGCCTACAAAAAACTTATACGGTTCTGTTGTTGAATATGAGCTTGTGTGGCATTAATTAGTGTAAGCTTATGCGGCTCTGTTTCGCGTACGCTTATGCAATTATGCTTAACGAGGCGTTATGCGGCTCAAATCAGAAGAGCATTATACGGCTCAACTCAGAGGAGCTTATGCGGTTCAGTTTTCGCACAGCCCTATGCGGATGAATCCAGTAGGGGATCCATGCGGTTTGGTTCAAAAGAGTCCATGCGGCTCTGATTGACAGGTCATTATGCGGTTCAGTTTACGAAGTGTTCATGCGGCCCACTAAGACAACTCCCATGCGGCTCGGACATGGGGTATACCCTCATGCGGCTCGATTATGGGACATGTATACGGCCCATATAATTCGAACAGTTCGCATTAAAGGCTTGTCATAAATCATGCAACAGAGCCGACTTTGTTAGGGTTTCGAAACATATGACTTTTCCAAATCCTTACCCTTAACGGATGGATGAACGTCGGAATGAGCTTTGGGTGCCGCAGCCGACGTCGAAGCCACACCCTTACCCTTCGCCGCAGCCTTCGTCGCAACCTTGGAGGACTTGGGAGCCATTGCTGATGATCAGAGAAGGAAGACGAGGACAAAAAAAGCTAGGACAAGAACAGAGAGTAAAGAAGTCTTTTTTTAAAACACGCTGCTATTTATAGGCGGAGCCCATAGACCGACGCATCGATCCATGTACAGTGTAACCGACTCTTCGGTTATCAAGGCGATCCAACTATTCAAGGCTAAACTCTTAGGATCCTGTCCCAAAAAGTGGCCTTAAATCTGACAGCAAATCAAAGGCAATCAATGCAAAGATTTGCACACGTGGCATAAAGACGTGGCAAGGAGCTTATGCGGCCAGACAGTCCATACGGCTCAGATGGCCATACGGCTGAGGAGGCATGCGGCTGAGACATCCATGCGGCCAGAACATCCTATACGGCCCGAAGAGTTTTTACATAGCCATGCTTCTTATTCAAAGTATTTCAATTTTATAAATTGAAAACTTTGAAGGGGGTCTTGTAGAAGCATGGAAAAGAATAAAGAAAGGCCTATGCGGCTCCGACAGTAAGATCCCCATGCGGCTCAGGATCCCCATGCGGATCAGAAGTCCATGCGGCTCAGGAGTCCATGCGGCTCAAGGGTCCATACGGCTCGAATAGTTCCATACGGCCCAAAAAGAAGCCACGTGGCCTTCAACAGTTCTTCTCTACATTTTGCTGTATTTAATGCCCTGACGGCTGCTCTGACAAATGACAGCTATGAAAGCTCTGACATAAAGACGTAATAAAGACTCTGACATGATGGCGTGTTCCTAGGAAAGAGAAGAAAATCTTCTTACAGTTGGCAAGATCCACCAAGTCCCGAGGTCACTTCATGCGACTGCTGCATTTATGCGGCCGCCCACTTCATGCGGTCGCCCACTTCATGCGGCTGCATCCTTTATGCGGCTATCCATCTGTATGCGGCTGCCTATCCCCATGCGGCTGTCCATCCTCATGCGGCCGCCCATCCTCATGCGGCTGCATGCTTCATGCGGCTGAGAGAACCACCTATATGCGACTCTGCTAGGACGGTCCAGTTGAGACACGTAGCACTCTTCGCGATAATTGAGACACGTGACAGTCTTATCTTTCCTGGAATATGGGTGCTAACAAATCCTAACAAAATTAGATTTGTTGTAATCGTCATAATTGTCCAGATTAAATCAAATCAAGCAAATTGGACACGTGGTAGGCTATCACAAATCACGAATATTCATGGCAATCAACATTTATTGTCTACAGAGATTTGATGCAATCACATTAATTGCTCAAATTTATTATATTCAAGATGAACGGTCCAGATTGATAACTCTTAAGCCGCCGACTTTTCAAAATAGGTAATCATTGTAAACCCTAATGATCACCCCCCACTCCTATAAATAGCAAGGTGCTATTTCCTTGCAAATAGACAGACGAAGAGAGACAAAAAAAGGACAGAGACAGACGCATACAGAGAGAGGCGCGCAAAGGAGCATATACACGAAAAGGAGAGCACAGAGAGATCCGTACAGAGCCAGACACAGAGCATTTCTTTCCCAGAGCCAAGGCTACGTCCGATCGTCCAAGGAGTAAGGCAGAGCTGTCGTCGCTTTCCCGAGCCTCTACCGTCATCCCCCAGAATCTAAAATAAACAATTGTACTTAGATTGCTGTACCTAGGTTTTCGTCCTTAGGCTTTCTTTGTACGAGCGAGTTTGTATTGTGAGTCTAAGTTCAGTCCTCCTTTATAAATTGTTCTGTACTTTCACAATCAATGGCAAACACACACATGTCACAGTTCCTCACATTGCTATGTATCATTTATACACACACTCAACTGGAAACCCTGTCCCTATACACACATTGATATGGATACTTCCCTATCCTAAATCAGAAAACTGAGATTTGTAATGACTGTCAACTGAGAACCCTGAATGACCCTTCCACACTGAGTTTCCTGAGAACATTCATGGTTGACTGAAATATTCCTTATACATATAGTACTGGACTGAATGTTATATTGGTTCACTTTTACACAAATTGACATGTAGCTTAGGATTACATGTTGATTCCTAAGTTGTTTCCAAGCTAAGTATTGAGAATTCACATATGTTTATACACACATGTTAAAACCTGAGAATGGCTTGCCTTTGATTTCAGTTTGGGCAGTTGGCCTATTGCTCATTTTTCATTTCCTTCCCATTGTTTCCATTCCTTCCTCAGTTGGTTCCTTCTTTCCATTTGCCTTTTTCATTTCATTTCCTCTATATCTCTTTACATATTATGCCGCTATGTATATATACAAGTGTATGTGATATAGAAATGCATGCATGAATAAATGGTTTAATGAATACAACCATGTACTCTATGGACACCACACACACTCATCCTCCACTGTTTTCAATTGACACTGTTTCCCTGTCACTAGACACAACACACACCCTCACTTGTGTGGCCTTTTCCATTCTCTAAATATATATATATATATATATATATATATATATATATATATATATATATATATATATATATATATATATATATATATATATATATATATATATATATATATATATATATTTCATATATATATATATATATATATATATATATATATATATATATATATATATATATATATATATATATATATATATATATATATATATATATATATATATATATATATATATGTATGTATATAAGTATGTGCTTATATAGAGCTTCCTATAGAGATGCCTTGGTATTTCATATAAGTGAATGTGACATATATATATATATATATATATATATATATATATATATATATATATATATATATATATATATATATATATATATATATATATATATATATGCCTTGGTATTTCATATAAGTGAATGTGACATATATATATATATATATATATATATATATATATATATATATATATATATATATGTAAGTTGTGATGTTGATGTGAATGATAGGCATATTATAGCCTTGTCTATCTTCATTAGTCTATATATTATACATAAAACTTGTATGTGATACCTTGACATTGTTTGTATTGGTGTGCTTAGGTTTAGTAGGCTTTGTTAGGCCTATATTGACTAGAATGACTTGTTAGTCTAGGTTTAGACTTGGAATGGTTTACTTGACCTAGTTTGACCTAGTTGACTAGTATAGTTGACCAAGTGTTGACTTTAGTCTAGTTTGACCTAGACAGCATGTAGATGCATTGTAGCAGTCTATTTCATCATTTTAGACATGTTGTGACTTGTACTGTTCTATAGGAGACAGACACCACTCCTCGGACAGTAGATACTCTTCAGATACTCAGGATACAGGCGAGTAAATTCTCTGATCATTTTATACCCTGTTAGAATTATTTTCCTGCTTTAGATTACTTTACTTTATGCTGTTACATTGGTAACACGGATTAGTACTATATGGATCCTTTCTTGAGATGTTATCCCCTCAGGGAGCATCGGATACTACATGTTCTGTACATTTCACTTATATTGTGTATCACTATGCTTCATGGTTCATTAAATCACTTGTAACATGTACTCTTATGATCACAGAGTCTTCCTTGAATCACCCATTTATGGGCATTCCTAGAATCACCCATTTTTGGGCCTACCATGTATCACCCCTTGTGGGCCATTGCATGGATCGTAACATAACCTGGCTGGATCTTTGTGTATAGATTAGGGTACGGGGGAGTAGAAGTAGACATGTGAATAATATCCAAGTGGTGTAGTTCCCAGAATCACTCCATAGTATAGTTCTCAGAATCTCTTATGCCATTTACATGTCTATATTGTACTCTGACTCACTAGCCACTGTTAGTTCTCTATTTATAGTAGATATTTCTATTACAGTTATCTCTCTGTTTACATTCTGTACTTTCTTTCAGTTTCATGTATCGTACTCTACTGTATGATTATATTTTCTAACCTGCTATGATCTGTTGAGATGTATTGTGCTCGCTCCTGTCCTGACTGGACCTGTTGAAAATATTACAGAGGACGAGAAGGAGGCCTGTGTGGATACCTTCTATGGGACAGCCCTAGACGACACTTGTGAGCTGGACTATCAGGAGGACCCAACTCTAGCTAATGGCATTACCCTACTGCCTAGACTAGTTTAGTTAGGCTTTATTTCTGTCATTGAGATCTGGATTGCATATATTCTTTCATATTCAGTAGTTGAGACTTGTATTTCTGGATGTTTGCTGAGATGTTATCTTAGACACTTAGACTCTTCTGATCATCTGTATTTCTTTTGAGTTCTATATCATATCATGCTTCTTCTTCCTTAGTTGTGATTGAGTTTATATTCTGCTATGTCACCCCCATTCGGGGAGTATAAACTGTTTAGCCTTATATTGTTGGATGCATGAGACCTAGGACAGCGTTCTACCGTCGACACTGCGGCGTAGGCTGGACGTACCCACTTTTCGTGCCCTTACTCTAGGGTGCGGGTCGTGACAACCTCAACGGTCTGAGCAATCATTTCTGGACCGAGCATCTGTCTTTCTCCGACATCGTTCCATGCTAGCGAGGATCGGCACTTCCTACTATACGGTGCCTCGAACGGTGCCATCTGGATTCTGGCCTGGAAACTATTATTGTACGAGAACTCTACCAGGTATAGGTGATCTTCCCACGAACCACCGAAGTCGAGTGTACAAGATCTCAACATATTTTTAAGAGTCTGGATTGTACGTTCTGACTGGCCATCTGTCTGCGGGTGATAGGCTGAGCTGAACTGGAGACGAGTCCCCAAAATCTCCTACAGACTACGCCAAAAGTACGACGTAAATCTGGAATCTCTGTCCGAAGTGACACTGACTGGTACTCCATGGAATCTGACTATCTGCCTGAGGTACATCTCTGCTAGCTGAACCGTCGACTGACCGACTCTGAACGGGAGAAAGTGAGCCACCTTCGTGAGTCTGTATATAATAACCCAAATAGCGTCTCTGCCAGCTGGGGATCTAGGTAAGCCAGTCACAAAATCTATGGTTATATGCTCCCACTTCCATTCTGGAATCGGCAAGGGCTGAAGAAGTCCAACTGGCCTCTGATGTTCAGCTTTAACTTGTTGGCAAACCAAACATCGAAAGACAAACCGGGCTATCTCCCTCTTCATGCCAGTCCACCAAAAGTGCTGACGAATATCACGGTACATCTTTGTACCGTTGGGATAAATGGAATACTGCGAACTGTGAGCCTCTGTCATGAACTTCTGTCTGATATCTCCACTGGGTACACAAAGACGCTTCCCATGTCGAAGTGTAAAGTCTTCATGGATACATAACTCTGGTCTTCGTCCTGCCTCACACTCTGTTCTGAGTCGCTGAAGCTTGGAATCTGCTGACTGCGCCATCCGGATCCTTTCGACTATAGTGGACTGAACTTGCATGCTGGCAATCAATGCCATACTGGTAGGAAGGACAACTTCTATTCCCATCTTCTGAAGATCTGCTAATAGCTCTGGTTGCGCTGTTAGGAAATAAACTCTGGCTCTCCTGCTCAATGCATCTGCTACAACGTTAGCCTTCCCTGGGTGATACTGCAGGTTGACATCATAATCCACAAGTAGCTCTAGCCACCTTCTCTAACGCATGTTAAGATCTTTCTGAGTGAAAACATACTTCAGGCTCTTGTGGTCGGTGAAAATCTCCACCCTATCTTCATACAAGTAGTGCCTCCATAACTTAAGTACAAACACTACTGCTGCCAGCTCCAAGTCATAGGTTGGGTAATTTCTCTCATGATCACAAAGTTGACGTGACGCATAAGCTATTACCTTCCCATGCTGCATCAGAACACATCCTAAGCCTCTGTCTGAAGCATCACAATACACCAAGAATCCTTCGGTTCCATCTGGAAGTGTGAGAATAGGTGACATCATCAAGCCTCGCTTCAACTTCTCCAAAGAATCCTGGCACTCTGCTGTCCAAGTAAACTGTATATCCTTGTGGGTCAACTGGGTCAATGGCGCTGAAATCGGAGCAAAGTCTGAAACAAATCGCCGGTAGTAGCCGGCCAAGCTAAGAAAACTACGAATTTCTGCCACTGTGCTAGGTACCAGCCACGTTTCAATGGCCACGATCTTCTGGGGATCCACTTCTACTCCTCCTCTGGTGATGATATGGCCCAAGTACGACATGCGATCGAGCCAGAACTCGCATTTACTAAACTTGGCATACAACTGGTGCTCTCTGAGAATCTGAAGAACCACACGGAGATGCTGCTCATGCTCCGCCTCACTCTTGTTGTAGACCAGGATGTCATCTAGGAACACAATCACGAACTGATCCAAGTATGGCATGAAGATGCGATTCATGAGGTCCATAAATACAGCTGGCACATTAGTTGCTCCAAATGGCATCACAAGGAACTCCCAATGCCCATATCTAGACCTGAAAGCTGTCTTCGGGATGTCTTGCTCTCTGACTCTGATCTGATGATATCATGAGCGCAAGTCGATCTTCGAGAATACTGTTGCCCCCTTGAGTTGATCAAACAAGTCATCTATCCTCGGGAGAGGGTATCTGTTCTTGATTGTCATTGAGTTTAAGGTACGATAATCTACACATAATCTGGATGTATCATTCTTCTTTTTCATAATAAGCATCGGGGCTCCCTAAGGCGATCCACTAGCACGAATGAATCCCTTGGTTCTTCAATCATCTTGTACAATATCTCTAGCTCTGACGGCACCATCCTGTAGACTCTCTCTGATACTGGGGCTGTCCCGGGAATCAAGTCGATGGTGAACTCGATCTTCCGCTCTGGCAGCATCCCTGAAAGCTCTTCTGGGAAAACATCTGAAAACTCTTCAACTATCCGGGGTAACTACATTGCTGCTACTGCCATCCGCAATACTGGAGGAGAAGGTTCAACTTTGCCTCGGGAGAAGGAAAACTCTGGCTCGCCTAGAATACTAAAAATAACACTGCCAAGATGGCAGTCTATCCTAGCATACTGGTCCCTCAACCAATCCATCCCTAAGACCATATCATAATCAGCCATCGGGAACTCTATCAATCTAGCGGGGAACTCTCTACCGCTAACTATGATCCAATACGAGGAAAACATCCTATCTACTCCTACAAGTCCATTACCAGTAAGTATATTGAGGCTCACTGATAATGACTCGGGCTCCAATCCTATCCGTGTCGCGAATCGTGTAGACATAAATAAATGCGAGGCACCAGAATCAAATAATACTGAAGCTGGAAAGGTGTTGACAAGAATAGTACCTGCCACTACCTCACCGGGTGCTATTCCTTCCTCTTCCATGGTCAAGGCCAGCACTTGACCATGCCCTCTGGGTGTGGGTCCCCTCTGCTAAAAATTTCTCTGCCTGCTCTGGATCAGGGCTTGGGCTTGGGCATACTGCTGCGATCTCTGCTGCTGGAATGCCTGGGCCTGCATTAGCAATAGCCTCGGGAACGGGTATTGCAGCTGCTGCTGCTGCTGGACTGGTGCTGGTCCTCTAACTGAAGGACTAGAGAAAGCTGATGATGAACTCCCCCTATTTGGGCAGTTCCCAATCCTGTGGTCTGGGGTACCACAAACCAAGCACAAGCCCTATGCTCTGCGACACTCTGATACTACATATCCTGGCTTCCCGCAGTGTGAACATCCCACTGCGGAAGACTGCTTCTGCTTCTGCTGCTGAGGGTACGTCGGGGTGGAATGCTGAACCGACGTTACTGAGGCCGCCCGCCTCGGAGCTCCAATGGTCAAAGCCCTGGCTGCCGGGGCTGGTGCTGATGACTGATTCATCTGATCGTAGGATCGCTTCCGACCTCCGGTCCTATCCACAATCCTCTGGGAGGTATATTCATGCCTCCTGGCTGCTCTCAATACTGCATCAAAAGTCTGATGCTCAAACTGCTCTACTGCTAATAAAATCTCCAGGTGAAGCCTCTGCTAGAACCGCTGGGCCCTATCAAACTCGGTCGCTACCAAGGTGGGAGCAAACCGACTGAGTCTCAAAAACTCGGTCGCATATCCGTCGACCGTCCTGCCCATCTGCTTCAGATTGGTGAATCTCGTCTGTAGATCGTATCGAGTTACAACATCAAAATACTTGGTCTAGAATCTCTCTCTGAATACTACCCAAACAATGGATGCCAATAATCCAATGGCCTGCGCCGCCCACCAGCTACGGGCAAGATCCAATAGCTGTAGGCACACCACGACCACCTTCTCGGCTTCTGGAGTCCTGGCTGCTTCTAGAATCACCTATGTGTCCTAAAGCCAAGCATCAGCAGCGATAGCATCTCCACTACCATCGAAGAATGGAGGATTCAAGCGCTTGAAGCTGTTGGCCGTGCTGTTACCCTGATGACCTCCCCTGGTCAAAGTATCTGCCACCGCCTGGTGCAAGAAATCTTCGCGACGATCCTGGGAAGCTAATAATGACCTGATGAGACCCACCAAAGTGCCATCATCGGGTTCTGCAGGCTGGACGGGCTGAACGGGTGGCTCTCCTCCAGTAGGCACGACTCTGGAGGCTACTCCTGAATGCTGGGCTTGATCTCCAGGTTGCTGCTGGTCCGCGGGAGGTGCTCCGCCTTGCTGATCGGCAGGTCCAGGAACAATTTTGCTGAAGAAGACGACATAAAAAACAATAAGGAAGGACCAGGATAGATCAACGATACAACCATGTGATCAGGTCAAGATTATAGGAATTCAGAAGATACGAACAGATATCAAGGACAAGTACTGATTGAGACATCTATTCGGTAAACCTTCACATATCTTGATTTATAAGACCTGTATGGGCTACCACTTAAACCATATCACGCCCCAGAACCAGAATACTGGAGAGCGGGGGCGTATATAGCCAGCTACATATATTGAAATACAATCCACCTCGCTATACGGTCATGAATATCTAGATAAATGAGAGTTTAACTACAAGCCATCAGTCTCCTATGGTCATAAACAAGCCTATTGTCTCAATCTCAAGCAATTAAGTAATAACAGTTACTAGATGTCAGAGCACCAAATATACAATAGTAAGGCGTCCCATACATTGCATATTCGGATGATCATGAAGCTAGTCGTATAAAATGTCAAGACTAGCAAGAGTTCTGGTCATACATGATCAACCATAGGATTTGTCAATCATATTACAGCCCGTAGGCAGACAGTAAATAAAGGTGCAACCGAGCTAACACGTGCTCGTCGGCTAAACGTCTCAAAAGAATAATTTTACAAATAAGTGGGAGGACAAAAGAAACCCACTCGTTGTCAGGGTTATGCCTGGTGGTCACCATCTGGCTGGAAGACAAGAGGATCCTCTGGAGCTGCTCCGATATCTGACTACACAAAACCAGCTGGGTCAGACCCCAGAAAGGACAAGCACCACAAAGGAGGCTTCACTTAGGAACTAAAATTAGCATACCACAAATGAATATTAAAGATGATTATAAATGAAACAGATAATAATAAAGATAACAACAGTAAATTGAGTACAAGGAAACCATTCAAGTAGTCAAGTCACAACCCTTAAACCAAACAAGGATCGGGGTTGTAACCCTTCACCTGAATAGAAATTCGTCTCAACTACTTGTTGCTAAGCAGGAACATAGGGTGAAATAAGTCAATAAACGAAAAGAAGACACAGAACTGCTCCGGGTGCCAGGTTACAACCCTTAAACCAAATAAGGACTGGGGTTGTAACCCTTCGCTTGAACAGAACTGGACTTCCGATCGTTATTGTTAAGGCCAGTATAAATAATCATGCTATTGAAGTAAAATAAAACATGACGAGCATGGCATAGGGATCAATAAGACAATAAACGAAGAGAGGATACAGAACTGCTCCGGGAGCCAGGTTACAACCCTTAAACCAAACAAGGACCGGGGTTGTAACCCTTCGCCTGAACAGAACTGGTCCCCCGATCATTATTGTTAAGGCAAGCATAAATAATCATGTCTTGTCATAATCTTGCACAGGATCAGGACAAGTCGAAGCTGGGCTAGACTTTATTCAATCAATCACGGCCAAGTAAAGAGTATAGCTTGATACTTTAACTAACTAGGGTTATCACAGACCTAGTTACTAGCAAATGCAATGAGATTATCCCAACCGCCACAAGCCCTGCAGACCATCCAGGTTATCCAGGTCGAATGTCCATTTATGAAGGGTGCAACACGTGACTGTGTGCTGGAAATGTATCCTACTCGTCGGTAGGCTACAAGTCCACTTAGTGCGTCCAGATAACGGGATTGCCTGTAGCTGGAAAATCTCTTCATGACTACTGAATTATTCTAGTTTATTAGTGTAATACCTGTGGTTCGTATTACGTATTTTGGAATACGTGTACGTATTTCGACTTGTATTTCATGTCTCCCTGCTTGGTTTATTTGGAATTTTTATTTTTGGTTCATCTTGGTTTGATTTGGCTAGGCTTGGGTTGCTTATTGGTTCAACATGAACCAAGGGAGAAAACCCTTACCTACCACCACCACCCTCATTTATATTCCTACCCCACTCTCTCTCTCTCTTCATTAATTCTCTTCATTTACTTCTTCTTCTCCACCATTACTTCTTCACCTACCAGGAAGAGGAAGAGAGAGCTTAGGCAAGTGTAGCTTGCTTCATGGAGAAACTTAAGATTTATTGTTCTATTTTCTTCCTTGCATCATTCCAAGACTCTTTAGTGCTTGGCATTTTCAATTTCCATGGCTAAATTTGTGTAGATCTAAGCTTATAGTATTTTCGGATTTCTTGGGATTTGATCTATTTAACATTGTTATTTCCAAGTTTTGATGGTTCCATGTTGTAGAGAATTTTATTCTGCCCCATTTTGACCTATGGAAGTTCAGATTTGGACTCTGGATGAAAGATTTATGGAGCTTGGAAGTCATGACTTACATGGTTCTTCTTCTCGGAAATTGGAGAAGAAGAACAGTTTTTGGCCGGATGGACTTAGCCGCATAGCCTTCATGCGGCATGTTCCATTTTGGGCCGTATGTGATTTCCTGAGCCGCATGGCATTGAACTTGATCTAGCCGCATAAAAATTTGATTCCCAGCCGCATATAGTTTACTGCCGCATGAGAACTCCCTGCAGCCGCATAAGCCTGGGCTATTCCCAGTCGCATAGAACTTCATGATTCCCAGCCGTATATAGCCTGTATCCTTTCAGCCGCATATGGCCTCGGACTGAGCCAGCCGCATAAGACCTTGAACCCGCAGCCGTATGGAGTCATTTTTACTCAGCCGCATGACTGGGGTGAAATCCTGGCCGCATAGGGCCCTTCCTTTCTGCTGTCGCATAAGCCTAAGCTTCTACTGCCTCATGAGTCCTGTATTGCTTCTTAGCCGCATGAATTTGTTGCCAGTACAGTCGTATATGCTCCCTCCCCGTAAGCCGTATGGATTTCTTTCCTCCAGCCGCATGGGCTGCTCTCTCCCCAGCCGCATAGGCTTATCCGCCCTGAGCCGCATGAGCTCGAATTCTGGGCCGCATGAAACCGCACCCATCCAACCGGATGGACACTTTCCTCTGCGTCGCATGGCTCCTCCCTGTGCCTTGTATTATTATTTAATTATTATTATTTTATTATTATCGTTAACTCATGTCTTGTAACCCTCAGTGTAACTTGGGTCTCCTGATGAATGTTTGTACTATGTTACCCTGCACATGTACTATGAACCCGACAGTGACTCGTAGTGGTGCACCCTTGACATACAACATGACATGATAGTGGTCCATCGTGGTGCACTACTGACAATGAACTTGACATGATAAACTTGATATGATATAATTGACATGATATACCTGACATGATAGTGGTCCACCGTGGCGCACTCTTGACACGATAAACCTGACATGATATTTCTCAAAATTTATTGTGACGGCTAGCCTGACATGACAAATATGAATAATCTGGACACCGTGGACGATTGTGCTTGTATAAATTAACCAGTATTGTCTTACATCATATCTAGGACGGGGACCCCTGAGTACCACGGTCAGGGGTACCAACTGAAGTTGACTAAGGCTAATAACTAGAATAATCCAGTAGTCATGAAGAGATTTCCCCAGCTACAGGCAATCCCGTTATCTGGGTGCCCCACTTGGGATCCGTAGCTTGCCGTCGAGTAGGACACATTTCCAGCACACTGTCAGGTGTTGCACCCTCTAAGTCACCTAAGGGTACATGCGTTTCCTGGACGATGTACCCACTTGAATTTAACCCCTAATTACGTCCGGATAACCTGGATGGTCTGCAGGGCTTGTGGCTGAGGAACAATCTCACTGCATCTTTCTAGTAACTAGGCCTGTGATAACCCTAGTTAGTTAAAGTATCAAGCCGTACTTATTGCTTGGCCGTGATTGTTGGATGGGGAATAATCAGTCTAGTCTTGTCTTGATCCTGTACAAGATTATTACATGTCCTGATTTCTTATTTTATCTTGTCGATAAATGGTGGGAGAAACCAAGTTCTGTTAAGACGAAGGGTTACAACCCCGGTCCTTGTTTGGTTTACGGGTTATAACCTGGTTATCTGAATAGTCCTATGGTTATCTCATCGTATATCAACCTGTCATACTTTTTCATTAATTACTATCTTTTATTATGTAATTATATTCTTGTGCTAATTGCTGGTTTTAGTTCTTAAGTGAAGCCTCCTTTGTGGCACTTGCTCTTTCTGGGGTCTGATCCAGCTGGTTTTGTATGGCCAGATACCGGAGCAGCTCCAGAGGATCTATCTACCTTCCAGCCAGATGGTGACCACCAGGCGTAACCCTGGCAACGAGTAGGTTTTTTTTTGTTTTCCCACTTTATTATAAAATTATTCTTTTGAGGCGTTTAGCCGACGAGTACTTGTTAGCTCGGTTGTACCTTTATTTACTGTTTGCCTACGGGCTGTAACATGATTGACAGATCCTAGGGTTGATCATGTATAACTAAACTCTTGCTAGTTCTGATATTTTATAACGACTAGCTTCATGATCAGCTAAATATATAATGTTTGGGACGCCTTACTATTGTATATTTGGTGGTCTTACTTCTTGTAACATTTACTTACTTGCTTATGATTGAGACAATAGGCTTGTTCTTGACCATAGGAGACTGATGGCTTGTAGTTAAACCCTCATGTATCTAGACAGCCGTGACCGTATAGCGAGGTGGGTGGCACTTCAATATACGTAGCTGGCTATGTCTGCTCCCGCTCTCCAGTATTCTAGTTCTGGAGCGTGACATGGTTTAAGTGGTGGCCCATGCAGGTCTTACAAATCAAGATATGTGAGGGTTTACCGAATAGATGTCTCAATCAGTACTCGCCTTTGATCTCTGTTCTATTCTCTGAATCTCTGAAATTCTTGTCCTGATCACATGCTTATAATCGTTGATCTGTCCTGGTCCTTCCTTATTGTTTCCTATGTCGTCTTCTTCAGCGGCATTGTTCCTGGACCTGCCGATCAGCAAGGCGAAGCACCTCCCGTGGACCAGCAGCAACAAGAAAATCAGGCCCAGCACTCAGGAGCAGCCTCCCGGGTCATGCCTCCCGGAGATCCAGAACCCCCGGTACAGCCAGCCCACCCCGCAGGACAGGACGATGGAGCCTTGGTGGGACTTATCAGGGAGTTACTTATAACGCAGGATCGTCGAGGATATGCCTTGCATCAGGCAGTGGCAGATGCTCTGGGCAGAGGTGGACATCATGGGAACAGTACAGCGAACAGTTTCAAGCGCCTGAACCCTCCATTCTTCGACGGCAGTGAAGATGCGATCGCTGCAGATGCTTGGCTTCAGGATACTGAGGTCATTCTAGAAGCAGCCAGGACTCCAGAGAACGAGAAGGTGGTCGTAGTGCGCCTGCAGTTACTAGATCTTGCCCACAGCTGGTGGGCAGCGCAGGCCGATGGATTAGTGGCCGCTATTTCATGGGTAGTATTCAGGGGAGATTCCAGACCATATATTTTGATGTTGTAGCTCGATACGACCTACAGACGAGGTTCACCAATCTGAAGCAGATGGACAGAACGGTCGATGGATATGCGGTCGAGTTCTCCAAGCTTAGTCGGTTTGCTTCCACCTTTGTGGCGACCGAGTTCGATAGAGCCCAGCGGTTCCAGCAGAAGCTCCATCTAGAGATCTTATTAGCAGTAAAGCAGTTTGAGCATCAGACTTTCGATGCAGTCTTGAGAGCAGCTATGAGGCATGAGTATACCTCCCAGAGGATTGTGGACAGTACTGAAGGTCGGAAGCGATCTCATGACCAGATAAACCAGTCTTCAGCACCAGCCCAGCACCAGTACAACAGCAGTATTAGCCTCTGAGGCCATTACCGACTCAGGAACAAGCCTTCCAGCAGTAGAGACCCCAGCAGTATGTCCAGGTCCAAGCCCAGATACAGAACCGGCAGAGAGGTTTTCGCAGGATGTTTTTTCTCATACCTTAAGCTTTTAAATTCCTTGCTTGCATGATTGATTACTTGGTTTATTACCTAGATATAGCTTGTTTGTGATTAGTATAGCTTGTTCTTGTCTCTCTAGTCTCTTAATTAAATTCCGAGGACGGAATTCTTTTAAGGGGGGTAGAGTTGTAATACCTGTGGTTCGTATTACGTATTTTGGAATACGTGTACGTATCTTGACTTGTATTGCATGTCTTCCTGCTTGGTTTATTTGGTATTTTCATTTCTGGTTCATCTTAGTTTGATTCGGCTAGGCTTGGGTTGCTTATTGGTTCAACATGAACCAAGGGGGAAAACCCTTACCCACCACCCTCATTTATATTCCTACTACCACCACCCTCATTTATATTCCTACCCCACTCTCTCTCTCTCTCTTTTCATTAATTCTCATTATTTACTTCTTCTTCTCCACCATTACTTCTTCACCTACCAGGAAGAGAGAGAGAGCTTAGACAAGTACAGCTTTCTTCATGGAGGAACTCAAGATTTATTGTTCTATTTTCTTCCTTGCAACATTCTAAGACTCTTTAGTGCTTAGCATTTTCAATTTTCATGGCTAAATTTGTGTAGATATAAGCTTATAGTATTTTTTAGATTTTTTGGGATTTGATCTTTTTAATATTGTTATTTCCAAGTTTTGATGGTTCCATGTTGTAGAGAATTTCATTCTGTCCCATTTTGACCTATGGAAGTTCAGATTTGGACTCTGGATGAAAGATTTATGGAGCTTGGAAGCTATGACTTACATGGTTCTTCTTCTCGAAAATTGGAGAAGAAGAACAGTTCCTGGCCGGATGGACTTAGCCGCATAACCTTCATGCGGCAAGTTCCATTTTGGGCCGCATGTGATTTCCTGAGCCGCATGGCATTGAACTTGATCCAGCCGTATAAAGATTTGATTCCCAGCCGCATATAGTTCCCTGTCGCATGAGAACTCCCTGCAGCCGCATAAGCTTGGACTATTTCCAGTCGCATAGAACTTCATGATTTCCAGCCGCATATAGCCTGTATTCTTTCAGTCGCATATGGCCTCGGACTGAGCCTGCCGTATAAGACCTTGAACCCGTAGCCGTATGGAGTCATTTTTACTCAGCCGCATGACTGGGGTAAAATTCTGGCCGCATAGGGCCCTTCCTTTCTGCTGCCGCATAAGCCTAAGCTTTCGCTGCCGCATGAGTCCTGCATTGCTTCTTAGCCGCATGAATTTGTTGCCAGTACAGCCGCATATGCTCCCTCCCCGCAAGCCGCATGGATTTCTTTCCTCCAGCCGCATGGGCTGCGCTCTCCCTAGTCGCATAGGCTTATCCGTCCTGAGTCGCATGAGCTCGAATTCTGGGCCGCATGAAACCGCACCCATCCAGCCGGATGGACTCATTCCTCTGAGCCGCATGGCTCCTCCCTGTGCCTTACTTTGTTATTTAATTATTATTATTTTATTATTATTATTAACTCATGTCTTGTAACCCTCAGTGTAACTTGGGTCTCCTTATGAATGTTTGTACTATGTTACCCTGCACATGTATCATGAACCCGACAGTGACCCGTAGTGGTGCACTCTTGACATGCAACATGACATGATAGTGGCCCGTCGTGGTACACTCCTGACAGTGAACTTGACATGATATACTTGATATGATATAATTGACATGATATACCTAACATGATAGTGGCCCGCCGTGGCGCACTCTTGACATGATAAACCTGACATAATATTTCTCGAAATATTGTTGCGACGGCTAGCCTGACATGACAAATATGAATAACCTGGACACCGTGGACGATTGTGCTTGTACAAATGAACCAGTATTGTCTTGCATCATGTCTAGGACGGGGACCCCTGAGTACCACGGTCAGGGGTACCTACTGAAGTTGACTAAGGCTACTAACTAGAATAATCCAGTAGTCATGAAGAGATTTCCCCAGCTACAGACAATCCCGTTATCTGGGTGACCCACTTGGGATCCGTAGCCTGCCGTCGAGTAGGGCACATTTCCAGCATACTGTCATGTGTTGCACCCTCTAAGTCACCTAAGGGTACATGCGTTTCCTGGACGATGTACCCACTTGAATTCAACCCCTAATTGCGTCCGGATAACCTGGATGGTCTGCAGGGCTTGTGGCTGAGGAACAATCTCACTGCTTCTTGCTAGTAACTAGGCCTGTGATAACCCTAGTTAGTTAAAGTATCAAGCCGTACTTATTGCTTGGCCGTGATTGTTGGATGGGAAATAACCAGTCTAGTTTTGTCTTGATCCTGTACAAGATTGTTACATGTCCTGATTTCTTATTTTATCTTGTCGATAAATGGTGGGAGAAACCAAGTTCTGTTCAGACGAAGGGTTACAACCCCGGTCCTTGTTTGGTTTACGGGTTATAACCTGGTTATCTGAATAGTCCTATGGTTATCTCATCGTATATCAAACTGTCATGCTTTTTCATTAATTAATGTCTTTTATTATGTAATTATATTCTTGTGCTAATTGCTGGTTTTAGTTCTTAAGTGAAGCCTCCTTTGTGGCACTTGCTCTTTCTGGGGTCTGATCCAGCTAGTTTTGTATGGCCAGATACCGGAGCAGCTCCAGAGGATCTACCTACCTTCCAGTCAGATGGTGACCACCAGGCGTAACCCTGGCAACGAGTGGGTTTCTTTTTGTTCTCCCACTTTGTTGTAAAATTATTCTTTTGAGACATTTAGTCGACGAGCACTTGTTAGCTCGGTTGTACCTTTATTTACTGTATGTCTACGGGCTGTAACATGATTGACAGATCCTAGGGTTGATCATGTATGACTAAACTCTTGCTAGTTCTGATATTTTGTAATGACTAGCTTCATGATCAGCTAAATATATAATGTTTGGGATGCCTTACTATTGTATATTTGGTGGTCTTACTTCTTGTAACATTTACTTACTTGCTTATGATTGAGACAATAGGCTTGTTCTTGACCATAGGAGACTGATGGCTTGTAGTTAAACCCTCATGTATCTAGGCAGTCGTGACCGTATAGCGAGGTGGGTGGCACTTCAATATACGTAGCTGGCTATGTCTGCTCCCGCTCTCCAGTATTCTAGTTCTGGAGCGTGACATGGTTTAAGTGGTGGCCCATGCAGGTCTTGCAAATCAAGATATGTGAGGGTTTACCGAATAGATGTCTCAATCAGTACTCGTCTTTGATCTCTGTTTTATTCTCTGAATCCCTGAAATTCTTGTCCTGATCACATGCTTATAATCGTTGATCTGTCCTGGTCCTTCCTTATTGTTTCCTATGTCGTCTTCTTCAGCGGCATTGTTCCTGGACCTGCCGATCAGCAAGGCGAAGCACCTCCCGTGGACCAGCAGCAATAAGAAAATCAGGCCCAGTACTCAGGAGCAGCCTCCCGGGTCATGCCTCCCGGAGATCCAGAACCCCCGGTACAGCCAGTCCAGCCCGCAGGACAGGACGATGGAGCCTTAGTGGGACTTATCAGGGAGTTACTTGCATCGCAGGATCGTCGAGGATATGCCTTGTATCAGGCAGTGGCAGATGCTCTGGGCAGAGGTGGACATCATGGGAACAGTACCGCGAACAGTTTCAAGCACCTGAACCCTCTATTCTTCGACGGCAGTGAAGATGCGATCGCTGCATATGCTTGGCTTCAGGACACTGAGGTCATTCTAGAAGCAGCCAGGACTCCAGAGAACAAGAAGGTGGCCGTAGTGCGCCTGCAGTTACTAGATCTTGCCCACAGCTGGTGGACAGCGCAGGCCGATGGATTAGTGGCCGTAATTTCATGGGTTGTATTCAGGGAGAGATTCCAGACCATGTATTTTGATGTTGTAGCTCGATACGACCTACAGACGAGGTTCACCAATCTGAAACAGATGGACAGGATGGTCGATGGATATGCGGCCGAGTTCTCCAGGCTTAGTCGGTTTGCTTCCACCTTTGTGGCGATCGAGTTCGATAGAGCCCAGCGGTTCCAGCAGGGGCTCCATCTAGAGATCTTATTGGCAGTAGAGCAGTTTGAGCATCGGACTTTTGATGCAGTCTTGAGAGCAGCTAGGAGGCATGAGTATACCTCCCAGAGGATTGTGGACAATACTGAAGGTCGGAAGCGATCTCATGACCAGATGAACCAATCTTCAGCACCAGCCCCAGCACCAGTACAACAGCAGTATCAGCCTCTGAGGCCATTACCGACTCAGGAACAAGCCTTCCAGCAGCAGAGACCCCAGTAGTATGTCCAGGTCCAAGCCCAGATACAGAACCGGCAGAGAGGTTTTCGCAGGATGTTTTTCCTCATACCTTAAGCTTTTAAATTCCTTGCTTGCATGATTGATTGCTTAGTTTATTGCCTAGATATAGCTTGCTTGTGATTAGTATAGCTTGTTCTTGTCTCTCTAGTCTCTTAATTAAATTCCAAGGACGGAATTCTTTTAAGGTGGGTAGAGTTGTAATGCTTGTAGTTCGTATTACGTATTTTGGAATACGTGTACGTATCTCGACTTGTATTGCATGTCTGCCTGCTTGGTTTATTTGGTATTTTCATTTCTGGTTCATCTTGGTTTGATTCGGCTAGGCTTGGGTTGCTTATTGGTTCAACATGAACCAAGGGGGAAAACCCTTACCTACCACCACCACCCTCATTTATATTCCTACCCCACTCTCTCTCTCTTCATTAATTCTCATCATTTACTTCTTCTTCTCCACCATTACTTCTTCACCTACCAGGAAGAGAGAGAGAGCTTAGGCAAGTGCAGCTTTCTTCATGGAGGAACTCAAGATTTATTGTTTCATTTTCTTCCTTGCAACATTCTAAGACTCTTTAGTGCTTGGCATTTTCAATTTCCATGGCTAAATTTGTGTAGATCTAAGCTTATAGTATTTTCGGATTTCTTGGGATTTGATCTATTTAATATTATTATTTCCAAGTTTTGATGGTTCCATGTTGTAGAGAATTTTATTATGTCCCATTTTGACCTATGGAAGTTCAGATTTGGACTCTGGATGAAAGATTTATAGAGCTTGGAAGCCATGACTTACATGGTTCTTCTTCTCGAAAATTAGAGAAGAAGAACAGTTCCTGGCCGGATGGACTTAGCCGCATAACCTTCATGCGGCAAGTTTCATTTTGGGCCGCATGTATTTTCTGAGCCGCATGGCATTGAACTTGATCCAGCCGCATATAGTTCCCTGCCGCATGAGAACTTCCTGCAGCCGCATAAGCTTGGGCTATTTCCAGTCGCATAGAACTTCATGATTCCCAGTCGCATATAGTCTGTATCCTTTCAGTCGCATATGGCATCGGACTGAGCCAGCCGCATAAGACCTTGAACCCGCAGCCGTATGGAGTCATTTTTACTCAGCCGCATGACTGGGGTGAAATCCTGGCCGCATAGGGCCCTTCCTTTCTGCTGCCGCATAAGCCTAAGCTTCCGCTGCCGCATGAGTCCTGCATTGCTTCTTAGCCGCATGAATTTGTTGCCAGTACAGCCGCATATGCTCCCTCCCCGCAAGTCGCATGGATTTCTTTCCTCCAGCCGCATGGGCTGCTCTCTCCCCAGCCGCATAGGCTTATCCGCCCTGAGCCGTATGAGCTCGAATTCTGGGCCGCATAAAATCGCACCCATCCAGCCGGATGGACTCATTCCTCTGAGCCGCATGGCTTCTCCCTGTGCCTTGCTTTGTTATTTAATTATTATTATTTTATTATTATTGTTAACTCATGTCTTGTAACCCTCAGTGTAACTTGGGTCTCCTTATAAATGTTTGTACTATGTTACCCTGCACATGTACCATGAACCCGACAGTGACCCGTAGTGGTGCACTCTTGACATGCAACATGACATGATAGTGGCCCGTCGTGGTGCACTCCTGACAGTGAACTTGACATGATATACTTGACATGATATAATTGACATGATATACCTGACATGATAGTGGCCCGCCGTGGCGCACTCTTGACATGATCAACTTGACATGATATTTCTCGAAATGTTGTTGCGACGTCTAGCCTGACATGACAAATATGAATAACCTGGACACCGTGGACGATTGTGCTTGTACAAATGAACCAGTATTGTCTTGCATCATGTCTAGGACGGGGACCCCTGAGTACCACGGTCAGGGGTACCTACTGAAGTTGACTAAGCCTACTAACTAGAATAATCCAGTAGTCATGAAGAGATTTCCCCAGCTACAGACAATCCCGTTATCTGGGTGCCCCACTTGGGATCCGTATCCTGCCGTCGAGTAGGGCACATTTCCAGCACACTGTCATGTGTTGCACCCTCTAAGTCACCTAAGGGTACATGCGTTTCCTGGACGATGTACCCACTTGAATTCAACCCCTAATTGCGTATGGATAACCTGGACGGTCTGCAGGGCTTGTGGCTGAGGAACAATCTCACTGCATCTTGCTAGTAACTAGGCCTGTGATAACCCTAGTTAGTTAAAGTATCAAGCCGTACTTATTGCTTGGCCGTGATTGTTGGATGGAGAATAACCAGTCTAGTTTTGTCTTGATCCTGTACAAGATTGTTACATGTCCTGATTTCTTATTTTATCTTGTCGATAAATGGTAGGAGAAACCAAGTTCTGTTCAGACGAAGGATTACATCTCCGGTCCTTGTTTGGTTTACGGGTTGTAACCTGGTTATCTGAATAGTCCAATGGTTATCTCATCGTATATCAACCTGTCATGCTTTTTTATTAATTACTGTCTTTTATTATGTAATTATATTCTTGTGCTAATTGCTGGTTTTAGTTCTTAAGTGATGCCTCCTTTGTGGCACTTGCTCTTTCTGGGGTCTGACCCATCTGGTTTTGTATGGCCAGATACCGGAGCAGCTCCAGATGATCTACCTACCTTCCAGCCAGATGGTGACCACCAGGCGTAACCCTGGCAACGAGTGGGTTTCTTTTTGTTCTTCCACTTTATTGTAAAATTATTCTTTTGAGACGTTTAGCCGACGAGCACTTGTTAGCTCGGTTGTACCTTTATTTACTGTCTGCCTACGGACTGTAACATGATTGGCAGATCCTAGGGTTGATCATGTATGACTAAACTCTTGCTAGTTCTGACATTTTGTAACGACTAGCTTCATGATCAGCTAAATATGTAATGTTTGGAACGCCTTACTATTGTATATTTGGTGGTCTTACTTCTTGTAACAATTACTTACTTGCTTGTGATTGAGACAATAGGCTTGTTCTTGACCATAGGAGATTGATGGCTTGTAGTTAAACCCTCATGTATCTAGACAGCCGTGACCGTATAGCGAGGTGGGTGGCACTTCAATATACGTAGCTGGCTATGTCTGCCTCCGCTCTCCAGTATTCTAGTTCTGGGGCGTAACATGGTTTAAGTGGTGGCCCATGCAGGTCTTGCAAATCAAGATATGTGAGGGTTTACCGAATAGATGTCTCAATCAGTACTCGCCCTTGATCTTTGTTCGTATTCTATGAATCCCTAAAATTCTTGTCCTGATCACATGCTTGTAATCGTTGATCTGTCCTGGTCCTTCCTTATTGTTTCCTATGTCGTCTTCTTCAGCGACATTGTTCCTGGACCTGCCGATCAGCAAGGCGAAGCACCTCCCGTGGACCAGCAGCAACAAGAAGATCAGGCCCAGTACTCAGGAGCAGCCTCCCGGGTCATGCCTTCCAGAGATCCAGAACCCCCGGTACAGCCAGCCCAGCCCGCAGGACAGGATGATGGAGCCTTGGTGGGACTTATCAGGGAGTTTCTTGTATCGCAGGATCGTCGAGGAGATGCCTTGCATCAGGCAGTGGCAGATGCTCTGGGCAGAGGTAGACATCATGGGAACAGTACAACGAACAGTTTCAAACGCATGAACCCTCCATTCTTCGACGGCAGTGAAGATGCGATCGCTGCAGATGCTTGGCTTCAGGACACTGAGGTCATTCTAGAAGCAGCCAGGACTCCAGAGAACGAGAAGGTGGCCGTTGTGCGCCTACAGTTACTAGATCTTGTCCTCAGCTGGTGGACAGCACAGGCCGATGGATTAGTGGCCCCTATTTCATAGGTAGTATTCAGGAAGAGATTCCAGACCATGTATTTTGATGTTGTAGCTCGATACGACCTACAGACGAGGTTCACCAATCTGAAGCAGATGGACAGGACGGTCGATGGATATGCGGCCGAGTTCTCCAGGCTTAGTCGGTTTGCTCCCACTTGGTGGCGACCGAGTTCGATAGAGTCCAGCGGTTCCAGCAGGGGCTCCATCTAGAGATCTTATTGGCAGTCGAACAGTTTGAGCATCGAAATTTCGATACAGTCTTGAGAGCAGCTAGGAGGCATGAGTATACCTCCCAGAGGATTATGGACAGGACTGGAGGTCGGAAGCGATCTCATGACCAGATGAACCAGTCTTCAGCACCAGCCCCAGCACCAGTACAACAACAGTATCAGCCTCTGAGGCCATTACCGACTCAGGAACAAGCCTTCCAGCAACAGAGACCCCAGCAGTATGTCCAGGTCCAAGCCCAGATACAGAACCGGCAGAGAGGTTTTTGCAGGATGTTTTTCCTCATACCTTAAGCTTTTAAATTCCTTGCTTGCATGATTGATTGCTTGGTTTATTGCCTAGATATAGCTTGCTTGTGATTAGTATAGGTTGTTCTTGTCTCTCTAGCCTCTTAATTAAATTCCGAGGACGGAATTCTTTTAAGGTGGGTAGAGTTGTAATGCCTGTGGTTCGTATTACGTATTTTGGAATACGTGTACGTATCTTGACTTGTATTGCATGTCTCCCTGCTTGGTTTATTTGGTATTTTTATTTCTGGTTCATCTTGGTTTGATTCGGCTAGGCTTGGGTTGCTTATTGGTTCAACCTGAACCAAGGAGGAAAACCCTTACCTACCACCACCACCCTCATTTATATTCCCACCCCACTCTCTCTCTCTCTTCATTAATTCTCTTCATTTACTTCTTCTTCTCCACCATTACTTCTTCACCTACCAGGAAGAGGGAGAGAGCTTAGGCAAGTACAGCTTTCTTCATGGAGGAACTCAAGATTTATTGTTCCATTTTCTTCCTTGTAACATTCTAAGACTCTTTAGTGCTTAGTATTTTCAATTTCCATGGCTAAATTTGTGTAGATCTAAGCTTATAGTATTTTTGAATTTTTTGGGATTTGATCTATTTAACATTGTTATTTCCAAGTTTTGATGGTTCAATGTTGTAGAGAATTTCATTCTGTCCCATTTTGACCTATGGAAGTTCAGATTTGGACTCTGGATGAAAGATTTATGTAGCTTGGAAGCCATGACTTACATGGTTCTTCTTCTCGAAAATTGGAGAAGAAGAACAGTTCCTGGCCGGATGGACTTAGTCGCATAGCCTTTATGCGGCAAGTTCCATTTTGGGCCGCATGTGATTTTCTGAGCCGTATGGCATTGAAATTGATCCAGCCGCATAAAGATTTGATTCCCAGCCGCATATAGTTCCCTGCCGCATGAGAACTCCCTGCAGCCGCATAAGTTTGGGCTATTCCCAGCCGCATAGAACTTAATGATTCCCAGCCGCATATAGCATGTATCCTTTCAGTCGCATATGGCCTCGGACTGAGCCAGCCGTATGAGACCTTGAACCCGGAGCCGCATGGAGTCATTTTTACTCAGCCGCATGACTGGGGTGAAATCCTGGTCGCATAGGGCCCTTCCTTTCTGCTGCCGTATAAGCCTAAGCTTCCGCTGCAGCATGAGTCCTGCATTGCTTCTTAGCCGCATGAATTTGTTGCCAGTACAGCCGCATATGCTCCCTCCCCGCAAGCCGCATGAATTTTTTTCCCCCAGCCACATGGGCTGCTCTCTCTCCAGCCGAATAGGCTTATCCGCCCTGAGCTGCATGAGCTCGAATTCTGGGCCGCATAAAATCGCACCCATCCATCCGGATGGACTCATTCATCTGAGCCGCATGGCTCCTCCCTATGCCTTGCTTTGTTATTTAATTATTATTATTTTATTATTATTGTTAACTCATGTCTTGTAACCCTCTGTGTAACTTGGGTCTCCTGATGAATGTTTGTACTATGTTATCCTGTACATGTACTATGAACCCGACAGTGACCCGTAGTGGTGCACTCTTGACATGCAACATGACATGATAGTGGCCCGTCGTGGTGCACTCCTGACAGTGAACTTGACATGATATACTTGACATGATATAATTGACATGATATACCTGACATGATAGTGGCCCGCCGTGGTGCACTCTTGACATGATAAACCTGACATGATATTTCTCGAAATGTTGTTACGACGGCTAGCCTGACATGACAAATATGAATGACCTGGACACCGTAGACGATTGTGCTTGTACAAATGAACCAGTATTATCTTGCATCATGTCTAGGACGGGGACCCCTGAGTACCACGGTCAGGGGTACCTACTGAAATTGACTAAGGCTAATAACTAGAATAATCCAGTAGTCATGAAGAGATTTCTCCAGCTACAGGCAATCCCGTTATCTGGGCGCCCTACTTGGGATCTGTAGTCTGCCGTCGAGTAGGGCACATTTCTAGCACACTGTCATGTGTTGCACCCTCTAAGTCACCTAAGGGTACATGCGTTTCCTGGACGATGTACCCACTTGAATTTAACCCCTAATTGCGTCCGGATAATCTGGATGGTCTGCAGGGCTTGTAGCTGAGGAACAATCTCACTGTATCTTGTTAGTAACTAGGCCTGTGATAACCCTAGTTAGTTAAAGTATCAAGCCGTACTTATTGCTTGGCCGTGATTGTTGGATGGGGAATAACCAGTCTAGTCTTGTCTTGATCCTGTACAAGATTGTTACATGTCCTGATTTCTTATTTTATCTTGTCGATAAATGGTGGGAGAAACCAAGTTCTGTTCAGACGAAGGGTTACAATCCCGGTCCTTGTTTGGTTTACGGGTTGTAACCTGGTTATCTGAATAGTCTTCATGATCAGCTAAATATGTAATGTTTGGGATGCCTTACTATTGTATATTTTGTGGTCTTACTTCTTGTAACATTTACTTACTTGCTTGTGATTGAGACAATAGGCTTGTTCTTGACCGTAGAAGACTGATGGCTTGTAGTTAAACCCTCATGTATCTAGACAGCCGTGACCGTATAGCGAGGTGGGTGGCACTTCAATATACGTAGCTGGCTATATCTGCCCCCGCTCTCCAGTATTCTGGTTCTGGGACGTGACAATTAGCCTTAGTCAATTTTTGTAGATATCCCTGACCGTGGTACTCAGGAAGCCTCATCCTAGACATGATGCAAGACTGTACTGGTTTATTTGTATAAACACAATCGCCCACGGTGTCCAGGTCATTCATACTTGTCATGACATGCTAGCCGTCGCAATAGCCTTCGAGATATATATATATATCATGTCATGTTTATTGTCAGGAGTGCGCCACGACGGGCCACTATCACGTCATGTCATTTGTCAAAAGTACACCACAATGGGTCACCAGCGTGTCAGAAAACATATTTAAATTAACAAGGCACCAACATACATGTAGCACTAAATAATCAAAAGAGGGTACAGGGACGGCAGGGGGAGTCATGCGGCATAGGGGGCACGGCGCATGCGGCTGGGAATCAAGAGAAGTTCATGCGGCCACGGAAATTCATGCGGCCACGGAAGTTCATGCGGCTGCGGAAGTTCATGCGGCTGCGGAAGTTCATGCGGCCACGAAAGTTCATGCGGCTACGGAAGTTCATGCGGCCACGGAAGTTCATGCGGCTGCAGAAGTTCATGCGGCTACGGAAGTTCATGCGGCTGCGAAAGTTCATACGGGTATCTCGTCTCATTCTTTTGTTTTCGTATCTTGAGATACATGATAATTATCAAATGTCTCGACTACGAAGATACGTCCTGGGTAGAGTCATGTCTTGGATTAATTCATTGGTACCAGCTTATTTTGAGAATTGACTTTTATCTAAGTTGTGGAGTCAGCGTAGGCCTGCTCCTACTCAACTGACTCAGGAGGCATATTTATTCATATGCCTCCATCCCTTCTTGATTGTGGTTGTGTTATTGCTTACGCATTTACTTATATTACTGTTGTCTTTATCTTACCAACATGCCATGCTTTGTTTTGATTAATATGATTTTTCAGCTCTTTGGTTTGGTTTTCATGCTTGACTAGATTTTGGAAATTCCGATGACAGAATTTATTTTTAAGTTGTGGAGAGTTGTGAGACTCATCTCACAGTATCGATATTTATATACGGATACGTATTTTGTAGTGTATTTCGTATTTTCTTGGTTTTCGTAATGCTTTAAAAAAATTTCTAACTTATAGATTTTTTTCTTGGCCGGTATACCGCCAGTATACCGGAGTATACCGACGGCACACCGTCCAGACAGATTTTCCACATTTTAGATATTTTCAATTTCAGATATTTTCATGAATAGTATTTTCGATATTTTTGTGAATAGTTTTTTTGGAGATTTTGATGAATAGTGTTTAGATATTTTCGTGAATAGTGTAGATGTACCCTTTTACCCATTGGATATTTGGTTTTGTTTCGATGGTTAGGATTGACTTAGATCTTCACATGGATCATGATCCAACGGCTAAGATTAATTCCTCCTTCTATATATACCATTTCACTTTCTCTCTCCTCTCTCTTTTCGTTCTCTTCACCCTCTTTTCATTTCTTTTTCCCTTCTCTTCCCCTTGGAGCTTGCCAAGAGCTTGACCTTGAGGTCTAGAGTGTGGTTTCGTGCCCCTCTTGGTGGTAGAGTAGAAGATTAGGCTTGGAGCTTAACCTAGACAAGTACATATTGCCAAATTCATGAACCATATTGTTTTGTTGTCATTTTTGTTTTCCTTGGTATTAAATGCTCAGAATTTTCCCAAACTCATTTTGTTAAATATGTTTTCTTTATGATTCTCGTATATATGCACGTTTCCAAATTTTGTTTAAGCAAGGTTTTGATTTTCTGTTAAAACCCAATATGAACTTAGTAGAAAACTTGGTATCAAGAGTGATACTAGTGTTACCATCATGGATCTTGGTTACATATACATATATGAGGCCCTCACCTAGTTTGTATATCATAGATTTTGAGTTTGGTGGCAATCGGAACTCGTTTTGGTGTTCCGAGAACCTCTATTTTGGAGTATTTTGAGATATTGATCTATCAAATGTTTTGATTTGTGAAAACTAATACTTCCATGTTGTAGGAAATTCAATTCTATGCAATTTTGACTTTTGAAAATCCGAATTTCAATTTAAAACGAAGTTTTTATGGCCGAAACAAGTTTTGGCAAAAATTTGGATTTTATTGCTGTTTAGAAAAATGGTATACCAGCGGTATGCCGCAGTATACCGCCGGTATGTCCTTTTTTGCACCTGAAACTTTCTGTCTTTAGGCCGGTATACCGCCGGTATGCCGTAATATACCACCGGTATGCCGTTTTATGCTGTTTTAGTCTGTTTTTGCCCGTTTCTGTCCGTTTTTTGTCCATTTTTTGATATTTTTTTTTATTGTAATGATTTCTTAACATGATAAGATGATCTTGCTCAGTTAGATAATGATTGTACACCCTATATAGACTTGATACTAGCACATGTTCAACCATTTTATAAAATGTACTTAGCCTTGATTATTCTTCTCCACATGCTATGATATGTCTTTTGATAGATTCTTTCTTACAAGCTATGATAATTGTTGCCATGCCTTCTTGCCTACTTGATAGTGACCCGTCGTGGTGCACTCTTGAACATGTCTTTTTCTTGCTTACATGATAGTGGCCAGTCATGGCGCACTCTTGATTCCAGTATATGTCTTGCTCCTTGATAGTGGCTCGTCGTAGTGCACTCTTGTCTTGATATTGTCATGTCTTGTTGTGGCTTGTTATAGTGCACAATCTTTCTTGTCTTGTCCAGTCTTGCATGTCTCATGTCTAGGATGGATTCTGCGGAATGCCACACCCGGAATCCAACAAGAAAATGTTAAGGACTAAACAACTAGCTTGATTACTTAGATCATTGAGAATTTCCCAGTTACCTGTTGCCCCTTTGGTCTTGGCATTATATATATATATATATCCTTGGGATTTGGAGCTATCTGTCATGATGAGCACTCTTCCAGCACACCGTCGAGTGGGACACCTCTTTAGGACACATGTATCTTACTGCAGTGTGTCTGCTATACTTATTTTCATTTTGGCTTGGACCATTCAGGTAGTAGCAGACAGATGCTGGACTTGGAATTCTCAGACTTGTATTTGTTAGTAATTAGGATTGTGACAACCCTAGTTAGCTAAAGTATCAAGCCATAATTATTGCTTGGCCATGATTGATGGATGGAGTCCATTCTTGTCTAGTCTAGTCTTGCTCCAGTTTATCTTATTGTAGTACTTAGCTTCATGTTATTCCTTACATGCTATTCTTCCAACTACATGCTCGGCTTCACCATATGCTCGTATGTTCCAGTTACTAACATGCTCACATGTTCCAGTTATCTTACATATTCCAGTTACCTAACATGCTCACATGTCCCGGCTACTTAACATGCTCACATGTCTAGTTTATCTTTCATGTTCACATGCTTCCTTTTTCTTACATGTACACAGTTTACATTATGTCACATGTCCTTTACTTTATGCTACATGTTGCTTTACTTATCGTCTTTTCTATTCTCGGGATAAGTGCATTGGTAGCGCACGAGTCTCGATTTGCTTTTACTTAATTCTATCTCTATCCATTGCTATGATTTGCATGCTGGTTTTAGTTCATAGTTTGGCTTCCTTTGTGGTACTTGCTATTGGGGGTCTGACCCCACTAGTTTTGTTTGGCCAGATCTGATAGAGGAGCCCGGAGGATCTTCCGTACCTTCCACTCGTTTGTGATTACCCAGAGCACCAGAGTACCTTAGTAGGTTTTCTATTTCATTCTTCCACTAGTTATGTACATTATTCTTTTGTGGCATTTAGCCTCCGAGCACGTATTTAGCTCGTATTTTGGACTTGACATTTAGCCTACGGGCCAGAATATGATTTACGTATTCTAGACTATAGCTAGAGCTTATCATATATGACTATTACTCTTGCTAGTCTTCACTCTGTATTACTAGCTTCATGATCATTGATATATGATAGTTTGGGACGCTTTACTATTTTATATTCCAGTTGATCTTACTTCTTGTACATTGTTTACTGCCTGTGATTGAGATACCTAGGATTGCTTGACCTAGGATCGACTGTTGGCTTGTAGTAGTAACCCCCATCTATACAGCTTATACGTTATTTCGGAGTACTGGAGTACTTTGGTATACGTAGCTGGCCTAGTCCGTCCCTACTTGCTAGTATTCTGGTTCTGGAGCATGACATAGGTTTTAGTGGTGGCTCATGCAGCTCTGATTTATCAGATATGTGGGGGTTACTGATGTTTAGATATCTCAGTCACAATTTTCCTTTATTGATATCCTTCGTGTTATTCTATATCTCTGATCCTTTGACCTGATATCTGCCTTAATCGTTGATCCTTCTTGTTCTCTCGATTTAATCCTTGTGTCCTTTAACTTTCAAGGGCACTGTTCTTAATCCTTCGGACCATCTTGTTTGGGTTCTGCCGATGACAGGTCAGCAATCTTCTGTCAGGCCAGTTATGGAGGATCAGTCTCAGCATTCAGGGGCAGAGTTCAGAGTTTACCCGAGGGCAGAGGTGTCAGTTCAGCCTGATCAGCCAGCAGGGTCAGTCCTGCCAGAGTCCAGCTTCACCGGCTACCCCGACAGTCCAGCAGTATATAGCTCATGTACCGGTTCAGCAGCAGCAGGTTAGAGCAGCAGTTCTGAGATATGGGCAGGCAGAGTTTGGTATGTTAGAGCATGTTCTGGCTGAGGGCGGTCATGTTGTAGGTATTGTCCTATTCTGCTTCCACTCTTATTTATTTCTTTGGGTTACACATATTTGGCGGGTATCTCGTCTCACTCTTCTGTCTTCGTATCTTGAGATACATGATATTTATCAAATGTCTCGACTACGAAGATACGTTCTGGGTAGAGTCATGTCTTGGATTATGTCATTGGTACCGGCTTATTTTGAGAATTGACTTTTATCTAAGTTGTGGAGTCAGCGTAGGCCTGCTCCTACTCAACTGACTCAGGAGACATATTTATTCATATGCCTCCATCCCTTCTTGATTGTGGTTGTATTATTGCTTACGCATTTACTTATATTACTGTTGTCTTTATCTTACCAACATGTCATGCTTTGTTTTGATTGATATAATTTTTCAGCTCTTTGGTTTGGTTTTCATGCTTGACTAGATTTTGGAAATTCCGAGGACGGAATTTATTTTTAAGTTGTGGAGAGTTGTGAGATTCGTCTCACAGTATCGGTATTTATATACGGATACGTATTTTGTAGTGTATTTCGTATTTTCTTGGTTTTCGTAATGCTTTAAAAAAATTCTAACTTATAGATTTTCTTCTTGGCCGACATACCGCCAGTATACCGGAGTATACCGACGGCATACCGTCCAGACAGATTTTCCATATTTTAGATATTTTCGATTTCAGATATTTTCATGAATAGTGTTTTCAATATTTTTGTGAATAGTTTTTTGGATATTTTGATGAATAGTGTTTAGATATTTTCGTGAATAGTGTAGATGCACCCTTTTATCCATTGGATATTTGGTTTTTTTTCGATGGTTAGGATTGACTTAGATCTTCACATAGATCATGATCCAACGGCTAAGATTAATTTCTCCTTCTATATATACCATTTCACTTTCTCTCTCCTCTCTCTTTTTGTTCTCTTCACTCTCTTTTTATTTCTTCTTTCCTTCTCTCCCCCTTGGAGCTTGCCAAGAGCTTGACCTTGAGGTCTAGAGTGTGGTTTCGTGTCCCTCTTGGTGGTGGAGTAGAAGATTAGGCTTGGAGCTTAACCTAGGCAAGTACATCTTGCCAAATCCATGAACCATATTGTTTTGTTGTCTTTTTTGTTTTCCTTGGTATTAAATGCTCAGAATTTTCCCAAACTCATTTTGTTAAATATGTTTTCTTTATGATTCTCGTATATATGCACGTTTCCAAATTTTGTTTAAGCAAGGTTTTGATTTTCTGTTAAAACCCAATATGGACTTAGTAGAAAACTTGGTATCAAGAGTGATACTAGCGTTACAATCATGGATCTTGGTCACATATACATATATGAGGCCCTCACCTAGTTTGTATATCATGGATTTTGAGTTTGGTAGCAATCGAAACTCGTTTCGGTGTCCCGAGAACCTCTGTTTTTGAGTATTTTGAGATATTGATCTATTAAATATTTTGATTTGTGAAAACTAATACTTCCATGTTGTAGGAAATTCAATTCTATGCAATTTTGACTTTTGAAAATCCGAATTTCGATTTAAAACGAAGTTTTTATGGCCGAAACAAGTTTTGGCAAAAATCTAGATTTTATTGCTGTTTGAAAAAATGGTATACCGCCGGTATGCCACAGTATACCGCCGGTATGCCATTTTTTGCACCAGAAACTTTCTGTCTTCAGGCCGGTATACCGCCGGTATGCTGCAGTATACCGCCGGTATGCCATTTTATGCTGTTTTAGTCTGTTTTTGTCCGTTTCTGTCCGTTTTTGTCCGTTTTTGATATTTTCTTCGATTGTAATGATTTTTTAACATGATAAGATGATCTTGCTCAGTTAGATAATGATTGTACATCCTATATAGACTTGATACTAGCACATGTTCAACCATTTTATGAAATGTACTTAGCCTTGATTATTCTTCTCCACATGCCATGATATGTCTTTTGATAGATTCTTTCTTACAAGCTATGATAATTGTTGCCATGCCTTCTTGCCTACTTGATAGTGACCCGTCGTGGTGCACTCTTGAACATGTCTTTTTCTTGCTTACATGATAGTGGCCTGTCATAACGTACTCTTGATTCCAGTACATGTCTTACTCCTTGATAGTGGCTCGTCGTAGCGCACTCTTGTCTTGATATTGTCATGTCTTGTTGTGGCTTGTTGTAGTGCACAATCTTGCTTGTCTTGTCCAGTCTTGCATGTCTCATATCTAGGATGGATTCTGCGGAATGCCACACCTGGAATCCAACAAGAAAATGTTAAGGACTAAACAACTAGCTTGATTACTTAGATCATTGAGAATTTCCCAGTTACCTGTTGCCCCTTTGATCTTGGCATTATATATATATCCTTGGGATTTGGAGCTATCTGTTATGATGAGCACTCTTCCAGCACACCGTCGAGTGGGGCACCTCTTTAGGACACATGTATCTTACTGCAGTGTGTCTGCTATACTTATTTTCTTTTTGGCTTGGACCATTCAGGTAGTAGCAGGCAGGTGCTGGACTTGGAATTCTCAGACTTGCATTTATTAGTAATTAGGATTGTGACGACCCTAGTTAGCTAAAGTATCAAGCCGTAATCATTGCTTGACCGTGATTGATGGATGGAGTCCATTCTTGTCTAGTCTAGTCTTGCTCCAGTTTATCTTATTGTAGTACTTAGCTTCATGTCATTCCTTACATGCTATTCTTCCTACTACATGCTCGGCTTCACCATATGCTCATATGTTCCCGTTACTAATATGCTCACATGTTCCAGTTATCTTACATATTCCAGTTACCTAACATGCTCACATGTCCCGGCTACTTAACATGCTCACATGTCTAGTTTATCTTTCATATTCACATGCTTTTTTTTTCTTACATGTACACAATTTACATTATGTCACATGTCCTTTACTTTATGCTACATGTTGCTTTACTTATCGTCTTTTCTATTCTCGGGATAAGTACATTGGTAGCGCACGAGTCTTAATTTGCTTTTACTTAATTCTATCTCTATCCATTGCTATGATTTGCATGCTGGTTTTAGTTCATAGTTTGGCTTCCTTTGTGGTACTTGCTATTGGGGGTCTGACCCTACTGGTTTTGTTTGGCCAGATCTGATAGAGGAGCCCGGAGAATCTTCCGTACCTTCCACTCGTTGGTGATTACCTAGAGCACCAGAGTACCTTAGTGGGTTTTCTATTTCATTCTCCCACTAGTTATGTACATTATTCTTTTGTGGCATTTAGCCTCCGAGCACGTGTTTAGCTCGTGTTTTGGACTTGACATTTAGCCTACGGGCCAGAACATGATTTGCGTATTCTAGACTATAGCTAGAGCTTATCATGTATGACTATTACTCTTGCTAGTCTTTACTCTGTATTACTAGCTTCATGATCATTGATATATGATAGTTTGGGACGCTTTACTATTTTATATTCCAGTTGATTTTATTTCTTGTACATTGTTTACTGCCTGTGATTGAGATACCTAGGATTGCTTGACCTAGGATCGACTGTTGGCTTGTAGTAGTAACCCCCATCTATACAGCTTATACGTTATTTCGGAGTACTGGAGTACTTTGGTATACGTAGCTGGCCTGGTCCGTCCCTACTTGCCAGTATTCTGGTTCTGGGGCGTGACATAAAGTGTGTTAGAATCTCATGAGGAAGAGAATAGAATAATAAAAACAGAGTTCTTCCATAAAGCAAGCTGCACTTGCCTAAGCCCTACTCCCTGGTAGGTGAAGAAGTAATGGTGGAGAAGAAGAAGTGATGGAGAAGAATTAATGAGGAGAGAGAGGGTGAGGTGGAAATATAAATGATGGTGGTGGTGGTAGGTGGGGGTTTGGTCCACATAAAACCAAGCCAAGTCGAACCAGCAAGTTGAACCGAACCAAGAAATGAAATGCCAAAATAACCATGCAAGGAAATATGCAATACGAGTCAAGATACGCACACGTATACCAAAATACGTAATACGAACTATGGTCGTTACAATGGGAATGCAGAAGAGAAAAAGAGAAACCTCTCTTTTGGTGGCCGTATAAGTTGGGGACCATAACCCTAATGAATACATATATTTATATGTTTTGATATTTCTAATTTGGCCTCTCATCAAATTAGAATTATCTTCGGTATCTACACATTAATTCCATGACAATTATACCCTTAAGCCAATTTTCAAATAGACCACTTTAATTTGGCTTAATTATTTAGATAGCCCAAACACAATTAATTTTATATGTGTGGCCCCTTAATTATTGAATAATTTCAACAAAAAATCCAAACACAAATGTCTTAACTTAAGGTCTAAGCCTCCCAATTGTATATGTGCGAAAAATTAAAATAAAATAAAATCTATGACACCTTCAGGAATTGGTGAATGTCATGTCAGCACGGTCTGTCCCACTTGAATTTCCTTCGTTCGTTAGGGCCTGTTTGGTAAATAGGAATTGGAGCTGGATTTGGAGTTTCATCAGGAATTGAAGCTAAATCCATGGCTTCCATTGTTTGGTTCAGGGAACATGGATTTGGAAAGCATAAAATAGAATTTGCAGTTCCTGTCCCCCTTGTCTCCTCCCAAATCTATATATCAACTTCCTTCTAAATCGTTAGGAAGTGGGTTGAAAACTTGGAATTTGCAGGACCGTAAATACCGCCCCCCGAGATTCCTATGTAAGAAGAGGAGCCGTCGTCGATGGACAACAGGGCCTGCTGGTGTTGGACTCCGGCGGAGGGCGCAACTACCGGTCGAGGAAGAAGGAGAGGCGGCAGAGAGGTGAGGACGCCGACGGAGGGTGCGGCTACTGGTCGAGGAAGAAGAAGAGGCGTCGGAGAGGGGAGGACTCCGGCGAAGGGCGCGGCTACCGGTCGCCGCTGCCGGATGAAGGGGGTCGGAGAATAAAACCCTTTTTGGATGAAGGGAGATGGAGAGGCATTCTCTGTAGAAATTTTTTGGGGGATGAATGAACTGCTCTCCCTCTCTCTCTTTCCTTTTCTACATTCAGTAGATATTTATTTTAGTTATAAATTACACTCAAATCCTTCCCTTTTTATAAAGTTACCTTTGGTTTTATTTATTTATGTGTATTATATAGAGGAAAATAATAATTATAATAATAATTAGATTAAATAAAGACAATTATTATTATTATTATTATTATTATTATTATTATTATTATTGTTATTATTATTGTGTAATTAATTTTGGGTTCATAAATTTTATATTCTTAATTAGTTAGTAATTATAATATACTCTTCCACTTTTCAGTTTTTACTTTCTATCCCAACCAAACACATTTGTTTAATTTTTCACTTTCTACTTCTCACTATCTTAACCAAACAGCTTTGTCCCCTAGTAGGGGGACAAGGAAGTGCATGAATTCATAACCCATTTTCTTTCTTGAAAGTGCAAATCCAATACTTACAACACTTACAGTTTGCCAAACAGCCCCTTAAGCAGCGTTCTAACATGTTTTAGATCGCTCTCTCCCCTCATTCCCCTCTTTTAGTGTTATAAATTCAGTTGCAAATAATGGATAGCATGTTTAGATCCGTATTTACAACATCAAGAAGTTGCAACCAAATCTAACATTTATGATTTAATCTTTGCACCCCAGCTAGTAGCAACAAATACTTACTGAATGCAGGAAGTATTGGATGTTATTTTAATTTAATTTAAGGTCTGCTTGGTAACGATATTTTTATCGATTTCAGAATATTTTTTAATCGACCATTTATAAAAATTACTGTTTATCTTTTTTGAGGTACTAGTTTTGATCGGCTCAAAAATTCTTCAAAATTGATGTAATATAATTTTGGGTGACTTTATATACCTCCAAAATCGATAAATTTTGAACAGTTTTATTATTTTATTCCATTTATATTCTTACCAAAAATGTATAATTGTAACTGCTAATACCTTTTTCTATTTAATTTTATTTATGTAAAAAAAATTTAGAGCCGTTCGTTAGTGAATTGCCAAACATGAATTAGACTGGTTTAAAAATTGTTACTTAAAAACTATTCAAATCGGACTTCTCATAACCATTCATTACTTTAAAAACATCTCATAGTCGGTATCCTTATAATTGTCAAGCAGATCCATAGGATTATTTAGTAATATGCTATTGTTGGTCTCGAAAATGATCCGTGTACTGTAGAAAAGTTGACCATAATTTGGAGACCCGAATTTTAACCCCGATTATTTTCGAAATTTAAATTCTATTTTTTAACTATTATGTGATGTTCTATTAGGCCATCTCCAACCCATCCTCAAAACTTTCCTCAATTTGAGGACTCAAAAAGGAATATTCCTCAAATATGCTATCCTCAAAAGATTTCATCTCCAACCCATCAATCCTCAAATAATAAACAACCATTATTTCTTTCTACAAAAATTTATTTTTTAACAACTATTTAATATGATCGTATACATTAACGTTATATTATTAATATTATTTACCGATATAATATTTTATTATTTAATATTATTTAATATTATTTAATATTATTTAATATTTATACAACTCCAACCCACTCTTTTGGCCTATAAAAAGGATGCATACCACCTCTCATTTCATCATCCACTTCCTCATCCAATTTTCATACCATCTTTCTTCAACAATGAACTTTGGAGCCGGTCCATCCCATGTACTATCTTCATCTAGCTCATCCGATGAAGATAAGGAGTTCGATTACATTGCAAATGAACTTGCAACTATCAAGCACCAAGAGGATATGGTATTTCACTTAGCTGCTAGTAACAACCTCTTAATTGCTCAATATCTTAATTGTAGTGATGACGATGAGCCAACTCATGGAGGCTCGATTCCTGGTCATATAGTGATAAATCGCAACCGGGAGGAAGCTCATGAAAATTTATGGAAGATCTCAACAAGAATATTATTTTATTAAACAATGAACTTTGGAGCCGGTCAATCCCATGTACTATCTTCAAATATTATTTTATTAATCAAATAAATCTAATAAAAAAATACTAATAACAAATATATTCAATATTAGATTCTATTTGAAGATCTCAACAAGAATATTTTAATAGTATTATTATTATATTATTTATAATTATAACTTAAAAAATATGTTAAGTTAATTAGGTTTAGTGTTTAACATATGTAGGATATAATAGTAATTACATACAAGTTGGAGGGCAAAATAGTCATGAATAGTGGATCCTCAAATTTGAGGATTTCTATCCTCTCTCCTCAAATTTGAAGAGAGAGACTCCTATCCTCAAAAATTTTGAGGATTCATCCTCAAAATGGGGACCGGTTGGAGCAATTTTTTGAGGATGAATCCTCAATTAGGTGTTTGAGGACACCGGTTGGAGATGGCCTTACTAAATAAAATAAAAATGAATTATGAGGTATTTGAAGTGGGAAATGAGCTCCGTACCAGTGTCGCTCTCTTTCTGCATGGCCGTTTCTCCTTGGGAAGAAACGTAAGATTCCAATTGCACTTTCTGCGAGGGGGAAGGACATGAATTGCTACTGCTCACATCAACCCATCACCACTTTTGATTTCATTTTCTTTTTTAAACACCCACCGGATAAAATGGAGATATGAAGAAATCTTAACAAAAAAGCACACAGTGAAAAAAAAAGATTTGACTTTAAAAAAAGTACATCAACATTAATAACTAGATTGGGCTGTTGTAGCTACGAGTACTCCATGCACCCGTACTACCCTACAAAGTACTAATACTCACCCAAATAATAAAGACACCCAGAAATTCAACCGTACAATTTCTAAGCGGGACCCATTAAGTTGTGGTCCAGTTGTGGTTTTTATTTCCCAATGCTTCTACGCATACCGTGCTGGTGAACCTACGCATGAACCGACGCCAGGTGTCGGTTTTCCGGTAGCTATATTTTTTAAGAATTATAATTTTTATCTATTATTTTGGTGTTTGGAGAGAACAATAGAAAATGTGAATTTTCTGTGGTGGAAAAATTAATCATTGGTTGAAGGAGGGAACCATTTTTTTTTCTTTTTTTTACATGTGAAAATTATTTTTCTTTCTTCATACTTTCTGTTGACATCCGAACAGAAAATAAATATTTTTACATAATAATCCTATGATTCCGCCAATCAAACTGGCATGAATCATTTTCATTTATTTCCAATTCATTTGCCATCCAAATATAGAAACGTAATCGCTTTTCTTTCCCAATTTCACGATTCGGCGAACCAAACGAGACCTAAGACCTCGTTTGGTTTGTGCCTCGTTTGATTCGCATAGAGGAAAGGAAAGAAATGAAATCAATTTATTGTTTTTTTTTCTTTTGAAAATTTGTAATTCACATCCAATTTCCTTTTCGATGTTTGAAAATGTCAAAAAGATTGGAAGAGAAAGTGAATCCATAGGCGTGCGGGAGGAACCGCTCCCCCTATTTTATTTTTCTTCCTTGGAAGTTAGTTTCTTTTTCAAAATATTTTCTTTCTCATTTAAATGTAGAAATGAATATCTTTCCTTTTCCTAATGTCACGATCCCGTGAACCAAACATGGTATAAGGCCTCATTTGCTTCGCGGAAAGGAAATTAATTTTTTGTTATTTCCTTTCATTTGGTGAATTGTAATTTCTATCAATTTTTTTTTCTGTATTAAAAAGATCTTAATTATAGTTGGAATATATATTTACTTTCTATTACAATGTTTGGTGTTTGTAAGAAAAGTTTTAAAAAAATCGAGTCAATTTTCCAATAATACTCTCATGCTAATGAGAAAACTTATTACTCAGGAATATTTTAGTCTAAAATGTATTATGGATAAAAATGATAATTAATATTCAATTTCTTTTTTTGTAATAAATGCAGAAAAATTGGAGCAAAAGTGATTCCTCGGATGAATGAGGGAACCTCATTTTCCTTTTCTTCTAACCCTTGGGAAACATTTTTCCTCGCTAACTCTTTTTTTTTTTGGCTTCCAAACACAGAAAATGAATTAGAGCCTCTCCAACCTTATTGTGAGTTTGGAAAAAATGGTTGCCACATGGGAATGATAATTTTTTTTTTAATATTTTACAAAAGTACTTCTCCAATGCAAATGTGAAATAAAGTATAGAGTTGACATGTCACTGACATGACAAGGACAATGTGAAGTTGGTTGTCTAGATCTAGACAATGTACTTCACAATGACTTTATCTCCACATCATAAATTGTGAATAAAAATGTTTATAAAAAAAGTAGAAGAGTAAAAGTTGTATTGAAATCATAAATTGTGAATAAAAATGTTTATATAAAAAGTAGAAGAGTAAAAGTTGTCTTGAAAGTTGTAAAAAAATATTTTCCATTGACTTCTCATACTTTTGTATTGGGGAAAACTTTTCAAACTTATTGTCTTTTGTGAATATAATTTTACCAGATATTATCTTGTGTCTCTTATTATCTAAGAATCACAACACAAAATAAAGACAATAGGGCTGGAGATGCTCCTACTTTTCCTTTCCGAGCTCAAATTCGTGCAACGACACGGGGCCTAAGGCCTCGTTTGGTTACCGGAATTTGAGCTTGGGAAAGGAAAGTGATTCCTTTCCTATATTTGGGAGCCAAAGAAAAGTTGTTGGAAAGGGAAAATGATTCCCAAGAGGTAGGAAAATAGGGGGGAAAATGGTTCCTCCCATTTATCTAAGGAATCACTTTCCCTCCAACTTTTTCGCATTTATTACAAAAAATTTTGACCAAAATATCCATGTTCATAATATTATTTACCATTTTTATCCATAATATCTTTTAGACAAAAATATTTCTAAGTAATAATTATTTTTATTAGTACGAGGGTATTTTTGAAAAATTGACTTGATTTTGTTTCCTTTTCTTACAAACACCAAACACTATAATGAAAATTAAAGATATATTTCGGATATAATCCCGATCTTTCCAAACATCGGAAAGAAAAGTTTATAGGAATTATAATTTCCTAAAGGAAAGAAAATACCAAAGAATCAGTTTCCTTTACTTTCCATTCCGCGAACCAAACGAGGCCTGGCCTCGTTTGGTTCGCGGAATGGAAGGGAAAGGAAATCAATTCCTTGTCATTTCCTTTCCTTTGGGAAACTTTAATTCCTATTGATTTTCCTTTCCGATGTTTGGCAATGCCAAGGAATTTGGAAAGGAAAGTGAATACTTCAATGTGGGAAAGTGATTCCTTCCTTGGATGGATGGAATCACTTTCCCCCCTAATTTCCCTTCCATTGGGAATCACTTTCCTTTCCTCCTCAATTCCTTGGACGCCCAAACATAGAAAAGTAATCACTTTCCTTTCCCAACCGGGAGATTCCGCGAACCAAACGAGGCCTAAGAGTTAACACGTGAAGGTTTATACCCGCGTAGGGTCCGAAACAAACGGGCCCTGGACTAGCATTACCCGGATGCAACAACCCGGTGATCCCCTTTAGCCTTGCCACCCATAGGCGAGTTACTTTTCCCGGTCCCTCGAAGTAAGGTTGTTGCATGCAACATTATTGCTTTAAAAAGAGGGAAATAATTCGGACAATTTCCCTCCGGGCCCACCTCCTCCGTCTCCATCCCCGCAGGCAGTCCCGACACCACCACACCGAAACGCCACCCCACATGTGACCCCACACTAACACCCAAAACCTCCCCCACCCGGCCCAGGGTGGAAGCATGGGTCCGAAAATTCGGGTGCAGGAACCGAAAGATCTGACACCACGTCTGCCGCCTCTGCTCATCTCCATACCTCACTCTTCTGGCAGAAAGAGATTGAGAACGATTGGTTGTATGGGAAAATTGAACCCCCTCCCCCCACTCGCATAGTAATCCCCATGCGCCCACTCCATCTCCACCGTCCATCCAAATCCAACTGTCACTGTAATCCCGCATAGAAACCCATAACTGTATATACCAAAGCCTCCGATGTGACGGGACGAGAGATCCCCCAGCCCCCATCGTCGTCACCTCCAGTTCCTCCTTCCCGCATAGGAACTCGCGCTCTCCCTTAACCTCCTCCGCGGAGCACCACACCGCTCTTCGTTATAGCACCACCCGATCCCGGCCTCCGGAACTTCTAGAACACTCTAGGAACGCTCTCCGTCAGCAATGCCGGTCTGAAGTCGAAGAAGCAATGGCGGTGGCGCTGGGTTTGGGGCTTCTGCTCCTCGTCGAAGCTGTCGTCGGCTCCGCTTCCGGCCACTTTAACGACGGTGAGCTCACCGTCGGCTGCTGGCAGCACAATGGCGGCTTCTTGATTCCGTAGCTTCTTAATAATATTTTAGGAATAGTTTTTAGTGTTTAGTACTTGTGATTACTATTTATTGTTTTACTTTAAATACTTCGGAGACATTCTTTCTTTACGGAAACAAATCAATCATTCGTTAGAGATTAAAAAAATGGTTTAATTAGTAATACGTGGATTTGTTAGCAGTGCCGCTACTGCTGCATTCTTATTTTAATGCTTAGTTTGTTAAATTAATAGTTTAGTAGTTTAGTTTGTTTCCGTTTTCCTTCTTTAGCGGGTTTTGAGAATCTCGAAGTCCTTTTCAGAAAAGTCCACTTCTTTTCAAGTATTTCATGCTTTGCAACTGTTAATGGATTCTGGTCGCATCTACTGTGCTTGAATCAGAAATAGCAGTTCCAGTTTTGCAATTTAGAGACTGTTTTTTTATTTTATTTTTTGTCATTATTGCTTTTATTTTTATTTTTGTACAAAAACGTCCATTTCCTTTTTGATATTGGTGTTCTATAACTGTTAGTGGTTTGTCTACCTCTACTAAGCTTTGAATCTGCAATATCAGTCTCAAATTTTAAATTCTAGAAAGTATTTTCAGCTTGATATTTTTTTTTCTTCAGTTCCATCCATAAATGTTGTAATATTTATAAAAATACAATTTTTTTTCCTATACTGTATACTATTAAAAATCAACTTACTCCCAACAATATCATATTTTTTCTTGTAAAATCTCCCGTTCTTTTTTTCTGGTATAAATGTGGTCACCTCTACTGCGATGGAATCTGCAAAATCAGTTTTAGTTTTGCAATTTAAAGAATTACTTTTGCATTTTGGTTCTAGTAATGTACCTTTTCGTCTGTACTTTTCTTAGATAATATTTTTTTTCTTCTCAAGAAAGCCATTTTTTTATATGTTGTTCAATTTTGGTACTGTATACTTGCACAGTTACATTTTTTTCCTCCTCTTGGAAATGATATTGTATGTAAATATTTATTTTTTGAAGTTGTTAGAAATTAAAAGTGTGAGGTCTTTATTGGAAATAAAAAATATTGTTATTTGAATGGGAGAGTGTTGTTTTAGATAATTTTAACCTGAGAGCTGAATGGAATTTTCAGGGGCAACATTGTTGGAGATCAAGAAGTCTTTTCGGAACGTTGACAATGTTCTGTACAATTGGATGAACTCTTCGTCTTCGGACTACTGTTCTTGGAGAGGGATCACTTGCGATAATGTTACTTTCGGCGTTGTCGCGCTGTAAGAACCTTGTAGAAGAAATGTAGAAGTAGCACTTAACTCGGTTTATTTTTTGCTTTGTTTTGTTAATTTGGAGATCTAGATAGTATAGGCTCTCTTTGTTGATTGATGGTAAGCCTTTTTTTTCAAGGTAGAAAGCACAGAAATGCACTAGCATATGTGTCCGTATTGTGTCGTGTCCTATTCACATCACTTCAACGTAGTGGGAGATGTTGACGTTTTGAATTTGTGGCTGTAATGGTCGACGCCCACATATATAAATGACTACTCACTATGAATTATATCAAAAGAAAATTTAAGTTAAAGCTATGCCTTTGATTCTTTCTTGAGGACATTTACTTACATATTTGTGACGCAAACAGCAATTTATCTGGCTTGAGCCTTGATGGAGAGATTTCGCCGGCAATTGGTGATCTGAAAGGCCTCATCTCCATGTATTATTTATCTTCATCCCTTTTCACTTGGCTTTTATACTTGATAATTGGTATCGTATGATGTAAATTTGTATGGCCCTTCGCTTCCGGTGCCCATACAAGTTATTGTCACAGCCGCCTGTGACACGGTAGGAAGCCCCTCCCAGTTGAAATAATGTCGCCTTTCGGGTGGCACCACACTTCTGAGCGAAGGCAACCTATCCGCGTCTACAGTGCAATGCGTTTATGTAGAATAAATAAGGATATTGTTTTCTGCTTGGTAAACTGATCCTGGTTTCTTGTATTAATTGAGCAGCGACCTAAGTGGAAACCACCTCTCCGGACAGATACCCGATGAGATTGGTGACTGCTCTTCATTAGCAACTCTGTAAGTTCATGCATTTTTAAACTTGTGCTTCTTCAGTATATTAAAGTAGAATTTGGTCATTGTTGAACCAAGAAATAAAGTATGATATGTATGATTGTGTTGTTTTGAGCATGCCAAGATTCGTCTTCCTTCCTCCCATAGCCCATCAAGGTTCAGCATTAGGTCCCCTGTCTCTTTTGAGTAGCCGTCTCCCAGGTGGACTACTAACAATGCGTCAAAAATATATATGAACTGAATGTTCTCAGAGAGTTTAGTTATGTCCATTGAAGATGGAGAAAAATGTTTGAGATGATCTGTAAAAGTGCCGTTGTGACTGATAGACATTATATAGGAGAAAGGATAAGGTCTTAGGTAGAAGTTATGCTAGAACTAGGGAATTTGTTTAGAACTTGGATATAGTCTGCAGAAAAATATGAAAACAGTTGGGAAAAAGATGGCCCTTAACTGAGCTTCTTGGAATGAAATATTTCTTGTACACCACTACAGAAGTTGGGACTATTGCTTTATTATTATTTTTGCAAAAGGTGAACTTGGGGAATTCGAGTTTGAAATCATCCGTCCTGCTAAATTTGTGTGACTAGTTTATGAAGTAACAGTAGGGACTCTGTGAATAAACTTACAAAAGAGCAATCGTACTATGTGAACGAAGTGAAAGGGTTCTATTTTTTGTGGGCATAGGAGACATTGTTGTGTTCTGATGTGTAGGATTTCTGTTTACAGAAACAAGTAATATCTACACATTCTTATTTTAAGTAAAACTTAATTTACTGAGTTCTTTCCTGTAGAATGCTACACTGAGGAAGCGTTTCACTGATGTCTCATGCTAATAACTACATTGTTTATCATAGGGACGTATCATTCAATAATATCTACGGAGAGATACCATTTTCCATATCGAAGCTCAAGAAGTTGGAAAACTTGTAAGAAGTTTTCTGTTTGCAATATAGTTAAAAGAAATATGGATCTTGTGCACCCAAACATATGTTTATTGATCTTCAGGATTTTGAAAAGCAATTGCTTGACTGGACCTATTCCTTCTACCTTGTCTCAAATACCAAATTTGAAGCGTTTGTAAGTAATGCACTTAACTTCTTTTGTTTGTTTGTCATAACGTGTTTCTGATAAAACTGATTCTCGTTTCAGGGACCTAGCTCAGAACAAATTGAGCGGAGAGATACCTAGGCTTATTTACTGGAATGAAGTTCTGCAGTACCTGTTAGTATCCGACAATTTGTATTTAACCTCTTTAATGAATATTCTCACCATATGATCATTTGTGAATAATTTCCTAAAGAGGGTGGTGGGATAAGAAATTTTAATACAATATTAGTTGTATGAAATGTAATATAACTATACCCTTAACCGAGAATAATGGATGAATTTTTCTAGATAAATTAATTGTTGGATACTCGCACAACTAAGTGGGAAAACACAGAAAATATTTGGAGGGCCTTGTGATAATTTCTTTTTAGACCGTCTTTATTACATTAATTATTATTTAGAGAACTATGGTTGTTACGTTCTGGAGTCTGCAACAGTTTATGTTTTGTTCTAGTACTGATGCCGGATGGGTAACTTTCAGGGGGCTGCGAGAGAACAATTTGGAAGGAACTCTCTCTACTGATATGTGCCAACTAACTGGGCTATGGTTTTGTGAGTTTCATGATTCCTTTCAATGTGGTGACTTGTACATGTATTTATCTACATTCCTTGTTCCTTAAAACTTGATTTCTCCAGGGATCTGAGAAACAATAGCTTGACGGGAAACATACCCGACAACATTGGAAATTGTACCAGCTTTGAGGTTTTGTAAGTACACCAATCTAAATTGTGTCATTTAGTACGTTGTTCACATAAATATTTCTAATCATATTATACTTCAATTACAGGGACTTGTCATACAATCATCTTACTGGAGAAATTCCCTTCAACATTGGTTTTCTACAAGTTGCCACATTGTATGTTTTGATTTTGTTTCTAAAGATGTTAATGCTTCTGGATATACTGTGACCAATTCTTGCTCAAGTCCTAACACTAGAGAATCAGATCCTTGCAGGGAAACAGTTTGTCGGGGCCTATACCAGCTGTTATTGGCTTGATGCAAGCTCTTACAGTGTTGTAAGCTGTGTTTTCTTTATCATCATCTGTTAGTTATGATGTTTAATATGCCTATGAAGTTTATGATAGTCAATGCCCACAAAACTGATGTTTTTTTACTTGTGTTTTGGCTTCACAAAGATTACTGATTTTGCACCTATACTTGTGTTATTGGCTTGTCGGATAAGTTTCTTTTCTGAAACATCCCATTTTTCTTTATTTTCATGATTTAGAGATCTGAGTTGCAACCAGCTAAGTGGTCCAATCCCTCCAAATTTGGGCAACTTGACATACGCCGGAAAACTGTAAGTTTATGATAACCATATGATTTCAGTAATTTTATTCTCTCTACAAATTGGTTCTTGATTTTTTTTTACCAATTTACGTTGGAACAATTACCCCACCATTGAAGTAGCAAATACTTCTGATCAAAAATTTGAACAACAACAAAGAGTGTAGCAGTTAACTGTTTTGAACAAATATTAACTCTAAAAGCTTTAATAAATTTTTTGACGTCTTAATCGTTTACTTCTGTCTTTATACATGTCACTATTACATCCCTGCTTTGGAGTTGCACGCATATAACTGATATACTAGTTACCTCTCTAACCTGCAGGTATTTGCAGGATAATAAATTGAGTGGACCCATTCCCCCAGAGTTTGGTAACTTGACAAATCTAAACTATCTGTAAGCATGCATATTCCTTATTTTTGTTTCTGGTCTTAGCATCTGCTTCAAATTTTAGCAAGCAAGTGTTTGTACAAAATGATGAACACTAAATGTCCAGGGAACTGAATGACAATCAGCTTACTGGTCGTATTCCTCCTGATCTTGGAAGGCTTACCGAACTGTTTGATCTGTATGTCCCATTAACTATCCATTTGAAGGATTCCTACTTTTTTTTTGGTTTTTAATCTTCATTTAATTCAATTAAAATAATTAATAATCTCTCTTGCTATTGCAGGAATATTGCAAACAATTATCTTGAAGGGCCAATTCCGAGTAATCTGAGCTCTTGCACGAACCTCAATAGTCTGTAAGTAGTAGATCTCTAGTGCTCTTTTAATTACTAAATCTGTCTTCCTAGATTTAGTAATCTATCGTCATGCTTGAAGGAATGCTCATGGTAACAAGTTAAATGGAACAATCCCCCGTGCTTTGAAAAGCTCAAAAGAATGACATATTTGTGAGTTATCCAACTGAATGTTCTCCTCTGGATTTACAGGATAAAAATGTATATGTTCCCTTCCCTGCAATTGCTAGATTCCAGTTGCATCTCAATACTATCCTCTCTTTTCTACTTGCAGGAATTTGTCATTAAACCATATAAATGGTCCCATACCGATTGAACTATCAAGGATTAGTAACTTGGATACTCTGTAAGTAGTAAGTACCAAGGTTTTGCTTCATAAGTTTGTGAATAAGATGTGTTCATGACAAATTTAAACAGCCAACAAACTTTTACTTTGCAGTGATGTATCATCAAACAATATAAGTGGGCCAATACCTTCCTCACTTGGTGATTTAGAACATCTCTTGAAACTGTAAGTTTGCAATATATTTGATTGTGAATATTTTTCCTTCATCCCTTTTATCCTAATTTCAATAATCTTCTTTATTGTTCTTGTAGAAACTTGAGCAAGAATCGCATCTTTGGATACATTCCAGCTGAGTTCGGAAATTTAAGAAGTGTTATGGAGATGTAAAGTTCATATCCTCGAGCATCAGGAATCTATTTTTCTGCCTGAAGTTTAGAATTTTGCTGACCAACTTCTGTTTTCTTGACAAATTGTTCATTGTAGTGATTTGTCCAGTAATAAACTATCAGGCATTATTCCTCAGGAACTAGGCCTGCTACAAACTCTGATTACATTGTGAGTCTCTTTCTTACTCATGTTTATTTAGTTTAGGATTTGCAATTTATAAATGATAGAATAAATATCCTGAATTTGGCACTGGATTAAATTTAGAGGAAAAATTGACAAATTTTGTGCAAGGATTTGGAAAACTATGAGATATGAAATCATATAGATGTCTAACTACATGAAACATTGTGGTTATATTCAGACACATTGGGTTTATATTCAGACGTACATGTGAGAAATAAGCTTCAGGAAAGAATGGAAGAAAAATAATGTCCATAATAAGCATCATCAATTAACTAAATATTGCATAAGAAACAATGTAACTTGACATTGAGTATGCTTGGATCAGTTCTTGACCTTTGTTTCGTCGAAGAACAATTGGACTAAGAACAATAAATATGGTAATCAAACAGAATGAAATATTATTTTTCTGACTGCTGTCATTTTTTCTTTTGAAATCGTGAAACTTATAGGAAAATTCAGAACAACAATTTCTCGGGGGACTTGTCGTCACTAACCAACTGTTTCAGTCTTGTTGTCCTGTAAGTTTCTATCTACCCATCATTTCTCTAAAGTTCTTAAGATTACTAGTATATCCTCCTAATAAGACTTTAATATGTTTGTCAACAGGAATGTTTCATACAACAACCTAGCTGGTGATATTCCTACATCCAACAACTTCTCAAGATTTTCACCTGAAAGGTAAGAACATCATTTGGTGATATTTGTCATCATCTACTAGATAGCAGTGACCACTAAATCCTGGAGAACTGAATCCTGTCAAGTGATGAATTATGGCTTTTTCATTCTGGGAAAAATTAAGCTAACATGATTTTTTATTCATACATATCAAAAAAATTGATATTTGATCTTGTTAATCACTATCTATGTACTTGTCCATCTTAAAGCCTTCTGATTTCTTCCATATTGCACTTGTCTGAATCACTCTTCTCTGTTAACGTTGCCCGATTATCTAGAATGAAATTGATAACATAGGTGACTGCAAGAAGGCCCTATCTATGTTCCTTTTTGTCATATTTGTCTCTCTCTCTCTCTGTGTGTGTGTGTGTGTGTGTCGCGTGTCATCTTACATTGGGGCTAATTGATATTTTCTCTTCTGTAATCTTTATCTTTCTTTATTTACTACTACTAATACAATGGAGATGGCCTATAACAGAGATGAATGGATGTAAATGATTCAAATAGCCTACTCAAAAGATTTGGTATGAAGGTTTTATGCATGCAGTTGTCCTTCTTGAAGCCTTCTGATTTCTGACATCTTGTACTTGTGTACCTCTCTTTGCTGACAGTATTTAACATGAAAGTGTTTGCATGGGAGAATACATCAAGGCCCCACACGTCTTTTCTTTAGGCCATCTTCTTTTGTGTTTTAGTAAATCCCGACATAGGTTTACTAAGTAATTGTATTGGAAGTATAACATATACTTCATCTGTATGCTTCTTGTAACGATATGGAAATGACCTTGGAGTACTTGACCAGAAAGAAAGAAACCTGCATATTTTCTCATGTCTTCAATGTAGTGATTATAATAGCTTTTCCATACAGTTTCTTGGGTAATCCTGGGCTTTGTGGCTACTGGACCAGTTTTCCATGTAACTCATCCCATCCACCGCAAAGAGGTATGGGAAGCTGTCTTTTCAGTTAAATGTTATTATAGAAACACTTGGTACTCCCAACCAGTCGTGCTACTGCCTTTTGCTTCTAGCTGATGACGTAGTTGCTTTTGGTATTTCCTGAGTAAGTTTCGAAGAATGGCTTATTATTCCCAGTTTTTTAACAGCATCAATATCGAAGGCGGCCATTCTTGGTATTGCCTTGGGAGCTTTGGTGATCCTCCTTATGATCCTAGTGGCAGTATGTAGACCTCACAATCCTCCCCCTTTCTTTGAGAACTCCGTAAAGAAGCCAGGTACTGTACACATATCAATCAAATGGTTCTATTACAAACTTCAATAATAATCCATGAATTGCAACTTTGAACTGTAATTTTTTACTATTATTGAAATTAGTTTACTTTGTGGGAGATATTTGTACCTGTCTTACGTCTTCGCATCTTGAGGTCCAAAGAGAAAGAAAGCAGCAATACTGCAGTTTCATAAGACTTAAATTATTACATAAATTTCCTGAAAAAGTTTTGCAAGTTGCTGCCTTTATTTATGACTAACTCCTTATTCTAATTTGTGCTTGTAGTGAGCAACATTTCACCTAAGCTTGTAATCCTCCACATGAACATGGCCCTTCATGTGTACGAAGATATTATGAGGATGACTGAGAACATGAGCGAGAAGTACATCATTGGGTATGGTGCATCGAGCACTGTGTACAAATGTGTGCTTAAGAACTGCAAGCCAGTGGCTATCAAGAGGCTCTATTCTCATTATCCGCATAGCCTAAAGGAATTCGAGACTGAGTTGGAGACTGTTGGAAGTATCAAGCATCGGAATCTGGTCAGCCTTCAAGGATATTCCTTGTCCCCTTATGGCAACCTTCTATTCTATGATTACATGGAGAATGGCAGCCTTTGGGATCTTCTACATGGTATGTGTTCATTTTGGCCTTGTTATCTCTGATCCTGAAAAAATGAAATTCCATAAATATACAAACAAGAAAGTAAGTTCTTTTTAACCATAGGGCTGAGGGCTCGGCTGACATGAAAGATTGATGTCATTTTAATAGTCGTTTGTCACAACGCTAAAGCTTTGTACGAATCTACTTTACATACAACATGCTGAGATGTCTAATCATCAATGAAGGCATTTTTCCATTGAAATGTAGTCAGATTTCATCACAAAACTAAGTTGAGGAACTTCCATAGAAATCTTTTATTGAGAAATGATTCCAGTGGTAAAAGTAATGTCCAGTGTGAGTAGGAATGGCACTATCATGATGTTACAAGTAATACACATCAATTATGATAAGTACTGTTTCATTTATTGATTCTATAATCTATATACATAATGTTATCTTGAATACTGAAAGGATATAGTTGATCCCCTAAGAATTTTATATAGGCTTCTTGTTGTAGAACTTATATAATATTAATTGAAACTAACTAGTAGTTATTTTTTATTTTTTCAGCAACAACCTTAATTCGTCACGTGTAACACAATGGGTGCTCTCATTACCTTTATATTAGCATAACTTGGGGACCAAATCAAGTTCCATCCTTATTTATGTTATATGCCCTAGATTGTCAATAAGTGAAGGTTCCATGTAAGGGATACACTCATTTTCGAGGAACGGCTACAAAGAGTCAGTTTCGTACATAAATCTGCTTTCCTATATTGGACCATTTGTTTAATAATTCTATTACGAATACTTGCTAACTAGTCGGTATATATGAATAAGCAAATCTTTCAGTAACCACCGAACACCTTGTTTCTATTTAGGTCCTTCAAAGAAGAAAAGACTGGATTGGGCCACCAGACTTCGCATCGCCCTTGGAGCTGCTCAAGGACTGGCTTACCTGCACCATGATTGCAGTCCAAGGATCATCCATCGGGATGTAAAGTCATCAAACATACTCCTTGATAAGGATCTCGAGCCCCATCTCACTGACTTCGGCATAGCAAAGATCCTTTGTATCTCAAAAGCACATACATCGACCTATGTTATGGGAACCATTGGTTATATCGATCCTGAATATGCTCGCACTTCTCGCCTCAGTGACAAGTCCGATGTCTACAGCTATGGGATTGTCCTACTTGAGCTGCTTACCGGAAGAAAAGCAGTAGATGACGAATGCAATCTCCATCACTTGGTACAACTAATAGCCTTTCTTGCATATTCTTTTCTCCTATGTTCATTAAGTTTTTATTTGCTTCCTCAAACAATATCATATCTTTCTATATACCTTTTTCTTTTCTTTTTCTTCTCGTTTCTCTAATTGCTACTTGCATATATACCATTATCAACTTGTCTTTGTGTCCTAAATTTTAATATGCGGAATTCCAGTATAACTAAAGTTTGGAGGGTTGGCGGGTATATCATACTATATTTCTCATATTAGCACAGCTGTTTATCACAATCACAATGTTAAGTTCACTTGACTTCATTTGAAGTCTAATGATCAAGATTGTATGCTTATATTATTTTATCAGACTTTGGATAAGTATCCAGTCCGAGCTCTCTAGCCTAGTGGCGTTAGAGCGGACACACGGAAGGACCGGCAAGGTTCGAGTCTCCCAATTGTGTGTGTGCGTGGGATTTCAAAAAAGAAGAAGATGAGTATCCATGACAATACAGAGTTTAGCAAAGTAGAGTTTATAGGGGATGCATGTTGATCATTGTGAACATAATTGAAATTCATAAAGGAATCTGTGAACTACTTTACTGGTTACTACCCACTATGTTGTTCTTAAGATGATTAACCCAGTAACTGGTCCATTGATTTTGTTTGGATTAACATGTAATATGAATATTCTAACCTTTTTAGTTTACATATTTCTAGTATTGCTAGTACCGTTGAGTTTTTAGATTAAACCATCATATTTTAGATAATTGTACATATTTGTTCTTATTTGTGATTGTACATTATGCTATTGGAAGGTTTTCTCTTCATTTTCTTATTGTAGGTCTTAAAATAAGCTCTAAACAAATTTATATGAGAAAATAATTAGAAATTTGTTTAGGATGATTAAGAAAGTATAGAGAAACCTAATACAATCGAACCTAACCTGATTGTAAAAGCATGATTCTGGCAAAAAGATGCAATTCACTTGAGATTAGAATCTTGTAATATTTTGATTCGAAATCTGACTTGTTCAGTTGACTGTCAACACCATTTTCATGGGTAGGTAAGACTCATCCTACATGTTACACAAAGTTTTGTAAAACTGTAGAAATATCCATATGGGGGAAAGAGGGTCTGCCAGCCTGAAGTATACCATGTGGGTGGGCCGGGACAGACATACCCTACCAGCACTACTCGGTGCACCGGATGTGGTTCGCTTCAATGCATCACCAATAATGGAAGCCCCTCTTCCATACTGTTAAAGATGTGTAGTCATTTATGTATGCCCCGTCTTTTTGCTCCATTTGTCACAACTTTCACCATAATTTTGTTCCCACTGGATGGCAGATACTATCCAAGACAGCAAATGACACGGTAATGGAGAGTGTCGATCCTGAAATCTCTGCCACGTGTCAGGATCTTGGAGCAATCAAGAAGCTGTTTCAACTGGCCCTTCTTTGTGCGAAAAAACAGCCGTCCGATAGGCCCTCGATGCATGAGGTAGTACGCGTACTGGAGTCCCTTGTAATACCTGTAACTCCGCCGGTGGCACCCCAACCCTGCGCCACCAGCTATGCCGACGAGTACATGAACCTGCGGGGCACCAATTGCTTGACATATTCTGCAACCTCTCTGAGCTCGTCGTCCTCGGATACCCAGCTTTTCCTTAAATTCAATGAGGTGATATCTCAGAGCACCGACTGAAGTCTCTCTTTTGGCAGGGCAAAAATGTATTTCGTTGTGTATGATAGGAGGATCCTGAGCTGTATTATACTATGTTGTTGTAAAAGAGTAGATAGCTGCAGGTTTTTGTTATTTTGTGGGGCAATATCTATGGCCTCAGTTGTGTCCTCAAGGAACAGTGAAGCTAGTGATAATTGATTTTGGTGGACCTGATGGTTTATGCATTCAATTTCAATGCCTTTCTATTGGACCTATGTGTTATAATACCACACAAGTGGTGAATGCTACTTCAAGACCAATCTTTAGTTTTTCCCACACTTGTCATATTGGTAAATGACAGTTTTGAAGAGCTGTGGTAATATGGAGAATACTTCAATCTGATTGAATAGTTGATAATAGTCTCTTATGTGGTTCTAATATTTTCTTTCCAATTGTTTCAATTGTGGCATTGGTGGTGTTGTATGTTCATTTCGAAATATCCTCCCTGCTGCAATTGGTCAAGTAAAACGTAATAATGTGGTAGCAGAGGTGGAATGTTCAAACTCCAAAAATCCTTGCATTTTCTAATATGACAATTTTTTATATGTTGCGGTTTACTGAGGTGTCGGACATTCTGGCTAAATTTAGGTACTGTGTTGGTATTCTTCAAGGCAGGCAAAGACGAATGTTAAGGGCACTACAAGAATTTATGGCAAATGTTAAAGGCCACCCCTAAATTACTAAGGGCCACCAACTTAAAATTTTTAAAAAAATTACAAGTTTGCCATTTTGAAAACACTAAGGGCCATCCCATTTCTGTCAATGGAGGACTGCAGGACTTGCCTGCAGTCCAAAGTGAATACAGTGACTGCAGGCTTGGCCTGCAGTCCTATGTGCATTGAGGACTGCAGGCCTAGCCTGCAGTCCTATTCGGAGAGGATATGTGCAACAACAAAAAAAATTTTCACAAAAAAAAAAAAACCGAAATAGGGAAGTAACCGGAGCTCCCTCCCACGTCCACCAGCTCCTCCACCCCGTCGAACCCCCCTTCCCCCTCCCCCCCCCCGTACCCGTCGAGGAAAGCCTCCATGAACGGCACCGACACCCCCCACATCGCCTCCATGAACGCCTCCGTTGGCCCTGGCGAAGGGGTCGGGCCCCGCGGGGTCCAGCACGGCGTGGTGGACGTTGGTCCAGGCGCCGACGAGAGCGTCCTGGTGGTGCTGCAGCACGTAGGACGAGTAGGAGTTGCCGTCGGCGTCGGGGACGAGGGTGCGTCCGATGTCGGTGAGGGCGTAGAGACGGCGGCCGGTGTCAGCATCGGTTTCTTCGGAGAAGACGCCGTGGCTGGAGAGGAGGCGGAGGAGGCGCTGGAGGTTGATGGGGGAGGAGGAGGGAGGGGGAGGGGGCAGAGGAGGGGGAGGATCTCGGCGGCGGAGAGGGGGCGAGGGGAGAGGGAAAGGGCCTCGGTGGCCCTTAGTAAACTTATTCAACTTTGGTTGCTCTTAGTAAAAAAAAAAAAATTCATGGTTGCCCTTAGTAGGAGAGTTGTCCTTAGTAATTTGGGGGTGGCCTTTAACATTTGCCGAATTTATTAGTGGACAACATACTTTGGTAGTCCTGAAAAATAGGACTGCCCAGCCAAAATTTTGAGTCAGCCCCGAATATGTTCCCAAAATGTGACGCTTAAACTGTCAGTTTTTTATTGGCCGGTTTATTTTTTCAAGTTAGCAGGAGGGAGAGGGAGAGTATTTTTTTTTTAGCCAGTCACATGTTGACATGTGGCATTCGATATTTTGGGCTGTCAAGGCTTTTCCAATACGTTTAAGTGCTGCTTTTTGCAGCATTGTTCTTTCACTTGTAAGCGTAACAAAGTATCTGCAGATTGACTGATCTGTCAGCAGCGCTTGCAGTGTTTTTCTATTACAAATGACATGCAACAACTTCCATGTGTTTGTGCAAGGTATTACTGGTTCGCTAAGAAGTGTTTTGAAATCCTTTGGAGCTGCGGTAAATCACAATTTCCTTGTATACTTTTATCAGAGGCCGGTGGTACTCTCCTTTATAAGAATAAATTCTCCAATACTAAATAATGAAGCACATAAATATAACATATTTCTAAGCAAAAAAATTCAGGTCTTGGCTCAAATATTATAAGTAGAACAAGGAATATTCACTTCCGCCCCCTAATTGGAAGCCTTTGACTTCACATAAAATAGCGAAAATGGCATCTTCTGAAAGAATCTTCTGGTTTGGCTAGCACACACTGGGAGATTTAAGTATGGATCAGGATTACCTACTTCAAACCTTAATGTAATGCTTCTGACACTTCAGCACAAGTGGGATTGTGCAATCGAAAGAGAGAGGCTCAAGGAATCCGGAAAAATAATAGCTTTTAATAAGGCTCGAGTTTTTTTTTGTATTGCTTTTTCATCTTTCATGCTGCAGTCTTTTTTAAACACACTGCATCCACTCTCACCATTTATTAAATATAAAGAATACTACGCTACCACAGGGACTCGAGTCCGTACTGACGGATGCCTCCCACCTCAGTCACTTGGGCTAGAGGTGATTGACAAGTATTGAGATTTTTCCGGAACTAAGAAATATATAGTATGAAATATGAATATAGTTTTCTAATAACTCAAGATGAAACCAGCAAAGTGTGTATGATGTGGGGAAATCTGTTCTCTGTGAGTTGTGTTGTAAGTTCAATTTATGCCTGGATAACATACCCTAATGTTTGTGAGCCTAATTCAACATAAAAGTTTCAAGTAGCATAGGGAGCATCTTACTCTGTACGTAGTAGAACCTAGAAATGAAGTAACATAGGGAGCAGTCCCGAATGCGAACACAACAGATAGGGAGATCACCGATCTCCCGAGACAAATTGGCCAATCAAGAACAACATTCCCATTGTGTTTGGAATAATATAAATGTATAGATCTCAACCCCCACCACAGCTCAAAGTTTTGGTAAAGCTGTAGAGACTTTTAACATCTTGCAAGCAAACAATTCAATTGGGTGTAAGGAAGCCTCCAATTGTTGCTCCAAGTGAAACTTTATGCGCATACAATGAAAACAAGAACAATCTCTTTTGCCAGAAATTTTTGAGGTCGGCTACATGAATCCCTTTTCTTACATTGTGCTTCGTTACAGCTCCGGTTAACTCATCACCAACGGAGTCGTATGGTGTTGTCACTTCAAATAGACCCTTTAACAAATCAGATTACTTTTGCTGACCAAGAAACCGATCACATTACTTTCCAAGAAAAAAATGGAAGAGAGTCGTCAGAAAACTTCCTACCACTTACCTGCAATATGAAATATATGTTAAACAGGTGTATGTTAAAGGTTTTAATAGATAATGTTGGCATGTTTCTAACAACTCGAGCTTTTGGAAACATTAACTAAACTAACATGATGTATAAAGAAGAAGGTCATTGTTAAATTCATTCAGGGCTAGCCCTGCCAGACAAGCCATCGGGCTTGGGCAACCCCCCAGACCCCTTTAAGTCCCCAGCCTCTCCGCCAATAGATCTTTCACGGTCTATCCCAACTTCTCTCTGTCAATTCAACTAGCAATCCACTAGACCCATGTTTTGAGTTCCCACCGGGAAGGTCTCGAGTAACTCAAGGATAGAAACTTTGAATCCGAACTCCATGCCATCGTTAGAATTGGAGACTTCGACGCCGCTGCCAACCCCGCTCGCCATTAATTTTTTGATATCTTCTTTGGTGTCGAGGGCAAAGGGCAACCAAATTTAGTTTCAACGATGGCAACCCATTCCCTTGGGCCGGCCCTGAATTCATTTCCACCAATTACATGGTTGGTAATTCCTTTCAATGCATCCATGATCATCTTTTCATTGGCTTTATGCCACATGCAGATACAACCAAGGTACACATAATCCTGGCATGCATGTGTTTAAATGTTTAATATTTAAAATGTTGAGCTTTTGGAAACATTAGATAAGTAACATTGTATTGTAGGACAAGGTCTCAGTTTAAAGTCTTCTTCAACCAATTAAATGGTTAAATTGCCTGTGCATGATCCAAAGTTTCACATTATCTCCCTCGTATATTGAAGAAGTCGAACAAACAACCGCAAAGTCTTCTACCTATACCCAACGAAGGGAGAATTCCCTCGAATCCAACAAAAGGAGTGCTACCATATATACTCTACTTTCAAGACGTGAATTTGCCTTGAGAAAAAGGTAGGAAGCTTAAGTACGATCGCATTGCAAATATTAGGGGAATCCCTTGCTATTGTGCCTGTATACCTGTATACCTTACCTGATTCATGTCTTCATAAGTATCTATTGTAAGGTCTCTATTTCAAATGCAGAAATATATGTTTCCACGCTTCCCTATAGAAGAGACATAATAGATAATACACAAGAAACTAGTAAAATCCTTTGTAATCTCGAGACTAACTTGAGCATCAAACCTGGTTCCCTTGTGACAAGCCTCAAATGTTCTCTCTGATATCACTCCCTAACTACAAACAAAGTTATAACCATAGACCAAACTCAATAAACAGCTTCTTGGGGATCCAATGCAATCGGGATTTTGCCAATAATCTGACAGCAATAGAGCAACAGGATGCACAAGGCTCTTCTGATTTGATTGCCAAATAGATGTGTTAATGAAAACTGTACAAGCAAAATTTTGATTCCAAGATACAAGTAGGAAACTAGTGCACAATTTTCCTAAGTATCCAGCAACAAAACAACCACGGGCTAAAGTAAACCGAAGATTGACAGTTTTTCTGAAATGACACGAGCTGACAGGGTGGCTGGTAACAAATGAAACTATCGTTTAATTGGATAAAAATGATTCAAAACCCAAATTACTCCTGATAGAAGATAATCCAACTGAGTCCAAACATTTTGGTCAATACCATTTAAACATCACAATCATCAGGTGACTTTTATAATTTATTTGCCATTTAGATCCCAGCAAGTCCTTATCTTGCATATCCTAATCCAATAGGCAAACAAGGTTTAAGTTACCAACCAACAAGGAAACCCACTTCTTTAATGCATAAGCAACTAAACTACAAAAGAACAACTATCCTAACCTCCAATTAAACCTCCTAATCATTCATTACTTTAAACATCCAATCCTAAACTTGCAGGCATCAAGGGTCTGATCTCCTTCCTTCCATCCCCTCTCCTCTTCATGCCCACATACCCCAAACTCTCCCTCTTTGCTTTCGTTGCCGACTTGCCCGGTACCCGTCCACGACATACCAATACATACTAATCCAAGTGCGCCTTAACTTTTTCATCTGGATTTCGAGTATTTTCTCGGATTTCGTCGAAATATAAGTTTCAACATCCTTGTTACTTCGATTCAAATTATATGCTTTACCATGATTTGTGTAGTTCTCTAAATTTCCATTGATGTTTGCACTTGCACGTCTCTTCAATTCCTCTTCAGTTTCTATGGATGGTTGATCTTCTCACCAATCTTGTGAGCAAATCTCAATAGAATCATCTCTTCGTGCTAAATGATTGATATTGGTGCTAATCTTCTTTTATCAACCATGACCACCGAGGAAAACCCAGACCTTCAGAACTTGGCTAATCACAATCACCACAACCCTCACCTCCTTGACTGGCCGGAAGACTCCATCCCCTTCCTCCCTTCCTTCCTCGAAGAAGAGCCCTACTCTCTCTCCAACGACCTCACCGGTTACGACTGGTGGGCCAATCCACAGGACAACAACATCCCCGATCCTCTACTAGCAACCTCCACGGTTGTGTCCCTGGTTGGCCCTGCCACCGCAATATCTAACCCTATGGATACTAAACCTATCGTTGTTGCACAATTCGAACCCTCCAAGAAGCGCAAACTGCCAAATAATCGCAGCAACAACCAGTGCCGCCGTAGTGTCGCTGCAGAAGAAATGGAAGGCAACAACTCGTCCGACAGCGAGATCAACCGGAAGCCTCCGGTTGCCACGAGCGGCCGGAAGGCCTATGGTAAGAGCACCGGCGCCAATGGAAGCAACAAGGAGGTCCGATGGGCAGAGCAGCTGATCAACCCACTGGCCGCAGCCATCGACGCCTCCAACATCTCACGCGTCCAGCACCTCCTCTACGTCCTCCAGGAGCTCGCCTCCCTGACCGGTGATGCCAACCACCGCCTCGCGTTCTACGGCTACCGTGCCCTCACGCGCCACCTATCCACTCCAAACGCCACCGACCAAAACCAGATCCCCTATCCGCTGACATTCACCTCTGTGGAGCCGAAGCTCTTCCAGTCTGCCTTGATCAAGTTCCATGAGGTCAGCCCGTGGTTCGCGTTCCCCAACGCCCTCGCCAATGCCTCCATCCTCCAAATCCTAAACCAATCTCCTAATCCCCAGAACCCGAAAACCCTCCACATCGTCGACCTTGGTGTCTCCCATGGGATCCAGTGGCCGACACTCCTCGAGGCGCTAACTCGCAGCCCCGGCCGCGGCAGTCCTCCCCTCGTAAAGCTAACAGTTGCGGGAGATTCCCTCCCTCCCGTACCGTTCTCGTCCGCTCCGCACGGCTACGACTTCACAACCCCCCTCCTCCGCTACGCAAAGTCCATCGACCTCAGCCTCAAGATCCACACAGTCAAAGACCTAACTCCGCAGTCCATCCCACATTCCGACGACGAAACCCTAATAATCTGCTCACAGTTCCGAACACACAACAACAGCAGCGAATTCATCCAATCGGTAAAGAGTCTAAAACCGGATCTGATGGTACTCACCGAGATCGACGCCGCCGATGCCGGCGGCAGCGAGAAGGTTGGGTTCGCGACGAGGGCGGAGCTGATGTGGAGGTTCCTGGACTCGAGCAGCGCGGCGTTCAAGGGGAGGGACTGCGCGGAGAGGAGGCTGATGGAGGGGGAGATGGCTAGGGTTCTGGAGGAAGGGTGGGGGAAGTGGCGGGAGAGGATGATTCTAGGGTTAGGGTTTCGGGAATTAGGGTTTGGGGAGGAGGCGGTGGATGCGGGGAGGGCGCTTCTGAGGAAGTATGACGGCAACTGGGTGATGAAGATGACGGAGACGGCGGCCGGGCTCTGGTGGAAAGGGCACCCGGTGTCGGCGTGCTCGCTTTGGAAGAAGGAGGATGACGGTTGACTGACGGCTTCCGTTATTTGTTGGGGGATGTTGCAAACTGTGGAATTGTTTTTGGAGTTGGATGTAAGAGCATCTCCAACCCTATTGTCTTGTTTTGTGTTGTGAATCCTATGTGGCATGAGGCACAAGACAATGTCTTGTATATGTGGCAAAATTATATTCACAAATGACAATAAGTTTAAAAAGTCATCTCCAATGCAAAAGTATTGAGAAGGCAATATAAAGTAGTTTTTTACAACTTCCAAGACAACTTTTACTCTTCTACTTCTTTTTATAAATATTTTTATTCACAAATGATGATGTGGACATAAAGACATTGTGAAGTGCATTGTCTAGATCTAGACAACCAACTTCACATTGTCTTTGCCATGTCATTGCCATGTCAACTCCACACTTTATTTCACATATGCATTGGAGAAGTATTTTTGGAAAAAATGGTTGTCATTCCTATGTGGCAACCATTTTTTTCAAACTCACAATAGGGTTGGAGATGCTCTAAGAGCATCTCCAACCCTATTGTGACTTTGGAAAAAAGTTGTTGCCACGTAGGAATGACAAAATTTTATTCAAAAGTACTTCTCCAATGCAATTGTCAAATCAATTGTGAAACTTATGTGACAAAAATTAAAGAAGACATTGTGAAGTTGATTGTCTTGTTCTAGACAATGCACTTGACAATGTCTTCTCTTCCATGTCATCAATTATGAATAAAAAATATTAGAAAAAAGAAAGAAGATGAATAGTTGTTTTAAAAGTTGCCTTGGAAGTTGAAAAAAATACTTTTTATTGTCTCCTCAATACTTTTGCATTGGAGAGAGTTTTTGTATCTCATTGTCTTAGAGCATCTCCAACCCTATTGTGACTTTGGAAAAAAGTTGTTGCCACTTAGGAATGACAAAAATTTATTCAAAAGTTCTTCTCCAATGCAATTGTCAAGTCAATTGTGAAGCTTATGTGGCAAAAATTAAAGAAGACATTGTGAAGTTGATTGTCTTGTTTTAGACAATGCACTTGACAATGTCTTCTCTTCCATGTCATCAATTATGAATAAAAAAATATTAGAAAAAAGAAAGAAGATAAGTAGTTGTCTTAAAAGTTGCCTTGGAAGTTGTAAAAAATATTTTTTATTGTCTCTTCAATACTTTTGTATTGGAGAGAGTTTTTCTATCTCATTGTCTTTTGAGATATAATTTTGCCACATAAACAAGACATTGTCTTGTGGCTCATGCCACATAGGAGCCACCTAAGACTCACAACACTTAACAAGACAATAGGGTTGGAGATGCTCTTATGAGATATAATTTTGCCACATAAACATGACATTGTCTTGTGGTTCATGCCACATAGGAGCCACCTAAGACTCACAACCCTTAACAAGACAATAGGGTTGGAGATGCTCGAGTGTATTGTTATTGCCTATTGGCACGCTTAGCTACATGTACTCTAATATATAGATATAGTTTTTGTAGCGAGTAATGAGTTTACTGCTCTCCTATTAACTAACGTAAGATATACACTTTTTGGGATTTTTTTTTCTTTTCTTTTTAGGACTTTTGTTGCACAATTTCTACAAATTTCTTTATATAAATAACAAAATTAGTGCCGTAATATTACGTCAACTTTCTAATTACTGGTCTAGCAAATATAGTTCATGTGGAAAGCAGCACAGATACCAACTTTATTGGCAGGGTTCGAGCCCCCAACCATAAAGACGTGTAGGTGTGTGTGGGTTGTAATATTTTTTTTTTCTAATTACATCAAAATTTGGTAAGATGCGTAAAAAAATTTGTTGAAAAAACTAAATTAGAATTTGATATAAATAACGTTGTTAGGAATTGAGTCCATCCAGCCAAGAAAAATATCTCTCATCTTAACCATAAGAGTTAAAAATATTTAACTATAATTAAATAATATTAATTAGTTAAATTTTATTTATTTTTAATTTTTTAATTACGTGAATATATACATACGATTTAGACGGCTAGTCATTTTCAAACCTACAGAGATGGTAACCAAGCATCCTAATAATTTATTTGTATCTTTACCTACATCAACAAATGCTACATATAACAAGTATTTTGTAATATTTCAATTTTTGTTTTGACATATGGTTGAGATGCTAAAGTTAGCCTATTTTAAACCTAACATATAACAATATCATCAACTCATATTTCATATACTCTTCTAATTTTTTGATAGTTGAGATGCTAAAGTTAGCCTAGGTTAAACCTAGGTACATCCATTTTTTTTTTCCCGAATTCTGCTTCCTAAAATCCATTGTTCTTGTTGTAGGGGTGAGCATTTAACGGTTTTAGACCGAAAATCGGACCGAACCGAACCGAACCGAACCGAATGTTTCGATTCGGTTCAAAAAAAATTCGGGTCGGTTACGGTTCATAAATCTAGCAAGTCGGTTTATCTGGTTGGTTTAGGTTATTGGATATCCGGTTCGGTTTTAAACCGAAATCAAATTTAATAAATGATTTTACCTTTTTACCCTCACCCATAACCCTAAATATATAACATACTTTCTTCTCTCTCCTCACATTTTCTCATTTACTTCCATCTGATCTAAAGTTTCTAAACCTAGCGGAGAGCGGCGTTGCTGTGCTCTACTCTGGAAGAACCCTAGGTCCCTAACCCCCTTCCCTTCCCTTTCCCTCTTTGTTTTCTCGACCGAAGTACAGCTCTGCTCGACTGGAGTGGAGAACCGTAACCCCCTTCCCTTCCCTGTTCAGCTGTTCTCTCTATTCTCGACCGGTCCGACTTCAGATACCTAACCCTACCCACCTACCAGTGCTGCTCCGACTTTAGATCCGTCGGTCTACGCCGGTCTCTCGCTTTCTCTCAGTCTCTTACTGACATCACTAATCACTGTAAGTATATACTGTATATTTTAGTAATTTTACTTCGTAGAAGACTAGTTCTTTCTATGTATAATTTGTTATAATTTTGTGAATTTTTAAATAATAGATCTGTATTTTTTTTTGGGAAGTCTAGATCGATAACATCACTCATAGTATATACTAGATCTGTTATTTAAATAATAGATCCACGCGAGCAAGATCAATATCCAGAGGTGATGGATGACTGGAACTCCCAGTGCAACTGCCCTCTGGTGCCACCTCCTCCTTCACAATAATCTCGGCTTTAGGAATCACTTCCTCCTTAATAGTAGAAGGAAGTTCTTCCTTGACCGTCATCTCTGGATGATATTTAATGTTGTGACATCTCACATATGAACACTTAATTTTGGTACGGTCCATGTACTGAGGGAACGCCTTGGCAAACTGCAGGAATTGCTCTACCCCATGTATAAATTCTAAACAGTTTATACTCCCCGAATGGGGGTGACATAGCAGAATGTAAACTCAATCACATCTAAGGTAGAGCATAAAGGAAGATAGATAAAACATGAAATCAAAAAGAGATACAACAGATAGAAGTCTAAGTGTCTAAGATACAAACTCAAAATACATCTCAAAACTCAAATACAGAAATCCATAAATACAACTCAAGATGACTGAAAATAAACTATAAGCAAAAACCCTAGCTATCTATGCAACCTCTACTGTCTCCTCTAGGCTAGCAGGAAACCTCCAGGTTATCTGTAAAATTTATCAACGGGTCCAGTCAGGACTGGAGCGAGCACTCGTCGCCGAGCTACGCTCGCTAACTCGATAACATCTTACGCATACCATAACATATTTTATTATACGTGAAGGAATAGGTAGAGAGAGTTAAGAACCCGCCCACCTTAAGCCGATACGCCTTGCCGTCTCGCCGATTGAAGCGTCTCGCTTCCATAACTCGATCGCATAGCTAACTCCCGGACTTAGCCATTCCTTTGAACTACTCGGTTGATTTGGCCTATCGTACCCATACCACGATTCGTAATCCAGCATAAAGGCATAGCCTGCACACCAGATCAACCAACATTAGCACTTGCTCAACGGAACTTATCATTTGCATCGATTCGATTCATAGATTCCAACCGACTCAAAGCTTACCTTTGGCCAACTTAACTCTCACATCAATTTGCATCGATACTTCATCGGATCAACGCAACTCTTCGAGTCAACGACTCATCATAATGCACCGAGTGGAGCGGGGCATTACATAATATACCACTCAAAATCAGGTTCGTCCTCGAACCGAAACCAACACTTAGATCCAAGTGTCCCGTATAGATTTTATCAGTGCCCAAAGTCTAACTATATCAAAAACTTGGTACCCTTATACAAAATAACCCATTGAAAAATAGTAAAATCGATATTTTGTATACGCACTTTATACATTGACAAAAAATTTCACTTTCTTCATTTGGATGCTTCGAAGAGGTGAAACGTGTAAGTGACAAATTCATAAATCAATTGTTTGGATGTTTGTTGAAGTAGTGAAGTTGAAAGTGGAACTTTTTGTAATTTTTATATTTGGATATTGTATGAAATGATGGTAGAAAAATTATATTGGTTTCCCTTTTGAAAACTGCGCTCTAAATTATAGCATTGAGAAGTACTAAACTATGCTAGCGGATTAGCACAACCGTCTGCTGGGGTGATGAAGATCACCGTTATACGAAATGAGATTCGGCCATCAACGTCTATTAGGTCTGTCAATGGTAACTTATTGGTCGGATATTGGCGTTACCATATCCGAATCATTAACTATCGGATATATTCGATAACTATCCGATATCCGATCGGATATCAGTTTTGGCTACCGTATCCGTTACCGATAATTTTAACGGATATCGGATAATATTTGAACCAATAAGATTACTAAAAACTAATTTAAAAAGGGAAGAAAAAATCAGAACCAGCAGATTTTGTCAAGAAACAACATATTTCCACATTGAAACGACAGATTTTGTTTAGAAACAACAGATTTCCACATTTAAATATCAGAAGTAACATATTTCCTCATTGGAACAACAGATTTTGTCATATATATGTGCAGATTTTTACATTGAAATATCATAAGCAGCAGATTTTCATGCATACATTGAATATATTTGCACCATGAAGTCCCATAGGATGACCCTAAAGAAGCCGCATAAGAAATTTTGTCGAGGATAAGGAATGATATAGTGCATGTTGAGGATAAGTCTAAGCGAGTGAGTATCGTGTCTCGAAAGTTAGCGAGTACTAGAATCGATATGGTCAAGAAAAGTTATGTTGGATCGAATAGATGTTGAGGAACGTGCTTAGCTTAGTAATGCGGTAAGGCGATTGCAAGAATTTTGTAATGTGCGAAAGCGACGGATAGTAGAACGACCCTAAGAGTTATGTCGTTGATCGGGTTGAGTAACGGTTAGGCTATGCGTGTTGAGCGCGCTATCTATATTATAAAACGAACTAGTCGGGATTGAATCGAAGATTAAGTAAAAGGATTCGTACTCGGTCGAGAATCAGAGACGAGTGTATCGTAAGAGACCTTGGGTCGGAAAGATTGTTGCCTTTGAGCATCGGAGACTCAAGTTGACCTCTTGTATCGAGAGAGATTAAGTACGATGTCTGGATAAGTTACCTAGCGGAGGTAGCCCCAGACGCGATGCGTAGGCAGTTCGAGAACATGGGTCGTGTTGGGATAGTTGTGTGCGAGACTTAGTACGGATTGTAGACAAAGGAATTGGTGACATGTTGACGTAGTCCATGTCGTTGAGGCCAAATATTATGGATGATTAGGTAAACAACTTGGGCTATGTGAGAGATAGACAACGGTTGGGCGAATAGGTGTTACAGAGAATAGTTGCGATCGGATGCGCAATGACTCGATGCAATGCGAGTGTTATGTGGCCGGCGAGAAACTTATGGGATCGAAGTAACGATTTTGAGTTAAGTTATATGCAGAGATGTTTGGAAGATGATCGCGTGTTATGGGATGATACATACGAGAAGTATTTTGAGAATAGGCGCTAAGATTTGACTAAGTCGAGTACGAAATGATTGGTGCTTGAGGAATTTAACTTGAGCTTGTTAGTTGTTCCGATATCCTACAACTGAGCTTGGCTGAAATGCATATATTGGTGGGATGCCTAAAATATGTGTATGATCCAAACTAAGTTGTATGATTCCAACGATAGTAGCATTATTCTAACCATATCCTAACACCATAGACTCATACCTTAGCTTCTAGGCATATGTACGTACTACATGCATATGCAAAATATATAAAATATATATATGTACGTACTACAATCAATAAAACATATCCTAACACCTTAGACTCATACCTTAGACTCATACCTTAGCTTCTAGGCATATGTAAAATATATATATGTACGTACTACATGCATATACAGTTTTTAAATTTCCTCTCTTTTACTATCCAAACATACCCCTATATAAAGAGAGCACCAGCTCTTATGGAGGGTAAGTAGAAACATTTTCTATCAGCCAGTCCATTCTTTCAACACTACAGTGGTTATTCCGAAAAGGAGCTTATACAAATAGAATTCCATAAGTTCTATTGACTGTACAACGAGCGTTCACTGAAAGGGTGGAAACCACACACACACTGCATAACTAGTCCTACCCTTCAGTTAACCTACCAGCAAATGCATATAGTTATAACAGTCCTCTCACCTTCAAATATTTGCTTCTCTTAAAATTTACGTTCTTTATAAATGAGTAAAACACCACCCTCTTATCCTTTCAAAAATTTACCAAGATGTCATAATCCATGCTATATTCCCTATTATCATTATACAATGGCGGTGAGGACACCCACAGATTTTTTATATCACCATTATTTATCTGATCCTTCTAATTTCATACATACATATACATGTTTTCATTATAGGTTCCCGAGCTCACACTTAGCCCATATGACTCATCATTTCCCTGTTTATGCACACAACATAGACTATTTTTGCTCATAACCATTTTCTAAGACACACAACAATGAACTTGGTAATGTCCCTTAAACACACACAATAGCTGTGTGTGTCCGTGTGTGTCTATGTGTGTGTGTGTGTCCGTATGTCCGTGTGTGTGTGTGTGTCTCTGTGTGTGTGGGGGAGAGAGGACGAGGAGGAGGATGAGGAGGGAGAGGAGTTAGGTTAGGGTTTACCTGAGGAAGAGGAGGAGTAGCTCGGATTGGGGGAGGAGGAGCTCGACGGGAGGGGAGGGGTAGGGGTCGCCGGGGGGGGGAGGGAGTCGCCCGGAAGGGGAGGAAGTCGCCGGGGGAGAAGGGGTCGTCGGGGGGGATGAGCTCGAGGGAAATTTCTAATTTTCGAGTGAGGGGAAAAAAGGAAACAGTCTGCCCTAAGTAAAAAAGTTAGCGACGTCAAGAGTAGACGTCACTAAACGTCGCAAACATTTTAATATATGGCGACATATTTTAATATATGTCGCTGAACGTCGCTCTTCAGCGACGTAATTTATCTACTATCGCTGAACGTCGCTATTCAGTGACGTTTTGCGATGTCTATAGAAAGGAGTCGCTATAGTACATATTTAGCGACGTTATTTTAGTCCGTGGCTAAAGTACGTCGCTAATATAGCATATTTTAGTAGTGACATCACATTCAAGAAGGACACGGTATGTGTCGAATGTGAACTGAATAAGGCAACCAAATCTTCATTTAAATCTATAAACATTGTAAGTACCACTAGACCCTTGCAATTACTGTACATGGACTTATTTGGTCCCAGTAGAGTAGCCAGTCTTGGTGGAAAACTCTATGCTTTTGTTATTGTAGTTGATTTTTCAAGATTGACTTGGGTCTTCTTCCTTTTAAACAAAAGTGATGTTATTTCAGTTTTCAAAATCTTTGCCAAAAAGGTCCAAAACGAAAAAGGCTACATGATTACTCGAATCCGAAGTGATCATGGAGGCGAATTCAAAAATTCTGATTTTGAAAAGTTTTGTGAAACAAATGGTTTTGATCATGAGTTTTCTTGTCCTAGAACTCCACAACAAAATGGTGTTGTGGAGCAGAAGAATAGGACTCTTGGCAATATGGCTAGAGTCATGTTGAATAAATTTTTACTTCCGAAATATTTTTGGGCAGAAGCTGTCAGTACAGCGTGCCATATTTTAAATAGGGTGCTTATTCGACCAATTTCGATGAAAACACCCTATGAACTTTGGTTTGGTAGGACTCCTAATATCTCTTATTTTAGAGTGTTCGGTTGTCGCTGTTTTATCCTAAATACCAAAGACAACTTAGGCAAGTTTGATGCCAAAGCTGATGATGGTATTTTTCTTGGCTATGCTGCCAAGAGTAAGGGATATAGAGTGTTCAACAAACGCTCAATGATTGTAGAAGAATCTACTAATGTGACTTTTGATGAGGAAAGTAGTGCAGCGACTATCCCCGAAGATGTTGTTGAACCATCAACTTCCACACCGATGAATACCACCCCTGAAACCAATTCTTTGGAGGGCTTACCGAAGAAGTTCGCATTCAAGCCATCACACCCAGAAAACTTGGTAATAGGTGAGGTATCACACGGAGTAAGTAATCGATCATCTTTAAGAGATTCGATTGCTAGTACTGCTTTCATTTTGCAAACTGAGCCTAAAACTGTTTTAGAAGCTTTTAATGATGAATTTTGGATTTTCGCTATGCAAGAATAACTCAACCAATTCGAAAGAAGCCAGGTCTGGGAACTTGTTCCTAAACCAGCTAACCATTCGATTATTGGTGCTAAATAGATTTTTCGTAACAAAGTTAATGAAGATGGTTCAGTTACTCGAAACAAAGCTCGTTTAGTAGCTCAAGGATACAACCAAGAGGAAGGTATCGACTACAATGAGACGTATGCCCCTGTTGCAAGAATTGAATCCATTTAGATGCTTTGTGCCTTTGCAAACTTTTAGAATTTTAAACTTTTTTAAATGGATGTTAAAAGTGCTTTTCTGAATAGTTTTATTAAGGAGGAAGTTTTTGTAAAACAACCCCCTGGTTTTGAAAATCACAAATTTCTCGACCATGTTTTCAAGCTTAAGAAAGCGCTATACGGCCTCAAACAAGCCCCCAGAGCTTGGTATGAATGCCTAAGCAATTTCTTACTAGATAAAGGTTTTTCAAAAGGGAAGATTGATACTACATTTTTTATCAAAAGTTTTCAAGACACCATTCTTTTAGTTCAAATTTATGTTGATGATATCATATTTGGGTCCACTAATGAAAATCTATGCCAAGATTTTGCTAAGTGCATGTAGAACGAATTTGAGATGAGCATGATAGGGGATCTCACCTACTTCCTTCGATTGCAAGTCATACAAACTTCGCAAGGAACATTCATCAGCCAGTCAAAATACCCAAAGGATATGCTGAAGAAGTTTGATCTTAACAACGTCAAACCAATCAGCACTCCCATGGCTACCACGACCAAGCTGGAACTTGATGAAAGCGGCAAACCTGTTGACCAACGTAAGTATCGATGTATGATTGGTAGTCTACTTTACCTAACTTCTAGTCGTCCCGATGTCATATTTAGTGTTTGTCTGTGTGCTCGCTATCAAGCTAGTCCTAAGGAATCATACATGTCCGCCGTTAAGTGTATCTTTCAATACCTTAATGGTACTATTATAGTGGGCTTGTGGTCCCAAATTCACATCCTTTGACCTTATTGGTTATTCGGATGCTGATTTTACGGGATGCAAACTCGACCGTAAAAGTATGAGCGACACGTATCATTTATTAGGCAAGGCTCTAGTCTCATGGTTTAGCCAGAAGCAAAATTCTGTCGTACTATCCACAACAGAAACTGAATATATCACAACTGGTCGTTGTTGTGCACAAATTTTGTGGATAAAGCAAACCCTTGCAGACTACAACCTATCTTTTATGCACATTCCTCTATTCTGTGATAACACTAGCACTATCAACCTTACTAAGAACCCTATATGTCACTCACGCACGAAACACATTGAAATTTGTCACCACTTTTTGCGTAATCATCAACAAAATGGCACTATAAATTTAGAATTTATTGACACTGATCATCAGCTGGCAGATTTCTTCACAAAACCACTATCCGAAGAGCGATTCAACTTTTTTTGTCGTGAATTAGGAATTTTGGATGAAACGTTTATTTATTAATTGGCCTGCGTAATTATCGATTATGTCATGTTTCTTTATGATGACTTTGCTGTGGGTACAAGCTGAAAGGGTCCTTCTGACAACAAGGCGTAAAAGCCTAAGCGACACGGTGCACTAGTCTTCGGACTACCGCTAGCTGGGATCCGGCCCCTACAGCTATTCCATGGCAGTTTTATCGTAATGATTGTTTGTCATAAATCCTTGCTTACTATATGGTTCAATTTCATTTATAACTTGCTTAATTCAAAATTTTCTAACTTCATTTACATTTCTTCCATTTATAGTTTCCTTTAACTCCAAATTTTATTTAACTTGGCAATTTTTCAATTTTTATCACTCTATTCAATTTTCTCCAACTTGGCCATTTTAAAACTGTTTTGAGTTCTAGTCCCAGAACCCAGAACTCGGGCCGAACTCTGCCTCACAAAGAGTTCGGGCCGAATTCGGTCTGGTCATACCAGAACTCCCAGTTGCTCTCAGCCATCCATCTATTTTGATCCAATGGTCCAGGATCAACCCAACCAGCTGAATCCCCTTTCATATTTTTGGGTTCTCCCTCTCTCTCCTCTCCACTCCTCTAAAACCTCTCCAACTTCATCCTCTCCAAACCCTAACCCTAGAATTCTCTATCTAGTGTGGTTTTCTTTCCTAAACTCAAGGAGAATAGCTTTTGCATCATTCTCTTCTATATTCCACTACTCTCTTGAGGTATAACTTTCTCTTTTTCTCCATCTCATATTTTAAATTTCTATCATTATCAATGGCACCTAGGTTGTTCAATAGAGGAAAGAGGGCTTGAACCGAGGGTGCTTCCTCATCGAACCCTCCTCCTCGAGATGATCAACCCATTCATCCACTTTTCAATCCACCACAACCCAATGACCCCAACACATTCGTTGATCAAATTTTTTTTTCATTGGAAGCATCAAATGAATGGTTCAATAATTTTCGTTCACGGCCTGTGTGTGTGGGTCATCCTATCAATTTCTCTATATTTTTTCGTTATGACTCATTATTTCATGATCTTTGTCTTGATGAGTTAGTTTCTACAACTTCACTTATATATTTGATTGCGATCCAGATATTTTATTGTAATCTTACTTTTGACGACACACGACTCTATTCTCGTGTCGCCGGGATCGACATCTCTTTCGATAATTTTGAACTTGCGGAATATCTCGACATTTCGGAACCCAACTCTTGGAAGAAACTTGTCGATGCACGCAAGTTTCAATTTCCCGATGGGTCATCGCTTGAGAGTTTTAAGGACGATTTGTGTACTCCTAACACACGTCCACGCAAGTTACTTGCAAAATTCTTTAACCCATATTTCTACGAACTTCATCGTATCGTCTTCTCAACAATCTTACCCAAAGCGGGATCGACTGATGAAGTTTCTTATTTTGAGATCTCTGTACTCTATCACCTTCACTTCCATGTCCCGTTCAACCTTCCACGCACTATGATGGAATGGATGATTAGTGCAAGGAAGAGGCCTCGATCATTGGTCTATGCACTCTATTTGCCGATGGTCTTTTGTGCGTTCCACGTTCCTCTTGATGAATGCAAGTTCCTTTCAGCCACTACCTTTCTGTCTAAGGTAAGGCAGCTCCAGGACAACCTGCGCCCGCACCTCCTGCTACTCTCGAGTCTATCCAGACCTTGCTTCGCGATCGTTTCATATTGGAGGACGACCGCTGGACCCAGCTCGATTATCGTACCACTTTGCAGATGAGTGCCATCCGCAACTCATTACATGACATCCGGTACACCATGTCTCGGTATCCCACTATGCCCCTTCCTATGGAGCGGGATCCATCTCGCATCGGTTACCGTATCGACGACCCTTGGGTCATACGATATCTAGATCCGGATGCAGCTTTCGTGGATCATCGTCGTTCGGATACTGATCCATCTGACACCGCTGGACCATCTCGCGCTCTATGATGGATGTGGTTCCGTACCTGCTGCTGCTACTGCTGATGATCTTATTTAGTTTTATGCATTATGGACTTATGATTATGTAGTTTTATTTTCTTGTATGAGTACATTTTTAGTTTCTGTGGATCTTTAGATTTTATCTACAATTATTATATTATTATTATTGTGTGCTTGCCAGTTAATCTTTTCTATAGTCTATTGCATGTCTTTGTTTGATATTCATATTTGATGTTCGTAATTGATAAATGCCAAAAGGGGGAGATCTATTTGATATTCATACATCTATCATATTGTGTGATATCTATGTTTTGGAGGAGATTATGTATATTAGGACAAGGCACATTGGTTTAAAGAGAAGCTACATTTATGGGGGAGCTACTATTTCGGGGGAGCTACTGAATTCTATGCATGTCTACTCCTTTCACTTGTGTCCAGGTATGAACATTGAATATACAAATATCATTTTTGTCAATTATCAATATGGGAGAGATTGTTGACCCAAATCACAGTCAACCAAATATTGACAAATTGACAATATGATACTTGTCATAATTCAATATGACACATCAAGACAGAAATTAGTACAAGACGGACGTCATTTCTCTCCTGCAGCGTACTCGTTTCGGAGTCTGTACTATTTTACATTTATTGAGTCTAGCTGAATGTAAACTAAGTAGCACTGGGTATTCTTGGCTTAAACCTTATCCCTAAACAAACCCAAAAGCTCCACCAAGACAAAACTAGCCCACATAGGCCCATTGAATTTTTTGTCAGCATGGAGACAGAGTTCAGACCGAACTCTTCCTCCACACAGAGTTCGGGCCGAACTCTGTCCCCTAAATTATAGGACCCTAATTTTTAGGGTTTGCTATATGCTAGTTGTCCAACGGCCAAAAAATTTGAATTCTTGACACAAAATTCTGGCCAAATTCTGCCTATCCCAACTAGTATAAATAGGCCATGAATTTTCTCATTTTCAATCATCCAACTATCTTCTCTTCTCTTCTATTCTCTATAAGCCTCATACAAGCCTTAACCTTCTCATCTACTAGTCACAAGCTTCCTAAGCCTAAAAGTGCTCAGTGCTATTCAGTTAGGAGTTTGTACAAGAGTCAAGAAAGTCGCTTGAAAAATTCTAAGCATCGCCACAGCGATCTTTGTAAGAAGTTGACGTGCTCTTCTGAAGAAAAGGCACGGGTTGTAACTACTATTTCACAAATATTGGATTTAATCCTGAGCTAGAGTTCTCAGGCCTAGACTAGTCCTCCACGAGGGAAACCAAGTTAAAAACGACTGTATTTGCGTATGCTCTCTTGATCTTTTTATTTCCGCATTTACTACTCTGATTATTTACTGTTGGTAAAAAGAGTTTAATTTTTATTTGGCCATTATTGCTATAAACTCTATTCACCCTCTCTAGAGTTGCCTACATATTCTTCATGCATGAGACTCTTTTGGCTTGAGCTTTGAAAGCGATTGATTTTCTTTATCGGTTGCCTCTTCAAAGTTTTGTAGGTCTAGCTCATGTGTCATGAGCTTGCCCATCAGTGTCTCCAATGTCATCGTGGTGAGGTCATTTTCTTCAATGATCGCGGTAGCCTTCGGTTTCTAGTTCTTTGTTAGAGCCTATAGTACCTTCCTGATCTTCCCGTGATTGCGGTAATCCTTACCAAGAGATTGTAAAGGATTAGTAATATCAAGAAAACGAGTGAACATTTGTGTAATTGACTCACCGGATTTTATCTTGAAGGACTTGCATTCCTGTGTCAATCTACTGATGTTGGATTCCTTCACTTTGGAAGTTCCTTTATGAGTTATCTCAAGAAGCCTCCAAATTTTATTAGATGTGGTACATGTAGGTACGCAATTAAACTCGACTTTGTTAATTGCACAGAATAGTGCATTGATGGCTTATGCATCTAGACTAGCCGGTGTCTTTTTATGTTCAGTGTATTTGTCATAGGGCTTGTCTACTAATACACCATCAATTACTGTTCTAGGCGGTTTTTTGTAACCGTCTATAACTATTGACCAAAGATCGAAGTCCAATAACTTTAGAAAGAAACTGATTGATGTTTTCTAATAGGTATAATTCGTTCCGTCAAATAGTGGGGGTCTATTTGTGAATTTTCTTCACCGTTGAATATAGATTTAATGGCTGCCATAGATATCTATACTCTCTAGATGGTTATGTATATATATAACTTGCTCTGATACCAATTGAACGACCATTGATCTTCTCTAGAGGGAGGGGTGAATAAAGTGTATGCGTGTGCAGTAGAAAATATCAGCAATTAAAAAATATATATACTATGGCAAGTAAAAGTAAATGATATGACAGTAAATAACTTATAGTAAAGTAAGAGTTAAGAAGATCAAACTCAGTGACACAGTAATATATGTTGGTTTTTTTTGAGAGGACTAGTCCAATCTCGAGTATTCATGCTCTATGTTAATCTACTATGGCACAAGCTTTAACTAAGTGCTTGTAACTCTTACAACATCGTGCTTAGGGACAAGTGCACGACCGAATTTACAATACCGTGCTTGGCGACAAGTGCACGAGTAACTCCAGAAGGCAATTTGAAAACTGGAGTGTTTTCTGAATACCACCACCGATACAACTCTTCAACACCAAACTCTAAATTAAATCAAAAATGTATTGGCTTGTCTAAGAGTAGTATAGGCTCGATTTGAAAGTGTAGCTCATAGAAAACACTTAGAAATGAAAAGAGAAGAGAAGATTGTATGAATGAGCAATTTAGAAATATGAAAGTTCTTCCCTATTTATAGTATTTTTTTGTAAACCGATTCGGGCAGAGTTTGGGCAGAGTTCGGATGCAAAAATCTCGCATTCGAACATTAGATACATATATCCAGGAAGACCAAACAATTTGAACTAACCTTGACCGAACTCGGTTCGAGTTCTGGTCAATTTCTGCCAGGGATAAAATAGAACTGTTTGGGCTAATTTAGTTGGGTTTTGGGCTTTTTTAGTATGTGGACTTTCAGATAGAAGTTTGTGGATATGAAGGCTATATATTTGTTGATTGAGAAATAGCTAAGCCAGTACCGATCCTGATCAACCTTACATATTTTTTCTAGACTCAATAAAACTAAAAATATATAATAAATATGTAAAACTTGATCTTGATTCCATTGCGTGTGGTTCTTGATGACGACGAGACTTTAGTAGCTTGTAGCAGTAGTAGGTAGAGTCTTGAAACCTGTAAACCTGTAGCAGTATGTATATTTTGCGTATCGACCAAAGTTGACATTGATTATCAAAATCAGGTGTGATCATGACCAATTGGCCAACAACCTCTTGGACTTAGATGAGAGGATTTCAAAGAGTTGTTCAAGGAGAAGTTTTTTTCTTCTGAAGTTGTTCACCAGGCCATTGAGAATCAGTTTGAGAGGTCGGAGCAAGGCAACCTCACAATTGATGAATATACTACCGAGTTCAGCAGACTTAGCTACTTTGCAGAATGTATGGTCCGTACCCCTGAAGTGTGAGCTCGTAGGTTTAGGAAATGTTTATCTAGAGAGATTCGCCTAGCTGTCACCACCAGCAGAGCTCGTATCTATGAGAAGATATTGAGGGTAGCATAGGGTATTGAGGTAGATATGGAGCCAAAACCTAAGAAGGACCATGATGGAGGTAAGGATTCCAACCCTGGACCGTCCAAGTGCAATAATGCTCAGCAGAAGAGTTTCCAGGATCATACTCCGATCCATCAATAAGAGATCTTTCCAGAACAAGCCCTAGTCCAACAACAAAAACAGCATCAGGTTACTTGCAACTACTGCAAGAGGCTGGGAAATAGGTGGGAAGATTGTAGAAAGAGAGCCAATCAATGTTTTTGTTGTGGATCTTCGGAGCATCGAGTTAGGGACTGTCCCCAGGAGAAGGTCCCAGAGTAGCACTAGAGTAGATGAAATGAATTCTGTTCTAGAGTGGATTTGTAAATGGAAGTTTGACTAAGAAGTGTGCTTTCTAGAATAATGGTCGGTTGGGCCATGTTGTAGCAATCTCTTGTAGTTCTTTCCTTCTTGCATTGTACTTTCATTTGACTTTCAATAAAATATACCTTTCTTTTCCACTAGAATTTGATGATTGTGCCTAGTAACTTAGATTTTAATCATGACCATAACTAAATGATTTTTCCTAGATAATCATTTTTACTATTCCTAGATATTGCCTACATTAATATTTGTTATATCCTTCTACTTTCTTCCTATTTTGTAATCATTACTTAATTTTCTAAGCCTACATATATTGACCGTACCTATATTTTGACCATACCAAGATTTTAATTATGCATGTATCTTTCCTAAATAATCTTACATGTTAGGTGATTATATCTATGACTGTGCTTTTAATCGTGCTATATGACTTGGTCAGATATTTGATCCTACATATATTTTGATTGCACCTAGATCGTGCCTAGGATCGTGACTACCTTTCGAAGCCTTGAACAGTTTTTAACGCGATTATACAATTTCTCTGATCATGCCACATCATTTCAATTCTATCGTGCCTGAACTAGATGAGCAATATTCTTAATCATGCCATTACGTATTTGATTATTCTAAGTCATGCCATGTGAAATTTTGAGGACGAATTTTTTTTTAAGGTGGGTAGATATGTAACCCCCTGATTTTCAAAATTCTAATTAGTATTTTCCTAAAATTTTATTTTCTAATTATTACTTCATTAGTGATTATTATTATTTTGGGTGATTACGAATAGGGAATGGCGAAGTCGTAAATGGTTAGAGTGGGATGGCAACCATTGGTAATTTCCTAGGAGTTCCTAGTTAGGGAATGACATAGTTGTAAATACTAAAAAAGGACATAATTTTATTACTAATTGTCTAGGAGTCCATGGTAGAGTACTTAGCCACTAGGATTAAGTTAAAATATTCTAGAATCCTTAATTAATTGGAGATTATTGCTTGGAATCTAGAATATTTCCTCCTAGCCCATGTGCATAACATTCTAGGATATTTCTAATCACACCTATAAATACCCCCTAATCCTCACTAGTTTAATCATTCCAATTTCCTACTTAACCATATGACCGTGTCATGCCATGTCGGCATGTCCATCTCCACATTTCATTATATCTCTACCTATTACAATAATATTTCGTGTCCGATACGATACAATCTTCCAATCCGAACCCATAAATTCTTCGCATCCCCGGGTTCGACCCCAAGTACACGGACACATCCAACAAATTTCCAATACACAAATTTGTTTCATGATCTACTGTGTCCATAGGACATACAACACACTCACCACCCAAACCCCATCCTAACCCTAGCCCTACATCTTATATAGATCTGTTATAATTTTATATAGATCTGTTACATTTTATACACGATTTTTTCTCTTATTATATATAGTCTCTGTAAGAATTATTTTTTCTGTTATTATATATATTGTCTCTGTAAGAATTATCTGTTATTATTATATAATTTTGCAGTTTCCTAATGTCAAAAAATTGGACATTATTTACAGTTTTCTAATGTTAATTTTGCAGTTATTTGAACTATTTGGGATTCTGGGAAGTGATAACCTGGGGTTGGATCTTGTGCTTGGATTGGTAATTCTTGAATCGCTTTAAGAATCTCTTTCCCTCCCTATATATCTATAATCTATTGTCTGAAAATTGGAATGAAATGTGTGTCTGGAAATGGGAATGAAATGTGTTTGCATTGCAGGACAAATAATATTATAGTGCAAGTTGCACAAATGCCAATATGCTGGACGGTTTGCCAAAAGCCTTATATTTTGTTGAGTCTGTTTTGATGCAGGACAAATAATGTTATAGTGCAAGTTGCACAAATGCCTAATTGTTGGCCAGTTTGCCAAAGACCTTATATTTTGTTGAATCTGTTATCTGTTCTGATACTGATACTTTGTAGTGTTCTTGGCAAATCAGTACGTTTGTTAGCTTTATTTTTTTTAATGTAGGAATGATTATTTTTATTCGTCGGATAGATTTAATTAAGGCCTTAGGTAAGGGTTAGGTAGCTTAGGTAAGGTTACTCACCAAATTATTATATGATGTTTGGTAGGTAGCACCAATCAATGGCAACTGCTTCATATTCATGCAATGTGCGTATTTCTTTATTTTTATCGAAATTTCATATTCGTAGTTCATATAGTAAGAGATACGTTTATTTTTTTAGATGTCGCACGAAGGTGATCAACTTCAACCACCAACTAGTTTCGAAGCCACAAATAAGCTGATTTTCAATCCTAATTCAAGTCTTCGGATTAGTAAAGAAACCTATGAAGAAATGGGTCCATTTTGGATTAATTTTAATAGATTCGTGGATGCAGAAGGGCATCCAAAAGCTAGTTGCAAATATTGTAAAAGAGAGTATCATTGTCATAGCAAATTAAATGGGACAACTAGTATGAGAAATCATTGGAATGCATGTCCCTCCAATCCCAAAAATCAAAATCATGAATAATCAATCAATTCTCAACTTCCAACCAAATGCAAGGGGCAATGATAAAGTACTCACTAGTTGGAGGTTTAATCAAGATGACGTCAGAAAATCTTTGACACGTATGGTGATTGTCGATGAACTTCCATTTTGATTTGTGGAATGTGAAGGCTTTTGACAATTTATGAATGTTGCATGTCCCATCTTTCGTATTCCATTAAGATGAACCGTGGCACGAGATTGTTATGAACTTTACTCTATTGAAAAGAGTAAGTTCAAAGCATATTTGAAAGAGTCGAAGCAAATGGTTTGCCTAACAACGAATTCGTGGACATCATTACAAAATATAAATTACATGTGTTTTACGACACATTACATAAATTAATATTGGAAATTAAAGAAGAAATTATAAATTTTTGCCCAATTCTAGTCACAAAGGGGAGGCCATCGAAAATGAAGTAAAAAAATGTTTGCTTGATTGGGGAATTGATAGAATATTAACCATAACAGTTGATAATGCTAGTTCTAACGATGTTGATATCTCTTATTTGAGCAAGAAGATCCAAAATTGGGGAAATATCATTCTTAATTGCAAATATTTACACATGAGATACATCACACACATTATCAATCTCGTTGTTGTTGACGGTTTGAAATTGATGTCTCCGTCGGTTGGTCGTCTTAGAAATGCAATAAGATATGTGAGACACTCTCCTAGTAGATTCCAAAAATTTAAGGAGTGTGTTGAAGTTAAAAAGATACAAAACAAAAAGTTATTGTGTCTTGATCTGAGCACCCGGTGGAATTCTACATTCTTGATGTTAGACACGGCTCAAAGGTTCGAAAGTGCCTTTAAGGGATTCTCATCTATTAATCCGTGGTTCAAAGTAGAGCTAACGGAGAATGGTAGGTATCTTAGCAAAGAAAATTGGTTATGTTGTATTCGATACAGCTAGTGGCGTGGCACTTGTTGCAGCCATTGGCGTGGCATGAATTGTTCATTTATTCTTTCCAGTTTACTTAATGCTTCTTCTTCAAAATTTTGCTAACGTATTTGTCACGCCCCGCTCCCGTAGGAGCGATCGTCCTTGCTAAGGCGCGATGCCGTACGAGCCTAGATTGCGCTCGTGCAAGGCGGGTTCTATAACGGTCGGTTTTAGCGGCTGCGACGGGATCGTCGCACAGAAATCCCAAGCAAAGACATTGAATAATAGCAGCAAAAATTTAGAACAGAACACCAGTCATTCAAAGGATGCATTTTATTGATATTGGAACAACGATTACAAAGGGGACGCAAGGCCAAGTTTACAATCACTCAAGCTCACTCTTCTCACATTTTACAAGTTCACTCAGCTCCTCTCAATACAAGTCTTGAACCAGCGGATGCTTCGGAAGGTGACGTCCATACATTATGTCCCGTATAAGTCTTGACTCCATGCGGCCGCACGCTTCGAATCGCCAAGGAACTCCGTGTCTCGACGCATCCAAGCGAGCTCCGTGCCACGAGCTTCTACCTGTGCCTACACATGAAAACTATGTGGGTGTCAGTACTCAACTGTACTGGTGGAATGAGCTCCTCGCCCACCCATACAAAACCAACACGTTTGATTTACTTTGTGCAACATAGTCCCTTTATGATTGTCTTTCTACTCTTGCCTTAGGATCGGTTTTAGGACAGACGCCTTGGCCTATTTTGTGTCTCTAGACCATCCCGTGCTTACAACAGCAATGTTAACTCATATTTTACCTCTAGACCCTTCTCGTGCCAACAACGTTAACCTATCAAGTCGTACTTGTCTTTCGGCCCATAATTGGAGACGCAACTACGCGATAAGACTTCATTTCCAAGTGACTGTGCTACATATCCATCGTGCCGTGCCTCGCAACTTGTCACGCTCCGCTCCCGTAGGAGCGATCGTCCTCGCTAAGGCGTGATGCCGCACGAGCCTAGATTGCGCTCGTGCAAGGCGGGTTCCATAATGGCCGATTTCAGCGGCTACGACGGGGTCGTCGCACAGAAGTCCCGAGCAGAGATATTGAATAGTAGCAGCAGAATTTAGAACAAACATAAGTCATTCAAAGAAGCTCTTTATTGATATTGAAACAACTATTTACATTGGGGGCGCAAGGCCGAGATTACAATCACTCAAGCTCACTCTTCTCACATTTTACAAGTTCACTCAGCTCTCTCTCATCTCTCAATTACAAGCCTTGATCCAGCGGAAGCTTCGGAAGGCGATGTCCATACATTATGTCCTGTATAAGTCTTCAATCCATACGGCCGTACACTTTGAATCGCCAAGGAACTCCGTGCCTCGACGCATCCAAGCGAGCTCCGCGCCACGAGCTTCTACTTGTGCCTGCACATGAACACTGTGTGGGTGTCAGTACTCAACTGTACTGGTGGAATGAGCTCCTCGCCCACCCATACAAAACCAACACGTTCATTTACTTTGTGCAGCATAGTCCCCTTTTTGTATTGTCTTTCTACTCTTGCCCTAGGATCAGTTTTAGGAACGACGCCTTGGCCTATTTTGTGTTTTTAGACCATCTCGTGCTTGCAACGACAACGTTAACTCCTACCTTGCCTCAAGATTCTTCTCGTGCCAACAACGTTAACCTATCGAGTCGTGTTTGCCTTACGGCTTGAAATTAGAGACGCAACTACGCGGTAGTACCCAATTTCCTTACGACCGTGCTACAATTCCCTTGTGTCGTGCCTCGCAACTCAGTGCAACTCAACCATATCGCCGCCCCGCGGCCACCCTTTGTTACTTTGATCGCCAACTGACCCAATCAAGACTTGTGGGTTAAGTGTCACTCGACTGACTTTGCCTTGCGGCGGTTTTTTCGACTTAAACTCAAACAACTCAACCAACTTATGCAAACTTATATGCCGACAACTCAAGACTCGACACCACATCTCGTGCCGAAGCACGTCGCCTATGTTGTATCCATTCTTAAGTCCAAACATTTGTATTCTAACTTGAACCCATATTCAACAACTCAACTCAATCCAAAGGCACCCATGCGGATTGCCGTCATGCCGACTCATCTATATGATTTGGTCACTGACTCCTAGAGCCATCGTGGACTCCTCTTAGCTTTTGTTAGACGGGCGCCCCTTTCAGCGTGAGTAGCTAGCCCCGCTGCAAGTCCCCGCCTAACCCGTGCCAAAAGCACAGCTAAATTAATTGTTTTCCAATGCCCGCATCGGTCCCGAGGCCCCGGGTTACCGTACGGGGAAACTCTCACCTTGTCGACAAGTTGTCCATGACCATGCAAGACTCGACTCAAACTGACGTCTCATACAGTCATGCTACCTCTAGTGTCACCATTTCTTTCAGGGCCAAGTTTAATATTTCTTTCTTATGAGACCGCCTCGCCGACATGTAGCCGCGAGCATACTTCTTTCTTATGAGACCGCCTCGCCGACATGTAGCCGCGAGGCCTCGTCGACATGTAGCCGCGAGCATACTTCTTTCTTGCCCTATCATTTTACTCAACTCAAGAACAACTATTCACAACACTTCCCAAACTCAATGAATCAACCGTGGCCCGTGCCTTAAAACTCTAGGACCGTGCCATCGTATCTCAAACCGACTTCCGATCTACGCGACGCTATCGCCCAAGTCATACTTCATGTGACGGGCCTTGGGATCGTGGGACTATTTAACTTGACAACCGCAGAAAGAGCGGGACAGCACTAGAAATGACTTAGGTCGATCGGCGTAACTTTGCCTAACTTAATCGAGCCTATAACTTGACTCAAGGGATGAGCAAAGGCTATGCCAAGCCTTGCAATATGGAAACGTGCATGCTTTGTTGAGCATTTACGCGGGCAACGCCTATGACTTAGGCCAACTCAAGTGTCGGGACAATTCGACGGGACCGTACATGCTTTAACAAGCATTCACGCAGGCGACGCCTATGACTTAGGCTATTGCATAACTTTGTGTCGAAGACCAACTTTCCTTCTCCCAAGCCACGGGACGAAGGATCGAGTGTCATTTTCAAAGCACACCGTGCACCAACTCTAAGCCGACCGTGGGACGTTTTTCCATGTTCTAACTCATTTTGACCCGTCGGGATTATTCCCTTAGCTATGTGGGTTCGTCTTCTTTTATTATCAAGCCTACTTGTGCAAGTTGAAAACATGCGTATTATTATGTGAAGGCAAAGATGAGGCAAGTTCACCGAAACTACCCCACCTGAGCGAGCGGTCGCCTCGACCGAGCGATGTCTCCGAGTAGCCGTTGCAAGACTAAGTTTGAACGCCGTCGGCGTTTTGATTCCTCCGATTGACTGAGCGGGACGGGGCACTACATCATACACCACTCAGAAAAAGTTTCGTCCTCGAAACTAACTGAGTACACTTATCGACTTATCACTTTACCCAGTATTCAAGAACTCTCGCACACACTACGCCTACGCGTTTTCCAAATCCGAGCCACGCTCGTGCTACCCTCAATCCTTTCTTCAAAACTTACGATCTCAAAATCCTCGATGCTTCCCCGTTCCTCAATCTTACTTGAATTCAACGTATCACTTAGTATGGATCGTGCACATATCTTAGGCGTCCCCAAAATACATGCATTTCAATCAAGCCTCGTGATAGCGAATCCCGCCATCACCACTCGAGTCGGATCGTGCACGCATTCAAGCGTCCTTGATATACATGCATGTCAACCGAGCCTCATGAGTGGTGCCTTCGCCATTTCTATCGCTCCGTACCGGAACGTTTGCCTAACTGCTAGGCTATGTCTTTCCGTCAGTATTAGAATCATAGTTCCCAAACAACGATATCAACACTGACCCCATCCTAAGGTCAAACCAAGTTGATAGTACGGGGTTTTCTACCCAAGCTCGTACCACTCTGATTTCTAAACATCGAGCATCGATTCCCTACACACATCCCAACATCTCGTCGCACGGGGTCCGAGTCGTTCAGCAAAGCCATCCTACGATAATTTCACTCAACCAAATCTTTAACGTCTCAGTATCGCTCGTCCAACAAGCCATTTCGTATAGTCTATCTCTCCGAGCACGTTTGATATAGTTCGCCTATCATTCCTTCCAAGTCAAGCACGCTACGACATAGTTCATCGCTAAACCATAATTCACATTTCATACTGCCTAAGTCATTCATCCCAATTCACGTATTCGATCATGAGGTCGTCTAACTTAACAATACGTTGCGTCCCGATCTCACGCGAGTCAGATTATCCACGGTGGGCATGAATCACCATGTACGCTCCCGCGGGATAATTATTCTCATCGGGACGTAACTCTTGTTCAAGTCTAGACTAATTCATTTTCGATGCGCGGATTGGACCTACTCAATCCTCAAGTTTATTTCATTCATCAATCATAAGTCCTAACATCCTCAAACTTTCCTCCGCATCAAGCCGACAAGTCGAGACAATCAAAGTTGCCGCGTCCTGATTTTTTGAGTTCGATTATTCCCGCGACATGAATCACCATGTCAGCGCTCACGCGGAACGATCGCCTCAAATTCGACGCAACGCATGTGCGAGGCTGGAGTTGCGCTCGCGCAAGACAAGAAAGTCGACGCTGTGGTTATCTGCATAACCATCAAGACACGATCATTTTTATCCCATATTCATCTCGATCAAAATCCTAAGTATCGCATCCAATCGAACAATAACACTTGCACGATCGTCTTTCGCCGAATTAGAGTGCCCCCGAGTTATCGCATATCGATCTTTGATACGCCTCAATACCATTGATGATATGCATAACCTGACGATCTTCCTTTGCAACAAATTTTGAGTCGTGCGAACGATGTTATCATCCGACTGGATAGTCTCCTCAATGTTAAATTTCAAGTTCGATCATCATCCCTCGAATCATTCACAACATCGATTTTCCTCAAACCAATTTCACGTATCGTTCATCCGTTTATCTTAAGTCATCGACCAACGTATTTCCTCAATTCGTATCATTCCTTTATCAATCGATCGACATCCCTGAGACTATCGCATACACCACTCAGGGATGAAGTCATTCGACAAATCCTCAACTTATCATTCGAATCAAAATCGACTTCTTCAAATTTTCCGTTCGAACCATTTCTCGAATTTCAAGCATGCTCATCTATATCGCATCGACGTTATCGTCGCTCGATAGTACCCCTATCGATAGTCATCCCACATTTACTCAATCGAGTTCAACTCATTCTAACTCGAACATTTTAATTTCCGTACTCGACTTTTCTAAGGTCGACGCAACTTTGGTGTATATGCCCAGCCCGACTTAGCCAACCGTGCTTATGCAAACCATCTTTTGTTTTGTTATCAAAAATTGTTCTCCTATGTTTTGCAAAATAGATAGACTTATTGTATGGACATCCCGTGGAACGTTTGAGAGAGAGCACACCAACCATATCAACTTTGTGGAAGCAACGATTCAGAGTTTACGGAAACAACGGAGTTAAAGAATTCAATCGATAGTCCAAGGACGTAAAGCCGTGCTCTGATACCATTATGTCACGTCCCGCTCCCGTAGGAGCGATCGTCCTCGCTAAGACGTGATGCCGCACGAGCCTAGATTGCGCTCGTGCAAGGCGGGTTCCATAATGGCCGATTTCAGCGGCTGCGACGGGGTCGTCGCACAGAAGTCCCGAGCAGAGACATTGAATAGTAGCAGCGGAATTTAGAACAAACACAAGTCATTCAAAGAAGCTCTTTATTGATATTGAAACAACTATTTACATTGGGGGCGCAAGGCCAAGATTACAATCACTCAAGCTCACTCTTCTCACATTTTACAAGTTCACTCAGCTCTCTCTCATCTCTCAATTACAAGCCTTGATCCAGCGGAAGCTTCGAAAGGCGATGTCCATACATTATGTCCTGTATAAGTCTTCAATCCATGCGGCCGCACACTTTGAATAGCCAAGGAACTCCGTGCCTCGACGCATCCAAGCGAGCTCCGTGCCACGAGCTTCTACCTGTGCCTGCACATGAATACTGTGTGGGTGTCAGTACTCAACTGTACTGGTGGAATGAGCTCCTCGCCCACCCATACAAAACCAACACGTTCATTTACTTTGTGCAGCATAGTCCCCTTTTTGTATTGTCTTTCTACTCTTGCCCTAGGATCAGTTTTAGGAACGACGCCTTGGCCTATTTTGTGTTTTTAGACCATCTCGTGCTTGTAACGACAACGTTAACTCCTACCTTGCCTCAAGATTCTTCTCGTGCCAACAACGTTAACCTATCAAGTCGTGTTTGCCTTACGGCTTGAAATCAGAGACGCAACTACGCGGTAGTACCCAATTTCCTTACGACCGTGCTATAATTTCCTTGTGTCGTGCCTCGCAACTCAGTGCAACTCAACCATATCGCCGCCCCGCGGCCACCCTTTGTTACTTTGATCGCCAACTGACCCAATCAAGACTTGTGGATTAAGTGTCACTCGACTGACTTTGCCTTGCGGCAGTTTTTCGACTTAAACTCAAACAACTCAACCAACTTATGCAAACTTATATGCCGACAACTCAAGACTCGATACTACATCTTGTGCCGAAGCACGTCGCCTATGTTGTATCCATTCTTAAGTCCAAACATTTGTATTCTAACTTGAACCCATATTCAACAACTCAACTCAATCCAAAGGCACCCACGCGGATTGCCGCCATGCCGACTCATCTATATGATTTGGTCACTGACTCCTAGAGCCATCGTGGACTCCTCTTAGCTTTTGTTAGACGGGCGCCCCTTTTAGCGTGAGTAGCTAGCCCCGCTGCAAGTCCCCGTCTAACCCGTGCCAAAAGCACAGCTAAATTAATTGTTTCCCAATGCCCGCATCGGTCCCGAGGCCCCGGGTTATCGTACGGGGAAACTCTCACCTTGTCGACAAGTTGTCCATGACCATGCAAGACTCGACTTAAACTGACGTCTCACACAGTCATGCTACCTCTAGTGTCACCATTTCTTTCAGGGCCAAGTTCAATATTTCTTTCTTATGAGACCGCCTCGTCGACATGTAGCCGCGAGCATACTTCTTTCTTATGAGACCGTCTCGCCGACATGTAGCCGCGAGCATACTTCTTTCTTGCCCTATCATTTTACTCAACTCAAGAACAACTATTCACAACACTTCCCAAACTCAATGAATCAACCGTGGCCCGTGCCTTAAAACTCTAGGACCGTGCCATCGTATCTCAAACCGACTTCCGATCTACGCAACGCTATCGCCCAAGTCATACTTCATGTGACGGGCCTTGGGATCGTGGGACTATTTAACTTGACAACCGCAGAAAGAGCGGGACAGCACTAGAAATGACTTAGGTCGATCGGCGTAACTTTGCCTAACTTAATCGAGCCTATAACTTGACTCAAGGGATGAGCAAAGGCTATGCCAAGCCTTGCAATATGGAAACGTGCATGCTTTGTTGAGCATTTACGCGGGCAACGCCTATGACTTAGGCCAACTCAAGTGTCGGGACAATTCGACGGGACCGTACATGCTTTAACAAGCATTCACGCAGGCGACGCCTATGACTTAGGCTATTGCATAACTTTGTGTCGAAGACCAACTTTCCTTCTCCCAAGCCACGGGACGAAGGATCGAGTGTCATTTTCAAAGCACACCGTGCACCAACTCTAAGCCGACCGTAGGACGTTTTTCCATGTTCTAACTCATTTTGACCCGTCGGGATTATTCCCTTAGCTATGTGGGTTCGTCTTCTTTTATTATCAAGCCTACTTGTGCAAGTTGAAAACATGCGTATTATTATGTGAAGGCAAAGATGAGGCAAGTTCACCGAAACTATCCCACCTGAGCGAGCGGTCACCTCGACCGAGCGATGTCTCCGAGTAGCCGTTGCAAGGCTAAGTCCGAACGTCGTCGGCGTTTTGATTCCTCCGATTGACTGAGCGGGACGGGGCACTACACAACTCAGTGTGACTTAACCATGTCGTCGCCTCGCGGCCCTTGCTACTTTGATCGACAACTGACCCAATCGAGACTTGTGAACTTAGTGTCACTCGACCCACTTTGTCTTGCGACGATTCCTGACTTAGACTCAAAATGACCCAAATCTTACTTATGCAACTTACATGCCAACACTTAAAAGCGACGCCACATCTCGTGCCAAGGCACGTCGCCTACGTTGCAGCCAATCTTAGGCCCAAATATCATGTTCCAACCGTATCCACATTCAACTAGACTAAATCCAAAGACACACACGCGGATTGCCGCCCGTGCCGACCTACCTATATGAGGTCACTAGAATCACAAGCTATACCTGGACTTATAGCTTTGTTATTCGGGATACCTTTCAGTGCAAGTAACGATCCCCGCTGAAAGCCCCCGACTAACCTGAGCGGGAGCGTACTCCCAGCTCGGCTATACCCTTGTTTCCTCCTAGGCCGAGTCGGTCCCGTGTCCCCGGGTTGCCGCTCGAGGAAATCTTCGCCCTTGTCGACAAGTTGTCCAATGACCATGCAAGACTCGACTCAGACTGACGTCTCACACAGTCATTCCTCTTCCAATGTTACCATCTCTTTCAAAACCAAGTTCAAGACTTCTATCCTTAAGACCCCTCGACGACCCACGGTCGCGAGCATTCTTTCCATGTTACCATATCATTTCATTCAATTCATGAATGCCTATTTGATAGTCCTTTCTCCAAAACTCACTTGAATCAATTGTGGTTCTTGCCTTAAACACTAAGTCCGTGATATCGTGCCTTAAACCAACTTGAACTCTATGCGACACCAACGCCCAAGTCATACTCTATATGACAGACCTTGAGACTGTAAGACTATGCGGTTATACCCAGTCGTAGAACTCGTAGGACCGTGCTTGCTACTACTCCGATAGCCTAACATAACTTACCTAACTTAACTTCGCAACAACTTGACGAGCAAAGGCTGCGTCAAGCTTTGCCTTGATGGATCGTGTCGTGCACGTGTTCGACTTTGCACGACCAAGTCATTTGGGTGCCTAGACTTATGCCTCAATCGTGCAACGCCACTTAACTCATGGGGCAAGCCAAGGCTATGCCAAGCCTTGGATGATGGGACCGTGCATGCTTTATGAAGCATTCATGCGGGCGACGCCTATGACTTAAGCTACCTTCATAACTTTGCCAACTCAAACCAACTTTCCTTCTCCCAAGCCACGGGACAAAGGACCGAGTGTCATTTTCGAAGCACACCGTGCAACAACTTTAAGTCGACCGTTGGACCTTTCCATATTCTAACTCAATTCGACCCGTCGGGATTATTCCCTTATCTATGTGGATTCGTCTCTTTTATTATCAAGCCTACTTGTGCAAGTTGAAAACATACGATTTATTATGTGAAGGCTAAGATGAGACAAGTTCACCGAAACTACCCCACCTGATTCGAGGAGTCGCCTCGACCGAGCGAGCCTTCGAGTAGCCGTTGCAAGGCTAAGTTCGAACGCCGTTGGCGTTTCAATTCCTCCGATTGACAGAGCGGGACGGTGCACTACAATATTAAACTAGAAAGTGACAATGATGAATGTGGCTTGAGAAAGTGTAATTTGATACTACATGGCATCATACTATGATGCATAAATAAGTCATCTGAGTCATATTTTTTTCTTCTTCTTCTTGGTTTCAATTTTTTGTGCAGGGCGGTGGAACTGATGGAAAAATTGAGCTATGACTTTGCTTGCTTGGAGTGTATCATATATGGATGGAAAATTGTTGCAGCCAGAACTTGTAGGCTTTTTATGGATATATGTCTTAAGTGTAAATTGGAAAATTGAGCTGTCTTAAGTGTATCATATGTGGGCCATTTATATATTACCTGTAGGCTGTAAGTGTAAACTGGAATATAGATGAATTTTGTGATGAATTTTTTTTCAGATGAGATATTTATTGTGTTTGCCTGGAAAGTGGGATGTATATAATTTTTTACTGTGAAATGTGATTTTTTACTGTGAAATGTGGGCCATTTTGGCCTGGAAACTGGCTGTTGGTATGCAAATTGGAGTTGTCTATCAACAATTTTTTAATGTAAACTGGTAACAGGCCGGCCCATCAACCCAAGGCCCATAAACCGATTGAACCGACAACCGAACCGATTTATTTCGGTTCGGTTCATGTCCGGTTCTCATTTAAAACATTTCGGTTCGGTCCCAAACATGTCGATTCGGTTTATGATCGATTTTTCATTACTTCGATTCGGTCTGAACCGAACCGAACCGATGCTCACCCCTATCTCGTTGGACTCTTTGGATAGCGGGAAGTGAGAATAAAGTAGGAAAGTAAAAAAAATCCAGACATGCATATACTTGACAATTTCATGCACTTCCTTGTCCCATGTTCAAAAATGTGTTGGGATAAAAAAAAAAGGTAGAAAGGAAGTGGAAATCTGAAAAAGTATATTATAGCATTAGTAAAGATCAAGTATCTACTTGTTTAATGATTAATACTACCTATTCACAAAATAATAATAAAAAAGAAATATTCATTAGTTATTTTCAACAATTTATTATTTTAATATTAATTAACTAATATTGTACGGATAAGAAATTCACTACAATGCTACACAAATTCGACAACTAATTTGATATGTCTTTGTGTATTTCAGAATCCAACATGACAATGTACGTGCTTCTTAGTTAACATTACGAGCTAGTTGATGTTAACTAAAATTTTATTATTATTTACAAATAGTAATTTAATAGTAATTATGCCTATTACTTATTTATTACTATTAGTTAGTACTAGTAAAGTATTTGTTTTTTTTTTGTGAATGTTAATTTAATTATTCGTATTACTTAACAATAAACAAGTATTATTAATTGAGATTAATTATGAACCATAATATAAAACTTACTAGAATATGTACATAATAATATATATATTTATTATATTTTTGAAAAATAAATATTTGAGTTCGAACCCATATCCTCTTATCAGAAGGGGATGTGGTTTAAAAAAAAAAGGACAAAGTACCATCTAAATTCCGTGTGAAACGTGTGAAATGTTTTTTTGTTTAAACGGAGTAAGAGAAGGAAAATGGGCCAAAATTTCAAGAAGTGTCAATTGTGGCAAGTTCGGATCATCAAAGAAATCTCAGTACAAAATGTAAAGTTACAAGGATAAACAAAGACATCAAACACCATTAAATCGGACAAGAAATTAAACGTGCATTCAGAATATTATGTTGGAAAAATGCCTCTACTTTGAAACAAAAGCATTCCATACTATACATGATTGGAGACCTTATACTTTCTTTTTCATGGTTGATGTATGTTTTCTATAGGGTCTGCTTGGTAACGGTATTTTTATCGGTTTTGGGATATTTTTGAACCGACCGTTTATGAAAACATCTGCTTGTTAATTTTTGTGAGGCGCCGCTGATTTTAATCGGCTCAAAAATCTCCAAAAATCGGTGTAATGTAATTTTGGGTGGCGTTATAAACACCCCAAATTGATGGATTTTGAGAGATTTTATTATTTTATTTCCTTTATATCCTCACAAAAAAATATAATTATAACTACTAATACCCTTCCCTATTTAATTTTATTCGTGTAAAAAACTTCCAGAACCGCTCGTTAGTGAATTACCAAGCATGGATTGGACTAGTTTAAAAGCCGCTATTTAAAAGCGACCCAAAACCGACCCCTCATAACCGGTACTCTAAAAATACCTTATAACCGCTACCCCTACAATTGCGAAGCAGGTCCATAGTTACAAAACTGTGATATGGTTATGAGGTTATGATATGGTTAGAAGCTTCACATCTCGATATGGTTAAGGATAATAGGTTACTCCAGAGGTTAAATATATATCTTAGTATCTCGTGTTAATCAATATTGTGGATGCATCTTTAGTTGATACTTAGAAGCACATCAAATGTAACTCATGAACAAATGGAATTCCAATGCAACAAGAAAGATGAGGTGGGTGTGTACACTCTTATTCACAACCCTCTCTCCACTCCTTCACACTACAGAAAATTAAGGGTACAATGCCACTTTAAATAAAATGATCATTAAAACTAATTTTATGTCTACGAGAGTAAAAGTTGGAAGGTATCACAGTTGCAATCACTATGCATTGCTGATGAAAAAGTTACTCTTCACCGTCTAAAAAAAAGAAAAACTAAATTATAGGCATACTGGCGACATTATTTTCAAAATGGGCCCCACAAAATTGAGCCCCCATTGGCCGAAAAATGGGACCCATAAAAACCGAATTCCCCTGCTTGCTTCGGGAACCAACTCTGACTAATGGGAGACCGACACGTGGCATCGAATCACGCGTTGGTTGGTCTCCCATGAGATCTGTGTAGAAGCATTCTATGGAATAAGCCATTGATTTTGTAGTGAAAGATATTGCTTGGATCTATAAAAAGTTTTGTCTGCTCAAGAAATCTAGGGCTTGAAGAGCAACTTCAAGTTCCGGATTGTGATTACTTATTTTGGGTTACTTATTAACAATGATTGAAGATCACCACATTTATGTAAATTGATCTATTGTCATCTTGTCCTTGCAGTTGCAGGCAACAACATCATACATGCCAGGAACAACAAGGAGAGGATATCCGTATTTGCGCAAGCAAGTTACAGAGATATGGCCTAAGACAAAAATGAAATATAACAACTTTAAAGACCCCAAACAAGTTACGAAGACATCGGATCGGATCTGCTGTCCAGAAAACAGTGTCCCAATTCCTAACCTGTCTATATGACCTGTGGGTACCACTGATAAAAAAACCCAGAATAAGCAGAGGAGATGGTATTGAAATAGTATTTTCTGGACAGCAGATCTGGACTCCATATCTTGAGCAATTAATAAGTTACGGCATGCAGAGGTTGCTTCCTGATCGATCCGATTGCTGAGAAAGAAATATATGTACTGCATGCACTGTAAATATGTAGTGAATACCTAGCTAGATAGCTAGGTGGATGTGTTGCTGTATGGCTCCAGTAGGAACCGCTCAATCAAATTGTTCACCACTTCAGGCTTCTCCAGCTGCAGAGCATGCCCAGCATCCTTGATAACTTCTAGTCTTGCCTTTGGCCCCAAATGCCTGGGTTTTTTTTTTTTTTTTGGTTCGACAAGAAAATAGAAATTTTAGTTAGAGTCCACGAGGCAGATCGTCCGCGTGTTAATTTGTAACTAGGGGGCGAGCATTTGGCTTATTCAGTGAAAGGCAAAACCGAAATCGAACAAAAAATAGTCATAATCAAAACTGAACCGAACGGATAATCAATTCGGTTTATTCGGTTGAGTTGTGTTTATTCTTTAATGGGGGCGAACATAAAGTTGAAATTATGGTTAAATTATATTAAAAATTTGTAATTTTTATACATACGTTTGTTGTTTTTCAAAGTTGGCCTCAAGATTGGACTAGTTGTTAAACGAGTAAAACTTTGATACAGAAGGAGGTATCAAATTTTTGATACATCCTTTCTATGACAAGTGGGTCAATTCTCAAATTTTATGTCAACACGTTTTACGAAGTAGGAGGAGGACCCACTTGTCATACATTGGAGGTATCAAAGTTTTCTCCGTTGTATCAAATTTTTTTCCGTTGTTAAACTATCAAAGCTGGATTTTAAATCACATACGTATAATTGTTGTTTTTAAAATATACAAATATATACTTTTTTTTTAATTATAAACTATGTGTAAAATTGAGGATAATTAATAATTGCGTAACTCTTGTTCTATTTTCGGTTTTGGACCTAAATCGAAACCCAAAACTTAAACCTAATAAATATGGTAGTACTTTCAAAACCGAAATTTACCACGACATGTAGTTCTTTGTTTTTTCCCCCTATATTTAATAGAATCTATCTCCTATATTTGTGTGTGGAGTAGGTCACTCTGACCGAACCATATATAGGAGGTGTAAAAAGGTTTTAAGTCCAAGCTTCTCATTTATGTGTATAGAAATCTTAGTAATCATCGATCACAAGCTACTTCGAATTTACTTACCTATGCAACTTATAGGCAAGATCGATGGGGAAAATATCGTCTTGGTCTCCCCATAAGATGAGAGTTTCCTGGAGCAAGAAGAAAAATGAAGTCATTACCAGGCCTAATTAAGCAGTAACTGTTAAATGAGAGATGATGCAAACAAGCCCAAGGAACTCACATTTAGGAGTGAGCATTATTCCGTTTTAGACTGAAAACAGAACCGAATAAGAGATTAGGTTCGGTTTAAAAAAATCCGGTTCGGGTTTGGTTTTGAAAATATTAAAATTTCTTATTCGGTTTCAGTCCAAAACTGAAAACCGAATAAGACTTGTACAATTTATACAAATACTCTAAATTTTATGCATATTTTGTCATTAAAGATTTGTATATTTTGAAAACAATAATTCTATAATATATTTTGAAACTCAACATTGATAATTCAACAACTAATTCAACTTTGTGCGAAATTTAAAATACAACAAATGTGTGTATAAAAATTATTATTTTTAATATAATTTAACTACGTTCCAAATTTGAGCCCGATCCATTAAACAATATAAATATTTCAAATCGAACAAACCGAATTATTATTCGGTTTGGTTCAGTTTCGGTTTTGGATTTTTAGAATTTCGTTTTATTCGTTGACTAATTCGGTTCGGTGTAAACCGAATTAACCGAAGGCTCACCCCTACTCACATTCATGTTGACTAAAATTGTACAATTTAAGCACAAATTAAGTTTTAAAAAAATATTAACAGGTTTACATTACCTTCTCCGCTAACCTGTAATAATATATTTCGTACTAATGTCCCACGTATTTTAAACTACTTAGAAAGAACAAATAATAACATATATTTTTTATTTTTTCTACACATAATTACTTGACTATGTCAAATTTAATGAATAATTTTAACTAGTAAACATAGGTAAAGATATTTTTGGAAAAAAAATTTCACGGTAGAATCTTAACTTTTCATATAGATATTTTTAATTCGCCAAGGTTAGATCACCTGTTTAAGAATGGGAATAGGGTTCATGCCAATCCCATTTGAGAGTAGATCTTTCAGTAACTCCACCCTCTCCTTCCTGTGTTCCTTGTACATCAGCTGCAATTAACTGCTGGTAATTAGAACTCGGGATTGGATGTATAAAACAAGCCATCAATTTTAAGACCTTCTAAATGTTCTTAAGCACTATATGTGCATAATTAAGAATATTCTAAGAAATATACCAGTTAACAACAATTGTGGCAAGTGTTTGCTGTACAATGCAGTGCTAAAAAAAACATTTTAGGGACTAAATTTATAATTAAAAAAATTAATCTAGAATGGGTTGGAGTTGTGTGAGAATAATAGAAAATATGTTGAGGTTAAACTTGAACTATTTTTTGTCTCCCTCATTTCTCATCAAAATGAAAATGGGTTGTGTTTGAGCGAATTTCTGGGTGGTGTCGAATGCTTTTTTCGGAAAAAAAAAAAGGTTTGGGACTATCATAGGGCTCCAATTGGTATTATTCTACAAAATGAGCTCCTACATTCTGAATGTAGAAATTAATTCTCATGTCTAGGCTACAACTTATGTGGCTAGGGCATCACCATCATGAGCTCCAATTGAGTCTTACTATTCTACAAAATGCGCTTCTATACATTATGAATGTAGAAATTAAGTCGCACAAGCTACAACTCATGTGACTGAGACATGACCATCTTGGGACTCCAATTGAGTCTTACTATTCTACAAAACGAGCTCCTATATTCTGAATCTAGAATCTATAAATTAGGATGAGCCTTAGAGCATCAATAGTAAGGTTCATTACAAGTTCTATATTTTAGATTCAAAATAGGAGCTCATTTTATAGAATAGTAAGACCCAATCAGAGCCCCATGATGGTCTCATCTCAGCCATAGGAGTTGTAGTCCGAGTCTCAAAATTTATACATAACATAAAAATGTCAATTTGGAGCCCCAAATTGTAAATTATATATTATATATTATTTTTTTAAAGGATGACAGATGGGTCTATATCCACTTTATCTCATTTGGATCTCAAAATTTATTTTTGTTAGTCTCATAGAAATTCAACGCATTCTACATTCATTTTTTAACTACAAATTTGGATCTCAAGATGCATTCTTGAACTCTATCTACTAATGATGCTATGCTCTTAGTATGCTCTGAATCTCAATTTTCAATCAATCCTCATTTTTTGTAGAAATTTTTTGACCTTCATCCCACTTATTAATATGAATTTGTATTTATATCCCACCTTTTGATTTTATTAGACTTATATTCCATTTTTGTAACGAAAAATATTTTTCGTGACAAAATAAATATTTTTCATAACAAAAAGTGAAATGTAACTCTAATAAAATTAAAAATTGAGATATAAGTATAAATTCATATTAATGAGTGAGATGAAAGTCAAAAATATCGTTTTCTTTTTAATTAGATCTTAGAGCATCTCCAACCCTATTGTGAGTTAAAAAAAAATGGTTGCCACATAGGAATGACAAGCTTTTATTTAAAAAATACTTCTTCAATGCAAATGTAGAATAAAACATGAAGTTGACATGGTTATGACATGGCAAGGACAATGTGAAGTTGGTTGTCTAGATCTAGACAATGCACTTCACAATGATTTTGTCTCCACACCATCAATTATGAATAGAAATATTTAAAAAAAAAGAAGAAGTGGAGGAGTCGTCTTGGAAGTTGAAAAAATATATTTTTTATTGTTTTCTTAATACTTTTGCATTGGAGAACACTTTTTTTTATCTCATTGTCTTATGTGAATATCATCTTCCCACATAGGAAAGACATTGTCTTGTGCCTCATGCCACATAGGAATCACAACACAAAACAAGACAATAGGGTTCTCCAACCCTATTGTGAGTTTAGAAAAAAATGGCTGCCACATAGGAATGACAGGCTTTCATTTCAAAAATCTTTCTCCAATGCAAATGTAGAATAACTCATGAAGTTGACATGGCAATGACATGGCAAGGACGATGTGAAGTTGGTCTGCCACATAGGAATGACAGGCTTTCATTTCAAAAATCTTTCTCCAATGCAAATGTAGAATAACTCATGAAGTTGACATGGCAATGACATGGCAAGGACAATGTGAAGTTGGTTGTCTAGATCTAGACAATGAACTTCACAATGATTTTGTCTCCACATCATCAATTATGAATATAAATATTTATAAAAAAATGAAGAAGTGGAGGAGTTGACTTGGAAGTTGGAAAAAAAAAAACTTTTTATTGTCTTCTCAATACTTTTGCATTGGAGAAAACTTTTCTTTATATCTCATTATCTTGTGTGAATATCATCTTGTCACATATGAAAGATATTGTCTTGTGTTTCATGTCACATAGGAATCACAATACAAAACAAGACAATAGGGTTGGAAATGCCCTTAGACTAGCTTGAACGTCCCTTTTTTTTATTACTTTTTACAGAAAGTAATTGGTAATGTTCTACAATTGTTGAAAATCCGCGTCAAACACTCGGGCATCGTTTGGTTCGCGGAATGGAAGGAAAAGAAAATCAATTCCTTGTCATTTTCTTTCCTTTGAAAATTTTTAATTTTCATTGATTTTCTTTTCGATGTTTGAAAATGTCAAAGAATTTGAAAAGGAAAGTGAATACTTCAATGTAAAAAAGTAATTTTTTGCTTGGATTGATGTAATGACTTTTTTTTTTCTATTTTTTCTTCAATTGAAAATCACTTTTCTTTCCTCCTCAATTCTTCCGCGAACCAAACGAGGCCTCAATGTTGTCGTTGCAGAAACTTGGCTTGCTGTTGGGAAAAGTTACCTGCCACCAAATCGGAATATGTAGGCATTAGTGTTTCGAGAGCGACAAAATGTGTCACGCTCCATCGGAGTTGGTACGTACTTCACTCAAAATCTGAACTAAAAGACGCAATTGGTTGGTAAACATGACAACGATGCTCTCGCTCGCTGCCAAAGATTAGCTATTAGCAAAATGTGTCGCTCCAGCAATCGTGTTGGCCACGCGAACAAATCGACATATGCTGATCTGGCCGTCACAAAGGGACAGTCCTGAAGCGAAGGAATCTCTCGTGCTAGATCCTGATCTATGCCCACAACACTTTTTTAGGTAACGTTCTCAAGTATTTTTAACAATTAGAACTAATTAGTCTTTGTTAGGATATGAAAATGTTTCTTAAAACTAGAAATTATTTAGTCTCGATTTGAATTGTAGTTACATTTTATTTTATTTCAGGAAAAGTAATACTTGTTAGTCCGAAGGGACTGAAACCGAAATGTCACGTGTCCGGTCCCGATTGGCCCGACCAAACCCTTTGACGTCAGGCTCCTCCGCTAACGTGTGTGTGTATATATATATATATATATATATATATATATATATATATATATATATATATATATATATATATATATATATGTCCCGCAGTTTCAGCCGTGGTTTAAACCGCGTCGGTAAGACACCACTGATTCAGAAATACCTGCATAGCAACTACTTTAGCTATATATATATATATATATATATATATATATATATATATATATATATATATATATATATATTAGAAGGGATCCACATTTTTTATTTTTTTCCATCCCCAACCATCCTCATATTATCACGCCGTTGTATTTTGTTTATATTATATAATCTTAACTATTGATTTGATATATAATCCAAAAACTAGATTTCGGATATTAGATACACAATATAAAACTAATATTTTTTTAATTTTTTTTATTAGTTTATGTGAATCCAATCCGAACCATGCTCTAGACATCCTAGCTAGGTTGATTATTATTTTTGATACATAGCATATGTCGATGTAAGTTTTAATATTTTGAATTTATATTTCCTCCACTACTTTAGTGCAAAAACTCTTAATAAGTAAGATATCGATCTACTGTTTTATCTGTATTGTAAACTTGATAAAAAAAAATATAACAAAAGTTAAGAATTTAAAATATAAAATACTAGAATTTATATTTTATATAAAGTTAGTGGAACTGGAAAACTATACTAAACAAGTTCGGATGATTGTCACATCAATCACTAATCACCCCTAATTTATGAAGAGTTATGGAGAACATGCATCTATCCAGATTTAGAAAATGAATCACTGAGGATTTGGCTCCAAAAACCTAAGGTAGAATACACAACGTCCTCGACCATCTCCACTATAAAATAATAAAGATGCATAATTTTATTTTCAAAAACTATGGAGAATAATATATATAAGAGGGGATAGAGCCCCGTCGTCCTCGACCGTTGGATCGAACGAATGCACACCGGCCTTACGCGGTCCGTTCGATCCAACGATGCAGGAGAGACGGGACTCCTGCAGGACTCCGCTGACAGCTCTTTTTTTTTTATCTCCCCCAACCCCCCAACACACACACACACACACACACACACACACACACACACACACACATATATATATATATATATATATATATATATATATATATATATATTCAGTGGGAGACTGGATCCCAGATCTCCCTGTGGCAAGGACTAAAATAAATAAATCAAAATATCAATATAGATAGAATTTATTTTTCTTATACACTACCGCATACGGAGTAGCATGGTTGTGGATGACGAGCACGTGTTGTTAGTGGAACAATTGACAACTATTTACAATTTCAACATTTCGAACTGATAATTAATGAGATACGTGATTGTCATCCGTAACTGTTCGGTAGAGATTACGAGAAGTACTACGCTAACCTCAATGAAGTCGCGGAGGAGGAAGTCCGGCAGCCGTGCGGGGGGCCTGTACATGGACCTGTTCATCAGCGTCCTCAGGTCCTCTGCGTTCCGCGGGAGCAGTATCTCGGCGACGTCCCTCCCCTCCCTCTCCGCCATCTCCCTCCTCTCCTCCTCCCCCGCGGCGGCGACCCCCGCCGCCATTATCACCACCCTCCCCACCGCCTCCGCCTCCATCTCCGCCACCCGGTACGCCACGTACCCCCCGTAGCTGATCCCCGCCACCGAGTAGTTCCTCACGCCGAGCCGCGCCATGGCCTCGACGAGGCACCGCGCCTGGAACTCGACCGAGCGGCGGGGGCCGGAGGTGCGGGAGCGGCCGAAGAAGAGGAGGTCCGGGAGGTAGATGTCGAAGCGGCGGGAGAGGGCCGGGAGCTGGCGCTGGAACTGCCAGCGGGAGTTGGCGCCGAAGCCGTGGATGAGGAGGAGCGGGGGCTTGGTGGGGCCGGTGGAGGGGTGCCAGAGGTGGAGGGAGGTGGTGGGGGAGAGGGGGAGGGTGGTGGGGGTGAGGGAGAGGGAGAGGAGGAGGCTCAGGGAGAGGTAGAGGTCCTTGAGGGAGGACAGGGTCAGGAGCTGGCTGGGGAGGACGGATCTTGCTACTTCCATTGGACCCATAAGCTAGCTATCTAAGCTTCGGAGTCGGACTATGTTCATGCTATTTATATACTCGACCAGTTGGGGGTCCTTGTTAGCAATTCGGCAAACCCAAAAAGAAAAAAAAAATCGTAATGACAAAATTATGAACATATATCGGCTCAGTACAAATAAAATACGTTAAAAAAATTGGTCAAATGCTTCAACAGGTGTAAATACTGAGGTTAGAAAATTAACATTCTTAAACATGTTAAATTGGGTCCATTTTTTTTTGCCAAATTTTTCAATAATTTATACGGAACACGTCTAAAATTTTGCATGCTTAAAATTTACGTACTGATTCGAATCTTTCAAAAGTATGCAAGTATTATGCGTTTCTGAAAGATACGAATTTTTTTGCGTATAATACGAGTTTTATTTGAGTGATTGCTAACAAGGGTTGGAGTTTCGTCAAGTTTATTATTATTTTTTATGTATTTTATTTTATTTGTGGATCTTAATTCTTTTTTATTTTTTTGGTTAGCGCAAAGGAAAGGAAAGAAAGAAAACATATATATTTTTAAAAAATTGAAATTCTAATCAATTTATTTTTTGGTATTTAAAATAGCAAGAAAAAAAGGAAGGTAAAGTGAATGAGAAAGTGAACCCGTTGGTCCCTACTTTTTTTCTTTTGAAAATTAATTTTCTTTGATGCTCATTTTCTTAGCCATCCAAACACAAAAAATAAATGATTTTCTTTTTCCAAGACTTTGATTCCGCGAACATTTGTTATTAAAAGTCTCATTTTGTCACTGAAAGTCCAATTTCCTAGCTAAAGTATCCAAAGTCTAAAATAGACAAATTCAGTATCCAAAATCTAATTATATTCCAAACCTGATATCCTTATACAAGATAATACTTTTTTTTTCTTTTTTCTTTTTGAGTTACGGAACATAGCAGAGTATTCTGAAAACCTACTCCAAAATTTGGAAGGAAAAAAGAAGAAGAAGAAGCTCTCTTGTTGTTTTAAAAGTGATAGTAAAATCTTTGCGAGCAGCAACGGCACCAAACCAAGTCTTGTACAACAAATTTGGTTAATAGGGAGTGGAAGAAAATATTGGTCCGTGTCATATCTATATGATCATATTGGGTTTTGTATCGTCTTTTTGTCGAGAGAATTGATGAGTTTTTAGAGTTTTTTTTTGCAGTGTTTGGTGTGACATGCATCGGCTCTCGTGATGGTGTTGGAGTTAATTTGTGGAAACTGCAAAAAAAGGAAAAGAAAGACTTGCAAGTGTGATGGTGTTGGAGTTAATTTGTGGAAACTGCAAAAAAGGAAAAAAAAAAGACTTGCAAGTGAAATTAAGGCAAAGGAGTTCCGTGTCTTATCTTATAACTCCTAGAACTAAAAAAAGAAACGCAATACTAGAATTACAATAAAAAATCTTACATTCTTCTTCTAACTGTCTATACGCCAGTTGTCAATTGGATCACCTCTCTTCATATGGAGAGAGAGGAAGAGAAAAAATTCAATTGACAAGTGTCACTTAAACGGTTGTAAGTAGACTGTAATTTTTTTCGATTGTAATTCTAGAATTATTGTTAAAAGAACTATCGATATGTGGATCTTGAATCTAGCTCTTTAGAAGTCATATCCTCGCATGCAGAAGAAGTATCAAGAGTGGAAGCATAGAGGATTGATATCTACGTGTGGCCAGCCCAGAGGGTTGGGTTGTCCGAGTCGGAGCTAATTTTTGTTGCCCCTTGTCCTTGACTCCAAAAAGAAAGGATACAGTGTTCGGAAGTGTTTGTTCCTGGAATTGACGACGAGTGAGCTCGGATTCTAAGTTCCACTGCTGAGTCTTGAGATACTCGAGACCTTTCCAATGTTAACTCAAAATATGGACATGAAAAATTGCTAGTTCAACTGACAAAAAGGAGTTGGGGTGGATCGTAAAGGCTCTATTGGCGGAGAGCTGGAGACTTAGGGTCCTGGAGGGCTGCCATGCGAAACCCCGCCCGCGACCGTCCTACAACCCCTTGCCCCTCCGCTGCTCGCGACCTCCTGCATGCGAGCCCCGTGCAACTCCCCTGTGCCCCTTCGTTGCCCGCGACCCCCTGCGCCCCGCCGCCGCCCGCGACCCCGCGCCCCACTGCTGCTGTTGCTGCATGTAGTGCCCCGTCCCGCTTAGTTAATCAGAGGAATCGAAATGCCGACGACGTTCGGACTTAGCTTTGCAACGGCTGTCCGAAGACTCGCTCGGTCGAGACGACTCCTCACTCAGGTGGGGTAGTTTCGGTGAACTTGCCTCATCTTTGCCTTCACATAATAACTCGCATATTTTCAAATTGCACAAGTTAGGCTTGATAATAAAAGAGACACATCCACATAGCTAAGAGAATAATTCTGACGGGTTGAAATGTGTTAGAACATAAAAAAAAGGTCCCACGATCTGCTTAGAAGTCGGCTCAGCGTTCTTTCAAAATGACACTCGATCCTTCGTCCCGTGGCTTGGGAGAAGGAAGTTGGCCTAAGCTGCTAAGTTGCCAAAATGCTGGAATTAGCCTAAGTCATAGGCGTCGCCCACATGAATGCTTGATAAGCATGCACGATCCCGTTGTCCAAGGCTTAGCATAGCCTTTGTCCATCCCGTGGTTTAAGTCGTGTTGCACGGATTGTGGCTTAAGTCTAGGCACCCAAAGAACTTGGTTGTTCAAGTCGAACGCGTGCACGACACGTTCTCTTAATGCGAAGCTCGACGCAACCTTCGCTTGTCAAGTCGTTGTGCAATTAAGTTAGGCAAAGTTATGTCGGTCGAACTAAGCCATTTCTAGCACTGTTCTGCTCTATCTGCGGTTGCCAAGTCACGTAGTCCCTCAAGAACAAGGCTCGCCATATAAAGTATGTGACTAGAGTGATAGCGTCGCCTAGATAACAAGGTCTGTCTAAGGCACGAGTCACGGTGGGTTTAGTGAAAAATATGCCACGGACAAAGGAAGTACACGAGATCAATCCCGCTACTTGGGAGTCTCGATAAGTCTCGTTCACGAGATCAGTCCCGCTACTTGGGAGTCTCGATAAGTCTCGATAAGGAAGCACACGAGATCAGTCCTGCTACTTGGGAGTCTCGATAAGTCTCGTTCACGAGATCGGTCCCACTACTTGGGAGTCTCGATAAGTCTCGATAAGGAAGCACACGAGATTAGTCCCGCTACTTGGGAGTCTCGATAAGTCTCGTTCACGAGATCAGTCCCGCTACTTGGGAGTCTCCATAAGTTTCGATAAGAAATCATGCGAGATCGGTCCCGCTACTTGGGAGTCTCGATAGAAAGTTGGAAAGCATGGTCATGATTAAGAAAGGACTTGATAGATCGAGTTGAGTCTTGTATGGTCATTGGACAACTTGCGTGCAAGGGTAAATTCCTCGAGCGATCCCGGGGCGCCGGGTTCGTGTCGGCCTAGGAGGAATTGCAGAGATTGTATAGCCTTCATCGACGGTATGACTCGATTGAAGTGAACCATTACAATATAGGCTGTAGGTCATTCGATGGGAGCTCGTACCTCGCCACGCGAATGGTCACCGTATGCAAAAGATCCATGATAGCTTGACATTGCTAGTGACCACTCATATAGATGTGTCGGCATAAGAGCGACTATCCGCGTGTATGCCTTTGGATTGCGTCGAGTATTAGCAGGTTACGAGTTGGGTTAACAAGTTATGCTTATTGCAAGTGCTAACCTTGAGTCGGCACGAGTTAGGTGTGTACGGTTACAACACCATTCTAGAGCCTAACAGTTGGCTATAGCAAGGATACGTGCTTCGACATGAATGTGGCCTCGTCTCGAGTTAAGTCTGGAAGGACCGTAAGGCAAGTTCATTAAGTCTGGTTGATACTTGGGAGGTACGGCCTCGGTCTTAAGGCACGATCAAGTCCATTGGCACGACCAGCATGAGTCGTCCCCTTGACGTCGTTGGCACGAGAATGGTCTAGAGGTACATGAAAGAATTGAAAGTCTTGGCACGGTCAAATTGCATAAGTTTATGCTCGGCGAGGCACTGCCTCGAATACATTGAAGTTACGAATAGAGTATATATAGCACGACCCTGTCGCTGCATCGCCAAGTATATGCCATGACGTCTTTGTCCTAAAATTAATCCTAAGGCAAGACTAGAAAGACAATCAAAAAGGGATTAAGCTGCACAAAGTAAATGAACGTGTCTATTTTGTATGGGTGGGTGAGGAGCTCACTCCACCAGTACAGTTGAGTACTGACACCCATACAGTTTTATGTGCAGGCACAGGTAGAAGCTCGTGGTACGGAGCCCGCTTGGATGCGTCGAGGCACGGAGTTCCTTGCCGATTCGAAGCGTGCGGTCGCGTGGAGTCAAGACTTATACGGGACATAATGTATGGACATTGCCTTCCGAAGCATCTGCTGGCTCAAGCATTGTATCGAGAGATGAGAGAGAGCAGAGTGACTTGTAAAATGAGAGAAAAGTGAGTTTGAGAGACTTGTAATCATGGCCTTGCGCCCCATTGTAATATTATTGTTCAATATCAATAAAAAGCACTTTTGAATAACTTGTGTTTTGCTTCTAAATTTCTGCTGCATGTTCAATGTTTCTGCTTGGGACTTCTGTACGACAACCCCGTCGCAGCCGCTGTAATCGACCGTTATGAAACTGTCTTGCATGAGCGCAATCTAGGCTCGTGCGACATCACGTCTTAGCGTGGATGATCGCTCCTACTGGAGCGGGGAGTGACATAATGGTATCAGAGGACGACTTTACGTCCTTGGACTTCAAGTTGAATCTCTCAGTTTTGAAAGCTCGTCGTTGATAATAAGTGTGCGCTCTCTCTCAAATGTCCCACGGCATGTCCATACAATAAGTCCAAATATTTTCAAAAGCTCGTATAAGTGTTCAATCGAACGCATTGGTAGGCGATGGCTTTTGTGCCGAACGGTGTCAACTTGAGTTGATAGATAACACATGCTAAAGTTAGCAAGTCGCGTGCGTGCCTAAATAGTCATACTTCGCCATTAGCAAATGAGCGTGCAAAATAGAGTGTAGTGCGAACGGGATAGCTATACACACAGCCTTTTGGCTAAGTTGTGCCGCGTGTCGCGTACCTAGACTTTATGGTGCAAACGAAGTACGAGCGACATTAAGTATCGTTCGGTCGGGAACAAATATATACTTAGAGTGTATATCGATAGAAACACTATCGGACTAATGCTTAGGTGTACATGGAAGATTGGTTTAGATTTTGAGGAATAGTTCGAAACGACTTAGTACGTCGAGACGATGTGAGTGATTACGCTAGAGTTTCGTCGAACGAATCTGAAAGATGTTTTAGCGAATAATGCGAACGCGATTGTGGACTAAATCGGATGGCTCGAATCCTGAGTGGTGTATGGTCCGTCTTGGAAATTATTCGAGCAAAAATTGAGGATTAGGAGAACAATGAGTATGTCGTGAGGCGATGCGATCGCGCAAAGCCTTAGAACGTGTCACGCTTAGTTGGTCGTGACTTTGAATGTCCCGAACGAGATATCGTTCGGACAATTTGTGAATGGACAATGCAAGTTAGAAAAATGATTCATAACGATGAATAAAAGTGAATGTCATGATGGAGGAAGCCTAGAGGATCACACTTGTGATTTCGGATTTGATCGAATGGAAGTGGTATATCCAATTCGGACAATAGCATCAGTTGCACGACTCGGAGTTCGTTGCAAAGAAAGATCGTCAGGTTACGTACATCATCGATGGTATTGAGGCGTATCAAAGATCAATGTACGATAACTTGGGGTACTCTGATTCGATGAACGATGATCGTGTAAAATGTCATTGTTCCGATGGATGCTATACTCGGGATGTTGAAATATGTCAAGGAAAAGATAGACTTGGCTCGAGGATTTTCTAGTTGAACGAATGACAAATAGACTATCGAACTGAGATCTTGGCTTGGATGAAAATAAAATGTTTGGATTGCTTCAATGATAACCACAACGTTGACGTTCTTATCTTATGCGATCGTAACTCCAGCCTCACACATGCGTCACGCCGATTAGGGTGATCACTCCACATGAGCACTGGTATGGTGATTCATACAGCGGGGGTGATCGAACTTGCATGGCGTGGCAATTTGATTGCTTCGACTTGTGGTTTGACGTGAAGGTGGACTCGAGAATGACTCAGTGTACTTGACGATTTAACTTGAGGATTGAATAGGTCCAGTCTGTGTATCGAGAATGAATTAGTCTAGACTAAAGCAAGAGTTACGCTCCAATAAGGACGATTATCCTGCAAGAACGTGGCATGGTGATTCATGTCCAACGTAGATAATCGAACTTGCGTGAGATTGGGGCATGACAAATTGTTGTGCTAGGCGACCTCGTGATCGAATACATGAATTGGTTAGAATGGATATGTGAATTATGTCGACATGTCGGAAGGAATAGACTATACAAATTGGTGATTTGAACGAATTCGAATCTGCGCAACGTATGCCTCGATGCGAATTATATGATCATACTCAATGTTTAGAAATCTGAGTGATGCAAGCTTGGGTAGAAAACCCCGTATTATCGACTTTGGTTTGACCATAGGATTGGGGTCAGTGTTGGCATTATTGTTGGGGAACTATGATTTCAATCCTGACATTGACTTTACCCTTGAAAAATAGCCTAGCAGTTAGGCAAGATGCCCTGTTTCAAGAGTTAGCATTCGAAAGATTGATCTTGAGGATTGGAACGGATGGATAGAGTAAATCAAGAATATGGAAATATCTCTCACGAGATTTGGCTGACATGCATATATTTCAGGGACGCCTGAATATGTGTACGATGCGACTCGAGTGAGAATGACGAATTTTCTATCACGCGGCTTGGCTGAAATGCATATATTTTAGGGACGCCTGGAATACGTGCACGATCCAACCAAGTGATACGTTGAATTCTAAGTAAAACTTAAGGAATGGAAAAGTGTCGAGGATTTTGAAATTGTGTTAAAGGAAAGATTGATAGTCGTACGAGCATGGCCCGAATTGAGGAAACGCATAGGCGGAGTGTGTACGAGAGTCCTTAGATCAAGTGGTCTAAGTGTAAGTACTTAGTTAGTTTCGAGGACAAAACTTTTTTTGATTGGTGTATGATATAGTGTCCCGTCCCCCTCAGTTAATCGGAGGAATCGAAACGCCGACGGCGTTCGGACTTAGCCTTTTAACAGCTGCCCGAAGACTTGCTCGATCGAGGCGACTCCTCGCTCAGGTGGGGTCATTTCGGTAAACTTGCCTCATCTTTGCCTTCACATAATAACTCGCATGTTTTTAACTTGCACAAGTTAGGCTTGATAATAAAAGAGACGCATCCACATAGCTAAGGAAATAATCCCGATGGGTCGAAATGTGTTAGAACATGAAAAAAGGTCCCACGATCAGCTTAGAAGTCGGCTCAGCTTGCTTTCAAAATGACACTCGATCCTTCGTCCCGTGGCTTGGGAAAAGGAAGTTGGCCTAAGTTGCTAAGTTGCCAAAATGCTGGAATTAGCCTAAGTCATAGGCGTCACCCACATGAATGCTTGATAAGCATGCACGGTCCCGTCGTCCAAGGCTTGGCATAGCCTTTGTCCATCCCGTGGTTTAAGTCATGTTGCACGACTTGTGGCTTAAGTCTAGGCACCCAAAGAACTTAGTTTTTCAAGTCGAACGTGCGCACGACACGTTCTCTTGATGCGAAGCTCGATGCAGCCTTCGTTCGTCAAGTCGTTGCACAATTAAGTTAGGCAAAGTTATGCCGGTCGAACTAAGCCATTTCTAGTACTGTCCCGCTCTATCTGCGGTTGTCAAGTCGCATAGTCCCTCAAGAACAAGGCTCGCCATATAAAGTATGTGACTAGAGTGATAGCGTCGCCTAGAGAACAAGGTCTGTCTAAGGCACGAGCCACGGTGGGTTTAGTGAAAAGTATGTCATGGACAAAGGAAGCACACGAGGTCAGTCCCGCTACTTGAGAGTCTCGATAAGTCTCGTTCACGAGATCGGTCCCGCTACTTGGGAGTCTCGATAAGTCTCAATAAGGAAGCACACGAGATCAGTCCTACTACTTAGAAGTCTCGATAAGTTTCGTTCATGAGATCGATCCCGCTACTTGGGAGTCTCGATAAGTCTCGATAAAGAAGCACACGAAATCAGTCCCGCTACTTGGGAGTCTCGATAAGTCTCGTTCACGAGATCGGTCCTGCTATTTGGGAGTCTCGATAAGTTTTGACAAGGAATCACGCGAGATCGGTCCCGCTAGTTGGGAGTCTCGATAGAAAGTTGGAAAGCATGGTCATGATTAAGGAAGGACTTGATAGATCGAGTTGAGTCTTGCATGGTCATTGGACAACTTGTGCGCAAGGGTAAATTCTTCGAATGATTATGGGGCGCCGAGTTTGTGTTGGCCTAGGAGGAATTGCAGATATTGTACGACCTTCATCGACGGTACGACTCGATTGAAGTGAACCGTTACAATATAGGCTACGGGTCATTCGGTGGGAGCTCGTACCTCGTCACGCGAATGGTCACCGTATGCAAAAGATCCATGATAGCTTCATATTGCTAGTGACCACTCATATAGATGTGTCGACATAAGAGCAGCTATCCGCGTGTATGCCTTTGAATTGCGTCGAGCGAGTTAGGTTAACAAGTTATGCTTATTGTAAGCGCTAACCTTGAGTTGGCACGAGTTAGGTGTGCACGGTTACAACACCATTCTAGAGCCTAAGAGTTGGCTATAGCAAGGATACGTGCTTCGGCATGAATGTGGCCTTATCTCGAGTTAAGTCTGGAAGGGCCGTAAGGCAAGTTGATTAAGTCTGGTTGATACTTGGGAGGCACAGCCTCGGTCTTAAGGCACGATCAAGTCCATTGGCACGACCAGCACGAGTCATCCCCTTGACGTCGTTGGCACGAGAATGGTCTAGAGGTACATTAAAGAATTGAAAGTCTTGGCACGGCTGAGTTGCATAAGTTTCTGCTCGACGAGGCACTGCCTCGAATACATTAAAGTTACGAATAGAGTATAGCACGACCCTGTCGCTGCGTCGCCAAGTATTGGCCAAGACGTCTTTGTCCTAAAATTGATCCTAAGACAAGACTAGAAAGATAATCAACAAGGGATTAAGCTGCACAAAGTAAATAAACGTGTTAATTTTGTATGGGTGGGCGAGGAGCTCACTCCACAGTACAATTGAGTACTGACACCCACACAGTTTTTATGTGCAGGCACAGGTAGAAGCTCGTGGTGCGGAGCCCACTTGGATGCGTCGAGGCACGGAGTTCCTTGGCGATTCGAAGTGTGCGTCCGCGTGGAGTCAAGACTTATACGGGACATAATGTGTGGACATTGCCTTCCGAAGCATCCGCTGGCTCAAGCATTGTATCGAGAGATGAGAGAGAGCAGAGTGTCTTGTAAAATAAGAGAAAAGTGAACTTGAGAGACTTGTAATCATGGCCTTACGCCCCATAGTAATATTATTGTTCAATATCAATAAAGAGCACTTTTAAATAACTTGTGTTTTGCTTCTAAATTTCTGCTGCATGTTCAATGTTTCTGCTTGGAACTTCTGTGCGACGATCCCGTCGCAGCCGCTGTAATCGACCGTTATGAAACTGCCTTACACGAGCACAATCTAGGCTCGTGCGGCATCACGCCTTAGCGAGGACGATCGCTCCTACGGGAGCGGGACGTGACACTGCACTCCCTCCTTCCGGCTGCCGGTACAGAAAAGAAAAAAGGAGAGTGGGCTGCCGGAGAGAGAGAGAGAGAGAGAGAGAGAAAGAGGAGAGAATTGGGGGTAAGAGAGGAACACTTTTGCCATGTTACTCCTATTAACGTCATTAGGACAAGAATGAATTGATGGTATTAGGTTAGTACCTATCAAAATTGAGGGTATTAAGTTAGTACCTATCAAAGTTGAGGGCATCTGTCACGTCCCGCTCCCAGAATACGATGAGCCGAGTACGTAATGCCATCCCCAGGCTACGTGACATATGAATACTCTAGTATCCGTATTCGCGATTGTCGCCTGTAAGGCTCTAGGATAGGTTATCACAGGTCATAATCTTGTATGATAAAATCAATATTATTCTACAAAGGATATTCTAAGCTATAAATAGGAAAATGAACTACTCTACCCAGTGTAACAATTAACCTAATATATAATATAAAAGTATACCTGAATTAATGAAATAAAGAGTATTCTGATTCCAACATAATTGCCTTCAAAAGTAAAATCTCGTTCCTGTTCTCCAGCTTCCTTTCAACTTGTCATAGCAGTTCCTTAGAATATGTCTACAAATCTAGTGAACAATACTAGGTCGTCAATACGACGAGCAAGCCCTCAGACAAGAAAATGAGATAAGTAAGGTAAGGTAAGATGATAAAATTATCGAAATTGAACTGGAGAAAAAGGATAATTTTAAAAGTAGATTTACTAAATAAAAATTTTCTTATAGTATTAGGATCTTTTTCCAAAAGAATTCAGGTGTCAGGTATAAATGTGTAAACCTCAGACAAATCTTGTATACAAATACAATATTTAGAGAAACGCTTCTGGATCACACAACTTCTATTTTTTCAACAATAATCCCATTTACCCGGGATCAGGTTTATACTTAAATGGGAGGTGCTTAGATTTATCCGTCCCACCAGTATCAAGCATCACATAATGATGTGATATAAACAGGATAACACATGAGTTATTTTTCGAGTTATCGGAATCAAGTGTTACAACAATTTTCGTATGACTTGAAATTTTTCAAGAATATCGGAACCAGGCTACATTGGGTATTACATAGCCGAATTCGGGAATTCGGAATACAATGGAAAACAGAAAACAAGAAAGTGAGATAAGTCTCACCTCGGACATCATATGGCTGTACGGAAGCCGATAACAGGAACTGATCAGTTTTGTAAAAATATAATATTGCAAAGATTTCGAAGATGTGATCCAAAGATTTCTCTTCCATCCTGATGCATTTCTAATCTATAGTGTACTTAGAGTATGTTTTAAATTCAAATTGTACTTTTCTTCATGTGATAGGAATCACACATAAAATAAAAATAAGATTAAGCAAGAAATTTCCATCCTTAGCAAAAAATGTCACACCCCAGTACTGGAATACGGGGACGGACATCGGCCAGCTACACCGTATAAGGTATGAATACGTTATACGGTGATGTCGGCTGTCAATCTTACTGGGTATCCTAGCATGCAATCAATCTATGGCCTAAATTCGATCTCATATCCACAGTCAATCACAAAGAAATAATAAGCAAGAGAGAGAATCATATGAAAGACAGAAAATACTCCTATGATAATCAGGAAATCTACAGTACAGGATAATAATGTAGACGGGTATACCTTCCCACAGTTCCTAGCATGGTCTAGAACTGGAGCATATCCTCCAAGTCAAGTCTAGAAGATCTACATAGTCGGTCACTGGCAATCTGGGAACAATCCAGGGTTGGTCAGGCCAACCGTAGCAAGTACCAAAAAGGAAGGCTCAAAGACGGGCGAGGAAAAGACAACAAGATAAAATATAAAGCAGAAGAGCATAAAGAATCAGTAAATGAGGGTAAGGATCGTGCGATACCAACGCACGATAACAATCCACTACTAATATAGCTAAATAACCAACAATCATCACAATCTTTCTAATATCCAATAATACCTGCATCGCCAACTAGAACTCGATATCAGTCGATTGTGCAAGCAACAAGACAAATATTTTAGGAGAATAAGCGACCACTCCAATGCCTACGGCTTTCTATGTGGAGGTTGGATTACCCCAACAATACAAGTATGGGAATTCTCAGATCGTACCATCCCAGCCGGGCTAGCAGGGCCAAGTATGGTAAGACAAGATAAGCACCGGTCCCTCGTAAGGCCACCGTGCGAGCAAGAGAAGTACATAGTACATAAGTAGTAGCCAGATCTAGCCATCCGCAAGTACGAACGGTAACAACATCCGTGGCGGCTAGCCTGCAGGTCATGACTAATGTCTGGGATAAGGCTAGTAATGCACGATCTCGGGATTCCGTTCCCTCCCAATGCTTCTACCAGTTTAAGTTACCTAGATTATCCATACAATTATCCGGGATCACATGTTGTGGTCACATGATCACCCTCCTAGATGTCGTACCTCAGTACGAAAATGCTAAGTAAGAATCAACCTTGGCACCTATAGTCCCAGTTGTGATTCATCCTTAGCGTAATGCACAAGCAATTAATCAATCCTGACCACGCTAAGACTAAAGGCTAACTACCAAGGTACCAGTACAGGTAATCATATAATATAACTAGAATATCAGGATGGCATCGCAATGCCATATAATCATGGAAGTAGCACCTCAAAGTGCCAGTAGACAAGGAGCACCGCAGTACAAAATTAGGGCCAGTACCTCAAAGGGTAAGCTGGACTTATAGCACAGATACAAGTAGTCATGTCAGGAACAAGAACAAATCTGTCAGTCATAAGAAGTCATCTGCCCACATCATGGCATGGATATCAGGTCTAGTACAAGATCAGAATCTCTACTATAATAGCATCTCAAGCATATATGGGAGTCTACAGCTCCAATCATCAAGTCAGTCCATCTACCAGATCAATCTAATAAGAGTCTCCCCTCCATGATGGAGATAAGATCAGGAAGTAAAATCGTTAGATACTATGCTAATCCTCATAAACAATGCTAGGCCCTGTAGCTCACCAGGGTCTTCTAAATCAATGATAAGCTATCAGGAAACAAACCTCTCAACTACCAAGACATAGCAATCAACCCAGGTTTTGGGCGTTTGGGAAGTCGAGTAAAAATCTTATAGGAATACCCTCGATATTCTCCTCGTTCCGTAAAACCTTCACGATCATCAAAATCCAAGAATCCACATAGTTATGTCCGATCAAATTAGAATATCATCAAAAGAAATAACAATACTATCCAAGAATCCATGTGAGTCCATCAAATCGATATCCCAAGATCGTACTCTCCATGATACTCAATCCTTAGACATATCCAAAGTCACGAATCTTGATACATAGGAAAACTGGTAGCCCTATCTAGCTAAACTAGGATAACTCCTAAAAGGATGGCCAGGGGACAAGAATCTACTAATTAATGTCGCCGAAAAATGATAAGGATTACATGGACCGCTCTGGAGCAAATTCACAACCCTTAAACCAAATAAGGACCAGGGTTGCAGACCGTCTCCCGAGTGGAACCGTGCTCCTCACGCTATCCGACGGACAAGACAGGTCAAGAGCTAGGCGACTAGTCTAGTCAGGAGTCTACCTAGTAAGTACTGGAATCAGGTACAAAGTAATATAATAAACGCACACGAGACTGGTTCAGCAAACTAAAGGAACGGTTCTGCCCAACTCTTCGGACCAAATTCACGATCGAGAATTCTGGAAAAATTCGACAGAGTCTCCTTTGTATTCTGGACGGGAGCTCCTAGCGAATTGGGGCTAAATTCGCTCAGCGCAACCCGCCGCAGAATCGCAGACTGAGAACACCAAGTCTCAGCTTCCAGTAGCACTACGATGCGTACTGGGCACGAAGCCAACACATTCAACAAAAACTGCCACACAGGGCACATCAAGACCCACAGTCATATCCAAGCCACAAGAAAAGTCATAGAAACAGTTAGCCAAGCCGTTACCCGACCGCGAGTCGGACACGGGGCATATGGGGACAATCCATACATGTGAGTCGTGCTCGTATCCTCGGAGGTGTGGATGACCCGTCCGAATTGTCCGATACGATCGTAAACTGGTATCGAACCAAGATATCCTAAGTTATCATCATGGCAGTTCTACTGCTAAGCTACACTAATCATGGTTATACATTTACAAGTATAATTAATTAAATCAAATCCAGGAGAGAGGACACGAGCCGTCGATGAGCAAGGGATACTTGCCTAGAGGGCTCGGCTAGATAAGCAGGTCTTCGACGATCGCGATCCAAGATAGCACGTCCATCGAAGTCCTCAGAACACACAATAAACAATCATTAGAATAAAATATTAAAATAATAATAGAAATCACAATGGATGGTAGGAGGCGATACCGTCTAGGTCCCGCAAGCAGCACAGGGATCCGATACGAAAATCGAGACACACGGATCGACACGTACACGAGAATCGAGATGATTTGAAGATCGAGGCGAGCGAGAAACATAATGTGCATGCAAATCGAGATGTATACGTAAACCGATTCAGACACACAAACCGAGACATGTACGTAAATCAAGACGTATACGAGAATCAAGATAGCACGAATATCGAGGCAAACAAGAATAGGACGTGTACGTAAATCGAGACGTGCACGTAGATCGAGGGATCACGAATATCGAGATGACGCACAAATCATCATGACACGCAAATCGAGGCATACACGCAAATCGAGGCGGTGCAAGATTTAAGGAAGCACGCAAATTCAATATGGCACACAAATTGATGCATGTACGCAAATCAATGCGACACGGAGTCCAAAGTGGCATGCAACCGAGGCGGCACACAAATCGATACGGTACACGAATCGGAGCGGCACGAAAATCGAGATGGGCTCAAAGGCCGGGATATGAAAATGCAGCGATGTGCAAATCAAGATGATACGGTTCCCGAGGCAGTACGGGGCTCGAGGCATCCCGATGCCCAATGCAGTACGTAGATCGAGACTACACAATTAAAACGACACAAAAATTGAGGTACACAACAATAAAGGCACACGTATCCCGAGGTTGACACGTACACTGAGGCACACGGAGAACGAGATACGTGAATCGAGGCAACATACAGACCAATGAGCGCACTGTTCGAGGTTGTACGTGCACCGAAGCACGTGGCCCGAAGACCACGCAGCCCAAGGCCGGCTCGCCGCTCGAGCAACGCTGGGCTCGAGGTGTTCCGCTGCTCGAGGCGGTGCTGCCCTCGAGGCGGGACAGCTGCTCACCGGAGAGGAGAGAAAAGAAAGGTGGAGGAGCTCACCGGGAATCTCGGCCAGGTCGGGTCGAGCTCTCGACGGAGAAAGAACAACAGCGGCAGGGGATCGCTCGCGGCAGCGCAGCACCGGGAAGAGAGGGCAGAGGAGTTGGCCATGGGGGCGACGCTGGAAGTGGTGGTGGAGACGACAGCAACGAGGGGGAGGCGGAGGTGATGGTGAAGGCGACGACGATGGTGGTGCTGGTCACGCCGGCCGAGAAGGAGGTGGTCGGAGGAGAAAGGGGGTATTGGTGGTGGTGACTGATGGCAGTGGCGGTGCTGGTGAGTGATGGAGGCCGCTATGGAGATGACGCCGGCGGAGAGGCCGAAGCCGCGGAGGAGTGGCCGAAGGGAAGGGTGTTACGCCCCAGAACCAGAATACTGGAGAGCGAGGGACAGACACAGCCAGCTACGTATATAGAAGTATAATCCACCTTGATATACAGTCACGGCTGTCTAGATGCATGAGAATTTATTTACAAGCCATCAGTCTCTTATGGTCAAGAACTAGCCTAGTGTCTCAATCTCAAGCAAGTAAGTACATGTCACAAGATAGTAGATCATCAGACATACAAAGTAAGGCATCCCAAATATTACATATTCAGATGATCATGAAGCTAGTCATACAAAATGTGAGGACTAGCAAGAATTTCAGTCATACATGATCAACCCTTGGATTTGTTAATCATGTTACAGCCCATAGGCAGACAGTAAGTAAAGTATTCAACCACTACTAAAATATGCTCTATTAGCGACGTAATTTAGCGACGGAATAAAATAACATCGCTAAATATCGAATATAGCGACTCCTTTCTATAGACATCGTAAAACGTCGCTGAATAGCGATGTTCAGCGACAGGAGATAAATTACGTCGCTGAATAGCGACGTTCAACGATATATTATTAAAATATGTCGCCATATATTAAAATGTTTGCGACATTTAGCGACGTTGCCTCTTGACGTCGCTAACATTTTTACTTAGGGCATACTGTTTCCTTTTCCCCCCTCACTCGAAAATTTTAGAATTTTTTTCCCCCTCGACCCCCGGCTACTCCCTCCCCCCCGGCGACCCCTTCCCTCCGGCGACTCCCTCCCCCCCGGCGACCCCTACCCCCCCCGTCGAGCTCCTCCTCCTCGAGCTCCTCCTCCCCCAATCCGAGCTCCTCCTCCTCTTCCACAGGAAAACCCTAACCTAACTCCTCTCCCTCCTCCTCATCCTCCTCCTCTCCCACGGACACACACACACACGGACACACACACACACACACACAGAGACACACACACATACGGACACACGGACACACACACACACACATAGACACACACAGACACACACACGGACACACACACACACACACACACACGGGCCGAACCCAACCGGATAAACCCGTTAATGGGTTGGGTTAGGGTTGAAAATACTCGGGTTCGGACTCAGATTTGGGTTAAAATATTTGAACCCGATCAACAATCGGGTTGGGCTCGGGTTCATGTGTCGGGTTCATGTCCAAGTCCGATGGCTTGTCCGGCTTACTCCAAGGCCAGTCCTGTATAGGTTGAAGCAGAAAAATAGCTAAATAATTGTAAGCAGTAAAAACTGCTATAAAGCTTGCTAAAAAAGATTAGTCCAACATTATGTTGGGTTGGTCAGAACCATCATTGCTCAAAGTAAGATTCGACATTCTCCTAGTCGATTTGTTCTCAGTGAACGCTCGTTGTACAGTCAATAGAACTTATAGAATTCTAATTGTATCAGCTCCTTTTCTGAATAACCACTGGAGTGTTGAAAGAATGGACTGGCTGATAAAAGAGTTTCTACTTACCCTCCATAAGAGCTGGTGCTCTCTTTATATAGGGGTATGTTTGGATAGTAAAAGAGAAAAAAATTAAAAAACTGTATATGCATATAGTACGTACATATATATATATATATATGTATATATTTTACATATGCATTTTTCTTTTATTCTAGTTCTTATCTCCTTCCATTTGTTTGATGACTAAACATAAAAGAAATGAGGATGTGAGGGAGTTAATTATTTAATTAACTCAAATACTTAAACGATGACTAAACATATAGCAGTCCATTCATTTATTCATTCACCCATTCACCATTCATTTATTCATTCACCCATTCACCATTCATTCATTCACCCATTCACCGTTCATCCATATCCAGTCATTCATCCATCCATTCATCCTTCACATATAGCAGTCCATTCATTTATTCATTCACCCATTCACCATTCATTTATTCATTCACCCATTCACCATTCATTCATTCACCCATTCACCATTCATTCATCCATTCACCCATTCACCATTCATTCATCCATTCATCTATTCACCATTCATTCATCTATTCATCCTTTTCATCAAAAACAGTCACTTAACCCCCTTCATGTTGTGTGTGTGTGTGTTGTTAGTGAGTTACTGAGTTGAGCATTTAGTTAAAAGAGTATGTTAGTGGTTAGATAATATGTTAAGGAAAGGTTTGGTAATAGGATGTGGTTTGTGTTAGAGAGTGAGAAAATTATGGAAGATATGTTAGTAAGATTTTATATTAAAAGTTTTGTATTAGAGTTAGATGTGGGCTAGAGTGAGCATGACAGGTTGAGGTATCTTGTGATACCAAGATGGTATCACAAGATAATTAGGATTTACCCTAGCTATGAAAGGGTAAGGTAATAGGGTAAGCTAAGGTAATTGCCTAGAAGCTAAGGTATGAGTCTAAGGTGTTAGGATATGGTTAGAAATTGATTGTCTTGGTTGGTAATGGTTAGGATTAGTGCTCTTAGACTAGTTTTGACCTCGGTTGACCATTTTGACCAAAAGTCAACGAAAGTCAAACTTAGCCTAAAAGTGACTAGAATTGACCCGAAACTAAACCAGAGTTGACCAGTTGACTGAAAGTCAACAGTTGGTCAACATTACCCGATGGACCCGACCCAACTCGAGTTCAACCTGATCCTCCGGGCTTGGTCTTGGGCTTCATATGTTGAACCCGAGGTCGGGCCGGGCTTGGGCTCGGATTAGGCTTATGATTCATCTGGTTGGGCTCGGGTTGACCTCAAGCCCGACCCAACCCGCCCGAGTTGCACCCCTACACATGGTTACCATGTCTCTCTACTATAATATATACTAGGAAGTTCGGACACTGCAAATATCGGTGTTTGTTCCATGTCAATGTCTAGTGAAGGATAATTGCCTAGACTTAGTCAACTTCACCCAGTTTAACTAGTTTGTCCAAGATATTGACTTAGTCAACTCAACTTCACCCAGTTTGACTAGTTACTGCGCTGAACATGTGTGTCCATCTTTGTAGAATTATTTCCAAATGGATATGAATTACTACTTACGGAATCGTTTATGGATGTACAATCGTCGTCCTAATGATATGTGTGGTGTACGGGATGAATATATAGCGGGAGTAGAACAGTTCCTGCAGTTTGCTAAGGTATTCCCTCAGTACATGGATGACACCAAAATTAAGTGTCCGTGTGTGAAATGTCATAACGTGAAATATTATCCAGAAGTGGAAGTGACATATCATTTGTACTCGAGGAGTTTCATGCCTAATTACTATCAGTGAATCGCACACGGAGAACTTGTGTCTTTAGCATCAGAGCCGGAGCCTTATGTTGAGCCGTATATACATGCGGGACCTAATTTTGTTTCAGATAATCATGCATATGACGACGGGTGCGTGAATATGGTTTTCGACGCTGCAGGGCCTAGTTTTATTCATGATGCAGCTGAGGAGGCACCGAATGTCGATGCTGCAAAGTTCATGGAGTTGCTGGAGAATAAGGACTCCATTGTATTCTGGTTGTGAGGATCATTCACCGTTGGAGGTGGTTACAAAACTGTTGAGCATTAAGTCAGATTTTAACATATCGCAAGAATGCTACAACCGAGTGTTGGAGTTGATTATAGAGATCTTGCCGACGGGTGCTAAGTTACCTAAAGACTTCTACCGGTCTAAGAGGATGGTGAGATCGCTCTGGATGTGATACGAGAAAATCGATTGTTGTCGTAATGGGTGCATGCTATACTACAAAGACGACAAGGACACAGATGTGTACAAATTTTGTGGTGTTGATCGCTATAAGACAACTAGTACATGAAGGTCTACCGATGCAAGAAGACCGACCGGTTCAATGCACTACTTGCCTTTAACGCCACGGTTGCAAAGATTATTTATGGTGAAAGAGACGGCCGAAAATATGAGTTGGCATATGCGAAAACAGATTGAAGGAGTGTTGGATCACCCATCCGATGGAGAAGCATGGAAGAACTTTGATCGAGTGTATCCTGATTTTGCTTCAGATCCGCGTAATGTCAGGTTGGGGCTATCTTCTGACGGTTTTACTCATTTTGGTCTTTCGGGATCCCAGTATTCGTACTGGCCTATGATTGTCACTCCGTATAACCTACCGTCTTGCATGTGTATGAAGACTCAGTACATGTTTCTAACCGTTATAATTCCTGGTCCGAACAATCCCAAGAGGAATATTAATGTGTACTTACAGCCTTTGATAGATGATTTGAATCAGTTATAGGAAGTAGGCGCTAACACGTACGATGTTTTCAGGAAGCAGAATTTTCAGATGAAGGCAACCCTTATGTGGACCATCAACGACTTTTCGGCCTATGGAATGTTATCTGGATGGAGCACTCATGGCCGTCTCTTATATACGTATTGCATAGATCGTACTAAGGCTTTCCGCTTGAAACATGGAGGAAAACCGTACTTCTTTGATTGTCATCGGCAATTTCTGCCAAAAGATCATCCGTTCAGAAGGAATAAGAATGCATTCCGTGTCGATGTTGTAGAGAAGGGTGATCCACCGCTGAGGTGGTACGAAGCCACGATATAGGAGGAGGTTAGAGATTTTCCAGTGCTATCGAAGATCCTATAACTGGGTACAAGTGTGATGGATTTGGTAGAGAACATAACTGGACAAAGAGGAGCATATTCTGGGATCTGCCATATTGGAGTACCAATCTGATCAAACATAATCTTGATGTCAAGCATATTGAGAAGAATGTGTTTGATAACATAATTAATACTGTGATGGACGTAAAGGAAAAAACGAAAGACAATCTCAAGGCCAGGTTGGACTTAGAAGAAATATGCAAACGCCCTGCGTTGCATTTGATAGAGGAGAATGGAAAACAGTTCCTGCCGAAGTCAATTTTTTTACTGGACAAGGAGAATAAAGTGAGACTTTGTCGGTAGATCCAGGGCCTAAAATTTCCATACGGATATGTGTCAAATCTGAGAAGATGTGTCGATCCGAAGGAAAACAAATTGATGGGTATGAAGAGCCACAATTGTCACATATTTATGGAGAGGTTAATTCCGATTGCATTTCGGGAATTCTTACCGCAGGCAGTTTGGGATCCATTGACAGAGCTTAGCATATTCTTCAGGGATCTTTCTTCTAAGAAATTGCTCGTTGATCATCTAGAAAAGCAAGAGGACATTGCGGTAACACTGTGCAAGCTAGAGAGGGTGTTTCCTCCTGGATTCTTCGACTCTATAGAGCATTTGCAGATTCATCTATCCTATGAGGCACATGTTGGTAGACCCATCGAATATCGATGGATATACCCGTTCGAGCGACATTTGAATCACCTAAAAAGAAAGGTGAAAAATAAGGCACGAGTCGAGGGTTCTATTTGTGAAGCCTATGTTCTCGAGGAGATTACAAACTTTTGTTCGATGTATTTCAAGCCTCATATTACAACTAATAGAATGAGAGCTTCCAGAAATGACGACGGAGATCATGAATGTAATTATACAATACTGAAGGTATTCAATGCTCCAGAAAAGCCATCGGGTAAAATGAAGAAGAGATATCTGAACGATAATGAGCTAAGGGCTGCTCAGGTGTATGTATTACTCAACTGCGATGATGATGAAGTAGAGAAGCTGGAGGGTAAGTAATTAATATGTCTATATTATTTTAATAGTGTTGATTATTATACTATTATATTAATTGAACGATGTTGTTTTCAGCATATTTAATGATGATGTGAGGTCAGGTAGGCCACACATAACAGAAGAAGAACTATAACAAGAAATGAGGCATTATTTTCCATCATGATTGAGTGCATATGTATGACTTGAGAACTCTGTAATTACCTTTCTGTATATGCACTTGAGAATGAGCTTAATTTATTTTTTCATGGTATTTAGGTCGATCGTCCATACGCAAGACTTGAGAATGAGTCTATTAGAACGCTAGCCAAGGGACCAATTTATGCTGCAAAAATATGACCAAGCTACTGTGTTAATGGGTTTAGGTTCAAGTCAACAACTTGCCCGATCAGAGACAACTTTGTGGATCTCGATTCCACCAAAAATAGCTGTTTGTGTATAAGATCTTCGAACTACAAAGATGTTGATACGGGCAATAATTTCTATGGCGTCCTACGGGAGATTGTGGAGCTGACATATAGTTATGGAATAGAGCCTGCTAAGATTGTGTTATTCATGTGTGATTGGTTCGATCCGATTGAAGGTCAAGGTTGGAAAGTAGACAAGCACGGTCTTGTTGATATAAACTATCGGCGTCGATATCAAGCCTATGAACCATTTGTCCTATCAAGTCAGGCTCAGCTCGTGTACTTCACAAGTTATCCTAAACGAAGAACAACAAGGTCGGACTGGTGGGCAGTATGCAAGACCAAAGCTAGAAATACCTTTGAGGTTGACGATATAGCTTATCAAGAGGATGAACTACCTCTTGTAACAAATTTTATAGAAGTGGACACGACGGAAGTTCCTCATTACACATCTAATTATGTAGAAGAAGTAGAATTATCTGAAGAGGAAGATGCAGATGAAAGTGAAGATGTAGAGGAGGAAGAAGAAGAAGAAGAAGAAGAAGAAGAAGAAGAGCTAAACGAACTAGATGAATTTTCAGAAGAGGATTAAATCTTTACGTTTGTTTTATCATCATATTTGACACTTTAGTGACACGTTTATCATATAAATCTGTGACACTTTAGTGACACTTTTATCTATGACTATGATATTTTTTAAAAATTTGTGATGTCTATCATATAAATATGTATATTTGTTTTATTGTCACATGTTATTATCAGGTATGACTAGACCAGGAGGATGACGCGGAGGATATTATATTAGGCAGTCCCGTCTGCCTCGAGCTGGGGATGCAGATTTCGTGCCCTCATCCTCATCTCCGAGTACGCCAGTATACCGTTCTATTCCCGGTCCATTATCGGGACATGGCAGTTCCAGAAGGTTGGCGACTCCTCCCTCGTCGTCCAGCATTCCTGATCTCGTGTCCAGCATTCCTCCCGTGTCCAGCATTCCTCCTGTCGTTGGCTCTATGGGGAAAGCCGACGCCGAGCATATGGAGGATGGCGATCAGACTGATCCTGCCCAGGCAGGAGGTGAGAGCGACCCTCCATACGCTCCCCCGGACGAGACGCGTATGGAGATTTGGACGGACGGGCCTACGAAGTAAGTTAATTAGTTAATATATATTTTTCAAATGATTATATGTACATATATATTCATGAAATTTATTATTGTATAGATATCGGCCTCCTGCAGTACAGAGACAACTGGGGTTATTTCTGAGGCAGAAATATGGTGGGTCTTGGATTAACTACTCAGATGGTCCCGCAGATAGGAATGCCTTTTGGTTGGCCCACTTCAAGGTAAAAAATTTATTTAATTTTAAATTTTAATAATCATTTGTGTATATTATACAACTCTTTCTATTTTACTTCTTGTAGAGGACCTATTTCTATCCACCACACCGGGCGACGAAAATCGAGGCCCAATTTTCTGCCGTCGCAGGCAAGCTCATCCGTGATGCGATCCACGACCAGAAGTCTCGTGATCGCTCCGGAAAGCCGAGCCACGGTTGGATCACGCCAGAGCAGTAGACTGCGATGAAGGCTAGATTCGGCGAGGCCAGGTACCAGGAGCGGTCTAACAAGGCCAAGGTGGCGCGGACGAGCGCCAGTAAGTGGTGTGGTGGCTCCATTCCTATGACGGAGCATTTTCATCGTCTGGTACATTTCTTATGACGAATATCATTTTATATATAGTTGGATAGAATGTTTAATACTAATAATAGATAATATATTTTAACAGGTAAAAAAGGGTGAGGACCCCAACATGGTGACCGTCTTCCTGGTCACTCATCGGAGGACTGGGGAGTTTATTGACGAGAGGGCGATGCAGGCATATGTACGTTCTATTCTTCATATTAATTTACTATAATTTAAAAATAGAAAAATAGATATTAATATAGACTTTAGCAAACACTTAGACGTTAGCGAACATTATTCTAGGCCGAGTTTCTTCGGCTACAAAAGGAGGCTGCTGCTGCTGCTAGTGCGCCAGCAGAGAAAGGGGCTGGTACTTTCTCCCAGCCGCCTACAGCTCCATCGCTGGACGACCTCTGGATGACCGCCGTTGGTGGTCTTTAGAAGGGTACGTACTACGGTATGGGATCCTACGGTGCCTATTTGGCTTCAGAGTTTCCCGAGCCCCCTCCGTCAGTGCGTAATCTCCAGCTTCACAGGCGTCATCACGAGCTCAGGATAATGGTCGTCAGATCGACGAGCTGCGTCGCGAGTTGCAGCAGCAGATTTCTGATCACTATATCGCAGAGCGACGATCCGACGATCCGATGATCACCGGATGATTTGATGCGGTCGAGCACAGTATACAGGAGCTGATGAGTCTGTAGCAGGCTACAGCTGCCAGCTTGCACACGCTCACCGAGTCTACGCAGCGCACAGAGCATAGACATGTCGAGCTGGAGGGATCGCAGAGGACCATGTTTGCCTCACTCACTCTGGTTCATACTTCGATTGAGGAGAGTACTCAGAGGATGGTGAGTACCTTTGCTACGCATGCTGAGCGACTGCGAGAGCTGGAGCAGATACGTCCTTCCGGTCCATCGACGGTGCCCTCCAGATGTTGTACTGCCTCCTACTGCCACTATGGTGCAGCTCACACATGAGCAATATGAGTACATGCTATCCCAGATACGCAGCAGGAGTCTTCAGTGATCCAGTAGATTTTTTTATCATCTTTGTATGTATTGGCCCTATAGGCCCATTGATCATTGGTACATAGATTTTCATTCTTATTTGACTCTGTTGGACATGTATGTTTGTTGGACATGTATGTTTGTGATATTTACTTTGTTGGTATTTTTATTGAGTACATGTATGATATTTACTTGGACATATATGTTTGTGATATCTGCGACGGAGATGACAAATATACCTACGCTGGATTAAAAACGATGATCTGATATACAAAGGAGGTGCTGCCCAAAATTTAAAAAAAATATGTTTGGTATTTTTGTGATGATGTGTGTCTGTGTAAACACAGACACACAACATAACAAAAATACCAAACATATTTTTTTAAATTTTTTTTCATAATATCTGTGACGTATAACGACGTTCTGTGACGTATCCAGACGTCGCTAATTAGCGCCGTCACGTCGCAATCCGTCGCTCAGTAGCTAACGTGGCAGAGAGTTGACGTCACTAATTTGGTCGTTGTACGTCGCTAAACTGCTAACGTGGCAGGCATGCCATGTCATCACATAAAAAGAAATAACATCGCTACGTAGTCGTACTACGTCGCTAATTTGGCGATGTTCAAATTCGTCGCCCTCCGTCGTTAATTTTGTGACGACCTAGCGACATTAGGGTGACGTCGTAAACAATGACGGAGGGCGACGAATTTGTCATCTGCGACTAGCTTTTCTGCGACCTTCATGTTTCGTCGCTAAAGTCATCGCTAATTATATTTAGCGACGTATTTTCCTTAATTAGCGACGTATCCTGACGTCGCTAATTTGCCTTATTTTAGTAGTGAACACGAGCTAACACTTGCTCGACGGCTAAATGCCTCAAAAGAATAATTTTACAATTAGAGCGATAGAGCAAAATAAACCTACTCATTGCTAGGATTTTTTCTAGTGTTCACCATCTGGCAAGAAGGCTAGGAGATCCTCGGGTGCTACTCCGAAATCTGGCCATACAAAACCAACTGGGTCAGACCCCAGAAAGAGCAAGTGCCACAATGGAAGCTTCACATAAGGACTAAAACCAGCATGTTAGATCATAAAATAGAATAATAACAAGAAGACATGAAATATAAATAGGGCAATAAATGATGAGAGGACGAAAAACTATTCCGGAAGCCAGGTTACAATCCGTAAACCAAACAAGGACCGGGGTTGTAACCCTTCGCCTGAACAGAATCTGGTCTCTAACCATTTATCACCAAGAGTAAAGCGTAAGCAAATATGTCCTGAGATAGCTATGTACTGGATCTAGACAAGACTAGACAGGATTGGACTCCATCCAATATTCACGGCCAAGCAAAGAGTACGGCTTGATACTTTAACTAACTAGGGTTATCACAAGCCTAGTTACTAGCAAGATACAATGAGATGTTCATGCAGTCACAAGTCCTGCAGCTCTCCAGGTTGTCCAGGCGAGGTTCATGTTAAGAGTTATCAAGAATTATTAGGTGACTTGGAGTACAACACATGACAGTGTGCATCGGGATAACGGGATCGCCTGTAACTGGAAACATCTCTCTAAATGAGCTACTTTGATCAATCTAGTTATTAACCTAGTCAGATGCAGTATGAATCCCTGACCGTGGTAACCAGGGATGCAAGTCCTAGACATGATACGAGACAAGACTGGTAACTTATACGAGCATATTCAAGAACAGTCACCCAGAGTGTCAAGACGAGTTATTACTTAGCAGGTCGAGATGGCCGCCGTACGACATTCAAGATTACATGTTGTTATGCCCCAGAACCAGAATACTGGAGAGCGGGGGACAGACACAGCTAGCTACGTATATAGAAGTGTAATCCTCCTCGATATACGGTCGTGGCTGTCTAGATGTATGAGGGTTTATCTACAAGCCATCAGTCTCTTATGGTCAAGAACAAGCCTAGTGTCTCAATCTAAAGCAAGTAATTATAGTTTTAAGATGTTAGACCATCAGATATTCAATAGTAAGGCATCCCATATATTTTATATACAGATGATCATGAAGCTAGTCGTACAAAATACGAGGACTAGCAAGAGTTTAAGTCATACATGATCAACCCTAGGATTTGTCAATCATGTTACAGCCCTTAGGCAGACAAGAATGTAAATTCAACATGAGCTAACACTTGCTCGACGGCTAAACGCCTCAAAAGAATAATTTACAATAGAGTGGGAGAGCAAAATAAAATCCACTCATTGCCAGGGTTACGTCTAGTATTCACCATCTGGCTGGAAGGCTGGAAGATCCTCGGGTACTGTTCCGAAATTGGGTCATACAAAACCAGCTGGGTCAGACCCCAGAAAGAGCAAGTGCCAAAACCCGCATATTAGCATATGATAACATAAGACATAAGTTAGGGAAAACAAGGTGATAAACGATGAGACAACTAAGGGACTATTCCGGTAACCAAGTTACAACCCTTAAACCAAACAAGGACCGGGGTTGTAACCCTTCTCCTGAACAGAGCATAGTCTTCAACCAATTATCGACAAGAGTAAAGCATAAGCAATCATGTCCTGAGATAACCATGTACTGGATCTAGACATGACTAGACAAGATTGGACTTCATCCAACATTCACGACCAAGCAATAAGTATGGCTCGATACTTTAACTAACTAGGGTTATCACAAGCCTAGTTACTAGCAAGATTCGATAAGATATTCCTACGGCCACAAGCCCTGCAGACCATCCAGGTTATCCAGACGCAAGTGCAAGAGTTATCAAGAATCATTAGGTGACTTGGAGTGCAACACATGACAGTATGTATAGTATTTGTTTCATGAAGTGCCCCACATGACAGTGAGCTGGAAATGTTCCCTACTCGACGGCAGGCTACAAGTCCACAAGGAAGGCGCCCAGATAACGGGATTGCTTATAGCCGAAATATCTTTATCTATATGAGCAACTTAATTTATCTAATCATTACCCTAGCCAGATTCAGTCTGAATTCCTGACCGTGGTATTCAGGAATCCATGTCCTAGACATGATGCAAGATGAGAATTGTAGCTTGTAAAGACATAATAAATAGAAATCACCCATGGTGTCAAGACGAGAGTTACTTGTTACTTGTTACTTGTCAGAATTACTTGTCAGCGGTGTGCCTCGACGGGCCACTATCAAGCTTGTCATGTTATGCCAGGTTTACTCATTACTTGTCAAGAGTGCGTCTCGACGGGCCACTATCAAGAATTTTATGTCAGGTTCGTGTTGTCATGTCGTGTTCATGTATCATGTCATGCTCATGGCTGAGTTAATACAAGATATGCCCAAGATTCACAATCATCAATTCGGGTAGTCACAAGTTAGGCTGAGTACAAAATGTAAGCAATTTAAACATAAAACTACATGCTAAAGATGAACATGCAGGGGGCTAAGACATGCGGTCAAGACTCATGCGGCCAAGCATGCAGTTCGCATGACTTCATACGGCCAGGGGTTATGTGGCCAAGCAAGCAGTCCGTATGACTGTATACGGCCAAGGCTTCATGCGGCCAAGATATGCAGCCCGTATGATTTCATGCAGCCAGGACTCATGCGGCCAAGGAAGCACTACCGCAGGACTTTATGCGGCAAGGCTTCATGCGGCCAAGGCTCATGCGGCCATGGCAATGTTGTCACAGGACTTCATGCGGCAAGACTCCATGCGGCCAAGGCAACGATGTCACAGGACTTCATGCGGCAAGACTCCATGCGGCCAAGGCAACGCTGCCGCATGACTTCATGCGGCAAGACTCCATACGGCCAAGGCAACGCTGTCGCATGACTTCATGCGGCAAGACTCCATGCGGCCAAGGCTACACTGCTCATCTTTTCTAAAATTCGAGAAGATGAGCCATAGAAGCCATGGCATCCAAGCTCCGTCCAACCTCCAATTTAAGTCAAAAATTGGACTTCCATAGGTCAAACGGGGTAGAACAAAATTCTCCACAACACGAAACAACTAGATTTTGAAAACAAACAAGTTTGAAAGATCAAAACCAAGGAAAACCGAAAATAATATAAACTTAGATCTACAAGAAAATATCCACCAAATCAAAAAATGCTAAGTTCTAAAGTGTCTTGGAATCGTGTAAGAAAAAAAATGGAACAAATAGAAATGAGTTCTCTTATGAAGCAAGCTAGCACTTGCCTAGTTCTCTAGGTTGGTGGGAGAGTAATGGAGGAAGAAGAAGAAGTAAATGAGAGTAAAGAAAGAGAGAGAAAGTAGTTGGGAGTTTATGAAGAGAGGGGATGGTTCAACATGTTGAACCAACCATCAAAATAAACCAAACCAAGCCATCCAAAGCAAGTCAAGTTGGACCAATCCAACCCAAGGTCAACCTTAGCCAAGATACATCAAGGCAAGCAATAGAGAAATACGAAAATACAGTAAATAAAATATGGGTCGAAATCCGCATACGTACATGGGAAATACGTATAATAAAAAATGGGAGTGACAACTCTATCCACCTTAAAAGAATTTCGTCCTTAGAATTTAATTAAGAGGCTAGAGGTGTCGGGGCAAGCTATACTAAAGTACAAGCAATTCTACGACTAGCAACCAATCAAGCAATCATTCATGCGAGCAAGGAATTAAGAGCGTAAGGCATAAGAAATACATTATACCTTATGAGCCAAACATGTGTGGATATCGCGAGCGGACATCATCTTCACGCTCCCACATTGACTCACCTAAAGAGTGGTGACCCCAAGCAACACGGACTAAACTAATAGTCTTGTTCTTGAGTACCTTCTCTCTTCGGTAAAATATGGATACGGGTCTTTCCTCATAAAGGTTGGTACCAAAAACCAATTCCAAATGATCAAGGACATGGCTCGGATCAGGGATATACCATCGTAATTGGGATACATGGAACACGTCATGTACCTCACGTAACGACGGCGGAAGAGCGAGACGATAGAATACATCACCTACTCGCTCGAGAATGTCAAACGGCCCTATATATCTAGGACTAAGCTTTTCCCGTACGTCGAATCGAATAACGCCATGGGTAGGCAAGATCCTAGGAATACGTGGTCGCCAACTGAAAACTCAAGGAGTCGCCGATAAGAATTGGCCCAATGACTCTGGCGATCTTGCACAACTCGGAGATGATCTCTGACTCGCCTGACCACCTCGATAGTCTGCATAACCATCTCTGGACCAAGAACCTGTCTCTCACCTATATCATCCCAGGCTAACGGGGATCTGTACCTTCTGCGTACAAGTCCTCAAAAGGTACCATCTGGATACTGGCCTGGAAACTGTTATTGTAAGAAAATTCTACTAGGTGCAGGTGATCTTCTCATGAACCCCCGAAGTCTAACGAACAAGATCGCAACATACCTTCAAGAGTCTGAATCGTACGTTTTGACTGACTATCTGTCTGCGGATGATATGCTGAACTGAACTTGAGACGAGTCCCCAAACTCTCTTGAAGAATCTGCCAAAAAGTGCGATATAAATCTGGAATCTCTGTCTGATACAATACTGAATGGCACTCCATGCAATCTGATAATCTGCCTGAGGTACATATCTGCAAGCTGGTCCGTTGACTGACCAATTTTGAATGAAAGAAAATGAGCTACCTTCGTGAGACGATCGACGATAACACATATAGCATCTCTTCCAGCTGGAGATCTAGGTAACCCAGTTACAAATCCATAGCAATGTGCTCATATTTCCATTCTGGAATTGGTAAAGGTTGAAGAAGTCCGGCTGGTCTCTGATGTTCAGCCTTAACTTGTTGGCAAACTAAACAACGAAAGACAAACCGAGCTATCTCCATCTTCATGCCATTCCACCAAAAATGCTGACGGATGTCACGATACATCTTCGTACCACCGGGATGAATGGAATACTGTGAACTGTGAGCCTCTGCCATGATCTCTTGTCTGATATCATCACTGGGTACACAAAGACGCCTTCCATGTCAGAGAGTACCATCTTCGTGAATACATAACTCGGGTCTCCGCCCTGCTTCATACTCTGCTATGAGCCGCTGAAGCTTGGAATTTGCTGATTGTGCCATCTTGATCCTCTCAACTATACTGGACTGAACTTGCATACTGGCCATCAATACCACATTAGTAGGAAGGACAACTTCAATACTCATCTTCTGAAGATCTGCTAATAACTCTGGCTGGGTCATTAGAAAATAATCTCCTGCTCTCCTGCTCAAAGCATTTGCAACAACGTTGGCCTTCCCAGGATGATACTGCAAGTTGATGTCATAATCCACCAGTAGCTCTAGCCATCTCCTATGATGCAAGTTAAGATCCTTCTGAGTAAATACATACTTAAGACTCTTGTGGTCGGTGAAAATTTCTACCCGATCTCCATATAAATAATGCCTCCAAAGCTTCAATACAAAAACTACTGCTGCTAACTCTAAGTCATAGGTAGGATAATTTCTCTCATGGTCACGAAGTTGGCGCGTGACGTATAAGCTACTACCTTACCATGCTCCATCAAGACGCATCCCAATCCTCTGCCGAAAGCGTCACAATAAACTGAAAATCCTCCAGTCCCATCTGGAAGAGTGAGGATGGGAGACGTTATCAATCTCTGCTTCAACTTCTCGAACGAACTCTGACACTCTGCTGTCCAAGTAAACTGTACGTCCTTGCGGGTCAACTGCGTCATAGGTGCTGAAATCTGAGCAAAGTCTAATACGAATCGCTGGTAATAGCCCGCCAATCCTAGGAAACTGTAAACCTCAGCGACAGTACTGGAAACTGGATATGACTCTATAGCCACTATCTTCTGGGGGTCAACTTCCACCCCACCTCTGGTGATGATATGACCTAAGTACAAAAAACGATCCATCCAAAACTCGTACTTACTGAACTTTGCGAATAACTGGTGTTTCCTGAGAATCTGAAGAACTACACGGAGATGCTGCTCATGCTCCGCCTCACTCTTACTATAGACCAAGATGTCGTCTATAAACACTATCATAAACTGATCCAAATAGGGCTTGAAAATACGATTCATGAGGTCCATGAATACAGCTGGCGCATTGGTCGCTCCAAATGGCATAACAAGGAACTCCCAATGCCCATATCTAGATCTGAATGTTGTCTCCGGGATGTCTTGCCCTCTGACTCTGATCTAATGGTATCCTGACCGTAAGTCAATCTTCGAGAATACTGCCCCTCCTCTGAGTTGGTCAAACAAATCATCTATCCTTGGAAGAGCCATCACCTGTCATGCCCCGATCCCGCTAGGGTCGTCCGTCTTGCCGGGATCCCTGCAGGATCGATCGTCCTCGCTAAGACGTGATGCCGTACAAGCCTAAGTTGCGCTTGCATAAGCCCATGTACCTGCACAAAACAACTAGTCAAGCAAAACACACGCACGCACCCATTTGTTAAGCAAAACACACGCATGCACCCATTCATTGCAAAAAACTAAATATTTGGACACAGAGATTTGAAATGGAAATACTTTCTTTTATTCATAAACTTGATAGGAATACAAGTACAAAGCTTTGTAAACTCAGAGTGCCTTATATTTTGGCTACATGATTCTCTTTGAAACTCTCTTTTGAAAATAGTCGTAATGCCCATACATCATATCCCTCTATTACATACTGGAAATAAAAGACACCTTCAGAAGGAAAAGAAACTTGAAACTTGACTGGAATTGAAAAGTAGCTTCGAGGCGATCCACAGCTCTACTAGGCTAGACGAGCTTCGGTGCCTCACTTGAAATCCTTCTGTCTCCTTTTGCTTTCTGAAAAGGATGCCCACAATGTGGGTCAGCACACATCATGTACTGGCGAGCGGCTTTTCGTCGAAACTCACAAATATTAGTACTAATTCAATATGTGAAGCTACATATTTACTAGTGATCTTTCTACTTGTCTAGGTTCGTTTTAACAATTCATAAGAAACATGACAGTAGAATTATGCATAACCAACTTACCAACGCCGACAGCCATCCCTGCACAAAACAGGTTAGCACAATTTACATATGAATATAAGAAGCATACTATACCATCATCGTTCATTATTAGGCTCTGCATTAAAGATTTGTTCACATGCATGTCCAAACTACATGGTGGTCCATGGGCCTATCCTCCATGATTAGCCGCTGTGACTCAATGGTTCATCTCGTCGCTAAGGACACAACATTCCCGAGGTGTAGCATTTACCCCGAGGTGCTATTACAATCTCTCCTAGGCCGATCGATCCCAGGTGCCCCCAGAATCGTCGAGAGACTATTACCTTGTTAACAAGTTGTCCGAGACCAAGGCATGACTTGTTCTTTCTATTAGATAAAACCTAGTAGTGCGACAGATAGCGACCAGTTCGTAACTAGCCTTAATCGTTCGGTCATTCATTTGCATTCAGTGCTCATTCGGTCATTCGATAACATTCAATAACATTTTATTTCCTTTGCAGTTATTCGTTAGCATTCATTTTTTTTCTTATCTTTTGTTATTGAGGTATCATTGATCACAGGGATAAGGCAACAGAGTAGACTAGAGATTATTTTTTATTAGGGCGTACAAATAAATGCAAGCCCGGTTAAAGCAACTCACCGAGGTGAATCTTAGTTGAGAGAAGGAGGGACTTCACGTGCCGTTCACGAACAATTCATGCGGCCTATATTGGCACCAACAGTTGATTAGCATACTTCATCTCTTTCTCTCAAGATTCGGAATGAATACGAAATACGATGAAAGCGAACAATGAAAACCAATCATCAAAAACCAACACGAAAACGCATTCATCAAAACCAAACAGCGAAAGAAAACATCCAACAAAACTCTTGGATTCATTTTAATAGAAGCCAATCCATCAATTAGAAAGGTTCATTGCATTTCATCCGTGATCAATCGATACCGGCAAAGGTTTCCCCAAACACTCAGTTCAAGACTGAGTCAGCAAGCCGTAGGTATTACATAGTGGATTGCGAGGAGCGGGACACTACATAATAACCCACTGAGAAAAAGTTTTGTCTTCAAAACTTAAGAAACAAAACTCACCTCCACTAGTGTTGCATTCTGGATCAAGCAACATGGAGAGATTGTAGACGTACGCTGTCGCGGTGTTGGCATTCCGCAACTGCTGATCGTGCGGATGGTCTCTAAGCGGCGGTGGACCTGGCAGCTGCCCACGCTCTTCAGCGTCGTTACGATTCTGAGCCATTCTATTCTTTTTCGGGCAATTCCTGACGTTATGGTCCGTACTTCCACAGCCGAAACATGATCTGTTGGAGAAACGACAGACTTCTTTGGTGTGTCCAGGACGATCGCAGTATGTACACTCCGGTCTTCGATGCTGATCATTGTCTGTCTTATTTTCTCCTTCAATTTTTTTCTCTCTGTCATGATATCTCTTGGCGGGCTGATTTTGACTGTACTGTATTTTGTTGGACGCCTTTTTCAGGCAGAACTTTTCCACTTGTAGCGCCACCTCAAAGGCCTGAGAATATGACCCATATTTTTGATTCAACACACTTAAATGGTCATCATTCAGCCCTCCCACGAATCGATTTATGCGAGTCTGCTCAGTGGGAAGCATGACAGCGGCAAAATTTGCCAGCTTAGCAAATTCAGACTCATAGTCCTCCACGGACATATCTCACTGTTTAAGTGTGATGAAGTCATCCTCCATCTTCTTGCTCATGGCTGGAGGCAGATATTGGTCCAGAAATGCCTTCTTGAATGAGGCCCATGAGATCTTTTTATTTCTAGCCGTTGCGAGCAGCACCGGCTTCTTCGTCTTCCACCAATCCTTTGCCCGTAGTCGTAGAAGCAGAACGGTACAAACTACCTTCTTGCTACTGGGAACTCCCATAAATGTGAACAGACTCTCCATTTTATCAATCCAGTCCATCACCTTGTCGGGTGATGTCCTGCCTTCAAATTTCGGAGGTTTCGCGTCTAAGAAGTCCTTTGGCCTAAAGGAAGTGTGCCTTTGCGCCGGCTGGGGCTCGTCACCCTCTACGGGCTCAATCTTGGGCGTTTCCGTTGGTTTAGTCACTGCGGTAGTACCCCGATTTGCCGCAAGCGCCGTGACAAGTTGAGTCAAGGACTCCAACTGTTTCTGCTGGGCCTCTATTTGGGCCTGTTGTATTTGATTGCATTTCTCACTGTCCTGCCTTTGCAGTTCCAATAATGTCATGATCAGCTCTATCGGATCTGTCGAGGCAGATGGGCGAGGAGGGGCCATTTCTCTACAAAAAGAGTGTAACTTCTGTCAGTCTTATAAAATATTATGGACTTATTGTATGGGGCATTAGTTTTTATAACTCAAAATCGGGACATTTTTGAAAGCCATCAAAATACTTTATATACTTTTTCAAAAACAATATTTGCAAGAGGCCAAGGACGTAAAACCGTGCTTTGATACCACTTTGTCACGCCCCGATCCCGCTAGGGTCGTCCGTCTTGCCTGGATCCCTGCGAAATCGATCGTCCTCGCTAAGGCGTGATGCCGTACAAGCCTAAGTTGCGCTTGCACAAGCCCATGTACCTGCACAAAACAACTAGTCAAGCAAAACACACGCACGCACCCATTTGTTAAGTAAAACACACGCACGCACCCATTCATTACAGAAAACCAAATATTTGGACACAGAGATTTGAAATGGAAATACTTTCTTTTATTCATAAACTTGATAGGAATAAAAGTACAAAGCTTTGCAAACTCAGAGTGCCTTATATTTTGGCTATATGATTCTCTTTGAAACTCTCTTTTGAAAATAGTCGCAATGCCCATACATCATATTCCTCTATTACATGCTGGAAATAAAAGACACCTTCAGAAGGAAAAGAAACTTGAAACTTGACTGGAATTGAAAAGTAGCTTCGAGGCGATCCACAGCTCTACTGGGCTAGACGAGCTTCGGTGCCTCACTTGAAATCCTCCTGTCTTCTTTTACTTTATGAAAAGGATGCTCACAACGTGGGTCAGTACACATCATGTACTAGCGAGCGGCTCTTCGCTAAAACTCACAAATATCTGTACTAATTCAATATGAAGCTACATATTTACTAGTGATCTTTCTACTTGTCTAGATTCTTTTTAACAATTCATAAGAAACATGACAGTAGAATTATGCATAACCAACTTACCAACGTCGACAGTCATCCCTGCACAAAGCAGGTTAGCACAATTTGCATATGAATATAAGAAGCATACTATACCATCATCGTTCATTGTTAGGCTTTGCATTAAGGATTTGTTCACATGCATGTCCTAACTACATGGTGGTCCATGGGCCCGTCCCCCATGATTAGCCGCTGTGACTCAATGGTTCAGCTCGTCGCTAAGGACACAACATTCCCGAGGTGTAGCATTTACCCCGAGGTGCTATTACAATCTCTTCTAGGCCGATCGATCCCAGGTGCCCCCAGAATTGTCGAGAGACTATTACCTTGTTAACATGTTGTCCGAGACCAATGCATGACTTGTTCTTTCTATCAGATAAAATCTAGTAGTGCGACAGATAGCAACCAGTTCGTAACTAGCCTTAATCGTTCGGTCATTCATTTGCATTCAGTTCTCATTTGGTTATTCGATAACATTCAATAACATTTCATTTCCTTTGCAGTCATTCGTTAGCATTCATTCTTTTTCTTATCTTTTGTTATTGAGGTATCATTGATCACAGGGACAAGGCAAAGAGTGGACTAGAGATTATTTTTTATTAGGGCGTACAAATAAATGCAAGCCCGGTTAAAGCAACTCACCGAGATGAATCTTAGTTGAGAGAAGGAGGGACTTCACGTGCCGTTCACGAATAATTCACGCGGCCTACATTGGCACCAAGAGTTGATTAGCATACTTTATCTCTTTCTCTCAAGATTCGGAATGAATGCGAAATGCAATGAAAGCGAACAATGAAAACCAATCATCGAAAACCAACACGAAAACGCATTCATCAAAACCAAGCAGCGAAAGAAAACATCCAACAAAACTCTTGGATTTATTTCAATAGAAGCCAATCCATCAATTGGAAAGGTTCATTGTATTTCGTCCGTGATCAATCGATACCGGCAAAGGTTTCCCCAAACACTCAGTTCAAGACTGAGTCAGCAAGCCGTAGGTATTACATAGTGGATCGCGAGAAGCGGGGCACTACATCACCTGACCTTGCCCTCTGGGTGCTGGACCCCTCTGCTGGAAACCTATCTGCCGGTTCTGTATCTGATCTTAGACCTGGGCATACTGCTGGGGTCTCTGTTGCTAGAATGCTTGTGCCTAAGGTGGCAATGGCCTCAGAGGCTGGTACTGCTGCTGCTGAATTGGTGCTGGACCCCTAACCGATGGACTGTTAGGTTCGACGATGATGAACTGGCTCTAATCGGACAGGTCCCTATCATGTGGTCTGGCACCCCATAAGCCAAGCATAATTCATGTGCTCTGCGACACTCCGAAACAACGTGCCCTGGCTTCCCATAATGAGTACAGCCAATTACGAAAGACTGCTTTTGCTTCTGTTGCTGAGGGTACGTCAGTGTTGAATGCTGAACCGGCATAACTAAATTCGCCCTTCGGGGAACTCCGATCGACAAAGCCCTAGCTACCGGGGCTGGTGCCGAGGACAAACTCATCTGCCCATGGGACCTATTCCTGCTTCTGGTTCGGTCCACGATCCTCTGCGAGGTACACTCGTGCCTGCTAGCTGCCCTCAAGATAGCATCAAAAGTCCGATGCTCAAACTGCTCCATAGCTAGAATAATTTCTAGATGGAGTCCCTGCTGAAACCGCTGTGCTCGATCAAACTCGGTTGCCTCCAAGGTGGATGCAAACTGACTCAGTCTTGAAAATTCGGCCACATAACCGTCAACTGTCCTGCTCATCTGCTTCAAATTGGTGAATCTTGTCTGCAGATCATATCGAGCCACTGCACGAAGTACTTTGTCTGAAAGTTGTCACTGAATGTCGCCCTTGGAATAGGTGTTGCTAATCCTACTGCTAATATCGCCCACCAGGTACGGGCTAAGTCCAATAACTGTAGGCGCACTACAGCCACATTCTCTTCCTCTAGAGTCCTTGCTGCTGTAGAATCATGGAAAATATTGCTTTTAGTCCCACATCGGAAAGGAGAAGAAGAAAAGGCTCATTCTATTCTATATATAGAGCCCCCCTGTCTCCTTTGAAAAGGGCACCAAAATAAAAAAGAAGAAGAAAAGAATCACTCAATTGAGTCACTCGCTGTCATGGTAAGGATGAGTTGGGTTCTGAGTACTATGCGCCTTCACGGGCTAGTATAAAGAAATCCAAGACGGCACGGGCCATGCGCTTCAAATGTGCTATGCCAACGGTAAACCAGAGATGCGCACACAAAATCATGCGCGCTACCGATGGTAAACTGTACTGAATCGAATCGGGTGCGTTTGCACCAGATATGAGCCGTCTCTTAAAGTCCCCCTCCTACTTGGGTGCAGCTATTGCGCTTGAGCCAAGTTGGGGAGGGGGGAATCTCATGTGGGCCAGAACCCATGCGGCCCATCGAGAATGTCGAAGCTTCCAACTTAGAATCTTCCTACTACGCACCTTCGGGTGCTAAGTCGAAGAAGTCTAGGGCAGTACGGGCCCAACAAGCCCAGTCAACTGTCCAAGATGCTGACCGTCAGCGGGCACCGTTAACTGATTATACGGGTTCTTGATGGAAAGTTGTACAGAACCACCCGCGTCCAGTCCCCCAGGGCTAACGGACAGGGTGGGTCTCATAAGTCTCCCTACAACGATCGAGTGCAGTGCTTTACTAGCCGATGATCAGGAAGCGAGCAAATATAATGGTCCTACAAGTCTCCCTACAACGATCGAGCGCAGTACTTTACTAGCCGGTGAGCAGGAAGCAAATATGATGGTCCCAAAAGTCTTCCTACAACGATTGAGAGCAAGTGCTTTTACTAGCCTCAGATCAGGAAGCAAATATGATACTTACGCACCCGGGCGCTCGGGATACCCGGGCCCACAAAACGGATACGAAGGTCGATCAATCTGCTAACAACCTGCGAGAGGTGTTTAATCACAAACGCAAGAAGAGAGAAGCAACCTTGGCGTTGGATGAGCACTTTCCAGGACATCACTGCACCCAAGCCATCCTCAACTGCCGCGGCCACAAGACAGTGGCTCCACTATCAAGGCAGTCTGTGTTCCAGCGACTGCGACTTACTGCGACTTTCCAACATCGTCTCAAAAATATGATGCCAATTGAAGACGTTGTAACGGCCTACTCTCAACTAGATGCATTACTCATATGTCTCAGTTAGGCGCATCGTCTCAGTTAAGCACATCACAATCTTCTGAAGGAGTCCACCGTCAAATCTTCTTTGAACAAGGAGATCCATAATCCGCAGTACCAACACTCGCCAAGGAGGAGGGTCGGTCAAATTCATTTTTTTGAGAAGTCAAGAGGGAGACAAATGAAACTCGCTCGAATCGTGACATTCGACACATCACCTTCTCCTAGGGCCCCCATACCCATCCAGCCAGAAGATATCCTTCATACGGCTTAGTCATGAAACATTCCTCATGCGGCTCGGTCATGAGATATCCTCATGCGGCTCGGTCAGAAGGCATTCCTCTTGCGTCTCGGTCATGAGACATTCCTCATGCTGCTCGGTCAGAAGGCATTCCTCATACGGCTCGGTCATGAGACGTCCTTCATGCGGTTCGGTCATGAGACATTCCTCATGCGGCTCGGTCATGAGACGACCTTTATGCGGCTCGGTCATGAGACATTCCTTTATGCGGCTCGGTCATGAGATATTCCTTCATGAGGCTCGGTCATGAGACGTCCTTTATGCGGCTCATATGGCTCGATCATGAGACATTCTTTCATGCGGCTCAGCCATGAGACATTCCTCATACGGCTCGACCAGGAGACATCCTTTATGCGGCTCGCCACAGAAGATTAGTTGATGCATGTGACAAGTTGACCAGGTCTCAACTGCTCAGATTTGCTACAAGGACAAATCACAATAAATCCTAACAAATCTCCAGCTATCAGTCACAGACCAAGTCTCGAGGCATGATTACGGCCATGTGGCCCGGGGATTTTCCACGTGGCCATCTATGCGGCTCAAAATATCTTTCATCTCGAAATTACTATAAATAGCAGTACACCACACCCATGCAAATGGTTGGCAATCTAAGGCTGGCAACCTTCGAAAAGCAATTTCTTCAAGAGCTAAGGACTGCGTCAGATAGTCCAAGGAGTAAGGCAGAGTTGATAACACTTTTCCGAGCCTCTATCGTCACCCCCCAGAATCAAAACTAAATAATTGTACTTAGATTGTTTCCTAGGATTTCTTTCTAGGCTTTTCTTTGTACAAGCGAGTTTGCAATCAATTTCAGTATTTCTGTAATACCCGTCTTTAATTTTTTTATGGCAAACACGATAGCGACTCTGCTGGGGACGTCCTTCTCCTCTAATGAGAAGCTGGTGACGCAATCTGACGAGTCCAAGCTTGGCTCTACACAGCAAATACTTGTGGTTCGTTTCGACCAACAAGCCTTCGAAGAAATGCTCTCTGAAGGGAGCGCCAACCCGTCTCAGAAGCGAGCCAACCCAAAGAGAAATCCCAGCACGTTGGTGCACAGAACTTTTGTCTCCGACCTAGTTCTCGAAGAAGCTCCTTCTGTAGCCCAAGACGGTGATCAAAGCTCTCCTGCGACTTTGCTTTCTACCGCAGAGGACCCCACTGCCCCCAAATCCAGCAGAGAAAAATACTACGATGCTGAGTTTTTGGGGACACAAGGGAAATCCATACGGACAAATAAGAAGCCGCATAAGAGAGATCGGCAGTCTGTCCATACGGCAGCCAACTCTGGCCGCAGACAGACAACTCATGCGGCAGCCAACTCTGGCCACAGAAAGATGGCCCATGCGGCAGCCAACTCTGGCCGCAGAAAGATAGCCCATGCGGCAGCCAGCTCTAGCCACAAGAAGATAGCCCATGCGACAGCCAATCCTGGCCTCAGACAGGATGTTTTATGCGGCCCTGTCAGAAGCTCTGTGTTTAACCGTCTCTCATGCGGGCTCGACGCTATACGGTCCATGGAGAACATAGGATGTATTAATCTGGACTCTTTTTACTATGCGCCTTCGGGTGCTAAGTCAAAAAAGTATAGGACAGTACGGGCCCAACAAGCCCAGTCAACTGTCCAAGTTGCCGATTGTCAGCGGGCCCTGTTGACTGTTACACGGGCTTTTGATAGAAAGTTATACATAACCACCCGCGTCCATTCCCCCAGGGCTAACGGACAGGGTGGGTCTTTAAAGTCTCCCTCCAACGATCCAGAGCAAGTATTTTTGCTAGCTATGGATCAGGGAGCAAACATCATACCTAAGCACCCGTGCACTCGGGATACCCGAATCCACAAGTTTGGTGCAAAGGTAGATCAGCTTGCTACCGACTTGCGGGAGGTGATTACTCACAAATACAAGGTGGCAGCGTGGGCGTGCAATAAGTCCCTCTCGGGACGTCGTTGCACCCAAGTCATCATCAACTATTGCTGCGACAAATCGGCAGCACCTGAAGGTCGGCAGTCAGTTTTCCAACGACTGCAACTGCCAGCACCTGTCCGACAACAACTTAAGAAACAGGTGCCAATTTCGGGGGACGAGGAGTTTCCTTTCGCCTTCTGTAATTCAACTCAAAAGGTTCCTCCTGGCAAGGGAGGAAAGAAGATAGGCTCTTTCAACCCGGCAATCTCGGCCAGTATTGCAAGGAGACCCTCATCTGGAGGGCTCCCACCGACAACCACAGGGGGTGTCTATTTAGGCACTCGATCCAAGAAGAACCTTCCAGCATCCTGGGGTGTACCTTCGGCCTTCTTGAGAGTAGATGAAGCTGGAGGTAGCAGTTTCCTCAATATATGTGACAACCCGGTGTACCAAGAGCACATACATGGGGTAGAGATCCTCCAGAACTGTGCAACAAACTTGGACTTTCCTGAGGGCCACCACCCTCACCAAGACGAGGCGGCTTCCTGCACAAGGGTAGCACCCCTTCCGAGTTCGAGGAAGATGACATTCTGACATTCTCCGACGATTTTTCTGTACAAGGGTACGGCACAGTGAGCACCTCTGCTACGATCCCTTCCAAAACAGGCAGAAGGTCAGTGGCCCAAGGTGAATTACTCATTTGAATTACTCATTTGAATATGGTCATGTCAAACCTATCTTCGAATATGGTCATGTCAAACCCAAAATATTATCACTTCTACCGCTATGTCCATCATTCCACTCATGACTGCTTCCAATTAAAGTGGTACATTCAGAGTCTTATCGACTCCAAAGCTCTGTCGATAGACTTTGAAGAGGTTACCGCGGAGGCAAATATGGTGTCGATTCAGTTCGACGACTTCCCTCCAACAAGCACTCCAAACGGGATAATACCTGTCCCTCAGGCAACGATGGAGGTTACTAATCTTAAATTTAATAATTCACATATTTTCTCATTTAAAAGAAAAAGCCTAGTTTTATTTATATATATATTTAAAATACAAAGTTTTGCCAAATTAATCGGTAATTGCTAATTTTCTCAATTAATCAGTAACCGACTTATTGGATTAAAATGATAACGAACATAGTTGCGACGTTAGACCAATTTTCGGTAGATTAATTAATAACTTAAAACCTGACTAGGGTCTACTTCTAGAGATTGTAACTAGCACAACTAGAATGGTTTCATTATGATTCTAAGTCAAGTTCTCAACTGTAGGATCTCGGAGACGAACTTGACATCATCTTCGGTACTGACTTTTCCGATCCAGTCAATTAACAGAGGCAAGTTACGGTTATGTTTTCTTGTATTTTATTTAGTAACTGTCTAGTTGCATGTTTAAACCACATTGCCACACGGAACCCGCTCATAGGGTTCAGATATTGATAGATATTGATTGTGGGGATTGGGGGAATAGTGTAACGTTTATGGCCAATATCCCTCATATTGTATATTATGCGAGCTTACCCCTCTTACACACGGGGATAAGCCGTATTGCGTCACTAGGACGCTATTGTATAACCCAAGCCGGTCATAGACGATTACACATTCAAATCACATTATTTTTAATTGTTAAAATTGTTGGAAAATATTGTTTCAACTGTTTAGCCTGCATTTTTCCATTATTACTTGAAATATGAGATACATATTCGTACTTGCTCCCTCCTGACTGGAGACAACATTTTTAGGTGACATTGAGGATGCTGAGCTATTGTACAATAGCTACTATGACCCGGTTTTGTATCCTGTGGTGTTGTCGGAGTCCCTCTTGGAGGACGCAGGACCTGAGGCCGACGAGCCGACCTCTTAGCTAGTCGTTTCCAGTTTTTTAGTTTTTATTGTTTTGGAATTTTGATAATTTGAATTCAACACTTTATTTCAGTTCTTTCATTTCCAGTTGTACTTTCAATTGTTGAATAAAAGTTTTAAAATTTTCGTACATTCGAGTTGTGACAAATATATAGATGTTGTTGTGAATACCTGCATATAGAACAGCTTATTGCCGCCGTCTCACAACGGTGTAGGCTGGGCATGATCCGGTTCGACCCAATAATTTAGGATCGGGTTGTGACAGTTACTAATCTTCCATCCGTCCGAAGCCTGACATCTGGATTGGTACCTCTTACCATATCGCGAGGAGAGATCATGTGGGTGGATCCAGACTTAGTGCCCGAAGTTATCCAAGAGGTGTCATCTCCTACCAACAAGAAAAAGGGCAGGAAGTCTAGATCCTGCCATACAATTTTTAGCCGAGACTGAGAAAGCTGCAGCCATTGTTACCCGGTCTGCAGCACAAGTCTAGCCCGTACGGGATAATTCAGTCGAAGATTCTTAGCTGGCAACGTTGCCTCCATCTGATGTTCCAAGGCCATCTCAGCCTCCACTAGCGGATAAGTCCAAACCAAAGGAAATTCGCTTCGACAGGCCACTCCGTAACGATGTACCTCAAGGACTGGAGAGACCTTACAACTTTGACATATTAGCACAATTGGCTAATACGCCAGCAAAGTTGTCGTTATACGAGCTCCTAAGGCTCTCCAAGGATCTTCGTGTCGCATTGAGCGAAGCACTCCAAAATGCTGACGCCTACTTAGCTCGGGTCAAGCCTCAAGGGAAAGACCCACCAGCAGATCTACAGGGCAGCGATAGCACAGATGTAATGTCCAATATCATATTTACTCCACAGGACATGTTGATCAAGTCCAATTTGCATGATCGCCTCTTGTACTACACTGGATACATAGGCGACATCAAGGTGGATCGGATGCATATCGACCCTGGCTCATCAATAAGCATCATCCCGAAAAGTTTGCTCCAACTTCTTGGCATACCTATACACCGGCTAGCGGCGACCAATACTGCCATTAGCAGTTTTAACTCGGGAAGGAGCTATCCCCTGGGGAAGATCCGATTGAAATGTCAGATTGGCGACCTGAAGACGAAGGTTACCTGCTACGTCATAGATGCAGACACCTCCTATATCATCCTCCTGGGACGTCCGTGGATACATGACTATATGATCGTGCCATCCACCCTTCACCAGTGCTTCAAGTATGTCAGTAAGTACGGCTTTGTGAAAATTGAATTCGCCGACATCGATCCTTTCAAAGGGGTTGAATCTTATTACTCTTCGGAGGCTTGTCTATATGACGAATCCAGGAAACATATAACTGACGAACTGGAGGCCATCATAGGGCCAGAAAAATCCTTGAGAATTCATCTCCCGGTCCGTAAACCGGACAAGGCCGCACCCCTCGTCACAACTTTGCATAAAGAGGTGCTCAGTTCTCCTGTCTCACCTACGCAGTTGAAACCAATGGTTATCTGGCTCCCGAGATCCAGCCAGGAGCCAAAAGTTGTCATAGGGCCGATGGTGATCCGACTGCCAAAATCCAATCAAAGGCAACAGGAAGATGCAAGGCACTCTGTAACTTCGATGGTGATTCGATTGCCAAAATCCACTCAAACGCAACCAAGAGACACAAAGTCCCTTGCTGATCCAATTGTCATCCGTCTACCCAAGACGAGGCGGCAACCAAGTGTCGATCCAACACCCTTAGGCAAGTCAATACCTCAAGCTGAACCCTTGGTGGTCAAGTTGTCCAAAACAGCATCCCGACCTCTAAGTTCGCAGGGGGTAGCCAAAGAGGACGTAGAACTCGCCAAATACCTGGTTACACAGGTGGATAGCCCCTATCCTGATAATGTAATCCCTGTAGACAAAATTCCTTATTTCATCAATAAGAGGCTGTCGTTAGACTATTCTGACTATGATAAGCCTAATCTAATGTATGGTGCACGGGACTGCTGTCACGACCCGCACCCTAGAATAAGAGCATGAGAAGTGGTTACGTCCAGTCTACGCTACAGTATCGACGGTAGAATACTGTCCTAGGTCACAACATCTAACAATATAAGGTACCTGTACAGTATATACTCTCCGAATGGAGGTGACATAACATAATACAGTCTCAATCATATCTAAAGCAGAAAAACGATAAGATAGGTAGATAGATAGAAATGAATCCACAAAGAGATACAAACAGATAGAAGTCTAAGTGTCTAAGATAACATAACAAATCTAGAAAATATTCCAAATCTCAAATTGGTACAAGTGTATCCAACAAAACATGAAGATAAATAGATACTAGTCTAGCTAGCTAGCATAGTCTATTGGGGTAATATCCTCTGCAAGTACTGGGTCCTCCTGAGAGTCCAGCTCACATATGTCATATAGGCCTGCTCCATAATAAGTGGGACAGAACTCTTCAGTGTCATCTGTAAAATTTTTAACAGGTCCAGTCAGGACATAAATGAATACATATCTCTAATACAGTTTATAGCATGGCATGATATAAAAGACAAGCAATATAGTAAGATACATGAAATACTAGAAGAAACAGGAGAATATCTGATAATTGGAAATACATACACAATAGGTAAGAAACGTAAGTGACTAAGTAATTTAGAGCATAAGATGGTTATGTAAACGGCACGAAGTTATACACGAGTAATCTACAGAGGTTATACACGAGTAAGCTACAAGATTGAGTACATAACCACTTCTACTCCCCCGCCCCCAATCAATACAAAAGGATCCAGTCAAGTTATGTTATTGCACACGATGAAGAATGTACACGAAGATCATGTGAGCACATGAGAGTACACGATTTCACACGATTTGTACACGAATGTCACGAATACAAGGAGTACACGATGCTCATGATAAAGTATACGAACATAAAATACCCGATGTATCCGCTAAGGGGATAACATCGTACGACAAGATCCATATAGTACTAATCTGTGATATAGGTTTCAGCATCAAGTAAAGTAAACTAGAGCATGCAAATATATCATAGCAAGTATGAAAAGATCAGAGAATGTACTCGCCTGGTATCCTAAATATCTGAAGAGAATATACTGTCCGAGGAATGGTGTCTGTCACCTATAGAATAGTACAAGTCACTACATGTCCAAAATAGTATAATAGACTGCTACAATGCATCTACATAAAGTTTGGGGTCAATCTAGGCTAAAGTCAACCTTTGGTCAACTCTAGTCAACTACACTAGTCAAACTAGGTCAACTAGGTCAAGCCTAACCCAAACAAGTCTCACTAAGCCTAACCAGCCTATTCTAGCAAGTACACACCATCACAAGGTCATACTAGTCTACCAACACACCAATTTACATGTGTATACATGTCATATACACATTTGCCACATCATAGGAACCATAGGCTATATGCCATATATAGCCTATAGGCCATACATATATTTCACACATATATATACACTAAATTAATATAAATATCATACACATATATATACCACATTATTATATTCAAGAATATAGATAATATTTATATATACATAAAAGAGGAATATAGTCAATATGGCATGTGTGTGTCAAGTGTGTGTGAGCTCTCAGGATACATGTAATGCCAATGTGACAGGACTATAGCTACTAAGGTGTCAATATGTTATAGCTAACATTGTAATAGGAAAAACAGTTGGTAGGTTAGTGTCAATGACAGTCCAGTTTAGATAGGAAAATGTGTACAAATCAGTAAGGGTGTGTGGGTGAAAACTGTAGGGTGCAGTGGATAGGTTGGGTGTATGTGTTTGAATGAACTTAAATTCAGTGAATGCATATGTGATGACAGTGTTTTGACTTAGGGAATTTCAGTTCTCAGGAATTCAAGTAGGTAGCAATGCAATGTGTCAATGTGTGTGTGTGTAGTGAACAGTTGTGTGTGTCAATGTGACATGAATCAATAGAGAAATGTGTGTCAAAATCAGTGTGAACATAATCTCAGTTTTAGCATTGACCGTTAACAATAAATTCTAGTTTACACATTCAATCCCAAAACCAATTCGAAACCCAATTTCCTTTGATAACATCCCAACCTAACATGTAACTAATACTCAGACATATGTAGGTGAATTAACATTTGCAAAAATCACCAAGAACAGTTTGAAATTACAATTCAATTTTCAGAAATAATTAAACAGTGAACTTAAGTATCAGAACATTGGGGGAAACACAAATCGAACGCTAAATAACAGTTAATAACCTGATTTAAAGGTTGGTAATCCAAGACACACATGTGCATGTGTCCCTCGAGTCAACTCGTGTAACCCAGAGCCGGATACAGCATCTCCATACATCACGAACCACTCTCGTGCACACATAAACACGCTGTCTCATGCACGCGTGCAGTGTCTAGGACACGACACACGACACGACACAACATGTGGGTGTGCACGTGGTTCGCCACTACTAGGGCTACGATACTGACACCCTGTACTGTGTCCACGAGACTCCAGGACGCGACACGAGACCCGTGTCAGTAGCGCCTGTGTCACGTGCATGCTGTAGACAGTGGCCAGTGCGGGCCCAAAATTATGTCCGACACAACACGACTCGACTCAAGACTTGGGGGCTGACATGTCAGTTAGTGATCCCCTCCTCGACGCTAAATCTTATGCCGCCACATGTCCTGTACAGCGAGCACGAGGCCCCGAGCAGTAGGACAGTGCGCATTGGCCTGTGCAGCATGTTCGCGTTACTGTATATACACGACATGACACAAAATCGACTCAAAACTGACACAAAATCATACACGACACCAAGCACTACAAATCCTATAAAACACATTTCAAAAATAACAAAAAATATATGAGTGTGACATTTCATCAAACACTTGTACACTAGTTATGATACGTGTCCGATACGGACACGAAATCAAACGCAATAGACACTAAACCTTTACTACATCTAGGGGACACCTAGATCTAGGCTACCATACAAAGAAAACAGAATTAAAATGATATTTGAAGGGTTTACCTATAGGTTGCAATAATTAAGAAAAAGCTCCAAATTAAATGATTCCCGTTGCTAGCCAAATCCTCCAAATTGCTCAAAAACTAAAATTACTCTCCATGAACATCAAATAGAGGGTGATTAGAAACTATTGCAAAAGATTTGGATTAAAAAGGAATTAAAATGGAATTAATATGAATTTGCGAAGATGGGGATTTACCTTTCCTTCCAAGAAGTTGGTTGAGCACAAAAGAGGCAAGAACAAAGGAAATGAGATTATATAGGGGGATAAACCTAGGTTGGCCGACCACATAAAGCTGGAATTAGGGTTAGGGTTCAAGTCATGGGCTATGGGCCAAGTTTCATAACTCATGGAATTAAATCCTTAAGTCATAAGTCATTGCACCTATCATTATTTCTTCTATTTCAAATTAGTTTCTAAATGACTAAAATGAGGTTGACTTAAGTTAGACTAGGGTCTCACCATGCTAACCAAGTCAGCATAGCTAGGGTTAGCTTCTAGGTTAGTCTACAAAGTCTCAACTAGTCAAAGTCAAAAATAGAATCACCAATTTAATAAATCAAAATAAATTCAAAAATTCACAAATGACCAAAATACCCTCAAGCTAAAATGTGGTAGTGACAAATCTACCCTCCTTAAAATAATTTTGTACTCAAAACTAAAAGATGAAGCTAGACTGATGAGAAGGATAGACAATCATACCTCAAGGTCCAAAAAGATATGGGTATCGATCGCGCATCTCATCCTCTCGCTCCCACGTAGACTCTCCTGGAGAATGATGTCTCCATGCGATGTGAACCAAGAATATCACCTGGTTTCTCAGTACCTTCTCTCGGTGATCCAGAATCTCCACCGACTGCTCTGGATAACTAAGAGTAGGTCCCAGCTCAATCTTCGAATGGTCAAGTACATAGCTAGGATCAGCCACATACCATCCCAACTGTGATACGTAGAATACGTTGTGGACACCCACTAGTGAAGGTGGCAAGTCTAGCCTGTATGCCACGTCACCGACTCTCCCGCTGATCACGAAAGGTCCGATGAAGCACGGGCTAAGCTTCCCACCTCCACCAAAACGTATGGTACCACGAGTCGAAGATATCCTTAGAAAAACCATGTCTCCGACCTAAACACAAACAAGGTCTCAAGTTACTAAATAATCAAACATGATCAAATAAACAAAAACAATAACAACCTACTTCTAATCCTATCTTCAATCTGTACCTCAAACTCCAAAGGCCTCCGGTGGCTATCGGTCCAGTGCCGATGTCTGTCCTGCGCCACACGAAGTCTGTCCCTGATGAGCTCCACCTTCTCGGCTGTGTCAACAACCATCTCAGGTCCCAATAAAGCTCGCTCTCTAACATCATCCCAAGATAAGGGTATACGGCATCTATGCCCGTATAGAGCCTCGAAAGGTGACATCTTAATGCTGGCCTGATAACTGTTGTTGTAAGCAAACTCCACCAAGTGTAGGTGATCCTCCCAGGAACCTCCAAAATCTAAGAAGTACGTCCGCAGCATGTCCTCGAGCGTCTGAATAGTCCTCTCTGACTGTCCGTCCATCTGGGGGTGGTATGCAGTACTAAACTTGAGCTGAGTGTCCAAACTAGTCTCCAGACTCTGCCAAAAATGGGAAGTAAAGCGACTATCCTGATCCGAGATGATGCTGACCGAAACTCCATGAATCCTGACAATCTGCCGCATGTACATCTCTGTAAGCCTCTCCGTAGACGTACCCACTTTAAATGGCAAAAAGTAGGCCGATTTGGTCAACCTGTCTACGATGACCTAAATTACGTCTTTACCTCCTGGTGTACGCAGCAATCCAGATACAAAATCTATCGTGATGTTCTCCCACTTCTACTCTAGAATGGGCAATGGCTGCAACAAACCTCCTGGCCTCTGCCTCTCTGTCTTGACCTGCTGACAGACCAAGCATCTGGCTACGAAGTGAGCTACCTCCCGCTTCATCCCATACCACAAGACGTGCTCTCTCAGATCTCTGTATATCTTGTTGGCACCAGGATGTATAGAGTACTGAGATCTGTGAGCCTCCTGCATGACCTGCTCCCTGAACGCTCCACTAGGCACACACAGCCTGGAACCGTGCCTCAAAGTGCCATCCTCGGCAAGAGTAAACTCACCATCCACTAGCCCTGCTCAAACCTGCTCTCGGATACACCGCAGAGCAACATCCTCGAACTGCGTCGACTTGATCCTCTCCATCAAGTTCGACTGAATCTGAAGGCCCCATATCTGCATCTAAACTTTAGGCACAATCACCTTAATCCCCAGGCTCTCCAAATCTGCTAGCAAGTGACGATCCATAGTCAAACATATGGGTGTCGGATACCTACTTAAGGCATTGGCAACCACGTTGGCCTTCCCTGGGTGATACTGTAGTGAGATATCGAAGTCCTTCATCAGCTCTAACCACCTGCGCTGCCTCATGTTGAGCTCTTTTTCTGTAAACACATACTTCAAGTTCCTATAATCTGTGAAGATCTCTACCCTCTCTTCATATAAGTAGTGCTTCCATAACTTCAGAGCAAAAATTACTGCTGCCAACTCCAAGTCGTGGGTAGGATAGTTTTTCTCATTGGAACATAACTGCCAGGAAGCATAGGCAATCACCTTCCCATGCTGCTGCAAGACACAACCCAATCCCTTCCCTGAAGTGTCACTGTAGATAGTGAACCCTCCCAATCCTGATAGTAATGTCATAATCAGATATGTCGTCAGCCACTTCTTCAACTCATCAAAAGCAACCTGACACTCCTCTGACCAAACAAACTCTGCATCCTTTCGGGTCAGCCTAGTCAACGGCTCTACGATCCGGGAGAAATCCTGTACGAACCTCCTGTAATAGCCTACCAATCCCAAGAAGCTCCTGATCTCTGCTACTGAACTCGGTGCCGACCAAGTCTCAACGGCTGTGATCTTCTTCGAGTCCACTGAGATTCCATCTCCAATCACCACATGACCTAAGAAGTCAACTCTGTCCAGAAAGAACTCATACTTCGAGAGCTTGCCATACAGCCTCTCCCTCCTGAGTGTCTTCAGAACCACTCTCAAGTGCTCTCCATGCTCTTTCTTAGTCTTCGAATACACCAGGATATCATCGATGAACACCACCACAAACTTGTCCAAGTACTGGTGGAACACCTTGTTCATCAAATTCATAAATACTGTCGGTGCATTGGTCAGCCCAACGACATCACCAAGAACTCAAACTATCCATACCACATCCTAAAGGCGGTCTTCAGGATATCCTCCCTCTTCACCTTCACCTGGTGATAACTTGACCTCAGATCAATCTTGGAGAAAACCCGAGCTCCGCTCAACTGATCAAAGAGATCATCGATCCGCGACAGTGGGTATCTGTTCTTGATCGTCAGGTTGTTGAGTGCCCTGTAGTCGATACACATCCGTATCGACCCATCCTTCTTGAGTACAAAGAGTATCGGTGCACCCCAAGGTTAAGAACTCGATCGGATGAAGCCCTTGTCCTGCAGCTCATCCACCTGCTTCTTCAGTTCCACCAACTCACTGTTGTTCACTCGATAGACATGCTGAGAAATTGGTTCCACGCCGGGAACCAAGTCTATCGAGAACTCAACATCCCTGTCTGGTGGAAGTCCTGGCAACTCCTCCGGAAAGACGTCCATGAACTCTGTAATCAAAGGATGTGGAGCCACCTGCTCCTCAACTGAAGCTCCACAGAAAAGTTTGCTGTCTTGCTCCGCCTTCCGTCGGGTGTACTCGAACTCTGGCTCTCCTGGCGCTCCAAATAGAACTTTACCCCCTCGACAATCTATGCTGGCGTGATGCCTGGTCAACCAATCCATACCTAATACGATATCGTAGTTCGGTAGTGGCATGACGAGCAGACTTACCTCCAACTCTCGGTCTCCCAAAATAACACTTCGCCCTCTGCAAACATCACTCACGAGGATAACACCACCTTCGGTCGTGATCTTGCAGGTCCTAAGCAATGGTTCAGATACAAGACTGTGTCTAATAGCAAATAACAGCGACACAAAACTGTGGGAAGCCCCGGAATCAAATAGAGAGAAAGCAGGAATAGAGTCGAGAAGAACCGAACCTGCAATCAACTCCCTGATGGCCTCTGCATCATCGGTCACCATGGCGAAAGCTTGCCCCTGCTGACCTCCCCGAGCCTGCTATTGATGCTGGATGAACCTATCCTGCTGAGTCTGCAGGGGTCTCTTCTACTGGCCTGCTGGAGCTTTGGCTCCTTCACCTCCTCCTGGTGCTGGATGCATCGATGCTACTGGATAGTCTCTCATCTGATGGTCCAATGATCCACACATCAGGCATCTCCCAAGCCTCTTTCTGTAGTCGTTCTACCCGTGTCTGGGCTTCTTGCAGAAGGTGCAACTGATGGCCTGCTGTCGGGGTGCCTGGTACTGTACCTTCGGCTACGGATGCTGCACCTGCTGGAAAGGTGCCCAGCCCTGCTGCTGGAACTGCTGCTGATGCACCTACCTCTGCGGCTGCTGGAACTGCTGCGGCTGCTGGTGCTGAAAATGAGGCCTCTTGGCCTGACCCCTACTGCTGCTGGCTCCCTGGAAGTCCCGACCTCTCTTCAACTTCAACCCTAGGTCGTCCTCCGCTACCATAGCTCCAGGAAAGATCTCCGTGAAGGTAGCATTCCGGTCACTCTTAGTTAGTGACCGAACCTCCCTGATCAACCCTCGACGAAACTTCCTAGCCTTCGTCTTCTCCATCAGATCATCAATAAACTGGGCCAACCGCAAAACTCTCCGACATACTCAGCAACTGTCTGGTTCCCCTGAACCAGACTCTCGTACTGCGCCTCGATGCCTCCTAGTACCACATCTGGAAAGAACTGTTCCTTGAACAGCTCCTTGTACTGCTACCATGTCTGACCCTCTACTTCCACTCGGGGATCTATCTGGTACCAGGTACGGGCTAAGTCCTGCATCTGACTGCCTGCCGCCTCGATATAAAGTCTGGCTGGTATCTCTATCAGCCGAAAAATCTCTTCGATATGCTCAATCTAATCATCTGTATAGTGAATGCCTTCGATGCCCAGGAAGTCTCTAGGATGCATCTTCTGGAAGTCTGGATATCCTTCTCCCTTCGGCGAGGCTACTGCTGCGCCCCTGAGTAGACACCATCTCTACAGTCGTACGGACCAGCTGATGTGCCTCGTCGATCCCCTGACGGAAGTCGACAGTCTGATGCTGCTACTGCTGATGAGACTCCAGAATCCTCTCCATGAAGGAGAACAGATGAGCAGTATCTACCAACCCCGCAGATGGAGGCTGTTGCGGCAGAAGGATCTCAGGAAGCATCGGGCTCTGCCTCCTAACTGGTGGAGGTGCTCCTCCGAAAGCTGCTAAAACACCCACCCCAGCTGGCATGACTGGGGTTGCAGTACCGGGAGCTGGTCGCTGAGGACAAGAGGTGGAAGACCTCTCATCAGCGTCCCCCGGTCCTGGCGATGTGATCTCGTCTCAACCATCCTGGAGACACAGATCAAACAAGAAACAATTTCTGAAAATGAGTCGAAATATCAAAGGAGGACAGTTTATATTCAAAGGAAGACAATAAGCAGCAAAATATAGATATACAGAATCTGATAAGGAGTTTTTCTTTGTATGATTGAGTACCTTCAAAATAACTTAATCCTACTGCAGGCTGTAGTGATACTCTAGTTTGAATACCACTACATAAAACCGACCTGCATGGGCCACCACTAAAAATGTGTCATGACCCACACCCTAGAGTAAGGACACGAGAAGTGGTTACGTCCAGCCTACGTCGCAGTATCGGCGGTAGAACGATGTCCTAGGTCATAACATCTAACAATATAAGGTACCTGTACAGTATATACACTCCGAATGGAGGTGACATAACAGAATACAGTTTCAATCATATCTAAGGCAGAAAAATGATAAGATAGATAGACAGAAATGAATCCACGGAGAGATACAAACATATAGAAGTCTAAGTGTCTAAGATAACATAACAAATGCAGAAAATATCCCAAATCTCAAATAGGTACAAGTGTATCCAACAAGACATGAAGATAAATAGATACTAGTCAAGTTAGCTAGCCTAGTCTACTGGGGTAATATCCTCTGCAAGTGCTGGGTCCTCCTGAGAGTCCAGCTCACATATGTCATATAGGCCTGCTCCATAATAAGTGGGACAGAACTCCTCAGTGTCGTCTGTAAAATTTTCAACAGGTCCAGTCAGGACAGAAATGAATACATATCTCTAATACAGTTCATAGCATGGCATGATATAAAAGACAAGCAATAGAGTAAGATACATGAAATACTGGAAGAAACAGGAAAAATATCTGATACTGGAAATACATACATAATAGGTAAGAAACGTAAGTGACTAAGTGATTTAGAGCATAAGATGGTTATGTAAATGGCACAAAGTTATACACGAGTAATCTACAGAGGTTATACACGAGTAAGCTACAAGATTGAGTACATAACCACTTCTACTCTTCCGCCCCCAATCAATACACAAGGATCCAGTCAAGTTATGTTATTGCACATGATGAGGAATGTACACAAAGATCATGTGAGCATATGAGAGTACACGATTTCACACGATTTGTACACGAATGTCACGAATACAAGGAGTACACGATGCTCATGATAAAGTACACGAACATGAAATACCCGATGTATCCGCTAAGGGGATAACATCGCACGACAAGATCCATATAGTACTAATCCGTGATACAGGTGTCAGCATCAAGTAAAGTAAACTAGAGCATGCAAATAGATCATAGCAAGTATGAAAAGATCAGAGAATGTACTCGCTTGGTATCCTGAATATCTGAAAAGAATATACTGTCCGAGGAGTGGTGTATGTCTCCTATAGAATAATACAAGTCACTACATGTCCAAAACAGTATAATAGACTACTATAATGCATCTACATGATGTTTGGGGTCAATTTAGGCTAAAGTTAACCTTTGGTCAACTCTAGTCAACTACACTAGTCAAACTAGGTCAACTAGGTCAAGCCTAACCCAAACAAGTCTCACTAAGCCTAGCCAGCCTATTCTAGCAAGCACACACCATCACAAGGTCATACTAGTCTACCAACACACTAATCCACATGTGTGTATATGTCATATACACATATGCTACATCATAGGAACCATAGGCTATATGCCATATATAGCCTATAGGCCATACATATATTTCACACATATATACACTAAATTAATATAAATATCATACACATATATATACCATATTATTATATTCATGAATATAGATAATATTTATATATACATAAAAGAGGAATATAGTCGATGTGGCATGTGTGTGTGTCAAGTGTGTGTGAGCTCTCAGGATACATGTAATGCCAATGTGACAGGACTATAGCTACTAGGGTGTCAATGTGTTATAGCTAACATTGTAATAGGAAAAACAGTTGGTAGGTTAGTGTCAATGATTGTAATGCCTGTGGTTCGTATTGCGTATCTTGGTATACGTATACGTAATTTGACCCGTATTGCATTCTAGCATTTCATTGATTGGTTTATTCTTGGGTTGGTTCAGCTTGGCTTAGTTTTCTTTGGTTCATCATGAACCAAAGGTGAACCCTCCCACCTACCACCATCATCCTCATATATATTTTTACCTAACACTCTCTCTCTTCATTACTACTTCTCCACCATTACTTCTTCAACCACCAGAAGGGAGAGAGAGAGGGAGAGCTTAGGCAACTGCAAACTTGTTTCATGATGGATCTCATGTTTTATTGTTCCATTCTCTTCCTTACTAGATTCTAAGCCTCTTTAGAACTGGAAGTTTTCGGTTTTGATGGTTATATTCTTGTAGATCTAAGTTTTAAGTTCCTTTTTGTTTAGTTTTCTTGGTTTTGATCTCTAAAAACTTGGTGTTTCCAAAAACTAGTGGTTCTATGTTGTAGAGAATTCAATTTCATGCAGTTTTGGCTTTTGTTTCGCTTGATTTCGACTTCGGATGAGGAAGTTATGGCCATGGCAAGTTTTCAGAACTTTCATGGCTGAACTTGCTGTTTGGGGACGATGAACCCCATGCGCCGGGAACCCCATGCGCCCGGGAGGCCATGCACCGGGAGGCTATGTGCCGTAAAGTCCCGGCAACGCGTTCTTTGACTCCGAGCGTGTCATGCGCGTAGGTACCTTACGCGAATGTACTGAAGACGCAACGTGAGTTTAGAATCCCATGTGCCGATTGCGCAGGAATCCCTTGCGTCGATTTGTGCAGGAATTCCATGCACCGATTGCACAGGAATCCCATGCGCCGATTGTGCAGGAATCCCATGTGCCGATTGTGCAGGAATCTCATGCGCCGATTGTACAGGAATTCCATGCGCCGATTGTGCAGGAATCCCATGCGCCGATTGCGCAGGAATCCCTTGCGCCGATTTGTGCAGGAATCCCATGCGCCGATTTGTGCAGGAATCCCATGCGCCAATTTGTGCAGGAATCCCATGCACCGATTGTGCAGGAATCCCATGCGCCGAAATTGCTCTATTTCGCTGTTTTTGCCTGTTTAAGTTGTTTTGTAGCTAGAATCTCGAAAAACTCAAAACACGAAAGTTGTAGATCTTTTCCTTGGCTTCAAGAATATGTTACTAGTTGTTTTATGCATGTTTCTCTCATTCATGATAAGATAAGAATAGAACACGATAGTGGCCCGCCGTGGCGCACTCTTAACAAGTAAACTGACATGATGTATCTCGACAAGCTGTTACGACAGCTAGCCTGACATGACAAATAGAAATGACCTGGACACCGTGGGCGATTGTGTTTGTACAAATAAACCAGTACTGTCTTGTATCATGTCTAGGATAGGGATCTCTGAGTACCATGGTCAGGGATACTACTGCAATTGACTAAGGCTAATAAATTAGAATAATTCAAAAGTCATGAAGAGATTTTCCAGCTACAGGCAATCCCGTTATGTGGGTGCATTCAGTGGACTTGTAGCCTACCGACGAGTAGGGCACATTTCCAGCACACTGTTACGTGATGCATCCTTCATAAACGGACATTCGACTTGGATAACCTGGATGGTCTGCAGGGCTTGTGGCTGTTGGAATAATCTCATTGCATCTTGCTAGTAACTAGGCCTGTGATAACCCTAGTTAGTTAAAGTATCAAGCCATACTTATTGTTTGGCCGTGATTGATTGGATGGAGTCCAGCCCAGTCTAGTTTGTCATGATCCTGTACAAGATTGTATCATGACATGATTTATTTTATCGATAAATGATGGGATACCAAGTTCTATTCAGATGAAGGGTTACAACCCCGGTCCTTGTTTGGTTTAAGGGTTGTAACTTGGCTATCTGAATAGTTCCGTGGTTATCTTATCATATATCGTCCTGATTATTTATACTGGCCTTAACAATAAAGATCAGGGGTCCAGTTCTGTTCAGGCAAAGGGTTACAACCCCGGTCCTTGTTTGGTTTAAGGGTTGTAACCTGGCTCGCGGAGCAGTTCTGTGTCCTCTCTTCGTTTATTGTCTTATTGTAACCCCAGACCCTGCTCTTCATGTTTTACTTATTTCAGCGGCATGATTATTTATACTGGCCTTAACAATAAAGATCAGGGGTCCAGTTCTGTTCAGGCGAAGGGTTACAACCCCGATCCTTGTTTGGTTTAAGGGTTGTAACCTGGCTTCCAGAGCAGTTCTGTGTCCTCTCTTCATTTATTGTCTTGTTACCCTACCAATGGTATTTGAGACGGGTTTCTATTCAGGTGAAGGGTTACAACCTCGGTCCTTGTTTGGTTTAAGGGTTGTGACCTGGCTACTTGAATGGTTTCCTCGTACTCAGTTTACTGTTGTTATCTCTATTATTATCAGTTCTTTATTTATTATCTTTAATATTCTATTGTGATATGCTGGTTTTATTTCCTAAGTGAAGCCTCCTTTGTGGTACTTGCTCTTTCTGGGGTCTAACCCAGCTAGTTTTGTATGGCCAGATATCGGAGCAGCACTAGAGGATCTACCTACCTTCCAGCCAGATGGTGAACACCAGGCGTAACCCTGGCAATGAGTGGGTTTCTTTTTATTCTCCCACTTTATTGTAAAATTATTCTTTTGAGGTATTTAGCCGGCGAGCACGTATTAGCTCGTATTATACCTTTATTTACTGTCTGCCTACGGGCTGTAACATGATTGACAGGTCCTAGGGTTGATCATGTATGACTGAAACTCTTGCTAGTCCTGATATTTTGTACGACTAGCTTCATGATCATCCGAATATGTAATGTATGGGATGCCTTGCTATTATATATTTGGTGCTCTGACATCTTGTATACTGTTACTACTTGCTTGAGATTGAGATAACAGGCTTGTTCATGACCATAGGCGACTGATGGATTATAGTTAAACCCTCATGTATCTAGACAACCGTGACCGTATAGCGAGATAGATTCCATCTCTATATACGTAGCTGGCTATGTCTGCCCCCGCTCTCCAGTATTCTGGTTCTGGGGCGTGACATGGTTTAAGTGGTGGCCCATGCAGGTCTTGTAAATCAAGATATATGAGGGTTTGCCGAATAGATGACTCAATCAGTACTCGCCTTTGATCTCTGCTCGTATCTTTTGAATCCCTGTAATCTTGACCTGATCACATGCTTGTATTATTGATCTGTCCTGGTCCTTCATTAGTGTTCCCTCTGTCATCTTCTTCAGCAGCATTATTCCTGGACCTGCCGATCAGCAAGGCGGATCACCTCCCGCGGACCAGCAGCAACCTGGAGATCAAGCCCAACATTCAGGAGTAGCCTCCAGAGTAATGCCAACTGAAGAAGAGCCACCAGTTCAGCCTGTCCAGCCAGCAGAGCCTGATGATGGCACCTTGGTGGGTCTTATCAGGTCACTATTAGCCTCCAGGATCGTCGAGGAGATGCCTTGCACTAGGCAGTGGCAGACGCTTTGACCAGAGGAGGTCATCAGGGTAATAGCGCGACCAACAGCTTCAAGCGCTTGAACCCTCCCTTCTTCGACGGCAGTGAAGATGCTATCGCTGCTGATGCTTGGCTTCAGGACCCCGAGGTGATTCTAGAAGTAGCCAGGACTCCAGAAGTCGAGAAGGTGGCCGTGGTGCGCCTACAGTTATTGGATCTTGCCCGCAGCTGGTGGGCGGCGCAGGCCATTGGATTAGTGGCCCCTATTGCCTGGGCAGTATTCAGAAAGAGATTCCAGACCAAGTATTTCGATGCTGTAGCTCGATACGATCTACAGACGAGGTTCACCAATCTGAAACAGATGGGCAGGACGGTCGACGGATATGCGGCCGAGTTTTCGAGACTTAGTCGGTTTGCTCCTACCTTGGTGGCGACCGAGTTCGATAGAGCCCAGCGGTTCCAGCAGGGACTTCATCTGGAGATTCTATTGGCAGTGGAGCAGTTTGAGCATCAGACTTTTGATGCAGTACTGAGGGCAGCCCGGAGGCATGAATATACCTTCCAGAGGATCGTGGATAGGACCGGAGGTCGGAAGCGATCCCATAGCCAGATGAATCAGTCATCAGCACCAGCCCCGGCAGCCAGGGCTTTGACCATTGGAGCTCCGAGACGGGCGGCCTCAGTGACGTCGGTTCAGCATTCCGCCCCGACGCACCCTCAGCAGCAGAAGCAGAAGCAGTCTTCCGTAGTGGGATGTTCATACTGCGAAAAGCCAGGATATGTGGTATCAGAGTGTCGCAGAGCACAGGGTTTGTGCTTGGTTTGTGGTTCCCCAGACCACAGGATTGGGAACTGCCAGAACAGGGGGAGTTCATCGGCCTTTTCTAGTCCTTCAGTTAGAGGACCAGCACCAGTCTAGCAGCAGCAGCAGCTGCAGTACCTGTTCCCGAGGCCATTGCCGACGCAGGCCCAGGCATTCCAGCAGCAGAGACCGCAGCAGTATGCCTAAGCCCAAGCCCTGATCCAGAGCAGGCAGAGGAATTTTCAGCAGAGGGGACCCGCACCCAGAGGACATGGTCAAGTGCTGGCTTTGACCATGGGAGAAGAAGGGATAGCACCAGGTGAGGTAGTGGCAGGTACTATTCTCGTCAACACCTTTCCAGCTTCAGTATTATTTGATTCTGGTGCCTCGCATTCATTTATGTCTGCACGATTCGCGACACGAATAAGATTGGAGCCCGAGTCATTATCAGTGAGGCTCAATATACTTACTGGTAACGGACTTGTGCGAGTAGATAGAGTGTTTTCCTCGTGTCGGATCGTAGTTAGCGGTAGGGAATTCCCCGCTAGATTGATAGAGTTTCCGATGGCCGATTATGATGTGGTCTTAGGGATGGATTGGTTGAGGAACCAGTATGCTAGGATAGACTGCCATATTTGTAGGGTTATTTTTAGCATTCCTGGCGAGCCAGAGTTTTTCTTTTCTCGAGGCGAAGTTGAACCTACTCCTCCAGTATTGCGGATGGCAGTAGCAGCAGTGCAGTTACCTCGGATAGTCGAAGAGTTTCCAGACATTTTCCCAGAAGAGCTTCCAGGGATGCCGCCAGAACGGAAGATCGAGTTCACCATCGACTTGATTCCCGGAACAGCCCAGTGTCAGAGAGAGTCTACAGGATGGCGCCGTCAGAATTAGAGATATTGTATAAGATGATTGAAGAACTCAGAACCAAGAGATTCATTCGTGCTAGTGGATCGCCTTGGGGAGCTCCGATGCTTCTTGTGAAAAAGAAGGATGGTACGTCCAGACTATGTGTAAATTATCGTACCTTAAACTCAGTGACAATCAAGAACAGATATCCTCTCCCGAGGATAGATGACTTGTTTGATCAACTCAAGGGGGCAGCAGTGTTCTCGAAGATCGACTTACGGTCAGGATACCATCAGATCAGAGTTAGAGAGCAGGACATCCCAAAGACAGCTTTCAGATCCCGATATGGGCATTGGGAGTTCCTTGTTATGCCATTTGGAGCAACCAATGCACCGGCTGTATTCATGGACCTCATGAATCACATCTTTATACCCTATTTGGATCAGTTCGTGATTGTGTTCCTAGATAACATCCTGGGATACAGCAAGAGTGAAGCGGAGCATGAGCAGCACCTCAGAGTTGTTCTTCAGATTCTCAGAGAGCACCAGTTGTATGCCAAGTTCAGTAAATACGAGTTCTGGCTCGATCGCATTACGTACTTGGGTCATATCATCACCCGAGGAGGAGTTGAAGTGGATCCCCAGAAGATCGTGGCCATTGAAACATGGCCAGTGCCTAGCATGGTTGCAGAAGTTCGCAGTTTTCTTGGATTGGCCGGCTACTACCGGCGATTTGTTTCGGACTTTGCTCGGATCTCAGCGCCATTAACCCAGTTGACCCGTAAGGATGTGCAGTTTGCTTGGACAGCAGAATGTCAGGATTTTTTTGAGAAGTTGAAGCGAGGCTTAATGACGGCACCCATTCTCATGCTCCCAGATGGAACCGAAGGATTCTCAGTGTATTGTGATGCTTCAGGCAGAGGCTTAGGATGTGTTCTAATGTAGCATGGGAAGGTAATAGCTTATGCGTCACAGCAACTTCGTGATCATGAGAAAAATTACCCAACCCATGATTTAGAGCTGGCAGCGGTAGTGTTTGTACTTAAGTTGTGGAGGCACTACTTGTACGGAGATAGGGTGGAGATTTTCACCGACCACAAGAGCCTGAAGTATGTTTTCACCCAGAAGGATCTTAACATGCGTCAGAGAAGGTGGCTAGAGCTACTTGTGGATTATGATGTCAACCTACTATATCATCCAGGGAAGGCCAACGTCGTTGCAGGTGCATTGAGCAGGAGAGCCGGAGTTTATTTCCTAACAGCGCAACCAGAGCTGTTAGCAGATCTTCAGAAGATGGGCATAGAAGTTGTCCTTCCTACCAGTGTGGCATTGATGGCCAGCATGCAAGTTCAGTCCACTATAGTCGAGAGGATCCGGATGGCACAGTCAGCAGATTTCAAGCTTCAGCGACTCAGAGCAGAGTATGAGGCAGGACGAAGACCAGAGTTATGTATCCATGAAGATGGTACACTTCGACATGGGAAGCGTCTTTGTGTACCCAGTGGAGATATCAGACAGGAGATCATGACGGAGGCTCACAGTTCGCAGTATTCCATTCATCTCGGCGGTACGAAGATGTACCGTAATATTCGTCAGCACTTTTAGTGGAATGGCATGAAGAGGGAGATAGCCCGGTTTGTCTCTCGATGTTTGGTTTGCCAACAAGTTAAGGCTGAACATCAGAGGCCAGCTGGACTGCTTCAACCCTTGCCAATTCCAGAATGGAAGTGGGAGCATATAACCATAGATTTTGTGATTGGATTGCCTAGATCCCCGGCTGACAGAGACGCTATTTGGGTTGTTATAGACAGGCTCACGAAAGTGGCTCACTTTCTTCCGTTCAGAGTTGGTCAGTCGACGACTCAGCTAGCGGAGATGTATCTCCGACAGATTGTCAGATTGTACGATGTACCAGTCAGTATCACCTCGAACAGAGATTCCAGATTTACGTCGTACTTTTGGCGTAGCCTGCAAGAGAGTTTGGGGACTCGCCTCCAGTTCAGCTCAGCTTATCACCCGCAGACAGATGGCCAGTCAGAACGCACGATTCAGACTCTCGAAGACATGTTGAGATCTTGTACACTCGACTTCGGTGGTTCGTGGGAAGATCACCTGCACCTGGTGGAGTTCTCGTACAATAACAGTTTCTAGGCCAGTATCCGGATGGCACCGTTCGAGGTACTGTATGGTAGAAAGTGCCGATCCCCGCTAGCATGGGACGATGTCGGAGAGAGACAGATGCTCGGTCCGAAAATGATTGCTCAGACCGTTGAAGTGGTCAGGAGAGTCAGAGATCATCTTCGAGTTGCCCAAGATCGACAGCGTTATTGGGCCGATTCCCATCGGCGACCCCTTGAATTCTCAGTCGGCGACCATGTATTCCTGAGGATTTTGTCTAACCGTGGCGTCATTCGTTTCGGCATACGGGGAAAGCTTAGTCCTAGGTATATAGGGCCGTTCGATATTCTGGAGCGAGTAGGTGATGTATCCTATCGTCTCGCTCTTCTACCATCGCTACGTGAGGTACATGATGTGTTCCATGTATCCCAATTACGACGGTATCTTCCGGACCCGAGCCACATCCTAGATCATTCGGAATTGGTTATTGGTACCAACCTTTCGTATGAGGAGAGGCCCGTGTCTATATTGGACCGAAGAGAGAAGATACTCAAGAACAAGACTATCAAGTTAGTCCGAGTTGCTTGGGGTCATCACTCTTTGGGTGAGTCAACGTGGAAGCGTGAGGATGATATCCGATCCCGATATCCCGACCTATTTAACTCGTGAGGTGTAATGTCCTCCTTATACCTCATGCCTTCGATTCCTTGCTTGCATGATTGATTGATTGCCTAGTATAGCTTGCTTGTGATTAGTATAGCTTGTTCTTGCCCCTCTAGCCTCTTAATTAAATTCCGAGGACGGAATTCTTTTAAGGTGGATAGAGTTGTAATACCTGTGGTTCGTATTGCGTATCTTGGTATACGTATACGTAATTTGACCCGTATTGCATTCTAGCATTTCATTGATTGGTTTGTTCTTGGGTTGGTTCGGCTTGGCTTGGTTTACTTTGGTTCATCATGAACCAAAGGTGAACCCTCCCACCTACCACCATCATCCTCATATATATTTCCACCTAACACTCTCTCTCTTCATTACTACTTCTCCACCATTACTTCTTCAACCACCAGGAGGGAGAGAGAGAGAGGGAGAGCTTAGGCAAGTAGAAACTTGCTTCATGATGGATCTCATATTTTATTTTTCCATTCTCTTCCTTACTAGATTCTAAGCCTCTTTAGAACTGGAAGTTTTCGGTTTTGATGGATATATTCTTGTAGATCTAAGTTTTAAGTTCCTTCTTGTTTAGTTTTCTTGGTTTTGATCTCTAAAAACTTGGTATTTCCAAAAACTAGTGGTTCTATGTTGTAGAGAATTCAATTTCATGCAGTTTTGGCTTTTGTTTCGCTTGATTTCGACTTCGGATGAGGAAGTTATGGCCATGGCAAGTTTTTGAAACTTTTATGGCTGAACTTGCTGTTTGGGGACGATGAACCCCATGCGCCGGGAACCCCATGCGCCCAGGAGGCCATGCGCCGGGAAGTCCCGGCAACGCGTTCTTTGACTCCGAGCGTGTCATGCGCGTAGGTACCTTACGCGCATGTACTGAAGACGCAACGTGAGTTTAGAATCCCATGCGCCGATTGTACAGGAATCGCTTGTGCAGATTTGTGCAGAAATCCCATACGCCGATTGCGCAGGAATCCCATGCGCCGATTGTGCAGGAATCCTATGCGCCGATTGTGCAGGAATCCCATACGCTGATTGCGCAGGAATCCCATGCGCCGATTGCACAGGAATCCCTTGCGCCGATTTGTGCAGGAATCCCATGCACCGATTGTGCAGGAATCCCATGAGCCGAAATTGTTCTATTTCGCTATTTTTGCCCGTTTAAGTTGTTTTGTAGTTAGAATCTCGAAAAACTCAAAACATGAAAGTTGTAGATCTTTTTCTTGGCTTCAAGAATATTTCACTAGTTGTTTTATGCAATTTTCTCTCATTCATGATAAGGTAAGAATAGAACACGATAGTGGCCCGCCGTGGCGCACTCTTAACAAGTAAACTGACATGATGTATCTCGACAAGCTGTTACGACAGCTAGCCTGACATGACAAGTAGGAATGACCTGGACACCGTGGGCGATTGTGTTTGTACAAATAAACCAGTACTGTCTTACATCATGTCTAGGATAGGGATTCCTGGGTACCACGGTCAGGGATACCTACTGCAATTGACTAAGGCTAATAAACTAGAATAATTCAGTAGTCATGAAGAGATTTCTCTACTACAGGCAATCCCATTATCTGGGCGCGTTCAGTGGACTTGTAGCCTACCGACGAGTAGGGCACATTTCCAGCACACTGTCACGTGTTGCATCCTTCATAAACGGATATTCGACTTGGATAACCTGGATGGTCTGTAGGGCTTGTGGCTGTTGGAATAATCTCATTGCATCTTGCTAGTAACTAGGTCTGTGATAACCCTAATTAGTTAAAGTATCAAGCCGTACTTATTGCTTGGCCGTGATTGATTGGATGGAGTCTAGTCTAGTCTAGTTTGTCATGATCCTGTACAAGATTGTATCATGACATGATTTATTTTATCGATAAATGATGGGATACCAAGTTCTGTTCAGATGAAGGATTACAACCCCGGTCCCTGTTTGGTTTAAGGGTTGTAACTTGGCTATCTGAATAGTTTCGTGGTTATCTTATCATATATCGTCCTGATTATTTATACTGGCCTTAACAATAAAGATCAGGGGTCCAGTTCTGTTCAGGCGAAGGGTTACAACCCCGGTCTTTGTTTGGTTTAAGGGTTGTAACCTGGCTCCCGGAGCAGTTCTGTGTCCTCTCTTCGTTTATTGTCTTATTGTAACCCCAGACCCTGCTCGTCTTGTTTTACTTATTTCAGCGACATGATTATTTATACTGGCCTTAACAATAAAGATCAGGGGTCCAGTTCTGTTCAGGCGAAGGGTTACAACCCCGGTCTTTGTTTGGTTTAAGGGTTGTAACCTGGCTTCCAGAGCAGTTCTGTGTTCTCTCTTCATTTATTGTCTTGTTACCCTACCAATGGTATTTGAGACGGGTTTCTATTCAGGTGAAGGGTTACAACCTCGTTCCTTGTTTGGTTTAAGGGTTGTGACCTGGCTACTTGAATGGTTTCCTCGTACTCAGTTTACTGTTGTTATCTCTATTATTATCAGTTCTTTATTTATTATCTTTAATATTCAATTGTGATATGCTGGTTTTAGTTCCTAAGTGAAGCCTCCTTTGTGGCACTTGCTCTTTCTGGGGTCTAACCCAGCTGGTTTTGTATGGCCAGATATCGGAGCAGCACCAGAGGATCTACCTACCTTCCAGCCAAATGGTTAACACCAGGCGTAACCCTGGCAATGAGTGGATTTCTTTTTGTTCTCTCACTTTATTGTAAAATTATTCTTTTGAGGCGTTTAGCCGGCGAGCACGTGTTAGCTCGTATTGCACCTTTATTTACTGTCTGCCAACGGGCTGTAACATGATTGACAGGTCCTAGGGTTGATCATGTATGACTGAAACTCTTGCTAGTCCTGACAATTTGTACGACTAGCTTCATGATCATCCGAATATGTAATGTATAGGATGCCTTGCTATTATATATTTGGTGCTCTGACATCTTGTATACTGTTACTACTTGCTTGAGATTGAGTCAATAGGCTTGTTCATGACCATAGGCGACTGATGGATTATAGTTAAACCCTCATGTATCTAGACAGCCGTGACCGTATAGCGAGATAGATTCCATCTCTATATACGTAGCTGGCTATGTCTGCCCCCGCTCTCCAGTATTCTGGTTCTGGGGCGTGACAATGATAGTCCAGTTTAGATAGGGATATGTGTACAGATCAGTAAGGGTGTGTGAGTAAAAACTGTAGGGTACAGTGGATAGGTTGGGTGTGTGTGTTTGAATGAACTTAAATTCAGAGAATGCATATATGATGACAGTGTATTGACTTAGGTAATTTCAGTTATCAGGAATTCAAGTAGGTAGCAATGCAATGTATCAATATGTGTGTGTAGTGAACAATTGTGTGTGTCAATGTGACAGGAATCAATAGAGAAATGTGTGTCAAAATCAGTGTGAACATAATCTCAGTTTTAGCATTGACAGTTAACAGTAAATTCCAGTTTACACATTCAATCCCAAACCCAATTCGAAACCCAATTTCCTTTAAAAACATCCCAACCTAACATGTAACTAATACTCAGACATATGTAGGTGAATTAACATTTGCAAAAATCATCAAGAACAGTTTGAAATTACAATTCAATTTTTAGAAATAATTAAACAGTGAACTTAAGTATCAGAACATTGGGGGAAATGCAAATAGAAGGCTAAATAACAGTTAGTAACCTGATTTAAAGGTTGGTAATCCAAGACACACATGTGCACGTGTCCCTCGAGTCAACTCGTGTCACCCAGAGCCGGATACGGCGTATCCATACATCACGAACCACTCTCGTGCACACACAGACACGCTGTCTCGTGCACGCGTGCACTCGTGTCTAGGATAGGACACAACACGTGGGTGTGCACCTAGGTTCGCCACTACTAAGTCTACGACACTGACACCCTGCCCTGTGTCTACGAGACTCCAGGACGCAATACGAGACCCGTGTCAGTAGCGCCTGTGTCACGTGTACGCTGTAAGAAGTGGCCAGTGCGGTCCCAAAATCGTGTTCGACACAACACGACTCGACTCGAGACTTGGGGGCCGACATGTCAGTCAGTTCCCCCTCCTCGACGCCAAATCTCAGGCCGCCACGTGTCCTGTACAGCGAGCACGAGGCCCCGAGCAGCAGGACAGTGTACGCTGGCTTGTGCAGCGTGTTCGTGTCACTGTACAAACATGACACGACACAAAACTGACTCGAAACTGACACAAAGTCACACACGACACCAAGTACTACAAATCCCATCAAACACATTTCAAAAATAACAAAAAATATATGAGTGTGGTATTTCATCAAACACTTGTACACTAGTTATGATACGTGTCCGATACGGACACGAAATCAAACATAATGGATGCCAAACCTTTACTACAGTTAGGAGACACCTAGATCTAGGCTACCATGCAAAGAAAACAGAATTAAAATGATATTTGAAGGGTTAACCTATAGGTTGTAATGATCAAGAAAAGTTCCAAATCAAATAGTTCCCGTTGCTTGCCAAATCCTCCAAATTGCTCAAAACCTGAAATCACTCTACATGAACATCAAATAGAGGGTAATTAGAAACTATTGCAAAAGATTTGGATCAAAAAGGAATTAAAATGGAATTAATATGAATTTGGGAAGATGGGGATTTACCTTTGCTTTCAAGAAGTTGGTTGAGCACGAAAGAGGCAAGAACAAAGGAAAGGAGATTATATAGGGAGGATAAACCTAGGTTGGCCGGCCACATAAAGCTGGAATTAGGGTTAGGGTTCAAGTCATGGGTCATGGGTCATGGGTCATGGGCCAAGTTTCATAAGTCATGGAGTTAAATCCTTAAGTCATAAGTCATTGCACCTATAATTATTTCTCCTATTTTAAACTAGTTTCTAAATGACTAAAATGAGGTTGACTTAAGTTTGACTAGGGTCTCACCATGCAAACCAAGTCACCATAGCTAGGGTCAACTTCAAGGTTAGTCTACAAAGTATCAACTAGTCAAAGTCAAAAATAGAATCACCAATTTAATAAATCAAAATAAATTCAAAAATTCACAAATGACCAAAATACCCTCAAGCTAAAATGTGGTAGTGACAAATCTAACCTCGTTAAAATAATTTTGTCCTCAAAATTAAAAGACGAAACTAGACTGATGAGAGGGATAGACAATCATACCTCAAGGTCTAAAAAGATATGGGTATCGCTCGCACATCTCATCCTCCCGCTCCTAGGTAGACTCTCCTAGAGAATGATGCCTCCATGCGATGCGAACCAAGGGTATCATCTGTTTTCTCAGTACCTTCTCTCGACGATCCAGAATCTCCACCGGCTGCTCTGGATAACTGAGAGTAGTTCCCAGCTCAATCTCCGAATGGTCAAGTACATGGCTAGGATCAGCCACATACCGTCTCAACTGTGATACGTGAAATACGTTATGGATACCCACTAGTGCAGGTGGCAATTCTAGCATGTATGTCACGTCATCGACTCTCCTGCTGATCATGAAAGGTCTGATGAAGCGCGGGCTAAGCTTCCCACCTCCACCAAAACGTATGGTACCACGAGTCGAAGATATCATCAGAAAAACTATGTCTCCGACCTAAACACAAACAAGGTCTCAAGTTACTAAATAATCAAACATGATCAAACACACAAAAACAACAACAACCTACTTCTAATCCTATCTCTAATCTGTATCTCAAACTCCAAAGGCCTCCGGTGGCTATCGGTCCAGTGCCGATGTCTGTCCTGCGCCACACGAAGTCTGTCCCTGATGAGCTTCACCTTTTCGGCTGCGTCAACAACCATCTCAGGTCCCAATAAAGCTCGCTCTCTAATATCATCCCAAGATAAGGTTGTACGACATCTACGCCCGTACAGAGCCTCGAAAGGTGATATCTCAATGCTGGCCTGATAACTGTTATTGTAAGCAAACTCCACCAAGTGTAGGTGATCCTCCCAGGAACCTTCAAAATCTAAGACACACGTCCGTAGCATGTCCTTGAGCGTCTGAATAGTCCTCTCTGACTGTCCGTTCGTCTGGGAGTGGTATGTAGTACTAAACTTGAGCTGAGTACCCAAACTAGTCTGCAAACTCCGCCAGAAATGGAAAGTAAAGCGACTATCCCGATCCGAGACGATGCTGACCAAAAATCTATGAATCCTAACAATCTGTCGCATGTACATCTCTGCAAGCCTCTCCGTAGACGTACCCACTTTAAATGGCAAAAAGTGGGCCGATTTGGTCAACCTGTCTACGATGACCCAAATCACGTCTTTCTCTCCTGGTATACGCGGCAATCTAGATACAAAATCCATCGTGATGTGCTTTCACTTCCACTCTGGAATGGGCAATGGCTGCAATAAACCTTCTAGCCTCTGCCTCTCTGCCTTGACCTGCTGACAGACCAAGCATCTGGCTACGAAGCGAGCTACCTCCCGCTTCATCCTATACCACCAGACGTGCTCTCTCAGATCCATGTACATCTTGTTGGCACCAGGATATATAGAGTACTGAGATCTGTGAGCCTCCTGCATGACTTGCTCCCTGAGCTCTCCACTAGGCACATAAAGACTGGAATCGTGCCTCAAAGCGCCATCCTCTGCAAGAGTAAACTCACCATCCTTAAGTCATAAGTCATTACACCTATCATTATTTCTCCTATTTTAAACTATTTCCTAAATGACTAAAATGAGGTTGACTTAAGTTAGACTAGGGTCTCACCATGCTAACCAAGTCACCATAGCTAGGGTCAACTTCTAGGTTAGTCTATAAAGTCTCAACTAGTCAAAGTCAAAAATAGAATCACCAATTTAATAAATCAAAATAAATTCACAAATTCAAAAATGATTAAAATACCCTCAAGCTAAAATATGGTAGTGATAACTGCCTAGTCATTAGCCTGTACACACGGGTGACAACCTTCCATACCCCAAATCAACTTGCTCCCATTAAAGGCGCTTACTTCCTGGTCCGAGACAGAAGAGGATGGGATCACACGATCATCTTTGGCCGAAAAGAAGGTCCTCAATCTTTCACGCCACAAGATTTCGATCTCGGACCCGACGCTGAAAGATTACCGTTCTACCTGTATTGTCCTCAAGCAAGTACTTCATGTAAAAGTAGGGGTACGACATGGGGGCTACCCCGGGTCTGAATCACGGCAGCGGTCGACGATTGCCTCTATAGCCGTCGGCACCGGGTGGGAAACCTCATGACTATTATCACAAATCTAGACACGGCCTCGGGTATGATACACCAGCAACAACGTCCGAGAGTTTCGATGAAGAATGCGAGTGGCACTCTCATTCGTCCGCGTCACCCACTTACGACTCCGATAAACAACATTGGAGATATATTCAGACAGACATTATCTGTTAATATGACATCCGCTGATATTGAAGAGGAAGATGGAGACCTACTCGAACCGTTTGAGTTGGAGCCATGGGTCCAACAACTGGATACACAATGGGAGAAGCACTTCGAACTGCGAGACCCTCCTACTGAAGACGAGGTGATGCAAGTTAACCTCGGTGATGAATCCTCTCCAAAGCCAATCTTCATCAGTAAAAGCCTGACAGACGACGAGCGGGAGTCATTTTTGTAACTCATCAGAGAATACATCGACGTCTTTGCCTGGAGCTATGAGGACATGCCAAGGTTAAATCCCGAGATCGTACTTCATAAGCTCAATATTTATCCGGACGCAAAACCTGTCAAGCAACAGCAACGGCGGTTCTGTCTAGACATCATGAACTCCATCGAAGCGAAAGTAAACAAGCTTATGGCTAGCAGTTTTATCCGCGACTGTGTAACAGTACACACCGATCCATTGGAAGCTGTTCCGTTGACAGAAGCTATTCTCGCAATCACCGACTACTTTTTTAAATGGGCGAAAGCTGTTCCGTTGACAGAAGTAAAGACATCAAACGTGATCAGTTTCATAAAACATCACGTCATTTACCGTTTTGGGCTGCCAAGGAGGATCATTCATGACAATGGTCCGCAGTTCGCAAGCCATGCCTTTTATCGATTCTGTGACAAGAACTGAATTCAGAATGTGGCTTCAACGGCCTATAATCCGTCAGCTAATGGTCTGGCCGAAGCCTTTAATAAGACCATAATCAAGCTTTTCAAAAAGTTCGTGTCTTCAAACAAGTGCGACTAGAATGAAAAGCTTGGCGAGTGCTTATGGGCATACCGCACCACAATTCGGACGACCACAGGAAATGCGCCATTCTCTCTGGTTTACGGGAGCGAGTTAGTCCTCCCACTAGAGACCCAGATCCCCTCGCTCCGCATAGCCCTCACTTACCAGCTTACCTCGGATGATAATTACCGTCGACGGCTAGAAGAGCTGGAAGCCCTAGACGAGAAGTGCTTACAAGCGCAACAACGAATCGAGCTCTATCAAGCACGATCTCTGGAACCTTCAACAAGAAGGTCAAACTGAGAATATTCCAATTAGGCGACCTCGTCTTGACAGTTCGCAGGCCGATTGTTATGACTCACAAAACTGTCGGCAAGTTCCAACCCAAGTGGGAGGGCCCATTTGTCATCGAGACTGTATTCTCCAATGGCACGTACCGTCTCGCAAAACAAAATGGAGGCTTACTCATGATGCCCGTCAACGGCAAGTTCCTCAAGAAAAATTATGTCTAAACGACATCTTCCAACTATTTCTCAGATTGTGAGTTATGTACCCTCTGGTACCGCTGAACTTACACTCTGACCCCAAATCTCCCAGATTATTGAGTTATGTACCCTCAGGTACCGCTGAATTTACTCTCTGACCGTTTCGAGTAGATTCATATCGCATCTTCAGGGCAACAAGTCTTGTATGATCATACCTCTGAAATTCCACACTAAATGCTTTCCTCTACCGGAGTTTACCTCAAAATCTATTACTCGCACCACCAGTGTGCAGAAGAGTAATAGGTCCACCAGAGATTATTCTTGGTTATCGTGTATCACGTCCATATTACCTCTGATACCAATAGTCTCTTGACTTAACACCTATGTCCAATCCGGGATAAAAAACATGGTGCTAAGACCACAAAACCTATCACATCCATATTTTCTCTGTTGGGTTTCGTTTCAAATCTACTACCCGCACCGCCAGTGCGCAGAAGGGTAATAGGTCCACGAAAGTTATCCTAATCTATTACTCGCACCATCGGTGTACCAAAGAGTAGTAGGTCCACAAAATATCATTCAAATCTATTTGCTCGTATTTCCAGATGCACAAAAGGGCAATAGGTCCACAAAATTCCCCAACGGGAAAAACAACCACGTTTATATTACCTCTGAGTTATTTTTTCGTCCATCACAAACAAACCACCCAATACATAGAACCTCCACGTTAATAGCACCTCTGAGTTGTTCTGTGTATCCTCATTAGGCCCACTCCTACCACGTCCTCATTACCTCTGAGTAGGAAGGCTCTACTTTAGACCCATATTTACCACGTCCTCATTACCTCTGAGTAAATATGTAGGTTTTCTCTCCACTTATTATCCGTACTCGCACTGCAAGTACACAAAAAGGATAATAGGTCCACAAATGTCCTCTATTGACCACAAATACTGTATTAGGTCCTCTAGTACATGCACCCCTTCTTCACAATCATATGCTTCTAGAACCCCGTTGTCCCGTGGCATTCATTACCCGTTACGTAGAACTTTTACGTCCATATTACCTCTGAGTTGTTCTATGTATCCTCATTTGAGTCCACTCCCACCACGTCCTCATTACCATCAACCTGATATTTACCATGTCTATATCACCCCTGGGTAAATATGTTGGTTCCCTCTCTCAACTTATTATCTGTACCTAAAACCAAGGTATGCCAAGGATGATAAGTCCACATAAAATCTCCAGCGGAAGTACCCAAACCTATCACATCCATGCTACCTCTGATAGGATTGCCACACCTAAAACAACTCTACTTTCCATGCTTCTTATTCAAAATATTCCAAATTTGCAATTTGAAAACTTTGAAGGGGGTCTTCTAGAAGCATGGAAAATATTAATTTTAGTCCCACATCGGAAAGAAGAAGAAGAAAGGGCTCATTCCATTCTATATATAGAGCCCCCTACCTCCTTTGAAAAGGGCACAAAAATAAAAAAAGAAAAGAATCACTCAATTGAGTCACTCGCTGTCATGGCGAAGATGAGTTGGGTTCTGAGTACTATGTGCCTTCACGGGCTAGTATGAAAAAATCCATGGCGGCACGGGCTATGCGCTTCAAACGTGCTATGCCAACGGTAAACTCGAGATGCGTACGCAAAATCATGCGCACTACCGATGGTAAACTGTACTGAATTGACTCGGGTGCGTTTGTACCAGATATGAGCTGACTCTTAAAGTCCCTCTCCCACTTGGGTGCAGCTATTGCGTTTGAACCAAGTCGGGGAGGGGGAATCTCTTGCGGGCCAGACCCCATACGGCCCATCGAGAATGTCGAAGCTTCCAACTTGGACTCTTCCTACTATGCACCTTCGGGTGCTAAGTCGAAGAAGCTAGGGCAGCACAGGCCCAATAAGCCCCGTCAACTGTCCAAGATGCTGACCATCAGCGGGCACCGTTAACTGATTATACGGGCTCCTGATGGAAAGTTGTACAGAACCACCCGCGTCCAGTCCTCCAGGGCTAACGGACATGGTGGGTCTCAAAAGTCTCCCTACAACGATTGAGCGCAGTGCTTTACTAGCCGGTGATCAGGAAGCGAGCAAATATGATGGTCCCATAAGTCTTCCTACAATGATCGAGCGTAGTGCTTTACTAGCTGGTGAGCAGGGAGCAAATATGATGGTCCCAAAAGTCTTCCTACAACGATCGAGAGCAAGTGCTTTTACTAGCCTCAGATCAGGGAGCAAATATGATACCTACGCACCCGGGCGCTCGGGATACCCGGGCCCATAAAACGGATACGAAGGTAGATCAATCTGCTCGCAACTTGAGAGAGGTGATTACTCATAAACGCAAGAAGAGAGAAGCAACCTTGGCGTGCGATGAGCCCTTTCCAGGACATCACTGCACCCAAGCCATCATCAACTGCCGCGGCCACAAGACATTGGCTCCACTATCAAGGCAGTCTGTGTTCTAGTGACTGCGACCTACTGTGCCTTTCCAACATCATCTTGGAAACATAATGCCGATTGAAAACGTTGTAACGGCCTGCTCTCAACTAGATGCATTACTCAGATGTCTCAGTTAGGCGTATCATCTCTGTCAAGCGCATCATAATCTTCTGAAGGAGTCCACCGTCAAATCTTCTTCGAACAAGGAGATCCATAATCCGCAATGCCAACACTCGCCAAGGAGGAGGGTCAATCAAATTTTTTTTTTTGAGAAGTCAAGAGAAAGACAAATGAAACTCGCTCAAATCGTCACATTCGACACAACACCTTCTCCTAGGGCCCCCATACCCATCCAGCCAGAAGATACCTTCATACGGCTTAGTCATGAAATATTTCTCATGCGGCTCGGTCAGAAGGCATTCCTCATACGGCTCGGTCATGAGACATTTCTCATGCGACTCGATCAGAAGGCATTCCTCATGCGGCTCGATCATAAGACGTCCTTCATGCGGTTCGGTCATGAGACATTCCTCATGCGGCTCGGTCATGATACGTCCTTCATGCGGCTCGATCATGAGACATTCCTTCATGCGGCTCGGTCATGAGACATTCCTTCATGCGGCTTGGTCATAAAACATTCCTTTATGCGGCTCGGTCACGAGACGTCCTTCATACGACTCGATCATGAGACATTCTTTCATACGGCTCAGCCATAAAATATTCCTCATGCGGCTTGTCCAGGAGACATCCTTCATACGGCTCGCCACAAAAGATTAGTTGATGCACGTGACAAGTTGACCAGGTCTCAACTGCTCAAATTTGCTACAACGACAAATTACAACAAATCCTAACAAATCTCCAGCTATTAGTCACAGACCGAGTCTCGAGACATGTTTACGACCATGTGGCTCGAGGATTTGTCACATGGCCATCTATGCGGCTCAAAATATCCTTCATCTCGAAATTACTATAAATAGCAGAGCACCACACCCGTGCAAATGGTTGGCAATCCAAGGCTGGCAACCTTCGAAAAACAATTTCTTCAAGAGCTAAGGACTGCGTCAGATAGTCCAAGGAGTAAGGCAGTGTTGATAATACTTTCCCGAGCCTCTACCGTCACCCCCCAGAATCAAAACTAAATAATTGTGTTTAGACTGTTTCCTAGGTTTTCTTTCTAGGATTTTCTTTGTACAAGCGAGTTTGCAATCAATTTCAGTGTTTCTGTAATACCTGTCTTTGATTTTTTATGGCAAACAGATGCCTCAAGGATAACCTCTATGTCCTGAAGTCAAGCATCGGCAGTAATAGCATCTTCACTGCCATCAAAGAAGGGAGGGTTCAGGCGCTTGAAGTTATTGGCTGCACTGTTACCTTGGTAACCCACTCTGTCTATAGCATATTGTACTGTCTGGTGCAGGACATCACCCCGACGATTTTGTTATGCAAGCAATTCTCGGATGAGTTCTACCAAGACTCCATTGTCAGGCCCTGTAGGATGAGCTGGCTGAACTGGTGGCTCTGGATCCCCGGTAGGCATAACTCGGGAGGCTGCTCCTGAGTGCTGGGCTTGGTCTCCTTATTGAGACTGGCTCACTGGTGGTTCTCCTTTCGGTTGATCGGCAGGACCATGAGCAATGCCACTGAAGAAAATAACATAGGGAATATTAAGGAAGGACCAAGATAGATCAAGGATATAAGCATGTGACCAGGCCAAGATTTCAGAAAGATTAGACGACACGAGTAGAGATCAAAGCCGAGTCCTGATTGAGACATCTATCCGGTAAATCCCTCACACATCTTGATTTACAAGACCTGCATGGGCCACCACTCATATCAGGTTTACTTGTCAAGAGTGTGCCACGATGAACCACTATCATGTCATTATCATGCCAAGGTTGCTTGTCAAGAGTGCGACACGATGGGCCACGATCGTGTTCTATCCCTACATTATCATGAAAGAGAAAAACTTGCATAAAATAGCTAGTAACAGATTCTTGAAGCCAAAAAAAAGATCTACAACTTTCATGTTGGGAGTTGGGAGAAATTCTGGCGACAAGTCAGCCAAATAGGACATAAAACAACCAAATATGCAGTCTGCGGCACTATGCGGCCATGCACTATACAGCCATATACTATACAACTATGCGGCCAGGCATTATGCGGTCAGGCACTATACAGCTATGCGGCCAGGCACTATGTAGCCATGCACTATGCAGCTATGCGGCTGTAGAAGCACGAAAAATTTTCAGCAATGAAGCCTTATGCGCCCAAGCCAACAAGAAGCTCTATGCGCCCAGCTAGTGAAGCTCTATGCGCCCAGCCAGTGAAGCTCTATGCGCCCAGCCAGTGAAGCTCCATGCGCCCAAGACAAGCTCCCTTAAAAGAAGGGCGCATAGCTTGAGACATAGCAATGCGCCCAAGCCTGACTCAGTCAAAGCCATAATCAAAACGTGCACCAAAGCGTACGTCCACGTCAGTCTCCACGAGCAATCGTGCACCGAAGCATCCGGCCACGTCAGGACCACGATCAATCTACGACTACACAGCCTGTATGCGCCTACATCCTATGCACCCAAAGCAGGACTATGCACCCACATAAAAACCAACATTTTTCCTCATGTGGGCGCATAACATCATTCCAGCTCAGAAACTACTATAAAAAGGGGTCTCATCCCTCTTCAAATGACAGAACGGAGAGCATTTTCAAGAGACAAATTGCTTCACTTCTTGCCAGTGAGCCGAGAGTTAGTAATTTTTTAGGTTTTCTTCCACTTTTGTAATCGGTGTGTCAACGGAGTAAAGAAGCAACTGCCGCTCGATCTCCATCGTCCCATTCTCTAGAATTCTTTTTTGTACTCGAGGATCCTCAGTGCAGGATCTCTCAGGCGTAGTCGATTTGTGGTGCCTTGTGCCAATAAAAAAGATAGCGTTTTCTTTTTCTTTTTGTTTGTGTCCATAAAAATGGCGACTCTGCTGGGGACTACCTTTTTCTCTGACGAGAAGGTGGTGACGCAATCCGATACCGACAAAGTGGGGAGCACTCAGAAGATGCTGATCGTAAAATTCGATCAGCAAGCGTTCGAAGAGATGCTCTCGAGGGCTCCACTACCTCAAAATCAGTGAAGCCAAACAAGTCTCACAAGACTTGGCTTCCGAAGGCTCGTCGTGCATATCCTGCTGGTGTCATAACAGATATACAACTGAAGGACTCTGTTACATGGGCGCATGACTCTGCCATGAAAGCTTCCCAAATGGAGAAGGCTCACACCGTTTTGGGCTCTACTAGCCCAGCGAATTCTTTCATGCGCAACCAACAACAGAGTGTTCGACACTCGAGACTTGGCAGAGGAAAGCACTATGATGCCAAGACTCGGGGTGTTCGACACTCTGGACAAACCCAGCGAGGCTCACAAACGAAGGAGGCAAAATTGGGAGGAAACAGCGCTGCTCCACCAAGCATACGCCCAAAGCCATACGTCCAAGGGGGTGTTTGGGTGCATAACTCCAATCAGAATGCTTCTGTCTTCGACAGATTGGGCATCCAGGGTCATGCGCCCAAGGACATGCGCCCAGGCTCTCTTGATCCATAATATGCGCCCACATCAAGGAGGCTCAGACATGCTGCCAAGAAATATACGCCCAAGGCCAGTCTCCAAGGCCTATGCACCTACGACAAAAAGACAGGCCCCAACGCGTATAGCATGGGGCTGTCTTCAAGGACATCCCAGAACTTAGGTGTGGGGGTTGTCCCTGTACGTGAACTAACTCTGGATGCGCAAACTCTCCTTACGAACCCGCATGCAAAGCTCGACGATGCATGCAACATGGGTTGTAAGGCAAAACTCCCTTCCGCTGACTTACGCGACATGATAAATCATAAGCGTAAAGCGAGGGAGGACATAACAATCCATAGTGCACATCCATGCACCAGTATTGTTATCAACTGTTGCTGCTCCAAAGTAACAAGAGTGCCTCAGAGAAAGTTTGTGTTTCGACGGCTGTACTTCTCTGATGATAAAAAGTCGCTATGTGTCTCATCCAATATGGCTTCATGGGGTCCTCCTTACGGAAGCACCAATCAAAGACGGTGGATCATGAACCCAACTTTATCTTTCAATTCCGATAGAAGAAGAAGACGAAGTCTACCAACAGATGGCCAACGTATTGTCATATCTGAAGGAGTCTATATGGGCACCCGGTCAAAGGCGAGATTTCGTACAGATGACAAAGAATCCCAAGCTGGGGGTAGTATTCCCTCAGAGTCTGAAGCAGATGACCTTCACACTGGGGGTAGCTAGCCTTCCAGAGGACGACAATCTCTTCGAGTCTGATGGTAACTATCTAACTCCTCTACCTGAAGACGAGGGACTTGCCCACTCAGAGACAGACAGTATCAGCACCAGCTGTACTATTTTCTCTGTTCATCCTCGCATGTTATCTACATACATGGCAGACGGAGAAAGACCTGAAGAAGCTAGTGATCAGGCCAACAAACGGCTAGAGGGTCTTGAAACAGCATTCGCCAAGATCACTGATATGCTTAACAGTATCATGGCGGTCCAAGCTGCTGGAGCAGTCTTTCACCTCAACAAAACGTCTCGGTTCACGCTAGTCCGGTTCATAGCAACAACCCGCCTTCGCTACAAAAAGGAGTATCATTCCGTTGCGCCTCCTCTAAATCTTACAAATGTCGAGGGTGGTCCTTCGCCAACGACGCCTGACAACCGTTCAGCAGTCGTTTCCTAACACCTGCTCAATCAATAAGATGCAATTGATTCCCTGGTCGCCCGTCTCGACACCATCTGACACAAAGACGAGCTGCAGAAGATGGGGATATCTCAACCTTATCCTCCTGAGTGGGAGAATGCTACTTGCCCTCCTAACTACAAGTCGCGGACGCTGAATTCATTTGATGGATTGACTTCTCCTCGCCAACACATTACATACTTCAACACGCAGACTTTACACTTACCCAAGGACGATCCATTCTTGTCAAAGCTGTTTATTAACACCTTGCAGGGGGTAGCTTTCGAATGGTTCTGCAGTCCACCTGACGGTTGTATCAACTTTTTAAAGACTTGGAGAGGTTGTTCCTCAACAAGTTTTATGAGAATGGCATGCATGTTAGTATGTCCACCCTCATCGAGACCAAGCAAAGGAGGACTGAGTCTGTCATCGCCTTCATCGAACACTTCAGGCGGCTAGCACTAAAGATGCCCTTCGGCATATCAGATTCAGAACTTATGGATACTTGTCGACATAACTTTTTTCCTACAGTGAAGTTCTGTCTAGGTATACAAAAGTATGATACATGGCCCGCTTTCATTGGGGCCGCTGATGCTGCTGAAAATGACGTCCCTAATCTGGAAATACTAGGGTTGAAAACACCAAAATCTGAAGACAAGGGCAAGCATCCTCAAACTATCCCTGTCCGCGGGGTAAGGGGAAAGAAGTCTTGAAGGTCGACACATCCAAAGGAGCTTCCAATTCTCAGGATACCTCCGACAAGCCTAAGGGGACCTTCACCTTTGATGAAGACGATGTCATTACCATCTTTCATACATTGACAAAGGGTAATAAACTTATATTGTCTCCACCACGACGTCCTGCGGAGGTGAACCAGCTCAACGATCCCAAGTACTGTCTCTATCATCAGTACGTACATCATTCCACCAAGGACTGTATCGTCCTGAAAAAGAAGATACAACAGCTTATCGACAGCCAATTGATCAACCTCGAAGCCGAAGACAAGGTCGTATCTTTTAACATGATCTCTCTTCAGTTTGGTGACTTTCCTCCCACAGAAGTCCCAGACGGCGTGGTCCCGATTCCCAAGGCAATAATGGAAGTCGTCAACCTACCGCCAGCTCGCAACTCAACCTTGGTGCCACTCACGACTGAACGTTGTGAGATCATGTGGGTCCATCCGGACCTTGTGCAAGAAGTGACGTAGGGGGTAGTACCTCCCAAAGAAAAAAGGGAAAAGAAATACAAGTCATGCTATATGGTATCCTCTCCCATCTATGAGGTTCTATCTGGTGAGACACGATCGGGGAAGACTTATCTTCGAACATACGATCCCGCACAAGAAGAAGCAGTACCTTCACAAGCTCCTGCTACCCCTACAAGCTCAGAAGTTGGCCCGTCTAAGCCTTCAACTACGGACAAAGCCAAGCAGAAGGAGATACGGTTTGACAAGTCTCTGAAGGCTCCAGCTCCGGAAGGCATGGATCGGCCCTACATCTTTGACATACTGGCACAGCTAGCCAATACACCTGCCAGGTTGTCCCTGTTCGATCTGTTGTGACTCTCCAAAGAAATACGAAAGGCCTTATGTGAGGCATTACTACATGCCAACTCTTACCTCGCTGAAGTCAAAGCCCCCGTTGAAGACCCTGTCTCCTGTCCTCACTGCCACAGTACTATGAAAGTGGTGCCCAACATCACCTTTTCACAGGAGAACATGTTACTAAAAAATAATCGTCATAATAGACCCCTGTACTATACAGGGTATATCGGGGCGATCAAGGTGGACCGCATGCACATCGATCCAGGATCCTCCCTCAGCATCATTCCTAGAAGTCTGCTTCAAATTCTGGAGATCCCTCTGCATAAGCTATCTGCAACCAACACAACTATCATGGATTTCAATGCAGGTCGAAGCCACCCGTTGGGCAAGATCCGTCTCAAGTGCCAGATCGGTGATCTCCGAACGGAGGTTTCCTGCTATGTGATCGATGCCAATGTATCCTACAACGTCTTATTGGGACATCCATGGATACACGAGAACATGATCGTTCCTTCCATACTTTACGAGTATTTCAAGTATGTCAACAGCGACGATGTCATGAAGACAGAGTTTGCCGATGTCGATCCTTTTAAGGGCATCGAGGCCTACTACGGGGATTCGGTACTTTACCAATCTCAGCCCCCCAAGGATGACGGCAACGAAGCTGACAATGAAGTTGAAGCAAGTTCATCCTCCAATGATGGTTCCCTGATTATCCGAGTCAAAGAACGTACTACTCCAAAAAGTACTCCGAAGCCTCTCACAATCTGGGTGAAAAAGAAGAACCCTGACAAGGTCAAACCATTGACCATCACACTCAGCAAGACACCCCGGGAGGAACCTGCTGATGTCCATCCTCCCAATCCTAAAGAATTACCCTACACCATGGCTCCCCTTTCGGATGATGATCCTCTCAATGAGTATATCAATACTCATAATAATGTACCTTCAGAGGATGATGTTATCCCTGAAGAAGAACTTGCGTATTTTCTTAGTAAAGGTTTATCTTTAAATTACCCTGATATCTATCAATCTGTAAGCCACTACATAGATACGATACACGCTCTAGAGAACGTCATAGGACCATACCTTTGTATGTCGGTCACGATGCCTCACCTGCAGAAAAAAGTTTACACAGAAGATATCTACTACTTCATCGTTCCAGCCAGAAAGAAGGATGAAGAACTAATCATCTTCGGTCGGATAATTGGCGAGAGAAAGTTTGTTCCAGAATCTACTTCTCCCAAGCACAACACGGAAGCTGACTATGACTCTAGAAAATACAACTTTTTCGATATTGTTGGCAGGCCAAGAATATCATCCAGAACATGGGATATGACATCAAAAGCGACCAAGGGCTAAATTACGTCCGGGGACGATGATTGCCAATACAATACTTTGCTCCTTCCGGCAAACCTGAGAACTACTATCAACGAAACGGTATTGGTTTGGGCTATGTCACTCCTCCAACAACTCCTAAAAGATCAGATGATAAAGCAGATTATTGTTCTCATTCTTCTGACTCCTTCATATGGGACTCAGACTCCAGTATTGGCAACATATTCAAAACAACTCTGTCCGTCAACATAGTTTTCGTTGACCAAATCGCGGACGATGTCCAATCGATCGAGCTTGAACAATGGACTCAAAAGATGGATACTAGGTGGGAGCTGCGCTTCGAACAACGTAAACTACCTATCGAAGACGAAGTCATCCAAGTCAATTTAGGAGATGAATCATCTTTTAAACCAATCTTCATCAGCAAAAGTCTATCTGACGAGGAACGCCAATCTCTTATACAGCTTATAAGAGAATACATCGACGTCTTTGCATGGAGCTATGAAGACATGCCAGGCCTGGATCCTAAAGTCGCCATGCACCGCCTGAATATTTTATCTAAAGCTAAGCCAGTGAAGCAGCAATAACGACGATTTCGACCAGATGTTATGGAGGCCATCGAAAATATAGTCAAGAAGCTCACTACCAGTGGATTCATTCGCGAAGAACAATACCCTGACAGGGTTACCAATATTATTCCAGTTATAAAAAAGAACGATAAAGTTCGAGTCTGTATCGATTAGCGTGATTTGAACTCTGCATGCCCGAAGGACGAGTTTCCTCTACCGATCACCGACGTAATGATCGACAATACTTGCGACTTTGAGCGAATGTCCTTCATGGATGGGTTCTCAGGCTATAACCAGATCAAGATGTTCTCCAATGATGAGAAGCACACATCTTTTTGAACACCGTTGGGGGTATACTACTATACGGTAATGCCCTTCGGATTGAAAAATGTAGGGACGACATACCAGCGAGCCATGAACACAATTTTTTGCGATCATTTGCACAAAACAGTGGAGTACAACGTAGACGATATTGCAGTAAAAAGTTATCTCAAGGGCAACCACCTCCAAGACTTGAGAACGGTATTCGAACTAATGCGTGCACACCAACTCAAGATAAATCCAACCAAGTCTTTTCTGGGAGTCTCCAGCAGCAAGTTCCTCGGTTTCGTTATCACTTCAAAGGGTATACATCTTGACCCGGAGAAAGTGAAGGCTATCCTCGATATGCATCCTCCAAGAAATCTCAAAGAGCTATGCGGACTGCAAGGCAGGCTAGCCTACATCATACGATTCATTTCGAACCTTTTTGGAAGGTGTCAACCATTTACTCAGCTCATAAAGAAAGGTGTATCTTTCGTGTGGACTGAATAATGTCAACGCATATTCGACGACATCAAGGCGTATCTCACAAGCCCTCCAGTATTTGTAGCTCCAATAATGGGGAAGCCTTTCTTACTATATGTCTGTGATATGGACCATTCTCTTGGCGTCCTATTAGCTCAGAAGAATGAAGGCAGCCATGAGCATGCAATCTACTACCTCAGCCGTATAATGGTGGGTGCCAAGCACAGATACACACCTGTGGAAAAGGAATGCCTTGTACTGGTATTTGCCATCCAGAAGACACGCCACTATGTGTCTGGGCTGACTATCCACATCATATTTAAATTCAATCCTCGCATAATACTCATGACTAAACCGGGTTCTCTCATTTCTGGTTTAGCTACATGGGCAATGCTATTGACTCCATATGATATGCTCTTCGTTCCTCAGAAGGCAGTAAAAGGCCAAGCATTAGCCAATTTCCTGGCAGCTCATCCGGTGCCAGAATCTTTCAAACTCTACGACGAAATCACCGATGAAGTAGTAGAGTCTAACACTGCAACTGAAGAAATTCCTATTTGGCGAATGTTTTTTGACGGTGTATCAAAAATAGGACCCAAAGAAAATATTGTGGCTAAAGTAGGTGTCGTGCTCGTGTCACCTGATCATCTGGTTATACATCGTGCAAATTCTCTCATAGAACCATGCACCAACAACGTGGCCGAATATAATGCCCTATTAATCGGCCTGTAACTGGCAAAACAACTGGAAGTTGACTACCTAAAAATGTACGGCGATTCCAAGCTAATAGTTAGTCAAGTTCGAGCGGATTATGAAGTTCGTCACGAAGATCTCATTCCCTATCACAGAGCAACAATCGAGTTGGCGTCTACTTTTGCTGGATTCTTCATTGAGCACGTACCTCGACTACAGAATATAGAAGCATATGCTCTAGCCGGTCTCGCTGCTTCCTTGACCGTTCCTACCAATACTCAGCAGTCGATCATAGTGTCTGGTCGAGAACTATTCTGTATGAAAGATGCCTTGTATATTCATCACAGTTACACAACATAAAAAAATGTCGATATTAAAGACTGGAGATTTCCTTTCATAGACTACGCTGTCTATGGAATCCTCCCCGAGAACCCGAAAGAAGTAGTGTCTATCCAAAGGCGATCCCTCAGATTTTACTATGATACAGCTACCAAGATGCTATGCCGACGCTCTTACGACGGGCTATTGTTACGATGTTTATCAGACACAGAAGCCAAACATGTACTGCGAGAGGCTCACGACGAAATTTGTGGTGCACATCAACCAGGCCCCAAATTACAAGATTGCCTCAAACGAATGGGTTATTATTGGCCCACAATAATAACAGATGCTGTTGAATATACAAAAATGTGTAGGGCTTGTCAGTTCTATGCCGATTTCATTCATCAACCTTCGGAGTTTCTAATCCCAACAGCAGTATCTTGGTCGTTTGAAGCCTGGGACATGGACGTCATATGACCAATCAGTCCGCCATCCTCCAAAAGACATCGGTTCATCCTAGCCATAACCGATTACTTCTCCAAATGGGCAGAAGCTATACTGTTCACCGAAGTGAAGGCATCGAACGTGATCAATTTTATCAAACATCACGTTATCTACCGCTTTGACCTACCTCGCAGGATCATCCAAGATAATGGTCTACAATTTGCAAGCCATACATTCTAACGGTTCTGCGGTAGGAATCGAATCCAGAATGTAGCCTCTACTGCCTACAATCCAGCGGCTAACGGGCTAGCAGAAGCCTTCAATAAAACCATCCTTAAACTTCTCAAGAAGTTCGTGTCTTCAAACAAGCACGATTGGAATAAGAAGGTCGGTGAATGTTTATGGGCCTATCGTACAACGGTCCGGACTCCAACAGACAGTACACCATTCTCTCTGGTTTATAGGAGAGAAACAGTTTTTTCTCTAGAAATCTAGATTCCTTCTCTTCGAGTAGCCTTAGCCAGCGAGTTGACTACCGAAGAAAGCTACCGTTTGCATCTACAGGAGCTCGAAGCACTAGACGAAAAATGCTTGTTAGCTCAGCAGTGTATTGATATATACCAAACACGTCTTTCTAGAGCCTTCAATAAAAAGGTGAAGGAAAGAATCTTCCAAGTCGGTGATCTAGTCTTAGCAGTGAGAAGACCAATGGTCATGACACACAAAACAAAAAGAAAATTTTAGCTTAAATGGGAAGGTCCTTTCATCATAGAATCAGTGTATTCTAACGGTACGTACTGACTAACCAGGCCGGACGGTGACTTGCTCATGATGCCTATCAACGGCAAGTTCCTGAAGAAATACTACGTGTAACCCTTTTTCTTCATAATGTTCACATATGTTCAGTCATGTAAATGTATAGTACGATGTTTATGTGATTCGAGAATTATCTAACTATTATCCGTATTTCAAGAGTCTTGAATACGCCTTGGATAATAGGTCCTCCCAAATATTTCTCCAGTGGAATCATTCCTGTTTTTGACTCAATCCAAACTCGGTTTGACGAAAACAAGTCGCATCCCTATTACCTCTGAATTATTTTCCGATAATTATTTCCCTAGTGAAATTATTATGTTTTGCCATGTCCGTATAACCTCTGAGCAAAGCATTCATCAAGGATACTCACGTCCTTACTACCTCTGAATTATCCACTCCCACCTAACGTTATATATATCTTTCCACGTCCATATTACCTCTGGTCAGATATAGAACATTCTCTGCTATTACGTCCATATTACCTCTACTAGCAGCTTTGTTCAACATATTATTTATATTAAAAAAAACTTGAATATAAAACGGATAATAGGTCCACATCAAAAGTCCTCCAGCAGGATGCAAGTACTACAAATACCACAAGCAAAGAATGGAGTGATTGTATTCTGTTTATTCAATATCAGTTACATTCATAGTACTACATCAACAGCAAAAAAAAAAGAAAAAAAATCCACTACTCATCAGCAACACATAGTTTGGTCAGTTTGGCAGTACTACGCCTTCGTCAAAAAGCAGTTCTGTGGCCCTCGAAAGAAGTCATATTTTACTGCTGAGAAACAAACAAGGATGTTGAACCTTCGAGGAGCTACACGGAGAAGGGCAAATATAGCATGCTAAAAACATCTACAAATGCTGATTTTCTCTCCCCCGTATTGCGGACGTCCTAGGCCCGTTCCTCCAAAAGGCCATACCTTCAAAACAACATCCCTAGTGTTGCTTTTGCCTACTTGAAGAACCGTAAAAACAGAACTTTCACCATGACGCCCAACCACCGTCCGACCCTCCGATGTATAAAGGTTCTTCCTACCATCCAAGGAAAATCTTTCTAAAATACGAAGAGTTCTGAGCTCTCTGATGTGTCTGTCAAGTGTTGTATCTTCACCATGTCCAAAATCGCCAATACCAGTCCTGGAGAAATTTGTTAGCCAGATCCCTACAGAATATGAAAAGGGAAAAAGGGGTTAACAGTCAGAAGAAAATAAAGTGCATTAGCCACGCGGCCCCATCCTCTGTAAAATTTTTAACAGGTCCAGTTCTTACAGTTCTTACAGTTCTTACTTATCAAATCGCCAATACCAGTCCTGGAGAAATCTCTGCTTTTTTCATATATACCTTGTATTTATATCTAGCATTCATTATATACTTTCATGCATGCATTGTATATCATTCTTTCATTTATGCATTTATGTATTGCTTACATATATTACATTAATTGCATTCCTACATACTTGCATTCAACCATATATATACATTAATGTAAAGAGGATATATATCATATATATATCATTTCATTCATCTAACATATCATGCATTACATACTCTATATTCATTTAATATCCATACTACATAGGCTCATAGGTTACACAAAATGCATATATCGTATAGTCACTCTTTTACTTAAAACCAAAACTGTACCAATTGGGCATTCACTAAATTCTAGGATTAAAGTTTATTGTAGTACTTCATGTTAGCTTTCCAAAACTTCAAACGGATCGCATTTTTGTATCCGGAAGCTCCCAAAATCGCAAAAATACCAAAACGCGTTCGTTTTTCGTACAGCTGACACTCAAATAATTCCACAGAAAGTTACAGAAAGAATTTGGCTTATTAAAATATATATTTGGAAAGCTAACTTCGATACGTTTCTTTTAAAAAAATGAAAGATAAATCGGTGTTTTAAGCTAAAAGTTATGATATTTCTAAGTTACTATTGCTACTAAAAACGTGGATAAAAATTATGACGAATTTGGATAGTTTGAAACAAAAGAACACAAGTATATAACATAATATATCAAGAACTCACTCTCTACACTAATATATATATGAGACACTATAGAACACATCTCCAATCCAAAAATATGAGATTAAACATGTAATAATTCATTCATACATAACAACAACACATAGTGTGTCCAAATTTGGGGTTTTCCCACATGGACACAACCACAACACAAAGGACACTCCTATGACCTCCAAATGGACACGAAATGGACACAAATGGAGATACAACCATGGGGATCATTCCTATGGGTTCAAAATAGACCTATATGCATGAGAAAATGAAAAGGAGAAGGGATTTATACCTCCCGGTAGATCGAATCGAAGAAAAGCCTTTTCGGAGCGACACCGACACGTAGAGATTCCAAAAGGACACGAACGAGCTCCGAATCCTCCCAAACTTGGGTAGCTTTCTCCTTGGCTAGAATGGAGAAGGAAAGAAGAAGATTTGGTGGCAAAATAGAAGGATTTGGTGGAGAAATTGTTAGGGATAGAAATTTGGGGAAGAACAAGAGAGAGAGTGTGGATGAGAATAATGAAATGAACTTGAGCCTATCCTCTCCCAAAGTGGCTGGCCATATGGGGCTATTTGTCCTATTATGGTAAGGTCCAAAATTCCCCCACTAACCTATTCTATTAGTATTAGGAAAGGGCTATTTGGTTGGGGCTAAATTAGTCATTCTAAAGTCTCTAATCACACTAACCTTATCCATAATAATTAGTCTAGCCTCTAACTAAAATATTTCTATCATGTGGGCCATGGCTAACTAATGTGTAGGTCCACTAAAGTCAACACTATTCCCGGGTCCCCGTTTCAAGTCAGATTGAGCTAAAATTCGAACCCGACTCAAATAACCCCAAAACAATATCATAAATAATAAAATAAATTTCAAAAATATTTCAAAAAAACAAAATGACAAAAATATTCCTGTTCCTGAAAACTGGGGGTGACAAATTCCTCGAAATTAAAACCAAACAATAGTAAAATGTTAAAACACAAGGCATAATTTTAAATAGTTTAAAAATGATTAAAAATCTCCAAAAATCATAATATGAAATAATTATCAATAAATAATAATTATAATTACAAAATTTCAAAATTATCCTCATCTGGAAAACTGGGTGTTACAATCCTACCCACCTTATAAAAATTTCGTCCTCAAAATTAAGATGATCGTACCCCCTTCTAGGTCAAACATAGTCAAGGGTCAATCACTAGTCAATTTTTCAACATCCAAGTACTTGGTCATCAACTGGTCAACTTATTAGGGTTTTACCTATGCTAGCTATTTAGGTGTTGGCAACTAGAATTTAGCAAAAGAGAAACTCTATAATAGACTAGCTCTTAACTTTCCAATCCTATCATGTCACCTATAACTAAATACCTACAAGCTAAGCACATGAATACCAAATACTACATATATATATATGCTCAAGAACAACAACCCATCACATATATCCTAAGTATATCATCTATATATATACATGACTGATCAACCAAGGGTTAAGGCAGACTAAACTTATAAGGGTCTGAAACAATGCTTAGAACTAGGCTAAGGATGAATGGTCTGAATCAAGGGGACATGGTATCTAGTGAAGGGTCTGCACACTGCCTATAAAGGTGATCAACACAAAGGAACTCAACACGAAGGAAACTTAACTAAAATGGAAAACTGAACCAAGTATAGGCTAAACAACATGTTTATAACCCTATACAACAATAGCCTATAGATACCAACTAACCTATATCCCATATGCCAATATCATCTGCAATCTATCTATGCAAATAGACCTCTCGGTCTTAGATGAAACTACAACTATACTCAAAGGCAGGCTCTGGTCATGGGTGCCTCACTGGAAAAGGTAAGGGAAAGTAGTAATAATCATCAAGGATATAAGGCATACTAACATCCTATGTGTAACTGGTTGGTATTATAGATAACAGGAGAATTATCTGCAATAGGTTACTATTCTAACACCAATGCTAACTATCACCTCTAGGGTACAGACACTCTACAAGTCATCATACCATTATACTATGAAGGAACTACCTATGAATAAGCTCTACAAAACTAAATATCCCTACTCCTAAGTCATTTATAACAATCAAAAGGGTATGCTGTTTAAACCTTCTCAAGATACAATCTGTTAATCATATGTATCTGTCCAAAATCATGTTGTCCAGAGTCTTCATCATGCTAGTGAGCAAGGCTACGATAATCACAGAGTCCTTGACTAAGGTACGTACTTCTAGGTTCATGGTATTTAAAATTTTTGCACTGCCGCATGCGACGGCAAAAACCTTAAATTCCCATACCCGAGAATACATCCAAAATTTGACTACATGTCCTCACTATGCCAACTAACACGACTATCGAGGATTCTAGATCCCATGATTTAGGCGACCTAGCCCATATGATTTTCTCAAAAGAAAAAACAAACACAACAAAAGAGTAACATGACAAAATTAATCAATCAACAAGGAACATATAGAATCGGATTTCAAGGTAATTATAAAAGACAATTGCGGGAATAGAATTGAGAATAACGAAACTTGCAGCAAGATCTCCAACGGTCTATGCATCCTTGACTGTCCTGACGATAGCTCGCCCTGCTGGTTTCCTCCAGCCTGATGTTGATACTGTACAAATCTCTGCTGTTGATACTGCATGAATCGCTGCTGCTGAGAGAAACCGGAAATGAAGGGAAAAGTCTCTGTACAGACGGAGGTGCACATCCAATATAGCAGAAACGCCAACCTGAGTCGACACAACAGAAGCTGCGGTCTCGAGGCCCTGATGAACAGGACGAGAGGTGGCCAGCCTCTCGATAGTATCCCCCGAACCGAAACGATGAGATCGTGTCTTCATAACCATCATGAAGACAGATCAAAACTAGAAGCAATTTCTGAGAATGATGCGAAAATTCAAAGGTGAACAATTTATATTCGAGGGAAGTCAATAAGCAACAATTTTAGACAAAAGGAATCGGATTAAGAGTTTTTCCTAATGTGATTGAGTACCTCCAAAAATATCCTAATCCTACTAAAGGCTGTAGTGATACTCTAGTTCGAATACCACTACATAAACTCGACCTGCATGGGCCACCACTAAAAACGTGTCACGACCCGCACCTACCGTGAGGGTACGAGTACGTAACAGCGCCCAGCCTACGCCGCAGTATCGGCAGTAGAACGCTGTTCTAGGTCATGAACTATAACTATATAACATGAAATATACTCTCCAAAAGGAGGCCAACACAGAGGTACAACTCAATCACAATCTAAGGTAGAATGTAACACGATGGAAATAGATAAGAAATCCTTAACTGAGGTACAGCAGAATGAAATAATAAAGTCTCATCAACTCTAAAATATACAACTCTGAAAATAAAGACAACAGCTAAGCATGAAAAGAAGGAACAGTCTAAGCTATCTACACTATATAAGGTATCATCCTGAGCAGCTGCCTGAACCTCCCCAGGGGTCCAGGTCGCGAGTGTCAACTAGGCAAGCTCCAAGTAAGGGTGTAGGGTTCCTCATCATCCTCTGTAAAATTTTTAACAGGTCCAGTCAGGACGGGAGCGAGCACAAAACATCTCACGCAGTTCATATCATGTTAGAAAATATAAAGCATGCAATAGAGTAAGGTACATGAAACGCTAAAAGAAGAATGTATATAAAAACAGCAGAGATTTGATAATAGGAAATATCTATATATGATAAGTAAGAACTGTAAGCAACATGTGATTTAGAGCACAATATGGTTATATAAACGGGTTAGGTTATACAATAAAATGGAACTCCTTTGTACGTGGGTGTACAATGGACATATACAATTTTTTATACAATAGGATTGATCACATAACCAATTCTACTCTCCCTTCCCAATCAATACACAAGGATCCAATTCAGTTACGTTACCTTATACAATGGCTTGTACAATGGCTTATACAATGGCTTGTACAATGGCTTGTACAATGGCTCAATGTGATAATGAGAGTACAATATGCACAATAAGTGTACAATGATAAGGGTATTCAATAAATACAATATGTAAGTAAAACGTACATCAAAATATGTATTTAGTGAATACAAGGAGATAACATCTCAGAAGAAGATCCATATAGTACCAATCCGTGATAATGATCGTGTCAGCATCAAGTACAGTAATCTAGAGCAAGAATGTAAATCCAGACTAATATGAAACGGTCAAAGAATGTACTCGCCTCGTATCTGAATGTCTGAAGAGGGTGTAATGCCTGAGGAGAGGTGTCTGTCTCCTAATCAGAGCAACACAAGTTACAACATGTCTAAAATAAGGAAATAGACTGCTACAATACATCTACATGCTGTCTAGGTCAAACTAGGCTAAAATCAACACTTGGTCAACTCTAGTCAACTATCTAGTCAAAGCTAGGTCAACTGGGTCAATATAGACTCAACGAAGTCTCACTAGGCCTAACCAGTCTACCCTAGCTAGTATACACCATACAAATCCAAGGCTATACAAGCCAACACAAGTCACATATCAAGATACATCACATTCATGCATATTCAACATTATATATATATATATATATATATATATATATATATATATATATATATATATATATAAGAGAAAAGAACTAACATGTAAAGCTATGTGTGTGTGTGTGAACATGGAGGTGTACATGAAAAGAGAAATCAACACTAGTTATGAGTTTACACTACACATGGCACAAAGCTAACCCATCTATATTACACATGTATTATACTTAACATGCATGGCTACAAGTATACATCTATATACGTTAGAGTAGAGACTATTTAAGTTATAACTAACATGCATCTATACTTTACATAAATCTATATATATTATAGCAATCATTTAGAGAAGGGTTACATGGCATGGTGGTTGATATAGAGTGGGGTGTCCTTGTACAGAGGGTGAAGTTCATTCTCAGTTTAGTTCCATATTTACATATAAACTAAAGTGAGCTATCCCATAAACTGGTGTAACTAACCACATAAAATAAACCATGTTATCTGAAATCTGCCATTAAGCCAACATCCTATATGCATACAGCTCATGCATTATCTAATACTGAAATTAACTAACATTTCGAATTAAGGGGTTGAAGGTTAGCATTACATTCATAGACATTCCACTATATTGAAAACTGAAATTGGCTTGGCAATAGGAAAAGGAAGGTATATATGCTTACATGGACAGTTCAGTGTTCGAACAACCTAAAATGAACTAATATTCAATCTAAATATCAGCTATGCATTGGTTCTATGTCTGCATATGAAATCTGATATTGCATTTATAATATTTATACATTATGCATTCATATCTATCATTACATATATACCTTGTATTTATATCTAGCATTCATTATATACTTTCATGCATGCATTGTATATCATTCTTTCATTTATGCATTTATGTATTGCTTACATATATTACATTAATTGCATTCCTACATGCTTGTATTCAACCATATATATACATTAATGTAAAGAGGATATATCATTTCATTCATCTAACATATCATGTATTACATACTCTATATTCATTTAATATCCATACTACATAGGCTCATAGGTTACACAAAATGTATATATCGTATAGTCACTCTTTTACTTAAAACCAATACTGTACCAATTGGGCATTCACTAAATTCTAGGATTAAAGTATGTTGTAGTACTTCATGTTAGCTTTCCGAAACTTCAAACAGATCGCATTTTCGTATCCGGAAGCTCCCGAAATCGCGAAAATACCGAAACGCGTTCGTCTTTCGTACAGCTGACACTCAAATAATTCTACAGAAAGTTATATAAAGAATTTGGCTTATTAAAATATATATTTGGAAAGCTAACTTCGATACGGTTCTTTTAAAAAAACGGAAGATAAATCAGAGTTTTAAGCTAAAAGTTATGACATTTCTAAGTTGCTATTGTTACTAAAAACGTGGATAAAAATTATGACGAATTTGGGTAGTTTGAGACAAAAGAACACAAGTATATAACATAATATATCAAGAACTCACTCTCTACACTAATATATATATATGAGAGACTATAGAACACATCTCCAATACAAAAATATGAGATTAAACATGTAATAATTCATTCATACATAACAACAACACATAGTGTGTCCAAATTTGGGGGTTTCCCACATGGACACAACCACAACACAAAGGACACTCCTATGACCTCCAAATGGACACGAAATGGACACAAATGGAGATACAACCATGGGGGTCATTCCTAAGGGTTCAAAATAGACCTATATGCATGAGAAAATGAAAATGAGAAGGGATTTATACCTCCCGGTAGATCGAATCGAAGAAAAGCCTTCCCGGAGCGACACCGACATGTAGAGATTCCAAAAGGACACGAACGAGCTCCGAATCCTCCCAAACTTGGGTAGCTTCCTCCTTGGCTAGATTGGAGAAGGAAAGAAGAAGATTTGGTGGCAAAATAGAAGGATTTGGTGGAGAAATTGCTAGGGATTGCTCTCTAGAAATTTGGGAAAGAACAAGAGAGAGAGAGTGTGGATGAGAATAATGAAATAAACTTGAGCCTATCCTCTCCCAAAGTGGCTGGCCATATGGGTCTATTTGTTCTATTATGGTAAGGTCCAAAATGCCCCCACTAACCTATTCTATTAGTATTAGGAAAGGGCTAATTGGTTGGGGCTAAATTAGTCATTCTAAAGTCTCTAATCACACTAACCTTATCCATAATAATTAGTCTAACCTCTAACTAAAATATTTCTATCATGTGGGCTATGGCTAACTAATGTGTGGGTCTACTAAAGTCAACACTACCCCCGGGTCCCCGTTTCAAGTCGGATTGAGCTGAAATTCGAACCCGACTCAAATAACCCCAAAACAATATCATAAATAATAAAATAAATTTCAAAATTATTTCAAAAATACAAAATAATAAAAATACCCCTGTTCCTGAAAACTGGGGGTGACAAATTCCTCGAAATTAAAACCAACCAATAGTAAATGTCAAAATCACAAGTCATAATTTTAAATAGTTTAAAAATAATTAAAAATCTCCAAAAATCATAATATAAAATAATTATCAATAAATAATAATTATAATTACAAAATTTTAAAATTACCCTCATCTGGAAAACTGGGTGTTACAATATGACCATTCAAAATTTACTCGTCATTTTTTCTACCGTCCTTACCTTTGATAGTGGGTTGCACATCGGGATGAATGGAAGGGGAGTCTGTAGTTCTCGATGGAGAAGCGAGACCCTTCCCTTTGGCCGTAGCACCAGTCAATTTGGAAGCTTTTGGAGCCATGGCTAAAACGGAGACAGAAGAGAAAGTCAGATTCAAAAAACCACAGGTAAAACTAAGTGCTGAAGGACTCTTATGCGTCCGAAGGACTATGCGCCCAAAACAAACATGTAGGCACATAACGTACAGCAATATATGGGCACATAACATGTAACATCATATGGGCGCATAACATGGCAATATGTGGGCGCATAGCACACCACAGTGTTGGCGTATGACTTCTGTGAGCGCGTAATGATGCTCACATAAGTATGTTGCATCAGACACATGCATCCAGGCAGAAGAAAAGTCTGAGCGTCGTAAATTAATGCTCGAGACTTTATTTTTGAGGCGTTCCCTCACCCAGAATCGGGTCCTGGATTAGCGAGGACACTGCCACAGGAGGAGAGCCACTGGTGCAGCCCCCTTGCCCTTCGCGGATCTCTTGGTGGCCTTGGGAGACATGATTCTTAAAGAAAGGAGACGAAGAGTCTTTTTAAAAATTCTAAGAGAAAATAATTATGAACTTTCTCTCTCCTTCAGAGCCTATTTATAGGCACGGGCCACTTCATATGCGCCCACTATCTTCATGCGCCTATACGCCCATTTGCGCGTCATGCGCCCACCATAGCCTATACGCCCACATGGAGATCCAACCTTTTGTACACTATAGGACTGCCACTTGCTGGCGTGGACAATGTATGAAGGATGGACCTCTTCAAATTCTACCTCGATGAATCTGTCAGTTCAGATTTTTGAGAAAGATCTTAATAGTCGTATCTCTCTGACAGGCTGGCCAAATACTATGCGCCCAAAGATAGCGCTGTGCTATGCGCCCACGAGAAGATAGTCCATGCTTCTTTCAAAGTATTCCGAACTCGTTCAAGTATCGAAAACTTTGAAGAGGGTCTTGTAGAAGCATAAAAAAATTTCAGCAATGAAGCCTTATGCGCCCAAGACAATAAAAATATATATGCCCAGCTAGTGAAGCTCTATGCGCCCCGCCAGTGAAGCTCTATGCGCCCAGCCAGTGAAGCTCCATACGTCCAAGACAAGCTCCCCCAAAAGGAGGGTGCATAGCCTGAGACATGGCTATGCGCCCAAGCCTGACTCAGTCAAAGCCATGATCAAAACGTGCACCGAAGCGTACGACCACGTCAGTCTCCACGAGCAATCGTGTACCGAAACATGCAGCCACGTCAGCATCACGATCAACCCACAACTACGCAGCCTGCATGCGCCTACATCCTATGCGCCCAAAGCAGGACTATATGCCCACATAAAAACTTGCATGTTTCCTCATGTGGGCACATAACAACATTCCAGCTCAGAAACTACTATAAAAAGGGGTCTTATCCCTCTTCAAAGGACAGAACGAAGAGCATTTTCAAGAGCTAAATTGCTGCACTTCTTGCCCGTGAGCCAAGAGTTAGCAATTTTCTTAGATTTTCTTCCACTTTTGTAATCGAAGTGTCAACGGAATAAAGGAGCAACTGCCGCTCGATCTCCAGTGTCCCATTCTCCAGAATTCTTTTTTGTACTCGGGGATCCTCAGCGCAGGATCTCTCAGGCGTACTCGATTTGTGGTGCCTTGCGCCAATAAAGAAAAGACAGCATTTTTTTGTCTACAGCGGCCAGGCACTATGCGTCGTCCCTGCTAGAACCAGGATAGATGAACATAGAAGATGTCCAAATTTTACTTGGCCATAACTTTCTCAAAATAAGTCAAAATCTAACTTTTCAAAGGTTAAAATAGTGTAGAATCAAATACTCTACCACATGGAACAAATAGTTTTTGAAAACAAGTAAGTTTGATAGATCAAAACCCAAAAAAATTAAAAATAGCACAAACTTAGATCTACAAGAATCCATCCGTCCAAACTGAAAACTCCAAGCTCCAAAGATGGTTAGAATCTTGTAGAGAAGAAGATAGAACAATAAAATAGAAGATCCATCATGAAGCAAGTTACACTTGCCTAAGCTCTCTAGATTTGTGGGAGAGTAATGGAGAAGAAGGAGAATAAATAAATATAAGTAATGAAGAGAGAGAAAGGGGTGGTTGGTTTGGTGGCCCATGCAGGTCAGAGCATATCATATCGGTTACGTAACTGTATTGATACGAGCCTGCGACTATGACTAACCTTTAGAAATCTCAATCCATACTGCCTTGAAAATTCTTTTAGAAATTTTTCTACCATCTTTGAAACTTCGTATTTCGTTCTCGATTATTCTCCCTTGCCTTCCCGTACCATTGATTCTCGTCCCTTCCTATTCCGGGATGACGAATGATCGTGCTGTCTAAAATTTATCAGGACTTCTAAAATTATAGTATAATATTGCATGATTATTGAGTTTTGGTTGTTTATAGATATGAGGGATTATAGTTGCCATATGCCAAGATATTTGCCAGTAGAATTGTTAGCAACTAATTAGAAGGTTATAAGATTTAGTGACCATATTTTGAGGAGTAGTGTGACCAAAGGTGGGTAGAAGTCCTCAAAGCTTCGTAGTTACAAAATGGCTAGGAGAAAGATATAAACTATTTTTGGAGGAATTAAAATTTGAGGAGATTAAGGTAACGTAGACTTTGAATTTTAAGAAATAGTTACAAATTAGAATTTTGAGGACGAAATTATTTTTAAGGGGGATAGTATGTGGCATCTGCCATCCCAATTATAATTTAGTGATATTTTTTTTGATTAGTTTACATTTAATTTTTCTATGATTATAGGAGTTGTGACTAAGCCCACAGGTGATTTATGACCAGCTTGTGGTCACATGATCTTTAGATAGGGTCTATAAACATTCTATAGCTATAATATATTTTATTATGATTTTTAGATTTTTTAAATATTTATTCTATGAAGATTTATATTTATGAATGACTTTCATAATTTATTTTGAGGCCCTTTGTGACTATTTTGAGACCTAGTATTTTTCTTTAGGCTCTATTAGGTTAAATATATATATTCTGTATTTTTCTATAATTTTTTGGATTTCTTTAGAATTTTTGGAAATTTTTATATAATTAAAACATATAGAATTTATATTTTATAGGTTTTTAGAATTTATTGCAAGGTCACACGATGATATTTTGTGTTAAAATATTTTATTTATATTCTAGACACTTAGAAATATTTTCTAGATTTTTCTAGATTTTTTTTGGATTTTTCTGCAATTTATTTTGATTTATTTGGACTTAAAATAATTTTTAAATAATTCTCTGAATTAAATAAATAAATACCCAGAAATCCACCCAGGGGGCCCACCTGTCGGCGCCAACTGCTACAGTGACCGCCTCTCTCTCTCTCTCTCCTATATATATATTATTATATTCGCCCACCCTAATTAAATTCCAGCAGCCTTTTGTGGGAGAACTCATCTAGGGTTTCCGACTTTCCGAAGCGATTCCCGCCAACTCCGACGTGCTTTTCATGCGTTATTTTTTTATTGGATTCGTATCGAGGTAAGCTTTCTGATTATTTAATTTATTTTCGTAGATATTATTCCTAAATTTCTGGAAAATTTGTAGAGTGTCGGTTGTCTGAAACTTGACACGTTTCGGTGTTTTCGAGATTCCGGGAGGACCGAAAATCGAAATCACGAACCGTTTGAAGTTTCAGAAAGCTAACACAGAGCTCTATATATTTTTCCAGAAACTAATTCATTCATCTATTATGTTATTTATTCTGTTGAACTCAGAATTGATCGGTTGATCACCGTTTTGGTCACGATTAGCCATAACGGCGATATCTTTTGACCAAAGTGTGATTTTACGGCACGGTTGATTCCAACGCACTCGTGGTGCTGAAATCTACCAAAGTGTACTTTAAAATCTAGAGTTCACAGCGTTTGACTAGATAGTCAATGGCACATCTCGATTTACGTGTCCTGGTTTCTAAAGTTAGGAAACACGACTTTTGATGGCCAAACTTGCATGTTTAGATTATATTCAGATTATTATTAGGTTAAATTAGATTTTTAAGTAAATTATTCTAGAATTAATTATTATTAGATTAGTAATTCAGCTGGCCACTATTCCATGAATTTAGAACTAGAATATTAGAATTGATTTATAGTTTTCGTGCACGGTTCATGGTGCGATATGTGTTATAGGTTGACAAATCCTAGATCGGCATCCCCTCATCCTTGACTTATGACTACGGTTTGTGCAAGGACCACATGCAAGATACCTTGCCTCCCTCTACAGTTTAATTCCATGCTTATAGTTTTTCCTGTGATTATTTGGTTGCTCTAGTTCTATGGATTTATATGTTATTATCAGTTCTCTAGTCAACTTGACTTATATATGTTATTCATACCATGTTCACTAGTTCTTTGACTTGCCTGTATATCATCTTCATGACTTGATAGTGTAGATATGCTATGCTTGTTCACCTTGTGAGTTCATATTAGAGTTGTCCTTACCTGGGTCTTGACTGAGTTGTACTATGTCGTTACTTATACCTCGACTGGTTCGTGTCATAGAACGAATATGTGTAATTGAACTGCTAAATCCTTGTTATTATTTCTTTGGCACCAGAGAGTCCACTCAGGACGAGGGCGTTTGTCTTGATCTGTTGCACCAGAGAGACCACACTCGGGACGAGGGTTGACCATTTGCACCAGAGAGTCCACACTCGGGATGAGGGTATTTGTCATGTTTACTTGCATCAGAGAGTTCACACTCGGGATGAGGGTGCCTTACCGTGAACTAACCAGAGAGTCCACACTCGGGACGAGGGTTAGTGATTAGTTCAAACCTGCGAGTCCACTCGGGGCGAGGGTTTGGTATTCCATTGATCTCGTGTTCACTTGTTCATCCAGCAGTTCAGTTACGTGTTGTTGTTCTTGTATTCCAGTTCATAGTCACCTGTCAGTAGCCACTTGTCGTTAGTCACTTGGTAGCAGTTTGGTCGTAGTCTCGTGCCATGTTAAGTGTCTTTTCTTGTTTATATCCCGTTTGTATTATCATACATGATTAAACTGCTAGATAGGCATATTTTTATGTATCTTGCTATGTCCTCTGAGGACCTGTTGATCTCTTCAGGTAGCTGATTGCGTGGAGTTAGTTAGCGGATCATGATGATAGTGATTACACCTGCAGGGATACAGGTATTTGATTGTGATATTTTTTATTATCCTTTCGTACTTTATATTCCATACCAGGATATATTCTGCTTATTTTATAGACTCATATCATTCTTAGAGTCTAATCGAACAATATGCTAATGGGTTGCAGACGATGACCCATAATTGTTCATTCATCTTTTATATTATTATTGTGGATTGAGATATAGTGATGCCTTGCCATGATTTGGCAGTATACCATAGCTGTGACAACGTTTACGTATTTGGTTGGGCTGGAGTCCGCTCGATACGTAGATGGCTTGCTCACGTGACAGTTGGATTTTATAAAGGGAGGGGATGGTTCAACATGTTGAACCAACCATCAAAACAAACCAAACTAAGCCATCCAAAGCAAGTCAAGTTGGGCCAACCCAACCCAAGGTCAACCCTAGTTAAGATACATCAAGGCAAGCAATAAAAAAAATACGAAAATACAGTAAATAAAATACGGGTCAAAATCCGCATACGTATACTGGAAATACGTATAACAAAAAACGGGAGTGACAACTCTACCCACCTTAAAAAAATTTGTCCTCGAAATTTAATCAAGAGGCTAGAGATGTCTGGACAAGCCATACTAAAGCATAAGCAATCTATGACTAGCAACCAATCATGCAATCATTCATCCAAGCGAGAAATTTAAAAGCATAAGGCATAAGGAAGACATTATATCTTATGAGTCAAATTGGTATGGATATCATGAGCGGATATTTTCCTCACGTTCCCACGTTGACTCACCTAAAGAGTGGTGACCCCAAACAACACAAACTAAACTAATAGTTTTGTTATTGAGTACCTTCTCTCTCCGGTCCAATATGGATACGGGCCTTTCCTCATACGAAAGGTTGGTACCAACAACCAATTCCGAATGATCAAGGATATGGCTCGGATCCGGGATATATCGTCACAATTAGGATACATGGAACACGTCATGTACCTCACGTAATGACGGCGGAAGAGCGAGACGATAGAACACATCACCTACTCGCTCGAGAATGTCAAATGGCCCAATTTACCTAGGACTAAGCTTTTTCCGTATGCCGAATCGAATGACGCCACGGGTAGGCGAGATCCTAAGGAACACGTGGTCGTCGACTGAAAACTCAAGGGTACGCCGATAAAAATTGGTCCAATGGCGTTGGCGATCTTGTACAAATCGAAGATGATCTCTGACTTGTCTGACCACCGCAATAGTCTGCATAATCATCTCCAGACTAAGCATCTGCCTCTCGCCCACATCAACCCAGGCTAAAGGAGATCTGCACTTCCTGCCGTACAATGCCTCAAAGGGTGCCATCTGAATACTGGCCTGGAAACTGTTGTTATAGGAGAACTCCACTAGGTGAAGGTGACCTTTCAACGAACTACCGAAGTCCAACGTACAAAATTGTAACATATCTTCAAGAGTCTGAATCGTGCGTTCTGACTGACCATCTGTCTGAGGATGATATGCTAAACCGAACTTGAGTCGAGTCCCCAAACTCTCTTTAAGACTCCGCCAAAAGTGTAATGTAAATCTTGAATATCTGTCTGATATGATACTAACTGGCACACCATGCAATCTGATAATCTGCCTGAGGTACATCTCTGCCAGCTGATCCGTCGACTGACCAATTCTGAAGGGGAGAAAATGAGCTACCTTCGTGAGACGATCAACGATAACCCATATAACATCCCTGCCAGCCGGGGATTTAGGTAACCCAGTTACAAAGTCCATGGTTATATGCTCCCACTTCCACTCCGGGATCGATAACGGTTGAAGAAGTCCAACTGGTCTCTGATGTTCAGCTTTAACTTGTTGGCAAAGTAAACATCGGGAGACAAACCGGGCTCTCTCTCTCTCTCTCTCTTTATGTCGTTCCACCAGAAATACTGACGGATGTCTCGGTACATCTTCGTGCCACCGGGATGAATTGAATACTGAGAACTGTGGGCCTCTGTCATGATATCTTGTCTGATATCACCTGTCACGACCCGTATCCGCTTTTCGGATACGAGACGTGTCCAAGCCAGCCTACGCCGTAGAGTCGGCGGTAGAACGCTGTCAAGCCCGTAGGAAATAAATGCTCAAAATATAACATTTTGCTGCTCATTCACATTTCTAAATTTATTACAATATTTACAACATTTATATTTAAAGAAAATACAAGGTTCTCACAATTAATGAAAATAATACACTACTATCTATTTCTAGGTTTCTGTCTGCATGTACACCCGTATCTCCCAAGCTAAGTGAAGCCACAGATAACCTGAAAAATGATGGTTTCCAGTCAGAAATGGAACAAGTACACAAACCGACGGTAATGCGAAAACATAATAGAATTAACAAGACATAAAAATAACATATGAGATATGAAAACTAGAAAGTACTGATGACATGGCACGGTGGAGAAGAAAAGGGAAAATAAATAAAAGACATCTACCTATGTGGTATGAAATATCCGTTTCGACATATGAACGGCTAGGGGGTAAATCCTGCACCTCCACGTGTCGTGTACAGGTACTATTGTTCACGAATAGACATCATGGGGATAGTTCTGGATAGTCCACATGTCTACTAAGATATTTCCCCTCCCGACTACTCCGAGTGATGAGCATGTCAACAAGCAGCAAGATATATGTATAGACATGAAATGAAAAGACTGCTATGAATCGAAAGTAATCAGAAAGTGTACTTTCCTGAGGTCCTTATTTGGAGAAACCGATGGTACAACCACATCAGATGAGTCACTAAAGCCAACACATGCAAAAAGTCTCCAGATGCTGAAATAAATATTACCAACATTCTTATAATAGTAAAATTACCTAGGATTGCCTGTCCTTAAGTCCAATTCTGGACACAGGGGCAAAACGGTAATTTTGGGTCAAAACGGTGTCCGCCGTTGGACCCACTTTGCACCGAAAAGCATGCCAGAATCAACGGTCTCTAAAGTCGTCAAACTATATGTCAACAGGTCTGATTTTTCGATACGAACCCAACCGTATGTCTAAAGTTGGATTTCGGCGGGCCGTGTACAAAATCATCCGTTGAGTCGGACCGTGGGGACCGCAAAATGGCGTTACGATTCAACTATCTCAGAATTGGACCAAACTTGGCATATAGGACCAAAAAAATGATACGGTCCTGTTGGCGAAAGTTTTGTCTCGATCTGACGAGTGTGCACAAAGTAATTGAGAAATTTGCACAGAGACCGATATGGTAAATTTTGACGGATACACATCAAATTCATCGCGCACACGGAACCACTTTGAATTCCGTCAAAGCCCACACGTCCATGAAGCCGTTACGCACCTTTTGATGCTCTCGGTTCGTGACCACGTCGCCCAGATTGGCGGGACGCACGTCGAGTCGAAGGATTTCTAAGTTTTCGAAAACAGTTTTCTCAGTTTTTTCCTGATTTTCAAATTGATTTTAAACAGAATTTAATCCACTAGAAAATAAACTAAAAGTGGGGTCTCAATCTCGGTTATGTTTTCTACAAGGCTGTTCAAGCGGTTTTCCAAGTTTCACAATATCCTGGTCGTAAATCGACCGCCAACTTTAGGTTTCGGGACAGTTTCTATAATCCAGAATTCGAGATTTTTCTCGATTTTGGAACTCGCTTTCCATCACGTACGAAGCGAATTAATCCAAACTATTCGAAGGGGACTGTAAAGGGTAAGGTTGTCGACAAACCTACGAAGGAAGATCAGAGAATGATCGACTCTACGTCACGAAAACCCGCGTCGAAGTCGTCCGGTTTGGCTGCCACTGCTGCTGTACAACCCCGCGCTTATGCGCGTTGGCCGTGCGCACGTGGCCTCCTGCCGCCGGTCGACGGTGGCTGCGGCACCGCACGGGGTCAGGGCAGGGTCGCCTGGACGTGGGATTAGGGTTTTTCGATTTTCCAAAAGCATACACATCTCGTGTATTTATCGCTCGGTTTCAGGGAGGGCAGCTTACTGTAGTCGGGCTGTGGGCTGTTTTATTCCTGGGCTCGGCTGAGTTGCCCAGCTGGGCTAGGGTTTGTGGGGGATTTGAGTCTTTATTATTATTATTATTAGCAACAAATATATATATATATATATATATATATATATATATATATATATATATATTTATATATATATACATTTATACACCTACACTTATATGTATACAACCCAATATATTTTATATATATACACATACACTCATATACCTATGTATATTTATATATACGTACACACACATATGTATCTGTATTTATTTACACATATATACCTGTATTTATATACACGCTTATACCTATATTTGTATACATACACATATATATCTATTATACAAAATATATATACCCCATATATTATATATATATATATATATATATATATATATATATATATATATATATATATATATATATATATATATATATATATATATATATATATATATATCCTTAAACTCACAAAACCTAAAATACCTAAAATACTTTAAATCAATATTATAAATACCAATATCCTTATTATCCATATATAGAAGAGCACATTTATATCTACATATATATATAAATTTAATTAACCATAAATCGACTTAATAATAATTATAATACTTAAATGGACTAAAATGCTTATTAAATCTCCACAAAATAACCTTAATAATAATAAAATAATAAAAATTGCCCCAATGGGTGATCTTTACCATACACCCTTACTTGGGTAAAATTGTCCCAATACTAAAAATCACCATTTAAATAAAATAAATAATAATAATAAAAATATTTCAGAATTTTCGGGAAGGGGAGCTACAAATCTACCCACCTTAAAAATAATTTCTTCCTCGAAATTCCAACTCATAAACATGCCTAAAATTCAAAAATAAAAATAAAAAAATAAATCCACTATTACATCAATCTTCTTAAATTTAATTTCTCAGAAATATTTATACCTCCTCCTAGCCATTTTGTAACTACATAACTTCGAGGACTTCTACCAACTTTTGGTCACACTACTCCTCAAACTAAAATCTTATAATCTTCTAACTAGTTGCCAACAATCCTACGAACATATATCTAAACATATGGCATCTAGAACCCTCTCCGATCCATCAAGCAACCCCAAACTTTAACAAGCAATAATTTATACAAGTAGCTAAGAATTATTAATAAATTCTAATAAGCATGACCATTCACTGCTCTGAAATAGAAAGGACAGGAAGATAAGTGTTTGCCATGAAATATAAAAGAACAAAACAATTATCGGAGGACTGGACTTTTACTTCACAATACAAACTCGCTTGTACAAAGAAAGCCTAGGGACGAAAACCTAGGTACAGCAATATAAGTATAATTGTTTATTTTAGATTCTGGGGGGTGACGATAGAGGCTCGGGAAAGTGACGGCCACTCTGCCTTACTCCTTGGACGATCGGGTGCTGCTTTTTGGCTCTGTGGAAGAAGTGCTTGGCGTTGATGAAGAAATGCTCTCTCTTCAGGCTTTCTGGCTCTCTGTGTCTCTATGTGCGTCTGTCTCTATATCTCTCTATCTCTGTGTGTCTCTGTGTGTGTGTCTTCACAAAGGAATGGCACCCTGCTATTTATAAGAGTGGGGGGGCCTCATTAGGGTATACAATGATTGTCCATTCTTGGAAGTTGGCGGCTAAGGATCATTAAATCTGGGCCATTCATTGAGATTTGAGCAATAAATGTGATTGCATCAAATCTTTTGTGGGTAATTAATGCTGATTGACATAAATCCTCCTGATTTGTCATGCCAACCTCGGATTCCTCGACACGTGTCTTTAATTATCTTATTTGCAAATGATCTGATTTAATCCCAAATTTTATTGGGATTTGTTGAGAGATTTCGATCAATCTGTTGCCACGTGTCCTGCTATTATGCCACGTGTTATAACAGCAGAAATCTGAACTGCTGGAAAGTTGAGCCGCATAAGGCTGGTCACGTGTCCAGGCTGCCTAAGAGTGGCCCCCCTTGAACATTTGGGCCGTATGGTAGTGATTTGAGCCGCATGAGTATGATTGAACCGCATGGAGATAGTCTTTGCGAGCCGCATGGGGATGGTCTTCGTGAGCCGCATGGGGCTAGTCTTCGTGAGCCGCATGGAGCTAGTCTTCGTGAGCCGCATGGGGCTGGTCTTCATGAGCCGTATGGGGGAGTCTCCGCTTGGGCCGCATACGATTGTCCACGTGTCAAGGCCGCATGACAGTTTCTGACTCTCGGGGGATCGTGTCAGAGATTTTCTTTGCTTTCCAAGGAGTCCGTCATTATGAGGGAGTCATAATGATATCTTTGTGTCAAAACTGTCACCTCGTCCAAGCTGTCAGCCGTCAATGCCTTTAATGTAGTAAAGGACAAACGAGAAAGCTGTTTGCAGGCCACGTGGCTCCTCTTTGAGCTGCATAGGACTTTTTTGAGCCGCATAGATCCTTGATCCGCATGGATTCTTGAGCCGCTTGACTTCTCTGAGCCGCATGGGGCTCTCTAGCCGCATAGATCTTTTTTTATTATTTTCCATGCTTCTACAAGACCCCTTTCAAAGTTTTCAATTTGCAAAATTGAAATACTTTGAATAAGAAGCATGGCCATGTATTCTTCTAGCCGTATATGATGTCTCGGCCGCATGGATGTCTCGGCCGCATGGATCACTAGGCCGCAGTAGTTTTCGGGCCGCATAAGTGTCTCAGCCGCATGGACTTTCCGCTACGTCATCTTGCCACGTATGGAGATCTTTTGCATTAAATGCTGTTGATTTGCTGTCAGTTTTGAGGTCACTTTTTGGGACGGGATCCTAGGAGTTTGGCCTTCATTTTAGGCGGCTCGCCTCGATAACCGAAGAGTTGGTTTTCGTTCTGCACGAGAATCGAAGCGCCTTGATTTTGTTTATAAATATGGATGGGTTCAGTCGGAGGGATTTCTTTACTTCCTTCTTCGTCTCCAATTGTTGCTGTCTTTCCTTTCTTTCTCTATTTCCATTCTTCGACTGTCAAAAATGGCCTCCAAATCTTCCAAGGTCGTCTCTGCTGTCGCAAAAGGCAAGAAGGTGGCTTCCTCATCGGCCGTCGTGCCCGAAGTGCATCCTGATGTTCACCCCGCTTTCAAGGGTAAGAAATGGATTTAAATACTTTGAACCCTAAGAACCCGGGGCTCTGTTGCATGATTTATGCACAAGCCTTCATCGTTTGGATGGCTCAAGCCCGATCATGATGGAGCCGCATGCGTTGTATGGGCCGCATGACCTTCTCGCATCCGAGCCGCATAGGATATTCCCTATGTATGAGCCGCATGAGAAGGATTTTGAGTCGCAAGATTATTTCTGGATATGAGCCGCATAAAGTCTCCTTTGACCGGAGCCGCATATGTTCCTGACAACCTGGCCCGCATAGAATTTTGCTGAGTCGCACCGCATAAACTCCTCTACGAGATAGAACCGCATAAGTTTTAATCCGAGCCGCATAAGCTATGGAACTCCTAACTGAATTGGGTCGCATGAAGCTGTGCTGACCCGAGCCGCATAGGCTCTGTTAAACCGTACCGCCTGAAACTCAGCTGAACTGGGCCGCATAAGGCTTCGTCGATCCGAGCCGCATAGGCTCATAGAAACTTCTTTTTGAGAAACTCTAAGTGGTTTCGTTTTAACCTATTTTTAATCCTGTTTCTTTCGTCCTTTTCCAGTAAACCTCCCAACCAACCCGGCTGGAGAGCTTCTAGTGGGTTCGGCTCAGTTTGCCATGGGGGTGCAGCTTGACGATCTAATTCGACATATGACAGATCAACTTCCCTCAAATGAGCCTTTGGAGAGGGTGGCTTCCATCAACAACCAGCCTTTCCATTTTCTGTGCACTATGATGAATTCTGGGAAACTGGACGGAGAATATCTGAAACCAGCTTTTCTTTTTGGGGATGATTTTTCCGTAAAGAACTCCCGAATGTTGGACGTTTCTGAGAACAGGGATTTCACTATGGACGGGGTGGATATCCATGTTCCCGAGATGGAGCGGCATTTTCCCCTTTCGTGGTTTAACATGGTGCCGTTGGGCAGGAAAATGGCAGGTTCTCTGACTCCTACCCAACAGGGGATGTTCGTGGGTAACATCCACTATAATATGAGTATTAGGTCAGCATGTGCAAGTAGGGAGTCAGTCAGTCGGACTGTGATAGGGCTGATTCCTGGTACTTTTATCAATGTGTCTGGTCCTAACTTCACTTTTACCCGAGCTGACACCTTTCTGAACCAACTCGCTCGCAAGGGGTCCTATCCCGTGGGCAGGTTGTCGCTGCTAAATTGGATAAACTCCATTTCCACATGGGCCAATCTTTCCTCATGGATCTTGAGGAACTACGAGGAACTCCTTCGGGAGATTGACCTTTACTACGCCATCCGGGACACCTGTTACGGATTGCCCATTAACAAGCCGCTGTTCATGGCCCTTTTGGAGATGTATAGCCGGCGTACGGGGACTTTTTTTGCGTCCGGGGGAGAGTTGGGACTTGCTCTCCATGAGATGCATGCTGTTTCTAAGCTGCCGTGGAGAGGCGAGGCCTTTGAAGTATATACCCCGACGAACAAGGAATTCGATGACCTGGATCGACAATTTCCTGGTTTCGTCGCTGTGTACCGAGAACTGTTGTGCCACCATATCATCTGCCACCAGATTGCTATCAAGAAAGAAAATAGCTCAGAAGAGAACACCCCTCATACTACGGCCTGGGTTGCGTATCTTTTCAAATTACGTCCTTTCGGTCGGGTTTCGTCTCGGGGTCCTCAAACCCCGAAGGAGGTGAAGGACATGATGTTGAAGGCCAAAAGGTCGAGGTCCACCCGTGACATGTTTGGGAGCCGTACTGACTCCTTCAGTTATTTCCACTATGGTACCCGACAAATGTCCGATAAAGCAATCTTGGCCGGGTTCTTGATGGTATGGCTACGAAATTGCGTAGTCTCGGGAGGGGCGGGTTCTACTGAAAGGATCAGCTGCCATTTTATTCTCCCGGCTGTAAAGCTGGTCTTCAAAGTAAGACTGGCCCTTCTTCCGGCTATGGTGTGTAGCATACACCACGGCCTCCGTGCCTTTACATCTAAAGTCATTGCTCGTGAGACGATGCTGGACTTCGAGCGGATAGAGCTACCATACTACTATCTCATGGGGTGGTTATTGATGCATTACCGGTCATTGATGAGGTCCGGGACAGAGGATGATGTCACCGCTGATGACGCCTTCCTCTTCCGATACCGCCATCAATCTTGGGAGTATAACACCATGCCGGCTTGTCGGAGGGCGTTGGCAAGAGTTGACGGACCCGACTTCTTTGTGTCTCTTTCTCAGTTTACCCCTAGAGAAGTAAGGAGGGTACACGTTGATGGCATTGAACCTCCCCAGCTCTTCTCTGAGAAGATGCTTCTATGGCTGCGTAACATTCACCCTGCGCACCTAGTATATCGTTAACGAAATAACGTATACTTGGAGCCTTATTTGCCTAGTAGGTTTTCTCGTCAATTCGGATATAGTCAGCTGTTTCTTGACTGCCCCAGTGCTTGCCTGGGCTTCGAGGGCAGTGTCCTTGACGGCATCCGGGCGTGGCACTATTACAATGCTGTTCATACTCGGGCTAGCTTCTCAGTCCCTGACGCTAATACGCAAGGGGATATTTTGTATAAGGCGGCTCTTTATCACGTTGCGGTGAGCAAATCTTCCGTGAACTTTGACATGCACACCAGCTTCATTGTCGGGACCGGCTTGGCAGAAAAGCCCGAGGGTTCCAGAAAGAGAAAGAGAGGGGCGAATAGGGTTCCTGTTCCAGACTCGGAGTCTACTACGGCGGACGAAGAGGATGACGAGCAGGCTGCCGATGACTCCTCGCATTCTTCGGATGAGGAGGTGGGGGACCAGCCTCCTACTGTGCTGAACGAAGAGGTAGAGGATCATCCACCTGTTGTGCCTGGTGCTTTGCGTCAATGAGGTAGGCGTCTGTATACTGACGAATGCAGGACCTACTCCATAAAGCGGGCTGCGGTAAGATATCGCAGACTGTTTATTGATGTTGACGCTATTTCTGAGGTGATTGGAATTTCAATCGCCTTTTCCTTTTTTTCTAAATTACGGCCTAATCATTTTTTTCTTTTGCTCCTTGTAGGCGTCCGGGGAGTCTGTTTTTCGGAACTTGACTACTGAAGTCGATCCAGCCTTGTCTACTTTGATCCATGACATGTGCACCGCCATCACACCCATTGGGGTTCTTCCGGAGACGGCCGGGGAGTCTCACCTTACGGAGGCCTCAACCCGTGGGGACGGGGGCTCTATTGCCCCTGTCCCTGAGACAGCTAAATTCTAACAGGATGACACTGACCAGGCTGACTCCCCTTCGAGCGAGCTGCAGCCTCCGAGCTCTTCCCCTGGTAAGATAAACCAGCTTTTTATCTTGTGAAGAGGCCTATTTGCTCTATCACCCTGTCCTTCGTGGATTAATGATTGCTTTGGATGTGCAGGTCCCACCCCTTTGTTGTCGGTGATGGACATTGCCAGGGCGGACTCTACCGGAGGGAATCTGATGGAAGCGCGTGTGCCTCCTTCTTTTCCAACCCATACTGAAGGGCTTACAGCTGGGTCAAGTTCGGAAGCCTTGGTGATAGCATAGCTGGAGCAAGGGACGACGCTTTCCGCGCCATCCTCTGCGAATAGGGTTTCGGGAGTTAACCTTTCCGCTCTCCCAAGTATCCAGGCTCTTCGGGCGGCGGAAGAGGAGCTAGCTGCCATCCAAGCCTCTTTTCGCATAGGATTCGTTTCCCTGGTGACAGGGACGGCCAGTTCTGTGGCTACTCCTTTGGTACTGCCTGCCACACTCCCTTTGACACCGTCCTCAACGGAAGTTTTGGACGAAGTGTCCCAGGATGTGGTTGACAGTTTCTACCGCCACCTGAAGAGGGGGATTGAGGCAGCTGTGGAGAGGGGGACTCCCTTTTCTATGGCCCGTCAATGCGTCGGTGGCCAGATTAATATCCTTAGAATGCTCTCCGGTGGAGCGGGACTGGCTGTGCTTCTGGAGCCTAAGCTGTTAGAGGCTGATCGTCTTGTGGCCCAGTTTCGCGTGCTGCAGCAAGCTGATTTACCCGCAGTAATAAACCAAGAGCGCAATTTCCTTATGACCGCGGTGGAGAAGGTTAGGCTTGCTTGGGAATCGATCAAGCCAACTATATTGAAGGATCGCCAGGATCTGACTCAGTTGTATGATCAATGGAATCGTCGGACTGAAGATTGTGCGGCTCGGGAAGCGGCGGCCTCCCGCGGGGTAGCTGATGTCACGCCCCGAGTCGGCAACATTCGTCCCCGATGTTAATTTTGCCGACTCGATCGTCCTCGCTAAGGCGTGATGCCGCACGAGCCTGGAGTTGCGCTCGTGCAAGGCAAGATGACAAGTTCTCAAACGGTTATCTTTTGATTTTGATATTAATACGCCAAGTCGAAACTTCACAAATCACATCAGAATATAAGACGCAGTATAGAAAGATAGAAATGCTTTTCATTCATTGCTTGCAACGAAGTGCAAGTCGTAATTTACATTAGATGCCGTTGCGGCTACATTGATTGAAAACAGAAAGAAATACATTCGACAAGTTGCCTGAACTACGCTTGCCGTCCCATACATTCGCCCCTTTATACATAAGCCGTCGACTTGAATTGGCTTCAAAATACTTCAGCATAGGAAGAGCTTCAAAACGTCTCTCCGCACTTCAGCTTCGTTTTAGGTTGGAGCGCCCGCCGTACCTGGGGAAATTGGGGAAGGGGATTAGCACACTTGCTAAGTGGACGAGACGAACCAACTCGTCTAAACCGACTCTGATTGTTAGGGTTGGCATGCTTTAGAGTTGTCTTTCTATTAGAACTAAATGAATTCAGTTCATATTCGATAGCCGTCTTTGAGTAATAAAGCATACAGTATAACATCGCAGTTTTCATATTTCTTACCACGGTCGTGCTCGTCCCTGCATGAAAACAGAGATAATATTTATCCTGCATAAGACAATAGGTGAGCATGAAACTATCTTATATGCGGTCATTGGTGCTACGCACCACTAGGGACTTAATCGAAGTTGGCATGCGACGCTACCCTTTCAGCCTAGGTTACAAGCCTTACTGAAGGTCCCGCATGCATCGTGCCGAAGCATGATAAATTATTCCCCCTAGGACGAATCGGTTTCGATGCGCCGGATACCGTTTCGAGGAAACGAACTTGTGCACAAGCTGTCCATGACCATGCCTATGTGCGAACAATTTAATGCATACAAACCGTTTTGTATAGCGCAGACAGTATCCAACGACATTATCATTTGCAGCAAATCATGCATCGATTCATTTTCCCCGAAGCCATACACTCGATTTAGCATCCCGTAGGCACCAAATTGTCCGAGGCATCATAACCCATGTTTAACGTTTCATAATATTTTGCAGCACTTGAAATAGTCTATCTTTTTCCGTAAACCTTAAACTTTCTAGTTTATGTGAGAAACTTGTATTTGTAAATCGATACGTTTTTCCCGAGTTCTTGACTTAGTGGATTGGCATGCAATTAACTTGGCATCGTTCGATTTGAATGGATTCGAAGCAAGGAATAAGTTGGCGGGACAGAATAGAAAAGAAGGCCGAATCACCCACCGATTACTTTGCTTCGTGTCGATCGTCCAAGCGCTATGCAACGTCAATCCTTAGTTACGCGAGCTCCTGCAATGGCACCAACGCTTTGTTAGAATTCCTTCTTTTCCTCTTGCATCGAAATTGTAATTGCATCCTTGAAAACGACGCGAAAGCACTTCAATCAAGCCCAGTAGCAAAGCTCCAAGAAAACCATACAGCGGTCCGGTCCCGTCGAAGGGACTCTTATAGAGAGCTCGCACGTCGAGACACAGCCCGCTGCATCTAGGACTTGTTCCAACAGAAGTCGTTCCATTAGTTGGATCGATTCTCGTATCTTCCGTCCAAATCGAATTGAATCGATGCCGCAAGGCGTTATCGTTTACCAAGCTTAGCGATCGAGTCAGATGGCCATCTAAGTTCCCGGCCGATCTGACTCGGCGCTAGCATATTATGAAGTTCCGTCGCCTATCGAAAGCGGGGCGCTACATAATATACCACTAAGAAAAAGTTTCGTCCCGAAACTTAAGAACAAGGGTCTGACCTTAATTTAGACAAACAACGCAGGGTACTTCTCTTTTATCTCCGCCTCCATCTCCCACGTCGACTCCTCGACTGAATGGTTCTGCCAAAGCACGCGGACCAAGGACATCGACCGATTGCGTAGCACTTTCTCCTTGCGGTCCAAAATTTGAATAGGCTCCTCCGAGTAAGACAAGTCAGTACGTAGCTCCAACTGATCGAAGCTAACCACATGACTTGGATCGTGCACGTATTTTCAAAGTTGTGAAACGTGGAAAACATCGTGTACATCAGCTAAGACAGGAGATAGTACAATCCGATAAGCAACCGTCGCAACTCGCTCAATGATCTCGAAGGGGCCTACAAATCTCGGGCTCAACTTGCCTTTAACGTCGAACCGCATCACTCCGCGCATGGGTGTTACTTTCAGAAACACATGGTCCCCGGCCAAGAACTCTAGCGGTCGTCGACGAAGATCTGCGTAGCTCTTTTGTTGACTTTGTGCGATGCGGAGTCTATCTCGAATCAAGCGGACCTTTTCGACGGCCTGCTCCACCTGTTCCGGTCCAAGCACTTGTCGCTCTCCGACTTCATCCCAGCATATCGGCGAACGACACTTCCTCCCGTAGAGCGCTTCGTATGGAGCCATCTGAATGCTCGACTGATAACTGTTGTTATACGCAAACTCCGCAAGCGGCAAATGCGTATCCCAACTAGTCTTTAGGTCGATCGCACACAGACGCAACATATCTTCTAAGATCTGATTGACCCTCTCCGTCTGACCATCTGTTTGGGGATGGTACGCCGAACTAAAGTTCAGTTTGGTCCCCATCGCCGCTTGGAGGCTCGTCCAGAAACGCGATAGGAATCGCCCGTCTCTGTTCGAAATTATTGAGGCCGGCATCCCGTGCAGTCGAACAATCTCATCGACGTAGATTTGCGCTAACCGATCGACGCTCCATCCTACTTTAATTGCGATGAAGTGAGCCGACTTGGTCAATCTATCAACAATGACCCAAATCGCATCATTCCTCCGCGGCGTCTTCGAAAATCCCACAATGAAATCCATCGAGATATTGTCCCACTTCCACTCGAGAATTGCGATGTTCTGCAGCTCTCCGCCGTGCCTCTGGTGTTCCGTCTTCACTTGCTGACACGCCATGCATTGCGATACGAACGTAGCCACGTCTTTCTTCATGCCGTGCCACCAAAAGTTTGTGCGCAAGTCCTTGTACATCTTGGTGCTCCCAGGATGTAACGAGTACTTCGCATAATGCACCTCCGTCAGAATTTCTTTTTTGAGTTTGGCAGTTTTAGGAATGCAGAGCCTTCCCTTTAATCGCATCGTCCCGTCTCCATCTTCTGCAAAGTCAGTTGCCCTTCCCGTTGAAATCAGCTCGCGCATCTTCTTCAGGAATGAGTCGTCCTCCTGTGCGGTCTTTATCTTGCTAAGCAGGCTCGATCCTAACTTCAGTTGAGCTAGGTGCAGGTGTCGATACTCAATTCCGAGTTCGATACCCATCGCTTCATGGTCTCGCCATATTTCCTTGTTTATGGCCAGTATTCCCATAAACATTCTGCTGAGTGCGTCGGCCACCACGTTTCCCTTGCCCGACGTATACTCGATCGTTAGCTCGTAATCTTTTATGAGTTCGAGCCATCGTCGCTGTCGTAGGTTGAGTTCTCGTTGCGTAAACAAGTACTTTAGGCTTTTATGATCTGTGTAGATTCTTCATGCCACACCATAGAGATAGTGCCGCCATAACTTCAACGCAAAGACGATCGCCGCCAATTCTAGGTCGTGCGTCGGGTAGTTTTTTTCGTGCTGCTTCAACTATCGTGAAGCGTAGGAGATGACTTTGTCTCTCTGCATGAGTACGCACCCGAGGCCAGTTCCCGATGCGTCGCTGAATATCTGAAAGCCTTATGGACCGTCTGGAAGTGCAAGGATTGGAGCTGAGACGAGCCGTTGCTTCAACTCTTGAAAGCTGGATTCACAGTCGTCGCTCCATTCAAATACTACTCCCTTCTGGGTGAGGCGAGTCAGAGGCGACGCTAGTTTTGAAAAACTTCACATGAACCTACGGTAGTAGCCCGCTAAGCCGAGGAAACTTCGAATGTCGCTAGCCGAGGCAGGTCGTTTCCAATCTACCACCGCATCAATCTTCTTTGGGTCCACCGCGACACCTTCGGCAGAGATTACGTGCACGAGGAATGTCACACTACTCATCCAAAACTTGCACTTACTCTGCTTGGCGTATAATTTGTTTTCACGCAGAATCTGCAGTACCGTCTTCAAATGTTCTGCATGTTCTTCACGATTCTTTGAGTAGACAAGGATATCGTCGATGAATACGACTACAAATTTATCTATTTGAGGTCGGAAGACTCGGTTCATCAGATCCATGAACGCGGTTGGGGCATTCGTCAAACCGAACGGCATGATGAGGAATTCGTAATGACCATATCGAGTGCGGAAGACAGACTTCGATATGTCGTCGGACTTGATCTTCAATTGATGATAGCCTGAACGAAGATCGATTTTTGAAAATATTACCGTACCTTGCAGTTGGTCAAACAAGTCGTCGATTCGCGGTAAAGGATATTTGTTTCGCACGGTCGCCTTGTTGAGTTCCCGATAGTCGATGCATAGCCGCAACGACCCATCCTTCTTCTTCACAAATAATACGGGAGCTCCCCACGGAGAGACGCTAGGGCGAATAAATCTGCGGTCTAGCAACTCTTGTAATTGCACCTTCAGCTTCTTCAGTTCTGCTGGAGCCATTCGGTAAGGCGCCTTTGATATCGGCCGTGTATCCGGAAAGGTGTCGATGCTGAATTTAATTTCTCGATCCGGCGGCATCCCGGGCATCTCGTCAGGAAAAACGTCGGAAAAGTCTGCCACAACATCAGTCTGCATTGTGTTTGTATTATCCGTCCGCGTGTCTCGAACTGATGCCAAGTATCTCGCGCAGCCGGAACGCAGCATACGCCTTGCCGAGATTACCGATACCATCATCGCCGTCTTCGAGGCCGTACCGCACGAATATGAGAACTCTGTCTCGCCAGGAAGACGAAACACCACTCTCTTCTCCGTGCACTCGATCGTTGCACGACAAGCGCCCAACCAATCCATGCCTAGGATTATGTTGTAATCTTTGATGTCTAGCACGACGGCATCCAAGGATAGATATCTTCCCCCGACGCAAATGTGGCCATCCCTATAAATAAAGTTTGCAGGCATATCGACTCCCGACGGAGTGCTAACGCTAATATTTATATCTAGTGATTGCATGGTTATTTTATTTTCTTTCGTATAATCAGCAGATATAAAGTTATGCGTCGCACCCGAATCGAATAGGACTCGAGCAGGTATATCTTTGTAGAGTAATAAACCTGTTACAACCGTATCGGACGCGTACGCCTCGTCCCGAGTTAATGCATAAACTCGGCCTTGAGCCCCATGGCGTTGATTCTGTTGATTGACGGGCACCGTATTTGTGCCATGCAGTATCGGCACTTTATGCGGATTTGGAATGTTCCTTGGTGGGTTATGTTGATTCTGAATATTTTGCGGGCAAAACGTTGCTATGTGGCCTACCACGCCACACTTGAAGCATGTTCTCAGTCTATAATCGGGTTCTCGATGCCCGCGCTTACCGTATCTATTGCAGTGTGGTCCGCCATGGCCTCGGTTATCAAATGTGTTTGGACGTTTTGATACTCCCAATCCCTCAGCGTCATTAGGACGCTTGTTGAAGTTGTTGCGAATGACAGGCAAGGCCCTTTGTGACATACGGCCAAAGATTCGCTCACTATCAAGTGCGGCTTCGTAGAATTCACGATAAGTTTGGCATCGTTGGTTCATGACGTCCCTACGCAGTTCTTCGTTGAGGCCTTGCTGAAAATGCTCGCACCATTCTTCTTTGTTGGGCAGGAAGGCGCCGACAAATTTTGTAAGTTTCGAGAAGCTTGCATCATAATCTTCAACACTCATATTCCCCTGCCTCAACATCATGAACTCATCCGCTTTCTGTCGACGGATGGCGCGAGGAACGTACTACTCAAGGAAGGCTGTCTTGAACATTTCCCAAGAAATCTTTTTGTTGGAATCGGTTTCACAGATCTCTTATTTCTTTGCCGCCCACCAGTCATGTGCTCTTAGTTGTAACTGCAGCGCCGCACAGGCCACCCTCTGGGACCCTTCGATGCAGAGGAGATCGAACAAGTCCTCCATCTCTGCGAGCCATCCTACTATCACGTCGGGCTCTGCTCGGCCGTTGAACTTTGGCGGGTTCATTTTGCAAAACTCCTTCACTTTGAACATGGAAGCAGAGTTCATCATTTGCGGGGAGCCATCTTCCTCCTCGTCTTCTTCTTGATCACCTTGCTTTTCCTCGGGCTCTTCGTCCGTCGTCTTGGTATTGCCCACCATTCTGCTCACTATCTGAGTCAGGGCATTCATCTGTTTTTGTTGCGCCTCAAATTGGGCTTTGAATTATGACTGAAGCTGTTACTGCTGCAGTTCCATCAACTGTAGCATCTTCTCCATAGTCGTCTCGCTAGGGCCAGTGCTTTTTGTGCTCGACGTACAATCCACGGTTTGGTTTGTTGTGCCGGCGATTTTCTTATCTCGCTTAGTCATTCCTACAAATAGTGCAAACCCGTTAGTATTTTTCAAAAATATCTACGGGCTTACCTGTATGGAACTTGTATTTCACGCAGCATGCCGACAAGCATTCAATCGAGCCATCGCAACGGACATTCCAACAATGAAACATATTTCGAAAATCTGAGGAAATATAACTGAGCTCTGATACCAATTTGTCACGCCCCGAGTCGGCAACGTTCGTCCCCGATGTTAATTTTGTCGATTCGATCGTCCTCGCTAAGGCGTGATGCCGCACGAGCCTGGAGTTGCGCTCGTGCAAGGCAAGATGACAAGTTCTCAAACGGTTATCTTTTGATTTTGATATTAATACGCCAAGTCAAAACTTCACAAATCACATCAGAATATAAGACACAGTATAGGAAGATAGAAATGCTTTTCATTCATAGCTTGCAACGAAGTGCAAGTCATAATTTACATTGGATGCCGTTGTGGCTACATTGATTGAAAATAGAAAGAAATATATTCGACAAGTTGCCTGAACTACGCTTGCCGTCCCATACATTCGCCCCTTTATACATAAGCCGTCGACTTGAATTGGCTTCGAAATACTTCAGCATAGGAAGAGCTTCAAAACGCCTCTCCGCACTTCAGCTTCGTTTTAGGTTGGAGCGCCCGCCGCACCTGGGAAATTGGGAGAGGGGATTAGCACACTTGCTAAGTGGATGAGACGAACCAACTCGTCTAAACCGACTCTGATTGTTAGGGTTGGCATGCTTTAGAGTTGTCTTTCTATTAGAACTAAATGAATTCAGTTCATATTCGATAGCCGTCTTTGAGTAATAAAGCATACAGTATAACATCGCAGTTTTCATATTTCTTACCACGGCCGTGCTCGTTCCTGCATGAAAACAGAGATAATATTTACCCTGCATAAGACAATAGGTGAGCATGAAACTATCTTATATGCGGTCATTGGTGCTACGCACCACTAGGGACTTAATCGAAGTTGGCATGCGATGCTACCCTTTCAGCCTAGGTTGCAAGCCTTACTGAAGGTCCCGCATGCATCGTGCCAAAGCACGATAAATTATTCCCCCTAGGACGAATCGGTTCCGATGCCCCGGATACCGTTTCGAGGAAACGAACTTGTACACAAGCTGTCCATGACCATGCCTATGTGTGAACAATTTAATGCATGCAAACCATTTTGTATAGTGCGGACAGTATCCAACGACATTATCATTTGCGGTAACTCATGCATCGATTCATTTTCCCCGAAGCCATACACTCGATTTAGCGTCCCGTAGGCACCAAATTGTCCGAGGCATCATAACCCATGTTCAATGTTTCATAATATTTTGCAGCACTTGAAATAGTCTATCTTTTTCCGTAAACCTTAAACTTTCTGGTTTATGTGAAAAACTTGTATTTGTAAATCGATACATTTTTCCTGAGTTCTTGACTTAGTGGATTGGCATGCAATTAACTTGGCATCGTTCGATTTGAATGGATTCGAAGCAAGGAATAAGTTGGCGGGACAGAATAGAAAAGAAGGCCGAATCACCCACCGATTACTTTGCTTCGTGCCGATCGTCCAAGCGCTACGCAACGTCAATCCTTAGTTATGCGAGCTCCTGTAATGGCACCATCGCTTTGTTAGAATTCCTTCTTTTCCCGTTGCATCGAAATTGTAATTGCATCCTTGAAAACGAAGCGAAAGCACTTCAATCAAGCCCAGCGACAAAGCTCCAAGAAAACCATACAGCGGTCCGATCCCGTCAAAGGGACTCTTATAGAGAGCTTGCACACAGAGACGCAGCCCGCTGCATCTAGGACTTGTTCCAACAGAAGTCGTTCTATTAGTTGGATCGATTCTCGTATCTTCCATCCAAATCGAATTGAATCGATGCTGCAAGGCGTTATCGTTTACCAAGCTTAGCGATCGAGTCAGATGGCCATCTAAGTTCCTGGCCGATCTGACTCGGCGCTAGCATATTATGAAGTTCCGTCGCCTATCGAAAGCGGGGCGCTACAGCTGATACCAGGGAGCAAATCCTCGAGCTTCAGAGAAAGCTAGCTTTCTTGGAGTCCGAGCTCGAAGCTGCTCGTACTGAAAAAGGGATTGCCATTCAGGAAGCTGACAAGTTTAGTAGGGCTTCTGCCAATCTATAACTTGCCCTAAAGAAGATGGAGAACGACTGGCAGGCATATATGTATCTGAATAATGCAGAGCAGTTGTCCCAGGAGGCCGAGAGCCGAGTGAAACAGAGGCTTGAGCGGGGGACTGTCTTGGTGAGAAACCGCCTCTTGGAGTTGTGTAATGCCGAATTGTAATCGGCCTTTTTTTGGTTTTGTTCCTGTTTTCTTTTTCTTTTCTTTTTGAGAGGGACGTGGTCCCAAAACATATAATGCTTTTTTCGTCCTTCAAATAAAGAGTACTTTCCATTCTATCCTTTATTTGTATTGCTTGTTGTACTTGTGGTATTATGGTGATGTTTGCCCCGTATGGGGGACTTGTTTGTGGACATGTTACCCCTGGCATACCTTGGTTTTAGGTACAGATAACAAGTTTGATAAGGGATACCTAGAACAGCTCTACGGCAAGGTGGTAGTGGGTGTTCGGGGTATCGGTAGATAGAATGCCATGGAGCAGCTGGCTTCCGGGGCATAATGAGGAATGGTGGGCCTGTACTAAGAGACTTAGCAAGGAACATTTGTGGGCCTATTATCCTTGGCATACCCTGACTTAGGATACGGACAATAGGATGAGGGGGAACCAACATACTTACTCAGAGGTAATGAGGACATGGCAAGTATGAAGGTTTTAACCGTAGAGTCTTCCTACTCAGAGGTAATGAGGACATGGCAGGAGTGGACTCAACGGAGGATATTTGTGGTCAACAGAGGACATTTGTGGACCTATTACCCTTGGCGTACCCTGATTCAGGGTACGGATAATAAGACGAGAGAGGACCAACATACTTACTCAGAGGTAATGAGGACATGGTAAGTACGGAGGTTTTATCGTGGCATCTTCCTACTCAGAGGTAATGAGGACATGGCAGGAGTTGACTCAACGGATGATATTTGTGGACCTATTATCCTTGGCGTACTCCGGTTGTGGGTACAGATAATAAGTCGAAAGAGAATCATCATACTTACTCAGAAGTAATGAGGACATGGCAAGCATGAAGGTTTCTTCGACGGAGCCTTCCCATTCAGAGGTAATGAGGAGATGGCAGGAGTGGGCTCAATGAAGGAGATTACATAGAACGACTCAGAGGTAATGAGGACATAGAAGTTCTATGTAAGGGGTGATTTGTTTTTGGCGGAAGTAAAACGACTCAGAGGTAATGAGGACATGGCCGTTTTGGAAATTTGTGGATCGGTTACCCTTTTTGTGCACTAGGAGTGCGGGTAGTGGATCATGAGGGAGGATCTCTTCCAAGAAGAAAGTTCAGAGGTATGGTCATACATGACTTACTATCTGAAAGAGTGACCAAAAAGTGAGTTCAGAGGTACCTGCGGGTCCATGACTCGATAGTCTGGAATGTTGTGAAAATGAGTTCAGCGGCACCAGCGGGCACATGACTCGATAATCTAAAATATTATGGATGTGAGTTCAGCGGCACTAGCGGGTACATGACTCGATAATCTGGGATGAGTGGTTGTGAGTTCAGCGGCACCAGCGGGTACATGACTCGATAATCTGGAATGAGTGGTTGTGAGTTCAGTGGCACCAACGGGTACATGACTCGATAATCTGGAATGAGTGGTTGTGAGTTCAGTGGCACCAGCGGGTACATGACTCGATAATCTGGAATAAGTGGTTGTGAGTTCAGTGGCACCAGCGGATACATGACTCAATGATCTGGAAAATGTTGTTTAGACATAATATTTCTTCAGGACCTTGCCGTTGACGGGCAACATGAGCAAGTCTCCATTTTGTTTTGCGAGGCGATAAGCACCGTTGGAGAATACAGCCTCGATGATAAAGGGACCTTCCCATTTTGGCTGGAACTTGCCGGTGGTCTTGTGAGTCATGACTATCGGCCTCCGGACTGCCAGAACGAGATCGCCCACTTGGAACGTTCTGATTTTAACCTTCTTGTTTAAGGCTCCAGAGATGCGTGCCTGGTATAGCTCGATCCTCTGCTGAGCCAGGAGGCGCTTTTCATCTAAGGCCTCTAACTCTTGTAGTCGACGTCGGTAGTTATCATCCGTCGTCAATTGATAAGTGAGGGCGACGCGGAGTGAGGATATTTGAGTCTCCAATGGGAGAACTTCCTCGCTCCTGTACACCAGGGAGAATGGTGTGTTCCCTGTGGCTGTTCGGACTGTGGTACGGTACGCCCATAAGCATTCACCAAGCTTCTCGTTCCAGTCGCATTTATTGGACGACATGAACTTCTTGAGTAACTTGATAATAGTTTTGTTGAATGCTTCTGCTAACCCATTCGCTGTTGGATTGTATGGCATCGAAGCAATATTCTGGATGCGGTGCTTGTCGCAGAATCGATGAAAGGTGTGGCTTGCAAACTGCGGACCATTATCGTGGATGATCCTCCGGGGCAGTCCAAAGCGATAAATGACGTAATGCTTAAGGAAGCTGATCACGTTTGAAGTTTTTACTTCTGCGAGCGGGACAGCTTCTGCCTATTTGGAGAAGTAGTCTGTGATTGCGAGTATGAAGCGATGTCCTCGGAAGGAAGGTGGAGTGATTGGACCAATGATATCTATCCCCCATGCTTCAAATGGCCAGGATGCACTGTCAGATGTAGAAATTTGGATGGTTGGTAGATGAAGTCTGCGTGGACTTAGCAGGCTTTGCACTTTCTTGCATAGTCTATCGCATCTGCCACCATCGTGGGCCAATAGTAGCCCATTCGGCAAAGACGGTCTTGTAATTTAGGGCCAGGCTGATGGGCCCCGCAAACACCGTCATGAGCTTCTCGTACGACTTCTTTGGCTTCTGCGTTTGACAGACACCGAAGCAATATTCTATCATAGGATCGGCGATACAACATTTTTGTCTCTGTATCGTAGAAGAATCTGAGAGAATGCCGTCTGATGGAGGTGGCTTCCATTGGGTTCTCGGGCAGGATATCGTAGACGACGAAGTCCATAAATGGTTGTCTCCAATCTGGGATATCGTCGATCGTCTGGGCAGAATAACTCGCCACGAGTTGAACGTTGTTCTTTGGACAGACCAGTTCATGGCCTATCACATCCACCGATTGATGAGTATGATTTGGCACTGCTAGGGAAGCGGCCAGGCCAGCTAAGGCATCGACTTCGATATTTCGGAGTCTGGGAACGTGCTCGATGAAGAACCCCTCGAACGACGAGATGATGTCGATCGCTATTTGGTGATAGAGGATCATGTCTTCGTGGCGGACTTCGTATGAGCCCCGGATCTGATTGACGATTAACTGAGAATCACCGTATGCTTCAAGATATTCTACCCCCAGCTCTCTCGCAAGTTGGAGGCCAATGACCAAAGCGTTGTACTCGGCCATATTGTTTGAGCAGGGTTCTGTGAGAGAGTAAGCGCGATTGATCACCAATCCGGAAGGAGAAACTAGCACTACCCCGACTCCGACGACGATGTTGCCCTTGGGTCCAGTTCTCGAAGTGCCGTCGAAGAACATTCACCATATATCATCGTGAGAGGTTGCATGCGAATCGATGACCTCATCTGGGATTTCTTCATGTATTCTGGACGACTTCGAGCCCGGATGGGCTGCCAAAAAGTCTGCCAGGGCTTGACCTTTAACAGCCTTTTGTGGGACGAAGATTATATGATAGGGGGACAGCAATATTGCCCATGTAGCGAGGCGAGAGCTGAGTGCCCCTGGTTTAGTCATGAGGACTCTGAGAGGGTTGACTCGTGAGATCACATGTATGGTTTGTCCCGTGACATAGTGTCGCGTCTTCTGAATGGTGAACACAAGGGCAAGGCATTCCTTCTCCACAGCGGTGTATCGGTGCTCTGGCCCAATCATCATTCGACTGAGATAATATATGGCTTGCTCATGTCCTGCATCATTATTTTGTGCCATCAGAGCCCCGAAGGAATGTTCTATTGCTCGTACGTAGAGCAGGAATAGTTTTCCAGCAACCGGGGCCACCAGGACTGGAGGGTTCGACAAATATTCTTTGATGCTGTCGAAGGACCGCTGGCATTCTTCATCCCATACGAATGAGACGCCTTTCTTCATGAGATGGGTGAATGGTCGACATCGTCCGGAGAGGTTGGAAATGAACCTCCTGATGTAAGCTAGCCTCCCTAGGAGGCCTCTGAGTTCGCAGAGATTTTTCGGGGGACCAATCTCCATAATTGCCTTTGTCTTCTCAGGGTCTACATGGATACCCTGGGCGGTGATGATGAAGCCCAAGAACTTTCCGCTAGATACGTGCAGGAAGGATTTTGTAGGATTTATCTTCAGATTGTGCGCTCGCATCAGGTCGAATACCGTCCTCGGATCCTGCAGATGGTCTCCCTTACAGCGACTCTTGACGACGATGTCATCGACGTAGCATTCTACCATCTTGCGTAAGTGGTCTCTGAAGATAATACTCATGGCTCTTTGATATGTGGCGCCGGCATTCTTCAAACCGAAAGACATGACTGTGTAGCAGTACGTGCCAATCGGTGTTCGGAATGACGTATACTTTTCGTCGTCAGGAGACATTTTGATTTGGTTGTACCCCGAGAAGCCATCCATGAATGACATACGTTCGAAGCCGTAGGTGTTATCAATCATGATGTCTGTGATAGGGAGGGGGAATTCATCTTTGGGGCATCCCTCGTTCAGATTGCGGAAGTCGATGCAGATTCGAATCTTCCCATTCTTCTTGAGGACTGGTACTATGTTGGCAATCCAGTCAGGATGTTGCTCCTCGCGAATGAAACCGCTGGCTATCAGTTTGTTGACTTCGGCTTCGATCGCATCTATGATGCCCGGGCGGAAGCGTCGCTGTTGTTGCTTGACTGGCTTTACATCCGGCCGAATGTTGAGTTTGTGAAGAGCGATATCGGGATTTAACCCCGGCATGTCTTCATAGCTCCAGGCAAACACATCAATGTATTCTTTTACAAGTTTCAGCAGCGACTCTCGCTCTTCGTTTGTTAGACTTTTTCTGACGAAGATTGGTTTTGGAGAAGATTCGCTGCCGAGGTTGACCTGTATAACCACATCTTCAGTAGGAGGTTCTCTCAGTTCGAACCGCTTTTCCTATTGTGCATCCAACTGTTGGGCCCACGGCTCTAACTCGAGGATTTCAGGGATGTCTTCGTCTTCTTCATAAGCGTCGACGAATGCCATGTTGACTGACAAGACTTTTCTGAATACATCTCCGATGCTGGTATCTGAGTCAGAAGTTGGTGACCCGGTCGAATGTGAATGCCAGTCACATTCTTCATCTGAACTCTCAGGGGTCATCATGGGTGTAACATACCCTAACCCACATCGAATCTTGCTATAGTAGTCTCGTGGTTTACCGGCCGGGACCGGTAGCTTCAAAGGTAACCGTCGTCCAGTACCGTAGTTCAAGCCTGGCGTCGTCTCTAGGTCATACCCCTGTTTTTGTATGAGGTATTTGGATTGGGGGCTATAAAGATACAGAGACAGTCTTCCGGCATCTGACCCAAGGTCGACTTCATCTATGGTGAAGGGATACCGATCGTCTTTTCGGTCGAAGATGATTGGGTGGTCCCCTTCCTCGATTATACGGTAAGCGTCTTTTATTGGGGTAAGCTGGATCACGGTGTACACATTTGTCACCTGTGTGTGTAGGTGAGTGCCTATACCGTGTTCCATAGCATACATTGTACAAAGCTTGTTAAGCTCGAGGTAGTTCAAAGATAGCCCTTTATTGATGAAGTAAGGTATCTTTTTTAGCGGGATTACATCATCTGCGGAGGGGACATCAGTGTGGGCAGCCACATACTTGGCTAGCTCCGGTTCCTCTTCGGCTACCCCCTGCGTAAATGAAGACTGAGAGGACGACCTGGGCAGCTTGATCGTTAGGGGTTTAGCTGGTGGGGCAGAACGGAGAGTTGTTGGCAGACTAGCGACCCCCAGTCTGGTGCTCGATGCTGGGCGGGGAGTGGTTGGTTCACTAGAGGTTCCAGGTCTTGCATCGGGGTGATGACCTTTCTTGGAAAGGCGTATCATCATTGGCTTGTCGGAGGGATTGAGGTTCTCCGTTTGCGGCTGGCCGACTCTCGGCAGCCTGATTGTCAGTGGCTCCGTTGTGGGTCTTGGCACTTGGCCAGACCTTGGCAGCCAGATTATCATCTGTTCTTCTTGTGCCGAGAGGCTGATTGCGTCCTTACGCAGAGTGGCTGTAAGGGGTACGGACTTGCCAGGTTTGCGAGCTTGGAGGTGGATCGTCAGAGGTTCTTCTGATCCTGTGGCTGTCTCGGTACGAGCTTGCACATCTCCTTCATCAAGGTGCCTCTTTGACTTTTCGTATAGGCAGGAGTCTGAGTAGTAGGATTCGACCCCTTTGAAGGGATCGATATCAGCAAATTCTGTCCTCACAAAGCCGTATTTGTCGACATATTTGAAGCACTGGTGCAGCATGGAAGGCACGATCATATAATCGTGTATCCATGGGCGCCCTAAGAGGATGTTGTACGAAGTGTCTACATCTATGACGTAGCAAGTGACCTCTGATTGGAGATCGCCAATCTGACACTTCAGACGAATCTTTCCAATTGGGTAGCTTCTGCCCGAATTGAAATCGCTGATGGCAGTGCTTGTAGGCGTCACACGATGTATTGTGATGCAGAGATGATGTAGCAGATCCTTCGGGATAATGCTTATGGAAGAGCCAGGATCGATGTGCATCCGATCCACCTTTACGTTGTCGATATATCCAGTATAGTATAATGGGCGATCGTGCAGGTTGGTTTTGATGAGCATGTCCTGCGGAGTGAAGACAATGTTGGGTATTGCTCCCGTGCAAGCGCTATCTTGGAGATATGCTGGCGGGCTCTCTCCTGTGAGGTTGACCTGAGCCAGATAGGCGTCGGCATTCTGGAGTGCATCGCTCAAAGCCGCTCGCACATCCTTTGAGAGTCACAGAAGCTTGTATAATGACAACTTGGTCGGTGTGTTGGCCAATTGCGCCAAGATGGCGAAGTTGTAGGGCCTCTCCAGCCCCTGTGGTGTCTCTTTTCGAGGGATTTGTCAAAGCGAATCTCCTTCGGCCTAGGCTTGTTGGTCGTCGGAGGCTGAGCCGGTCCCGGAGTGTCGGTTGTAGCGGGATGATGATCTTCAGCCGAGTTGTCAGCCATGGGTTGGGATTGTACCCCAGACCGAGTGACGACGGCTGTAGCTTCTTCGATATCTGCCGAGATTGTGCGGCAGGACCTGACTTTTCCACTCTTCTTCTTGCCAATGGGCTGAGTCACTTCAGATACCAAGTCTGGATGGACCCACATGACCTCCCCTCGTGATGTGGTGAGAGGCACTAGACCAGCAGCCTGATCTCGAGGAGGTGGAAGATTAGCAATCTCCATTGTCGCCAGAGGGATGGGGACCACACCGTCTTGAGTTTCTGTCGGAGGGAAGCTGCCGAATTGTACTGACACCATGTTGGCTGCCACGGTTACCTCTTCGAAATCGATAGCCAGAGCATTCGAATCGATAAGGTTTTGGATGTACCGTTTTAGCTGGTAGCAGTCGTGTGTAGCATGGTGGACGTAGCGGTGGTAATGGCAGTACTTTGGGTTCTCCATCTCTGCCGGTCGAGTTTCCCGTCTTGGTGGAGGAAGCTGAATTCTGTCTCCTTGTATGAGCGTGTCCAAGATGGGCTTGACGTGACCGTCTTTGAAGGAGTAGGTGATTTGTGGCCACTATTTGTCTGCCGACTTTGGCTCAGGTTTCTGTGCTGTGTCGGCCACCATAGCCTACTTGCCCTTGTTGTCTCGATTGTTGGCGGAGCTACCCCCATTGTTAGTGTTAGCGTTAGGATGCCTGCCCTTTTTCTCTCCCTCTGAGATGTGCAATCCCAGTTGGCGAGCCTTCTTCAATCGTTCTTCGATGCTTGTGGCACTGATGATAAACGTCCTCCAGTCCTTGAATTGGCTTTCGCCCATCCAGAGACTGATTGTTGAAAGCAATCTCTTTTGGCAAATTTCAATCAAGGAGGAATCCGAATTTCCAGATGGCAACTTCATTGCGGTTTGGCGAAACCGTTCGATATAGTTCCTCGTGAGCTCTTTCTCTCCTTGGACGACGTCCATAAGAGTGGATATTGTGATGTCTTGCCCTACTTCGTAGAATCTCTCCAAGAACATGCGCTTGAAGCCGGCGAAGGAGTGGATCCAGTTGTCCGGTAGATTGCGATACCAGTCGAAGGCGACTCCTTCTAATGCCCCGATGAATAATCGTATGAGGATGGCATCGTCATGGGGCAGATGGTCGGTGGTGACCTCGAAGTAAGTGATGTACCGACTTGCGGAGGTCTTGCCATCATAAGGATTGATATTGAACGGCTTATATCTTGGCGGGAAGGGGACATCCCTCCATGCAGCAGGGTATGGTTGCCGTATTCTGAGGTCTTAAGAGTTTTCTCGAGCATGAAACATGGCTCGGAGCTCCTGGACCTCTCTTCTCGCTTCTCGGGCCTCATCCACGGCGGTAGGGGCCGTTACTTCAGAAGGATTGTTGCCCGGGTTCGGTGTCGCTGAATTCGAGTTCGTATTGACCGCGGGACCCGTGCTTGTTTAGCCCGGCGTCCCTCCTTGGAGAGTTGGAAGGGCCGCTTTGATCTCGTCCACAGACTTGACCAAGGCAAGTAATATGGCCTCCAGTGTGTCGATGCGTTGGCGATCACTGGAGCCACCTTGGCTGCTGTCCGTCATGAACACCGTCTTTATATGAGGAGAGATAGACGGAGCGGTGGAGGAAGCGTCCTCCGAGTCGTACCCCTGTAGTGAGAAGTCATCAGGATATGTGGGAATATTCTCCTCTGGTTCGGACTCAGAAGGAACAATACCCCCAGTTTCCGAGTTCGCCTCGTCTTGGGAATTGTGGACGTCCTCGGGGACGTCGGGGTTCGCTGCATCTGATGGGAGAGTTGTTTCCCCCGGCTCGTCTTCTTGGAACATCGGATTGGCGTGGATGTTCTGAGGAGTGCTACCCCCAGTTCCAGCAACCCCCAGTGTTATGGATGATGAATCTCCCACTGTAGCAGATTTCGTCTTAGAACGGGTACCTTGGAAAACTCCGATGGTGGGCACCCGCTGAGACGAAAGTTTCTTAGTCATAGTGGTCGAAATCTTCGGGCTGGGAACATTTATCTTCTTTTCTCTCCCATCGGAAGGGACTTTCTGAGCAGAGTTGCAGGAGACGACGGAAAGTGCCTCATCTTCTGAAGACGGCTGTTGCAGTCTTTGAAAGATGGACTGCCGGTCTTCTCGTACTGTCGTGCTATTACAACAGCAGTTGGCAGTGACGTCCATGGGAGGACTCTTTGCACCCCGATGCATCTTCTCTTTCTTTGCGTTTGTGGTGGATGGCCTCACGCAAGTCAGATGGGTCTGGATCGACCATGTTTGCTCTCTGGATTTTGGGAGACTTTTGCGAACCTCTCTGTCCGTTTGCCGCCGGGGGCTGGACTCGAGTGGTTCTGTATAACTTCCCATCCGAGGCCCGCATAACGGTATACGGGACACTCGGATGGTCAGAGACCGGATCAGCGGATCGAACTTGCCAAGCTCGTGCTGCCTTAGACTTCTTCACTCTAGTGCGTAAGGGCACATAGTAGGAAGAGTCTAAGTGATACTGGAGAGAGTCAGACATATCTTCTTGGGAGCACAAGAGATCAGGACCATAAGAGAGGCGATCGAAGACAGAGCTACGCGGGGTAGGCGTCATGCGGCTGTCATCAATAATCTTTATGCGGCTGGATGGCGTAGCGGTATAGACTTTCTTCATGCGGCTGGGAGTCTCAGCTGCATGAGTTTTCTTCATGCGGCTGGATGATCTGGCCGCATAGACCTTCTTCATGCGGCTGGCAGATTCACCCGCATAAGCATACTGCATGTGGTTGGCAGACTTGGCCATATGAGCGTTCGGCTTCTTCTTGGGGCACATAGAACCACTCTTTGTCCCTGCAAGTCCAGCATCGTAGTGCTTTCCTCTGTAGGACTTGGGGACAGCAGAGTCCTCTACGGCTCGAAGTGGAGCCGTATGAGAGTCGCCTTCGCCGTCTTGGGTAGCAGAGAGTACCCCATCCAGAGCTTGTGGAGGAGCAAATGACTTTGGCCTCCACTCGCAGCGAGCTTTCTTTGTGCGGGTTCGCTTCTGGATCGGGCCAGCACTTCCTTCAGAGAGCATATCTTCAAACGCTTATTGGTCGAAGCGGACGACCATTTTCTGTTGCGTGGAGCCAAGTTTGGCTGCATCCGATTGCGTCACCAACTCCTCAGCCGTGGAGAAGTTTGTCCCCAGCAGAGTCGCCATCGTGTTTGCCATGAAATATAAAAGAACAGAACAATTATCGGAGGACTGGACTTTTAATTCACAATACAAACTCGCTTGTACAAAGAAAGCCTAGAGACGAAAACCTAGGTACAACAATCTAAGTACAATTGTTTATTTTAGATTCTGGGGGGTGACGATAGAAGCTCGGGAAAGCGACGGCCGTTATGCCTTACTCCTTGGATGATTGGGTGCAGCTTTTTGGCTCTGTGGAAGAACTGCTTGGCGTTGATGAAGAAATGCTCCCTCTTCAGGCTTTTTGGCTCTCTGTGTCTCTATGTGCGTCTGTCTCTATATCTCTCTATCTCTGTGTGTCTCTGTGTGTGTGTCTTCGCAAAGGAATGGCACCCTGCTATTTATAAGAGTGGGGGGGCCTCATTAGGGTTTACAATGATTGCCCATTCTTGGAAGTCGGCGGCTAAGGATCATTAAATCTGGGCCGTTCATTGAGATTTGAGCAATAAATATGATTGCATCAAATCTTTTGTGGGTAATTAATGCTGATTGACATAAATCCTCCTGATTTGTCATGCCAACCTCGAATTCCTCGACACGTGTCTTTAATTAGCTTATTTGCAAATGATCTAATTTGATCCCAATATTTTATTGCGATTTGTTGAGAGATTTTGATCAATCTGATGCCACGTGTCCTGCTATCATGCCACGTGTCATAACAGCAGAAATCTGAACCGCAGGAAAGTTGAGCCGCATAAGGCCGGCCACGTGTCCAGGCTGCCTAAGAGTGCCCCCCTTGAATATTTGGGCCGCATGGTAGTGATTTGAGCCGCATGAGTATGAGTGAACCGCATGGAGATAGTCTTTGCGAGCCGCATGGGGATGGTCTTCGTGAGCCGCATGGGGCTAGTCTTCGTGAGCCGTATGGAGTAGTCTTCGTGAGCTGCATGGGGCTGGTCTTCATGAGCCGCATGGGGGAGTCTCCGCTTGGGCCACATACGATTGTCCACGTGTCAAGGCCGCATGACAGTTTCTGACTCTCGGGGGATCGTGTCAGAGATTTTCTTTGCTTCCCAAGGAGTCCGTCATTATGAGGGAGTCATAATGATATCTTTTTGTCAGAACTGTCACCTCGTCTAAGCTGTCAGTCGTCAATGCCTTTAATGCAGTAAAGGGCAAACGAGAAAGCTATTTGCAGGCCACGTAGCTCCTCTTTGAGCCGCATAGGACTTTTTTGAGCCGCATAGATCCTTGATCCGAATGGATTCTTGAGCCGCATGACTTCTCTGAGCTGCATGGGGCTCTCTAGCCGTATGGATCTTTCTTTATTATTTTCCATACTTCTACAATAAGGAAGAGTAATCGAGAGCATTTATGAAATTTCAGAGCGGTAGAGCGTATCCAATGATACATATAGAAAGAATGTTTATGAACCATTGACTTATTCGCTAGATTGGGCTACCCTAGTCCAGTCACTTGCTAAATCGAAGAATCCTTTGTTTCTTAGAGGGGCTTGCAATCCATGCAATACAGAAATTATGTTCTTGAAGTCCTAATCAAGGTTCCAAAATATAACAAAATTTGAGAAATCAAGATTTTGATCTTTCCCGTGGTTATTTAAACACACGAGGAAGGGATATAGGTGCACTACAAGATCGTCTCGCGACTTCCAGGTGGACAGAATAAGGGTTACGAATGACTTCACATTCTAAGAGGTGGAGGCTACATAATAGGTTTAGGGGCCTACTTCAAATAATTCGATTTTGTAGTCCAAATATAGGGGTATGCATAGATGGGTTCTACTGGGTCTTAATGGGTTCCCTATTTGGACAACACTCATTGGTTTAATGAGTCTTGGATTTTAATCTATATCGACTGGACAAGATTCCAATGATAAAAACTATTTCTACTAGGTTAGGGTAACATAGACTAGGTTTCAACCCAAGTGGTTGAGCTAGTTGCCAGTCGGGTTGGTTAGCTAGGTTCCTAAAGCCCAAAAATGTGCCTTCAGTGACTTTTATGTTTAAGTAGCACAAGGGCCTCTATCGAGTGGCACACTAGTGACATGTGCATAGTGGGCTTCGAGTAGACCACAACCATATATTGACTCGAATGAATTGAGTCAAGGTTGAGGCTCTAATGGAAGTCGGGAAAAATACCGGTATTATGGTAAGGGTTATAGCTATTCCTTTTGACCTAAAAGTCGTACCGTAAAAATAAAGTACAAGGGGACGTGTTTGAGTGGGACATGATATTCCTAGATGAAGGTGGACTCGTCTAGATCTTGCATGTGAAATTTGTTGGACGGTAACAGCTGGTCTCGTGCTCCGAATATTAATGACACGGTCGGGGACACAAAATGATCTCAATGAAAAGTGGGAGTCCATGGGGCACTAATTATCATCCTAGTGGAAAATCATTCTAGTCAATCGGTAATCTTCATATACCCCCAAAATTTTAGAGAGCTTACAGTCCCACCTTAGAAGCTAGGACATGGTTTTATGAATGATAAGGTTGGAAGGATTTCAAAGCTCGGATATTGTACCTCGACTCTTGTTAATAAAGAATAAGGCATGACATAACGGATACGGTAGATATAAGTCAAGTCAAGGATTGTTCTTCAATAAATGGAAAATGAGTGTGTACAATGACACATGGTTGATAAAATAGAATGAGCTACTCGTCCCTAGTATACAGGAGTTATTGACGGGGAAACCAACTCTAAGGCACATCATATGGATAGATTTCTAACAACTGAGTCGTTAATTTCTATTTGTGTCAAACCTGCCAGACTATTGTCACCAGGGTTCCAGTTAAAGCAAGCTTCAAACAAATAATCAGAGGCTCACAATAATTGGTCTCCTAAACATAGGTAGTCTCCTAGGTTGACATTATGTCTAAGGGTAAAATCCTAATCATTCTCAATTTCAGATGGCTAGAAGGTCCCAATAGTAGTTTAAGGGTCGAGAGGGGAACAAGTAACTCCAGGCAAGTTCCTAGTCACATGGCTGGACGATGGTAGCTACACTTGTGTATACAACTTAACGTAGCCATGGGGATACACGGTATCTATCTACCAGTTATGAGCTTTTGTCTTTTCAATCAGTGAAAGACAAAAATAATAAAGAGTTCAAGAGAGATGTCACTTAATACAATTACGTGATTCAAAGGCGAATGTATAATTCTAGGGAAATTGTCAAAGCAGTCGCGGATGAGATCCTAGAGACATATTCATTTTAATCCACGTAGGGTAATTAGATGAAGAGCGAACCAAATGCATCATGGTTGATCAGACCGTAATACACTAATTCTGATTAGACAATATGTTAGCGGGCGTCCCAAATAAACATATGTCTTGAATCAAGCTCGATAAAAGAGTAAGCTTGCAAAACTAGGTTGTAATAGCAGTGTTGGTCAAGATAGTCAAAATACAAGTGTGCGAGATTTTTGAAAAGAGATACTAGTAGTTCGAGTTTTGAGAGAATTAAAACCTTACATGGTGCCATTGCTTATATAGGCATCCTACTATCTTTTATCCCTAAGGCCTTGGTCGACTAATAGGTTATGGACCTCCAAATTCTATATTCTAAGTCAACCTATTAGTGTCAGTCAAATACCTCGTCGACAGATCACTATGACCACATAATGCAAGGTAGGGAGACATGCTATAGAACTTCTACTAGTATTGGCTTTGGATCTTAGAGGGCATACATGGCACTTTTCTATCCTCTATAATATCCTAAATTTGTAATCACATCTGAAGTCATTTCACCGAAAATTATGCCTTGCCCGTATACTCGGGCGGTGGTAAACCCTTGGTTCCGTGACTCAGATGTGATATGCTATCAGGTACTCTACCTTATATTGACACAAGGTCAAAAGAGGTCAACAAGGATATAGTTTTAGCAATGATCCATAACCTACAATTCTCCGAAAGGATTTCAATTTTATGGGTTGTGCCTCGCCAGTGCGCTGCTGGCTGCAGTGAACCCACATTCTCCACTCTCAAATAATTGACGACAGTGCGCTGCTGTCTAACCATTATGAGCTAACTAACATTCCTTTAACTATATCCGTAAAAAATTCATGAGCTTCTAGAGATTCAAACAAATTGACAAAAATAAAGCGTAGTTATTTCTTCTATCAGTCACAACACTTAAAATAAAAGATTTAACATGGAGGAAATAACTAAAGACGAAAGAAATACAAACATTCTAGTATCTATTTCATATGCATTTCAATGGTTGACGAAAAATCTCGAATCAGTCTACCTCGAGGTTCGTACACGAATTGCAGAATCAAAAATTATGAACTAAATCCTTACAACAAAAGAGAATTTAAAATAGACAATTCTAACTTATGATATAAGATTTATATCTAATAAAGCAAAAGAAAATTAAACAGTTCATCAAGATCAAAGCCTTAATTCTAGGTAAGCCTAACTTACTAAGTGAATGGTATATCCACATCAGATCATATCATCACATCAAAAGTAAGAGTGTATCTATAGTGATCTGGCAAGTTATCTAAATTTCATAATTCCTTATCTAAATTGCATGGCTATCTGACAACCTTAACTACCCAACGATCAATTTGAACAACGGACTCCTAGTCCTAGTCATTCTCTTAAAATTGATTTACACCTAGTTGTGAATGAGCATTTCCTAGTCGCAGGCTCGTAATAGTACGACTATTATGGTACTACCACGAGTTCGCATAATTTGTAAAAACAGACCTGCGTAGGCCACCACAAAAACTTGTCACGACCCGCACCCGTTTTTCAGATACGAGACGTGTCCAAGCCAGCCTACGCCGCAGAGTCGGCGTAGAACGCTGTCAAGCCCGCAAGAAATAAATGCTCAAAATATAACATTTTGCTGCTCGTTCGCATTTCTAAATTTATTACAACATTTACAACATTTATATTTAAAGAAAATACAAGGTTCTCACAATTAATGAAAATAATACACGGCTATCTATTTCTAGGTTTCTGTCTGCATGTGCACCCGTATCTCCCAAGCTAAGTGAAGTCACAGCTAACCTGAAAAATGATGGTTTCCAGTCAGGAATGGAACAAGTACACAAACCGACGGCAATACGAAAACACAATAGAATTAACAAGACATGAAAATAACATATGAGATATAAAAACTGGAAAGTACTGATGACATGGCACGGTAGAGAAGAAAAGGAAAAATAAATAAAAGACATCTACCTATGTGGTGTGAAATATCCGTTTCGACATGTGAACAGCTAGGGGGTAAATCCGGCACCTGCACGTGTCGTGTACAGGTACTATTGTTCACGAATAGACATCATGGGGATAGTTCTGGGTAGTCCACATGTCTACTAAGATATTTTCCCTCCCGAATACTCCGTGTGACGAGCGTGTCAACAAGCAGCAAGATATATGTATATATATGAAATGAAAAGACTACTATGAATCGAAAGCAATCAGAAAGTGCACTTGCCTGAGGTCCTTAGCTGGAGAAACCGATGGTACAACCACATCAGATGAGTCACTAAAGTCAACACATACAAAAAGTCTCTAGATGCTGAAATAAATATTACCAACGTTCTCAGAATAGTCAAATTAGCTAGGATTGCCTGTCCTTAAGTCCAATTCTGGATACAGGGGCAAAACGATAATTTTGGGTCAAAACGGTGTCCGTCGTTGGACCCACTTTGCACCGAAAAGTATGCCAGAGTCAACGGTCTCTAAAGTCGTCAAACTATATGTCAACAGGTCCAGTTTTCCGATACGAACCCAACCGTATGTCTAAAGTTGGATTTCGGCAGGCCGTGCACAAAATCGTCCGTTGAGTCGGACCGTGGGGCCCGTAAAACGGTATTACGATTCAACTACCTCAGAATTGGACCAAACTTGGCATATAGGACCAGAAAAATAATAGGGTCCTGTTGGCGCATGTTTCGTCTCGATCTGACGAGTGTGCACAAAGTAATTAAGAAATTTGCACAGAGGTCGATACGGTAAATTTCGACGGATACACATCAAATTCGTCGCGCACACGCAACCAATTTGAATTCCGTCAAAGTCCACACATCCACGAAGCTGTTACGCACCATTCGATGCTCTCGGTTCGTGACCACGTCGCCCGGATTGGCGGGACGCACGTCGAGTCGAAAGATTTCTAAGTTTTCAAAAACAGTTTTCTCAGTTTTTTCCTGATTTTCAAATTGGTTTTAAACAGAATTTAATCCACTAGAAAATAAACTAAAAGTGGGGTCTCAATCTCGGTTATGTTGTCTACAAGGCTGTTCAAGCGGTTTTCCAAGTTTCACAATATCCTGGTCGTAAATCGACCGCCAACTTTGGGTTTCGGGACAGTTTCTATAATCCAGAATTCGAGATTTTTCTCGGTTTTGGAACTCGCATTCCATCGCGTACGAAGCGAATTAATCCAAACTATTTGAAGGGGACTGTAAAGGGTAAGGTTGTCGACAAACCTGCGAAGGAAGATCGGAGAATGATCGACTCTACGTCACAAAAACCCGCATCGAAGTCGCCCGATTTGGCTGCCACTGCTGCTGTGCAACCCCGCGCTTGTGCGCGTTGGCCGCACGCGCGTGGCCTCCTGCCGCCGGCCGGAGGTGGCTGCGGCGCCGCACGGGGTCGGGGCAGGGTCGCCTGGGCGTGGGATTAGGGTTTTTCGATTTTCCAAAAGCATACACATCTCGTGTATATATCGCTCGGTTTCAGGGGGGCGGCTTACTGTAGTCGGGCTGTGGGCTGTTTTATTCCTGGGCTCGGCTGAGTTGCCCAGCTGGGCTAGGGTTTGTGGATGATTTGAGTCTTTTTTTATTATTATTATTAGCAACAAATATATATATACATTTATACACCTACACTTATATGTATACAACCCAATATATTTTATATATATACACATACACTGATATATCTATGTATATTTATATATACATACACACATATATGTATCTGTATTTATTTACACATATATACATGTATTTATATACACGCTTATACCTATATTTGTATACATACACATATATAACTATTATACAAAATATATATACCCCATATATATATATATATATATATATATATATATATATATATATATATATATATATATATATATATATATATATATATGTAGATATAAATGTGCTCTTCTATATATGGATAATAAGGATATTGGTATTTATAATATTGATTTAAAGTATTTTAGGTTTTGTGAGTTTATATATATATATATATATATATATATATATATATACATATATATATATATATATATATATATATATATATATATATATATATATAAACTCACAAAAAAATATATATATATATATATATATAAACTCAAAAAAACCTACAATACTTTAAATCAATATTATAAATACCAATATCCTTATTATCCATATATAGAAGAGCACATTTATATCTATATATATATATATATATATATATATATATATATATATATATATATATATATATATATAAACTCACAAAACCTAAAATACTTTAAATCAATATTATAAATACTAATATCCTTATTATCCATATATAGAAGAGCACATTTATATCTACAAATATATATATATATATATATATATATATATATATATATATATCTATATATATATATATATATATATATATATATATATATATATAATTTACCATAAATCGACTCAATAATAATTATAATACTTAAATGGAATGAAATGCTTATTAAATCTCTACAAAATAACCTTAAAAATAATAAAATAATGAAAATTACCCCAATGGGTGATCTTTACCACACACCCTTACTTGGGTAAAATTGTTCCAATACTAAAAATCACCATTTAAATAAAATAAATAAAAATAATAAAAATATTTCAGAATTTTCGGAAAGGGGAGCTACATCACCATTGGGTACATAAAGACGCCTTCCATGATGGAGTGTACCATCTTCGTGAATGCATAACTCGGATCTTCGTCCTGCTTCACATTCTGTCATGAGCCGCTGTAGCTTGGAATCTGCTGATTGTGCCATCTTGATCCTCTCAACTATGTTGGACTGAACTTGCATACTGGCCATCAATACCACATTGGTAGGGAAAACTATCTCTATTCCCATCTTCTGAAGGTCTGCTTTTAACTCTGGTTGCGTTGTTAGGAAATAAACTCCAGCTCTTCTGCTCAATGCATCTGCTACTATATTGGCCTTCCCGGGATGATACTGCAGGTTGATGTCATAATTCACAAGTAGCTCTAGCCATCTTCTCTGACGCATGTTGAGATCCTTCTGGGTAAACACATACTTAAGACTCTTGTGGTCGGTGAAAATCTCCATCCGATCTCCATACAGGTAATGTCCCCATAGCTTAAGTGCGAAAACTACTGTCACGACCCGCACCCACTGTGAGGGTACGAGAACGTAACAACGCCCAACCTACGCCGCAGTATCGGTGGTAGAACGTTGTCCTAGGTCGCAACATCTAACAATATAAGGTACCTGAACAGTATATACACTCTGAATGGAGGTGACATAACAGAACAGTCTCAATCACATCTAAGACAGATACAGAATAGTAAAGGTAGATAGATAGATCAAAACCACAATGTCATACAAATAAGAGAGAGAATCTAAGTGTCTAAGATAACAACTCAAGAAACATCCAGCTCAATACAAGTCTCTAAATATATACAACATCTCAGAACAACAACTGAAAGTCGAATAAACAATGCTGAAAAAAAAGATAAAGCCTAGCTATCTAGCCTAGACTATGGAAGTAGCATCCTGTACTGCAGCTGGGTCCTCCAGAGGAACCAGGTCGCTGGTGTCGTCTAAGCCTGCTCCGTAATAGGTGGTGCATTGGGCCTCATCCTCATCCTCTGTAATATTTTCAACAGGTCCAGTCAGGACAGGAACGAGCACAATACATCTCATGCAGTTCATATCAAGTTAGGAAAAATAAAGCATACAATAGAGTAAGATACATGAAAGAGTAAGATACATGAAACGCTGAAAAGAGAATATATGAAGTAAAGGAGATAACTGTAAGGAAATATCTACTATAAATAGAGAACTAGCAGTGACTAGTGAGTCAGAGTAAAATATAGACATGTAAATGGCATAGGAAGATTCATGACTACAGCTAAGAGTGGTTCATGACTACAGCTACTTGGATATTATTCACATGCCTATTTCTACACCCCCATCCCCAATCAATACACAAGAATCTGTTCAAGTTATGTTAAGATTCGTGAAACTTCACATGGCTCATAAAATGAGTGATACGTGAAGGTGATTCATGATGGCTCTGTAAACATGAGAGTACATGTGTCACAAGCGATTCGTGAATCAGTGAAAGCATAGAGATACGTGATGATTCGTGAAACGCACAAAACATACAGTATCCGATGCTTCCGAGGGAGATAACATCTCATGAAAAGATCCATATAGTACCAATCCGTGCTACCAATATATCAACATCAAGTAAAGTAATCTAGAGCAAGAATTTAAATCCTAGCAAGTATAAAATGGTCAAAGAATGTACTCGCCTGATATTTCGAACGTCTGTATAAAATACTGTCTGAGGAGTGGTGTCTGGCTCCTAATCAGAACAGTACAAGTCACAACATGTCCAGCTAATAAAGTAAGATACTATGATGCAGTCTACATGATGTTAGGTCAATCCTAGACCAAAGTCAACCCTGGTCAACTTCAGTCAACTATAAGTCAAAGTTAGGTCAACTAGGTCAACCTAGACTCAAACAAGTCTAACTAGGCCTAACCAGTCTACCCTAGCTAGTACACACCATACACTAGTCTATAGGATATAACACATATGTATATTTCATATACACAAGTCCACCCAAGAGTACCCTTGGCTATGTACCTTGGTTATAGGCCATAGGCCCTATCCCATAGGCAAATAGCCATACACAGGCTATACTTCTATGTACACATCTATATACACATATATGTATATGACTATAGGAATCTCAACTTACACATTCACACATTTAGATATATATATACATATATATAGAGAGGGGATATATACATCTAGGCAAGGTGTGTGTTTTGACATGTGCAAGAGTGTACAGCAGGGAGCCATAAGGTGACAGTGTCTTAGTGTCTCAGGGTTTCAACCCAGGTTCAATTATTTGGAAACATACCATATTCCAAGTTCAGTGAATGACAATTAGGAACAATGTAAGGGATTAGCACATTGGTGAAACAAGTATTCAATCTCAGGTTTTAGCAAGCAGTGCATACAATAGTTTATCCCAGGAAAATAATCCCAGATTCTTATGTGTTTATACATGTGAAATTATCAGTTCAATAATAGGTAAAACCAGTGTGTATATAAGGAAAAAGGCAGTGGGTGACAGTGTCATGTAGGTTGTGTGTGTTCAATGGACTGAAACCATGTAATAACAGTTCTATAATATCAGGAATTTGAAATTAAACAGTGTACAGGAAGCCAAAACAGTGCATCCCATTTAATTGATACAACCAGTGTCATGTGTGTTAGTGACTGTACAAGTGTGTCTCAGATTTCAGGATTAGCAAACAATGTGAAACCATGTGTGTGGTCATGTGTCACATAGGTGAGTGTAGGCATTCTCAGATTTGTTCCAAACCACTGACAGTTAAGGAAACAACAGTTAGCAGTGCAACCCAATCCCACATTTGAAAACCCCATTCCTCAACACAATCATAAACCAATATCTCAGCAACCTAATACATATGTAGGGAGTCTAGATTAAATATTTAACAGCATTAACATCAGTAAAATACAATTTATGGAAAACCCAAACCATAATGACAGTTCAATAAAAAATAAATCAGTAGCAACCAAAAAATCGAATCCAAAACCTATTGCTCACACAATTCACAAATTAGCATGGTCCTCAGTCATTACACATGTGGGTGAACTAACCTAAACACTTAACATCATTTAAAACAGGTAATAAATAATTTAAAACTCAAAATTAACCCTGGTTCAGTGAGTATCAGTGCGTATCAACCTATTTGGGAAATTCAATGAATTCGACCCTAATAAAACATCTAAATCAAAATTAATAGGTTGGTAATTAGTGTAGCATATGTTTAGGTGTCCTGACAGTCGATTCGTGTCCAAAAACATGACACGAACGTGTCCAAAAACATCTACAAGCTCAATGCATACTGAACTGGGTTCAGTCGACTGCGCCTGTGTCCAGTGCGGGTTGAATCCCTCATCCGACACGGACTCAAATAACACGTGGTCTTGGGGGTGTCGTGTCAGACGTTGCCCCAAGGCCTGTGTCAGACACGCATCCTCATGTCTAAAAACAGTCGTACGACAGTGCAGGTAGCAGGACAGTGTAGTCCACGCGCGTACGGGCGTGTCCACGAGTCGAGCTCGACACAAACTCAACACGAACCCAGCTCAGTCGTGTAGAAATCCATAAGCGACCTAAAAACGAGTATTCCTTTTCAAACACATCCCTAAAACATGATTGAAATGCCCACTGTGGCATTTTGTCGAACACCTAGGAACCTAGACTGATACGTGTCCGATACGGACACGTAAAGGACACGAAAAGACACGAATCCTATTTCTACAGTTAGAGGACACCTAGGGCTATGCATCCATGTCTAGAAATCAAAAATCTATGGAGGGAATAGGAAGTTACCTATAGGTGCTCTTCCTCAAAGAAAACTTCAAAAATGGGGATTCCTTCTAGCTAGCCCCAAGCTCCAAATTGTCCCAAATCTGTTATTAGCCTCCATGAACAGTAGGGAAATACAAATTAGGTCACCATGGAAGAAGTTTGAATGAAAAAGGATCAATATTGATCAAAATAGGAAAGAGTTTCAATGAAGATAAACCTTGTTCTTGCAAAATGGAGGAATGAACAAAAAGAGGCAACTATTTGAGAGGGATTAAATAGGGATGGGGGAATACCTAGGCTGGCCATAGAAGTCTAGGGTTAGGGTTTTAGGATAGATCAAGGGCTCTCCTTCCATCTAGTTAAATCAATGGCCTAAAATCTAGGTTTACATTCTAGTCAAGTTGCAACCTAGTTTGTTCTAACTAATCATGTCTTAACCAAGACTAATCAATACTAACTAATACTAACCATAACTAACTAAGTCTAGCTATGACTAATCTAGGTTAGGTCCCATCTAGGTTAGGGCTAATCACAACACAAGACAATTAATTAAATAATATTAAAATCACACCATTCAAAATAATATATATTAAATGCCAAATAATTATAATAAATCATAATAAGCTCAAATAAATTCAAAAATGACCAAAATACCCTCTAGGCTAAATGCACTAAATTGAACCTCTACTCACATGGTTAGGCTCTAGGTCAAACAGTCTCTAAGGTCACACTAGCAACACCAAAAACATAGGTCATGACTTAAAAATAGTTTTTAAATGATAAAAAATCACCAAAAATCAGATTATGATTTAAATACCATTATTAGATGATTAAAAACACAAAAGTTCAAAATTATCCTCATTTTAGAAAACTGGGTATTATAACTACCGCTGCTAAATCCAAGTTGTGGGTTAGATAATTCCTCTCATGATCACGAAGCTGACGTGATGCATAAGCTACTATCTTACCATGCTGTATCAAGGCACATCCTAATCCCTTGCCGGAAGCGTCACAATAGACTAAAAATCCTTCAGTCCCATCTGGAAGCGTGAGAATGGGTGCCGTCATCAAGCCTCGCTTCAACTTCTCAAATGAACTCTGACACTCTGCTGTCCAAGCAAACTGCACATCCTTGCGGGTCAACTGAGTCAAGGGCGCTAAAATCCGAGCGAAGTTTGATACAAATCGCCGGTGATAGCCAGCCAATCCTAGGAAACTACGAACCTCTACGTTGGTACTAGGTACTAGCCATGTCTCTATAGCCACTATCTTCTGGAGGTCCACTTCCACTCCACCTCTGGTGATGATGTGACCCAAGTACGATATGCGGTCAAGCCAAAACTCGCACTTACTGAACTTCGTGTACAACTGGTGCTCTCTGAGAATCTGAAGGACTACTCGGAGATGCTGCTCATGCTCCGCTTCACTCTTGATTTAGACCAAGATGTCGTCTATAAACATTATCACAAACTGATCCAAATAAGGTATGAAGATATGATTTATGAGGTCCATGAATACGGCTGGTGCATTGGTCGCTCCAAATGGCATAACAAGGAACTCCCAATCCCTATATCTTGATCTGAATGTTGTCTTCTGGATGACTTGCTCTCTAACTCTGATCTGATGGTACCCTGATCGCAAGTCAATCTTCGAGAATACTGCCGCTCCCCTGAGCTGATCAAATAAGTCATCTATCCTTGGTAGAGGATATCTGTTCTTGATTGTTACAGAGTTCAAGGTATGATAATCAACATATAATCTTGATGTACCATCCTTCTTTTTCACAAAAAACATCGGGGCTTCCCAAGGCGATCCGCTAGCACGAATGAATCCCTTGGTTCTGAGTTCTTCAATCGTCTTGTACAAAATCTCCAACTCTGATGGTGCCATCCTATAGACTCTCTCTGATACCGGTGCCGTCCCTGGAAGTAAATCAATGGTGAACTCTATCTCTCTCTCTGGGGGCATGCCTGGAAGTTCTTCGGGAAATACGTCAGGAAACTCTTCTACTATTCTAGGAAACTGAACTGTTGTTGTTACTGCCATCCGCAAGACTGGGGGAGAAGGTTCTAACTCGCCTCTAGAGAATGAAAACTCTACTTCACCTAGAATACCAAAAATAATCCTGCTAATATGGCAGTCTATTCTTGCGTATTAATCCTTCAACCAATCCATTCCTTGGACTACATCATAATCGGCCATCAAAAATTCTATCAACCTAGCGGAAAACTCTCTACAGCTAACTACGATTCGACACGAAAAAAAGACTCTATCTACTCCCACAAGATTATTACCAGTAAGTATATTGAGCCTTACTGATAATGACTCGGGTTCTAGTCCTATTCGTATAGCGAATCGTGCAGGCATAAATGAATACGATGCACCCGAATCAAATAATACTGATGCTGGAAAAAAGTTGACGAGAATGGTACCTGCCACCACCTCACCTGATGTTAATTCATCAGCTATCGTCAGAGACATAGCCTAACCTTCCCCTCTCGGTGCTGGTTCCCTCTGCTGGAAACCCCTCTGTCGGTTATGAATCTGAGCTTGGGCCTGAGCATACTGCTGTGGCCTTTGCTGCTGGAAAACCTGAGCCTGAGGCGGCAATGGCCTAGGAAACTGGTACTGCTGCTGCACTGGTGCTGGAACCCTAACCGATGGACTGGTTAGGTTCGATGATGATGAACTGGCTCTATTCAGACAGGACGCTATCTTGTGGTCCGGTGCCCCATAAGCTAAGCACCACCCCTGTGCTCTGCGACACTCTGATACTACGTGTCCTGGCTTCCCACAATAAGAGCAGCCCATTACGGAAGATTGCTTCTGCTTCTGTTGCTGAGGGTACGTCGGTGTCGAGTGCTGATCCGACGAAACTATGGTCGCTGTGACGGCCCAGAACCAGAATACTGGAGAGCGGGGGCGTACATAGCCAGCTACGTATATTGAAATGGAATCTACCTCGGTATACGGTCACGGCTGTCTAGATATATGAGGGTTTAACTACAAGCCAACAGTCTCCTATGGTCATGAACAAGCCTATTGTCTCAATCTCAAGCAAGCAATAATAGTTACAAGATGTCAGAGCACCAAATATATAATTGCAAGACGTCCCATACGTTACATATTGGATGATCATGAAGCTAGTCGTACAAAATGTCAAGACTAGCAAGAGTTCAGTCATACATGATCAACCCTAGGATTTGTTAATAATGTTACAGCCCGTAGGCAGACAGTAAGTAAATATGCATTGAGCTAACAGGTGTTCGTCGGCTAAACACCTCAAAAGAATAATTTTACAATGTAGTGAGCGAATCAAAAAGAAAAACCTACTCGTAGCCCGGGTTCCGTCTAGTTGTCACCATTGGGCTGGAAGTTCGGTAGATCTTCGGAAGCTGCTCCAAAATCTGGCCATACAAAACCAGCCGGGTTAAACCCCAGAAAGAGCAAGTGCCACAAAGGAGGCCACAAAATAAGAACGAAAGCCAGCATATCAGATCATAAGGAAAATAGAAGAAAAGTACCATTAATAAAAAGCACAACAGGACAATAAACGACTAGGGACGTGGAACCATTCCGGGAGCCAGGTTACAACCCTTAACCAAACAAGGATCGGGGTTGTACCCTTCGTCTGAATAGCACCGTATCTCTACCCATTTATTATTAAGATAAGTAAAATAAACATGCTCAGGAGAAACCAGGTACTGGGACTAGACGAGACTTAGACAGGGCTGGACATCATCCATTCACAAACAGCCAAACAAATACTACGGCTTACTACTTAACTAACTAGGGTTATCATATGCCTAATTACTAACAAGGTGCAAATGAGAAATTTCCAGTCCCAAGCCCTGCAGACTATCCAGTTATCCTTCCGCAGGTTGAGAGTATGGTTGGGTACATTGCCCGGGAGACAATATACCCTTAGGTGACTTAGAGGGTACAACACATGACAGTGTGCTGGAAATGTGCCTTACTCGTCGGCAGGCTACAAGTCCTTTTAAAGGGCCCAGATAACGAGATCGCCTGTGACTGGGAATTCTCCATGAACTATAGTTTGATCTAATAATTAGCCTAATCCATATTCAGTGCGAATTCCTGACCGTGGTAACCAAGGAGTCACGTCCTAGACATGATGCAAGACAGGACAAGACAAGTGGATTGCACGAAGCAGCAAGAATGAACAACCACGGTGTCAAAGTTGGTTATATGAGTCAAGTTCGCCATCGCAACAACATCAATTATCAAGTCAAGTTACAAGTCAGGAATGTGCCGCCACGGGCCACTATCAAGTTATCCAGTTACAGAGATTAATTATGAATCACAGTTACCAGTTAAGAGCGCACCCCATTGGGTCACTACTAAGAAGATCAGAAGTACTAGGATCATAATCACAGAAATCACAAAAACCGTACTAGTCATAAGCAAAACACCGAAACCGTGCCAGGTCGTGTTGGGTCAAGACAGTCGTGTTGTGTGGAACATGAATCTCAGAACTCCAATCCACAAAAGAGAAGCCAAGCCCAAGGAAAATAAAACCAAACCACCATGGGCAAGTAGATTGTGCTGGGGTTCCTGGGGTCAGGTTGCGCTAGGGTCAGATTGCGCTAGGGTTCCTGGGGTCGGGTTGCGCTAGGGTCAGATCGCGCTAGGGTCAGATTGCGCTAGGGTCGGGTTGCGTCAGGGTCAAGCTGCGCTAGGGTAAAGCTGCGCTGGGGTCGAGCTGCGCTGAGGTCGGGTTACGCTAGGGTCGGGTTGTACTAGGGTCAAGCTGTGCTGGGGTCAGATTACACTAGCGAAGAGGCGCGGTTCGCCAAAGGGCGCCGAGCGCGGGTCTGCCCAGCGCTAAAGAGCGCTGGACGAAGAAGGGTTGGCGTGGTTCATCCCAGCGCTAAAGAGCGCTGGCCGAGATCATCTTCTCTAGCAAGGGTGAGAAGAGAAACCCAAGAACACCAAAAACTCCAAGCTTCATAACTTGGCCAAATCAAAACGAAATTTAGATTTTCAAAGTTCTAACTTGTGTAAAATTGAATTCCCTACCACATGAAAACCTCAAAACAAGCAAAAATCTAAGTTTAATAGATCAAAACCAAGAAAATCCAAAAATGGTTAAAACTGAGATCTAGAAAAATGAAAACTACAAATCAGAAAATGCCAAGTTCTTATGTGGTTCACCATGGCCTAATCTAACTAATGGACAAATAAAATAGGGTTCCTATTTGTTGGCAAGGTGCACTTGCCTATGGAGGTTGGGTGTTGTGTGGAGGAAGGAAGAAGAAGATGGAAAAAATTAATGGAAGAGTAATGAGGAGAGAGAAAAGTTAGGTAGGGTTTTAATGAGGGAGGGTGTGTTGTGTTGAGGATGGAGTTTAACTAAGGGTAGTCCAAAGCAAACCAAACCAAATCCTCTCCATAAAGAATAAAACCACACCAGGTCCAAAAACTCAATTTACGAGAAAACCAAAATCTGCAAGTCGAGCCAAAATACAATTATAGGCCAAAATCCGAGAAAATAGAATACAGGTCCGAAATACATATGGGCCTAATCAAAATACGTATTCTGAAATACAGACGTTACAACTCTACCCACCTTAAAAGAATTCTGTTCTCAGAATTTAAATCAAGATGCTTAGAGATGTAAGAGCCAACTATACTATCCACAAATAAGATACACTAAGCAAACAATCAAACAATCATACATGCAAGCAAGGGATGGAAAGCATAAGGCATAATGAAGACATTATACCTTACGAGTCAAACAAGTCGGGATATCGCGATCGGATGTCGTCCTCACGCTCCCACGTTGACTCACCTAGAGAGTGATGACCCCAAGCAACACGGACTAAGCTAATAGTCTTGTTCTTGAGTATCTTTTCTCTCCGGTCCAATATAGACACGGGCCTCTCCTCATGCGAAAGGTTGGTACCAACAACCAATTTTGAATGGTCCAGGATATGGCTCGGGTCCCGGATGTACCGTCGTAATTGGGACACATGGAATACATCATGCACCTCACTTAGCGACGACGAAAGAGCGAGACGATAGGATACATCTCCTACTCGCTCCAGGATATCGAACGACCCTATATACCTAGGACTAAGCTTTCTCCGTACGCCAAAGCGAATAACGCTACGGTTAGGCGAGATCCTTAGGAATACATGGTCGCCGATAGCAAACTCTAAGGGACGTCGATGAGCATCGGCCCAATATCGCTGGCGATCTTGGGCCACTCGAAGGCGATCTCTGACTCTTCTGACCATTTCAACTGTCTGGGCAATCATTTCTGGACCAAGCATCTGTCTTTCTCCAACATCATCCCAGGCTAACGGGGATCTGCACTTCCTACCATACAGTGCCTCGAACGGGGACATCTGAATACTGGCCTGGAAACTATTGTTGCACAAGAATTCCACCAGGTGCATGTGATCCTCCCACAAACCACCGAAGTCAAGGGTACAAGATCTCAACATATCTTCAAGAGTCTGGATTGTGCGTTCCGACTGGCCATCTGTCTGCGGATGATAAGCTGAGCTAAACTGAAGGTGAGTTCCCAAACTCTCTTGCAGGCTACGCCAAAAGTGGGATGTGAATCTTGAATCTCTGTCCGAGATGATACTGACCGGCACCCCATGAAGCCCGACGATCCGCCTGAGATACATTTCTGCCAACTGCACTGTAGACTGTCTAACTCTGAACGGGAGAAAGTGAGCCACTTTCGTGAGCCTGTCAACTATAACCCAAATAGCATCTCGACCAGCTGGGGATCTAGGTAATCCAGTCACAAAATCCATGGTCATATGCTCCCACTTCTATTCTGGAATCGGCAAGGGCTGAAGAAGTCCAGCGGGCCTCTGATGTTCAGCTTTAACCTGCTGGCAAACCAAACACCGAGTGACAAACCGGGCGATCTCCCTCTTTATGCCATTCCACCAGACATGCTGACGAATGTCTCTATACATTTTCGTGCCACCGAGATGAATAGAATACTGTGAACTATGAGCTTCTGCCATGACCTCCTGTCTGATATCTCTACTGGGTACACAAAGACGAGTGTCGTGTCGAAGTATACCATCTTCATGAATGCACAACTCAGGCCTTCTTCCTGCCTCATACTCTGCTCTGAGTCGCTGAAGCTTGGAATCTGCTGACTGCGCCCCCCGGATCCTCTCAACTATGCTAGACTGAACCTGGTGACTGGCCATCAACGCCATGTTGGTAGGAAGAACCACTTCAATTCCCATATTTTGAAGATCTGCCAATAACTCTGGTTGCGCCGTTAGAAAGTAAACTCCGGCTCTCCTGCTCAACGCATCTGCTACAACGTTGGCCTTCTCTGGGTGATACTGCAAATCCACATTATAGTCCACCAGTAGCTCGAGCCATCTTCTTTGCCGCATGTTAAGGTCCTTCTGGGTGAAAACATACTTCAGGCTCTTGTGATCAGTAAATATCTCCACTCTATCTCCATACAAGTAGTGCCGCCAAAGCTTAAGCGCAAACACTACTGCCGCCAGTTCCAAGTCGTGGGTCGAGTAATTCTTTTTATGATCACAAAGTTGACGTGATGCATAAGGTATTACCTTCCCATGCTGCATGAAGACACACCCCAATCCTCTGCCTAAAGCGTCGCAATAAACTGTGAATCCTCCGGTCCCATCTGGAAGTGTGAGAATGGAAGCCGTTACCAAACCTTGCTTCAACTTCCCAAATGATTCCTGGCACTCTGCTGTCCATACGAACGGTACATCCTTGCGGGTCAACTGGGTCATCGGCGTCGAAATCCTTGTAAAATCTAAAATGAATCGCCGGTAGTAGCCGGCTAATCCAAGGAAGCTGCGAACCTCTGGCACTGAGCTAGGTACTGGCCATGTCTCGGTAGCCACAATCTTCTGGGATCCACTTCCACTCTTCTTCGGGTAATGATGTGACCCAAGTACGAAATACGATCGAGCCAGAACTCGCATTTACTGAACTTGGCGTACAACTGATGCTCTCTAAGGGTCTGAAGGATGATTCTGAGATGCTGCTCGTGCTCTGCTTCGCTCTTGCTGTAGACCAGGATGTCGTCTAGGAACACGATCATGAACTGATCCAAGTAAGGCATGAAAATGCGATTCATTAGGTCCATGAATATGGCTGGCGTATTGGTTGCTCCGAATGGCATAACAAGAAATTCCCAATGCCCATACCTTGATCTGAATGCTGTCTTTGGAATGTCCTGCTCTCTGACCCTGATCTGGTGGTATCCTGATCGCAAGTCTATCTTCGAAAACACTGAAGCCCCCTTGAGTTGATCAAACAAGTCATCTATCCTCGGGAGAGGGTATCTATTCTTGATTGTCATCGAGTTCAAGGTACGATAATCTACACATAGCCTAGACGTACCATCCTTTTTCTTCACAAGAAGCATCGGGGCTCCCCAAGGCGATCCACATGCACGAATGAATCCCTTGGTCCTCAGTTCTTCAATTATCTTGTACAAAATCTCCAACTCTGAAGGCGCCATCCTGTAGACTCGCTCTGATACTGGTACCGTCCCGGGGATCAAGTCTATAGTGAACTCGATCTCCCGCTCTGGCGGCATCCCTAGAAGTTCTTCTGGGAAGACATCTGGAAACTCTTTAACTATCCAGGGTAACTGTACTGCTGCTACTGCAATCCGCAATACTGGGGAAGATGGCTCCACTGCGCCTCTGAAAAATAAAAACTCTGGCTCGCCTGGAATAATAAAAACAACCCTGCCAACATGGCAGTCTATCCTAGCATACTGGTTCCTCAACCAATCCATGCCTAAGACTACATCATAGTCTGCCATAGGGAACTCTATAAATCTAGCGGAGAACTCTCTACCGCTAACTACGATCTGACACGAGAAAAACACTCGATCTACCCCCACAAGACCATTACCTGTAAGTATATTGAGCCTCACTGATAATGACTCGGGCTCCAATCCTATCCGTGTTACGAATCGTGCTGACATGAATGAATGTGATGCACTAGAATCAAATAATACCGATGCTGGAGAGGAGTTGACGAGAATAGTACCTGCCACCACCTCACCTAGTGCAACCTCTTCTTCCATAGTCATCATCATTGCCTGACCTTATCCTCTGGCTGTGGGTCCCTTCTGCTGGAAACCTTTCTGCCTGTTCTGCACTTGAGCCTGGGTGTACTGCTGTTGGTTCTGCTGCTGAAATGCCTGGGCCTGAGGCAATAATGGCCTCGGGTAATGCTGCATAGGTGCTGGTCCCCTATCCGACGGACTGGTTAGGTTGAAGGAGGACGAACTACCCCTATTCGGGCAGGCTCCTATCTTGTGATCTGCCGCTCCACAAGCCAGGCACAATCCCTGCGCCCTGCGACAATCTGCCACCACGTGCCCTGGCTTTCCGCAATGAGAACATCCCATCGCGGAAGTCGACTTATGCTTCTGCTGCTGCGGGTACGTCGGGGTTGAATGTTGAACCGACGTCACTGAGGCCGCCCGCCTCGAAGTTCCAATGGTCAAACCCCTAGCTTTCGGGACTGGAGCTGATGATTGGTGCATCTGATTGTGGGACCGCTTCCTACCTCCAGTCCTATCCACGATCCTCTGGAAGGTGTACTCGTGCCTCCTAGCTGCCCTCAATACTGCATCCAACGTCTGGTGTTCGAACTGCTCAACTGCCAACAAGATCTCCAAATGCAGCCCCTACTGGAACCGCTGGGCCCTATCAAACTCGGTCTCCACCAAGGTGGGGGCAAACCTACTGAGTCTAGAAAACTCAGATGCATAACCGTCGACCGTCCTGTCTCCTTGCTTCAAGTTGGTAAATATCGTCTGTAGGTCGTACCGAGCTACAGCATCAAAATACTTCGTCTGGAATCTTTCTCTAAACACCGTCCAAGTAATCGGTGCCGCTAATCCCACGGCCTGTGCCGTCCACCAACTGCGAGCTAAGTCCAGTAACTGTAGGCGTACCACCGCCACCTTCTCATTCTCAGGTGTCCTAGCTGCTTCAAGAACCACCTCGGTATCCTGAAGTCAAGCGTCCGCGTCAATCGCATCTTCACTGCCATCGAAGAATGGAGGGTTCTAGTGCTTGAAGCTGTTCGTCACCTGGTTCCCTGAATGACCGCCTCTGGTCAAAGTATCTGCCACTGCCTGGTGCAAGGCGTCTCCTCTACGATCCTGGGAAGCTATCAAGGTCCTGATGAGACCTACCAAGGTGCCATCATCAGGCTCAACAGGTCGAACAGGCTGAACTGGGGGCTCTCCTCCAGTAGGTACAACTCTGGAGGCTACTCCGGAATGCTGGGCTTGATCTTCGGGTTGCTGCTGGTTCACGGGAAGTGCTCCACCTCACTGATCGGTAGGGCCAGGTATATTGCCGCTGAAGAAGACGACATAGTGAACAATAAGGAAGGACCAGGACAGATCAACGATACAAGCACATGATCAGGGGAAGAATCCAGGGATTCAGAGGATATGAACAGAGATCAAGGACGAGTACTGATTGAGACATCTATCCGGTAAACCCTCATATATCTTGATTTACAAGACCTGCATGGGCCACCACTTAAACCATGTGACGCCCCAGAACCAGAATACTGGAGAGCGGGGGCGTACATAGCCAGCTACGTATATTGAAATGGAATCCACCTCGGTATACGGTCACGGCTGTCTAGATATATGAGGGTTTAACTACAAGCTAACAGTCTCCTATGGTCATGAACAAGCCTATTGTCTCAATCTCAAGCAAGCAATAATAGTTACAAGATGTCAGAGCACCAAATATATAATAGCAAGGCGTCCCATACATTACATATTGGATGATCATGAAGCTAGTCGTACAAAATGTCAAGACTAGCAAGAGTTCAGTCATACATGATCAACCCTAGGATTTGTTAATCATATTACAGCCCGTAGGCAGACAGTAAGTAAATATGCATCGAGCTAACAGGTGCTCGTCGGCTAAACGCCTCAAAAGAATAATTTTACAATGTAGTGAACGAATAAAAAAGGAAAACCCACTCGTAGCCCGGGTTCCGTCTAGTTGTCACCATTAGGCTGGAAGTTCGGTAGATCTTCGGGAGCAGCTCCGAAATCTGGCCACACAAAACCAGCTGGGTCAAATCCTAGAAAGAGCAAGTGCCACAAAGGAGGCCACGAAATAAGAACGAAAGCCAGCATATCAGATCATAAGAAAAATAGAAGAAAAGTACCATTAATAAAAAGTACAACAGGACAATAAATGACTAGGGACGTGGAACCATTCCGGGAGCCAGGTTACAACCCTTAACCAAACATGGACCGGGGTTGTACCCTTCGCCTGAATAGCACCTTATCTCTACCCATTTATTATTAAGATAAGTAAAACAAACATGCTCAGGAGAAACCAGGTACTGGGACTAGACGAGACTTAGACTGGGCTGGACACCATCCATTCACAAACAGCCAAACAAATACTACGGCTTACTACTTAACTAACTAGGATTATCATATGCCTAATTACTAACAAGGTGCAAATGAGAAATTCTTAGTCCCAAGCCCTGCAGACTATCCAGTTATCCTTCTGCGGGTTGAGAGTATGGTTGGGTACATTGCCCGGGAGACAATATACCCTTAGGTGACATAGAGGGTGTAACCCATGACAGTGTGCTGGAAATGTACCCTACTCGTCGGCAGGCTACAAGTCTATTTAAAGCACCCAGATAACGAGATCGCTTGTGACTGGGAATCCTCCATAAACTATACTTTGATCTAGTAATTAGCCTAATCCATATTCAGTGCGAATCCCTGACTGTGGTAACCAGGGAGTCACGTCCTGGACATGATGCAAGACAGGACAAGATAAGTGGATTGCACGAAGCAGCAAGAATGAACACCCACGGTGTCAAAGTTGGTTAAATGAGTCAAGTTCGCCATCGCAACGGCATCAATTATCAAGTCAAGTTACAAGTCAGGAGTGCGCCGCCACGGGCCACTATCAAGTTATCCAGTTACAGAGATTAATTATGAATTACAGTTACCAGTTAAGAGCGCACCCCATCGGGTCACTACTAAGAAGATCAGAAGTACTAGGATCATAATCACAGAAATCACGAAAACCGTACTAGTCATAAGCAAAATACTGAAACCGTGCCAGGTCGTATAGGGTCAAGACGGTCGTGTTGTATGGAACAAGAATCTCAGAACTCCAATCCACAAAAGAGAAGCCAAGCCCAAGGAAAATAAAACCAAACCACCATGGGCAAGTAGATTGCGCTGGGGTTCCTGGGGTCGGGTTGCGCTAGGGTCAGATTGCGCTAGGGTTCCTGGGGTCGGGTTGCGCTAGGGTCAGATTGCGCTAGGGTCAGATTGCGCTAGGGTCGGGTTGCGCTAGGGTCAAGCTGCACTAGGGTCAAGCTGCGCTGGGGTCGAGCTGCGCTAGGGTCGGCTTGCGCTAGGGTCAAGCTGCGCTGGGGTCAGATTGTGCTAGCGAAGAGGCGCGGTTCGCCAAAGGGCGCCGAGCGCGGGTTAGCCCAGCGCTAAAGAGCGCTGGCCGAAGAAGGGTTGGCGCGGTTCATCCCAGCACTAAAGAGCGCTGGCCGAGATCATCTTCTCCAGCAAGGCTGAGAAGAGAAACCCAAGAACACCAAAAACTCCAAGCTTCATAACTTAGCCAAATCAAAACGAAATTTAGATTTTCAAAGTTCTAACTTGTGTAAAATTGAATTCTCTACCACATGGAAACCTCAAAACAAGCAAAAATCTAAGTTTAATAGATCAAAACCAAGAAAATCCGAAAATGGTTAAAACTTAGATCTAAAAAAATGGAAACTCCAAATCACAAAATGCCAAGTTCCAATGTGGTTCACCATGGCCTAATCTAACTAATGGACAAATAAAATAGTGTTTCTATTTGGTGGCAAGGTGCACTTGCCTATGGAGGTTGGGTGTTGTGTGGAGGAAGGAAGAAGAAGATGGAGAAAATTAATGGAAGAGTAATGAGGAGAGAGAAAAGTTAGGTGGGGTTTTAATGAGGGAGGGTGTGTTGTGTTGAGGGTGGAGTTTAACTAAGGGTAGTCCAAAGCAAACCAAACCAAATCCTCTCCATAAAGAATAAAACCACGCCAGGTCCAAAAACTCAATTTACAAGAAAACTAAAATCCGCAAGTCGAGCCAAAATACAATTACAGGCCAAAATCCGAGAAAATAAAATACAGGTCCGAAATACATATGGGCCTAATCAAAATACGTATTTCGAAATACGGACGTTACAGTCGCCCTCCTAGGAGCTCCAATAGTCAAAGCCCTAGCTACCAGGGCCGATACTGACGACTGAGATAACTGACCATGGGACCTCTTCCGTCCTTCGGTTTGATCTACTATCCTCTGAGAAGTATACTCATGCCTCTTCACTGCTCGTAAGACGACATCAAACGTCTGGTTCTTAAACTGCTCCACCGCTAGAATGATCTCTAGGTGGAGTCCCTGCTGGAACCGCTGGGCTCGGTCCAATTCGGTCGCCACCAAGGTGGGAGCAAATCGACTAAGCCTAGAAAACTTGGCCGCATATCCATCGACCGTCCTGCTCATCTGCTTCAAATTGGTGAACCTCGTCTGTAGGTCGTACCGAGCTACAGCATCGAAGTACGTGATCTGAAACTTGTCACTGAATATCGTCCATAAGACAGGCATCGCCAAACCGACTGCTAGCATCGCCCACCAGGTACGGGCTAAGTCCAATAACTTTAGGTGCACCACGGCCACCTTCTCATCCTCAGGATTCCTCGCTGCCTCAAGGATAACCTATATGTCCTGAAGCCAAGCATCGGCAGCAATAGCATCTTCACTGCCATCAAAGAAGGGAATGTTCAAGCGCTTGAAGCTGTTGGCTGCACTGTTACCTTGGTAACCCACTCTGCGCATGGCTAACTCTACTGTCTGGTGCAGGGCGTCGCCCCAACGATCTTGAGAGGCGAGCAATTCCCGGATGAGTCCTACCAAGACTCCATTGTCAGGCTCTACAGGCTGAGCTGGCTGAAGTGGTGGCTCTGGATCCCCGGAAGGCATAACTCGGGAGGCTGCTCCTGAGTGCTGGGCTTAGTCTCCTTATTGAGGCTGGTTCACTGGTGGTCAATTTTATAAAAACCGGACCGGTGATCGAACCAAATTTTTTGGTATAAGTCGGACCGGGGTTCAACCGGAGTTCAACCGGGGTTCAATTGGAGTTCAATATACTTGGTTTAGTTTGGTTCAAATAGGTAAAATATCCATATTTACTTTTTAGTTTAGTTTGGTTTGGTCATAAGTATGTTAGTTCGGTTTAATTTTACAACTATAAGGTCGATTAAAACCAAATAAAGAATCAAATGCTCATAATAATTTATTTTAAATTTTTTTACAATAAAAAAACCAAAATTAGCCGGTTCAATTGTGAACCGGTTCGGTCGGTTTGCCGGTTGAATCCGGTTTTGACAAAAAACTGACGGTTCTTTAAAAAACCCAGTTTTAGTCGAACCGGACCAATTTTTTGGTTTAAGCCCATTGGACCCGGTCCAACCGCCGGTCCGGTTCGGTTTTTACAACATTGCTGGTGGTTATCCTTTCGGCTGATCGGCAGGACCAGGAGCAATGCCACTGAAGAAAATGACATGGGGAACATTAAGAAAGGACCAAGATAGATCAAGGATATAAGCATATGATCAGGCCAAGATTTCAGGAAGATTTGAAGACACGAGTAGAGATCAAAGGCGAGTGCTGATTGAGACATCTATTCGGTAAAACCCTCACACATCTTGATTTACAAGACCTGCATGGGCCACCCCTTAAACCGTATCACGTTCCAGAACCAGAATACTGGAGAGCGATGGACAGACACAGCCAGCTACGTAAATAGAAGTGTAATCTACCTCGACATACGATCACGGCTGTCTAGATGCATGAAAGTTTATTTATAAGCCATCAGTCTCTTATGGTCAAGAACAAGCCTAGTGTCTCAATCTCAAGCAAGTAAGTACATGTCACAAGATAGTAGATCATCAAACATACAAAGTAAGGCGTCCCAAACATTACATATTCAGATGATCATGAAGCTAGTCATACAAAATATGAGAACTAGCAAGAGTTTCAGTCATACATGATCAATCCTAGAATTTGTCAATCATGTTACAGCCCGTAGGCAGACAGTAAGTAAAGTATTCAACACGAGCTAACACTTGCTCGGCGGCTAAACGTCTCAAAAGAATAATTTTACAATTAGAGCGGGAGAGCAAAATAAATTCACTCGTTGCCAGGATTTCATCTAGTGTTCACCATCTGGCAAGAAGGCTGAAAGATCATCGGAAGCTATTTTGAAATCTGGCCATACAAAACCAGCTAGGTCAGACCCCAGAAAGAGCAAGTGCCACAATGGAGGCTTCACTTATGTTTCACTTAACAAAATGCCTGGAAATCGGATTTTGAAAATAAAACGAGAAAAAGTACAAGAAGTACAAGTTTGATTCTGGGAAGTATTGCTATGGAAGTCTGATCTGTAAATGATCACTTTGTTCCTTGGACCATACGATGATGATGAAGATCACTGCTAGAAGATGAACAATTGGAAGAACTAAGTCACCAGAAAGGTATCGACGCACTTGGGCACTGATGGCGAGGCCGAATGCTTTCCTGCTTTGCTTCACTCTGTTCTGGAAGAAAAGTTGAAGAAGAATGCTCTGAAAAATCAAAGTCTCTGGGCTCTGATATCTATGTATTCTCTCCTTTCTCTCCTCCCTCCTATGAGAAAAATTAGTCTATTTATAGACTTGGGCTCTTGTGCGTAAAAACTCAGCAAAAGTTTCGTCTTTACGCTAACAACTGCCACCCATGATTGGAGTTATCCTCTGCATACGTTGACACGTGTCCCGTCATTTCAGAAAGAATAGGATGCATGTACACACATTCTTCGAGATATGTGGCACGAAATCCATGTAGGCAAACCATGTTCTGAATTGGAATAGGGCGTAAAAACAACCCAAATATAGCCTGAGCGTAAAGTAGTAGACTAGGCATACAATAGCCCTGATGTAGACTTCCCGCGTAAAGTGGTTGTTAAATAATCTTGAGCGTAAAAGTAGCCCAAATAAACCTTACGCACACGTCAACCGTTGAGCGTAAAAACTCGTATAGTCTCCGTACGTAAAAGAAGCCATATTATGAGCGTAAGATGGCTCAGTCCACATACTAAACGACAACTAGGCCTCTGTGTAAAACAAATCCCTTTGATTTCTGTGATATATGCCATCATTAAATCTTCATGTCAGACTTTGTATTAAATACAAGACTTGACAGCTTTGTCCAGCGTAAAAGTGGCTAGCCTGTCTTGGGCGTAAAACCATTAGCTTTGACCCGGGCGTAAAATGATTAGCCTGCTTCAGGCGTAAAGTGATTAGCCTCTCTTTGGCGTAAAGTGGATCAATTTGAATGGAATAATCCATCTCTTTGACTCATTCTTATGAAGCACTTTTTACGCTCCTACAAGACCCCCTTCAAAGTTTTCAAATATCTTCAAAATTTGAAATACTTTGAACAGAAGCGTAAAAGTTGAGATTTGACTAGTCAGCATAAAATTTGGGATACTCAACAGTCATCCAATAGTCGGCGTAAAATCTAGAATTTGAACCGATTTGAAAATTCCCTATAAATAGGGTTTTTCGGGGAGAGAAAGAACTTTACTTTGTTTCCTTGCTCCCGTAATCCCGATCCTTCTTGAACTCTCTTCTCCCTCTTGCATTCCATTCGATGGCCCCCAAGAAGTTCGCCGTCGACAGTAGTAAAGGGAAGAAAGCCATTGATTCGCCATTGGCAGAACATGTAAAAACTCCCGTTCGATCATAAATACCACACCGACAACCCAACCCAGCCGTAGCTCTGCCTATGAGGGGTAAAGTACTCCCTTATGGCCGTAGAACTTTATCGGAGAAGAAAAAGGTCTTTTGTTTCACGCCCACGTTATACGTGTTAGCGTAGAAACTGAGATAAACAAAATATGCCCACGTTATACGTGTTAGCGTAAAGCTCAAAAGTACGCCCACGTTTATACGTGTCAGCGTAAAAGTAAAATACGCCCACATCTAATGTGCCAGCGTAAAAACTGAAATACGCCCACATCTAATGTGCCAGCGTAAATCTCAAAAATAAAAAAAAGACTTTGTGTAGAAACAAAAGACTTTTTTTTTAGAAAACTTTTTACTTTTCAGATCCATTTATCTGCATAAATGACATCAAATTAGATTTTCTCTAACTTAATTTCCTTTTCTTTTTGCAGTGGACTTGCAAATTTACCCTCTTACAGAAGTCTTTGGCTCGTCAGTTGGCATGGTGGGTTCGAACTATCTGAAAAATTTATCTCATGTCCAATTTCCTCAATCGAATCCTGAATATCCTATAGAGAGGGTACAACTGATAGCAGCCCAAGGGGATAGGATATTGCTATCCATGATGAATGGAGATTTGTTGACTTCACTAGATGCACAACAGTTTACAAAACCGGCCTTCTTGTTTGGGGACGCAATTGACTGTAAGTCCCAGACACACCCCAAGAAGGAGTCTTGGGTATTCAAATTTGGGGATAGAGCCATGTATCTCCCGGATATGGACAGAGATTATCCTTTGTCAGCATTTTTCCATGCCATCCACCATCGACAAATGCTGTAGAATTTGACTCCTAATAGTTATGGAAGACCAGGTAGAATTGTTTTCAAGAGGGAGCATGCTAATGATATGGGGTATTTTGCTAGTATTCCCAATGGTGGTGTCACTTCTATTTTTGGCCTCATGCCAGGAGATAATTCCAGTGAAGACTCGGGTTTAATTCAACCAGTACAAACTCCGATGTTCGTCAACAAATTTATGAGGGCTGCTGTATTATATCCTCAGACAAACCCCAGGCTGCCGGGATGGTTGACTCCATTCAATAAAAACTGGATCCAGATAAGTATTTGGATGATGAAGAACTTTGAAGCAGAGCTGAAAGACATTGGTTTGTATGAGGCGATAGCTTCCACTAGTCAGGGTAATCCTTCGAACGGAAACCTATTTCTGGCCTTGATAGAAATATACATGAGTTCGACTGGAACATTTGCCACCCCAAAAGGTGAAATGGGCCTTGCTCTTCATGAGATGCAGTTCATCTCGAAGCTGCCAATAGGGGAAGCCCTATATGAGGAATACGTTCCCTCCAACTGAGAACTGGCTGAAATCAGAGAGACTAATCCTCAGTTGATTGAGGTATATGAGGAATTGATGTGTCACTACATGGTTTGTACCACAATGCATGAAAGTACATCTTATTTGGCGTACATCAACAAGTAGACGACTTATCTCTTCTTCCATAAGGATAAGATATCCAAAGAAGACAAAGAAAGGTTTCAGGAAAACAAAGCTCCGATAATCAACATAGATTCAACAATCCCTTCTAACAAAATTAGGGATGTGATGATTGCCTACAAATTCCCTAAAAAATATCTGTCTACAAAGACTGGGGAATTCCCTGCAGGAACTGAAGCCTTGAGCTTCCTTAGATATGGTAGTCAGAAAATCTCTAGGAGAGCTTTGCTGGCAGGCTTTCTTTCTTTATGGCTGAGAAGATGGGTTGTGCCGGGTATTGGTACTGTTGACAGAATCCACCGTAGCGTACTATGGCCAGCAGTACGTTTGGTTTTTAAATTCAGGATTAACCTGTTATCGGCCATGGTGTGTCGAATAAATGCAGGTTTAAGGACCTTCGGTGAGGAGTTAATCAACAATGCTCCTCATCGGAATAATTTTCCCAGGGTACAAATGCCCTACACTTATCTGATGGGCTGGTTGTTGCATCACAACTGCAGATTGTTGCCACCAGGCCCGGGTGATGATCCGGAGGTCTTCCTCCAAAAATTCGTCAAAGCTACATGGACCGCTACGACTGTGGCAGATACCCGGGCAGTTCTGAATTATTCTTATGGTTGGAACTTCTTCTGTACTCGGCCACAAGTTCCAGAAGATTGCTTTGGCATTCAGTTTGAAGATGAAGTCGAAGAAAGAGCGGTATTGCCATCATCAGTCTTCAGATGGCTTCAATGCATCAGACCTTCTCACTTGATATATAGAAATGAAGATAATTGTGCGTTTGAACCATATCTGCCCAGTAGGTTCTTTCGCCAATTTGGATATGACCAACTTCATGTTGGTAACCCCTCTACTAACTTTCGTCATTATGGAAAATTACTCGACGGTGCTAGGGGTTGGAGATATTTCAATGCTGCTCGTACTGGTGCCAAGTTTAGAGTCTCAACCGCCACTAGTACTACAGAGCTACGTATACTTCATACGTATGCTCACTTTTATGCTTCAATTCATTCTTTTGCCCATGGCTACAATATGAGAGGTAGTCTGAGGTGGCCTAAAGAATGAGATATTGAGGAGCAGGTCAGGGTACCAGCAGACATCCCTGACAATACTGGCATTCCAGATCCATATTTGGAAGTTATCCCAACAGGAGTTGGGGAACCAGCTGCAGAACCTATCATCATTGGCAAAGGCCGAAAAAGAAAACAAAGTGCAGCCGTCATGTTTCCAGAGAAAACTCCAGAAAAGAAGAAGAAGTCTACCATAAAAGGGCCCTCCAAACCGAGAGCCCTCACTCCAGAAGATGACACTTTGATTATAGGGGATCATCTTGTCGGTTCTTCTTCAGTTCATCCAGGAGAAGGATCTTCAGCCCCTCCACCAGTAGTTAGATCAGAAGCTGTAACACTTTTGTCTCCTGGACGTCTTAGCACCTTACTCCATTTATCTTTGCCAACCAAGGCACAAGTTACAGGGGGTGCTACTGCTGTATCTACTGTTGATCGAGACCGTATTCCATCTGATGAGCCGGCTCTCGACTTTGATGATGATGATTGGGATGGCGATTACGATTCATATCTTGAACATAACGCACATATTCCAGGTATCATACAAAACCTATATGGAATTATGTACCATAATTTTGTATATTAACTTATTTTGTTCATTTTGTAGATGTCATCATTGCACCAAAACCTATGGCTCCTCCTCCTCAAGTAGAAGATATCTATGAAGAAAATGAGGAATCTGAGGATAAAACTTCTTCTTGAAAAGAAGAAGACGCTGATGAGAAGGGAGTTCAACAACCCGAGATGGAGTTTCAAGAAGAATATCCTCCATCGTTAGAGGTACAACAAGCACAACCTGAAATGTCCTCTCCTGTTGAAGACCAGCACAAAGAAGAGACTACAATAGACCTCACTGTAGGTGATGATAGAGCTGCTGGAGGAGAACCAGATTTGAATAAAAAAGCAACTGTAGAAAATTTTACTGCAATTAAAGCGATGGAAAATCCTGTGGAGCAAACCATTGAAGAAAATGCTGAAAGCATTCTTGAATCACCAACTGAAACTGGGGAAGCTATAATAACATCTTCTATTGTTGTTACTGATTCAGTACCAGTTTCTGATGAGTCAATGCCAGAACCTGAACTAGCTCCCGCTATTATCACCACATCCACCTATATTACCGCCACCAGAACTCCAGAAACGGTTGGAGTAACAAATATTGAAGACATTGCTCCCGAAGCATTTGGGAATCAATTGGCTGTGGCAGCAGTAACAATAATTCTATCTCAGCCTGTTGTTACACCAATGATATCTGTTGGTGTTGGAGATATAATCCCTGAAGCTCCTAAGGATCAATTGGCCATGACAGCAGTAACAGCAACGTCTTCGTCTCATCCTGCTGTCATACCAACAACATCTGTTTTTGGTCTCCAAAGAAGAGATCTACTAGATATTGCTGCCACACCAAGCTCCAGCATAGAGATGAATCTCCTAGTTGAGATTCATACTGAAACCTTTTACAAAACTCTAGCAACCCTAATAAAAATGGTCCTGAATAAGGGCCTCAGTTACGAGATTTTGAAGGCAGCGATGGCTCTGACCATTAAGAATGTTGCTATGTTCGATGATGCTAGGAGAGCTGCAGCATTGAAGAAAATTATAGAGGACCTTGAACAGCTGATCAATGAATACCTCAAGCTATCAAGGGAGACTGTTGAAAGTCTCATCTAGGAGGAATATGACGCCTTAACGGCTGATTATCTTGCTCGGGAGACCACATATAATGAAGCTCTTCATGAACATAGTCTGAAAGTTGCCAAAGAGAAAGCTTTTTTGGCTGGAATAAAGCCCGCACTGTATGGTCACAGAGTAGCTTATGATGCTTTGAACATAGATATTCAGAATAAAAATTATAAGATCCGTGAAGTTGAAGCTGAATTAGCTCGCTTGAAGGCTGAAAGAGAAAAGATGATCGATGCTTGAAATCTGCACCTCACTCAGAGCTCCAATTTAGAAGAACAAGCCTTCGGGGCTGAATCAACTATCAGAACCCTTGATGAAGCCAAGGATCATCTGATAATCAGTTTCGCTGGACTTTCTCGTATTTGTACCCCTGAAGCTCGACGTGCTGAAGCTACTAAAAAGGTTATGAGTTCTCGTGACAAGCGACTGAAAGAACTACAGAAGTTGCTTCAAGATGTTTCTACTCCACCTTAGAAGAACTCCTTGTCATCTTTTATCTCATTCATTTTTGTAATATTTTCACAAGGAATGAATGAAATATTTATTTTGTGATCCTATCAATAGGTATGAGACGGAAAATACTTATCAGCGGTTATATGAACATGACAAGTCTTTTAAACAAAATAGTTTGTATCTATCCAGAGGTAATATGGATATGATAGATAATCAAATCTTACTTTCTGTTTTAGAGTATGCAATACTATCAAAGGTAATATGGACATGATAGTATGTAAGAACTCAAAGAAAAGAAGATTAATATCTATGCAGAGGTCGAAGGAACATGATAGATAGGAAAAGTAAGTAGATTTAACATTTATCCAGAGGTCTTGAGAATATGATAAATAATAAATCAGTTTTTTAATCAACTGGTAAGATAGAAGATCAAAATTTTACTCTGAAGAGACGAGTAATCAGCTTAACCAAACCTTGGTAGCTTGGTAGCTGGGGATTAAGAGGACAGATGTTATTAAGGATATATGTCAATATTGATGAAAGAATGAATGAACCAACATGGCTCAAGGATCATTCTCAAATGGCTCGTATTCACCATCAATTTGAACCATGTAAGCTGAAAATATTTGCTCAGATTCATCATAATAGTCTCCTTTAACACACGAGAAGTGAGAAATATCGGATTCAATGAATTGGACTTCTTCTGAATCTGATGATTGTGAAGAGCTAGAAGAGAATTCTTCTTGTATATCGTCATTAAACATGTAGAACGGATCATATCCCAATCCATGACGAGTTTTCTGGTAAAACGGATCACCACGTAATGGTAGTCGTCTACCTTTGCCTTGATTGAGACCTTGCATAGTCTTTAAATCATATCCCATGTTCTGGATAATCTTGAGAGATTATTGACTATATCTGTCAATTCGGATTCTTCCTTTATCTTTATCTCTCAAATCATCTGTCTGAGCAACAGGGATATTTCTAGCCAGGCCAAACACAATTTGGTGCTTGTTTTTTTTATCAGACGGAACCACGAAATAAGATTCTTTGTGACGTCTATAAGTTACACAAGCTTGCGATGAAGCGGCTACAGGAAGAAGATAGGGAGAAGAAGTTAGAAACCTTTGAGCATAAGGTCCAACATCGTCATGAGGAGGAAAAGAATTTTCCTTATTGTCAATATATAAGGTTTTCTCTGTGTCTATGTCGTCTTTATATTGATGACTTTGATTATCAGAAGATAAAGTCATTCTTTCAATAAACTTGACAGCCATATGCTCGAAAAGAAAATCTTCATTGATATCAAAAAGTACAGAATGATCAATATTTATATCATTTACAATTTGACTGCTACGCTTTGGATTAATCACTAGTGGATTATCATCCATCTTCTGCGTAGATTTGCCAAGATTGACAATCAGAGGAGGTTCTGGATCATTCGTACGAAATGTACGCCCTTTGACTTTGATCACAAGAGGTTAAACTTGGCTTTTAACAGGAACATTCATTGATTCCTCAGATGAAGCTTGAGTTCTTCCTTTAACCTTGATCATCAAAGGTTGATTGTTGACAGGTTGGGGTTGGATTCGCCCTTTGACTTTGATATTCAAAGGTTGCTCTTCTGGCGGATCTTCGTTAATAGACTGATCTTCAGCAGATGATTGATCTTCAGCCATATCTGATATCTCTTTCACATGCTCTTGTTTGTAAAGCCTTGAATCGAAAAAATAGGCTGCAACACCTTTGAAAGGATTGATATCAACAAACTCAGTCTTCACAACCCATTGGGGATCCACATACTTAAAGCATTGGTGGAGAGTCGAAGGCAGGATGTTATGCTCATGTAACCATGGTCTTCTAAGAAGAATATTGTAGGATACGTCTGAGTTAATAACATAAAATGTTGCCATAGTTCGAAGATCACCAATCTGAATCTTCAGACGAATCTTCTCCAGTGGTTTGCTCTTTCCAGAGTTGAAACCAACTATTGTGGTACTAGTGTAAGTCAGATCACTAGTAGGAATCCTCAATGGTCTTAGCATACTTTGAAGAATTATGTTAATGGAAGACCCAGGATCAATGTAAATTCTGTCAACTTCAATGGATTCGATATACCCAGTATAACACAAAGGCCTATCATGCTTGTTATGCTTCAACAGCATATCTTCTTGTGTGAAGGTGATGCTGGGAATTGCTTCCATCACACTATGACATTGCGGGCATGATACTGGTATATTATCAGGAGTCTTGAGTTGAGCTAAGCACGAATCAGCTTGTAGCAAAGCTTCACTCAAAGTTTCGCGGCTTTCTCTAGAAAGGCGAAGCAACTCGAAAATAGATAATCTAGCCGGAGTATTAGCTAACTGGGCTAAAATATCAAATTTATAGGGTTTCATCACCACCCCCTGACTGGAAGTAGACTTCAACGGGACATCGAAGCATACCGCTTTCTGTTTTCCCTTTTCAACCACAGCAGGAGCAAGAGACGGTTGAGTTGATGGTGTTTCAACATTCTCAGCTTCCTTGGAGGATCCCTCATAATCTTTGTGATACTCTTTTCCAGATCTTGTACCAGCAAAAGTTTCTTCTTCAGACTCAGAAGAAGGAAGTACCATATTGCAGGATTTAATCTTCCTTTCCTTAGCCTTCTTCTTGTGAGGATTGTTATGAGGAACCTCAGAACCCAATCCAACAGTGGATTTTTGACTTTGAATTTGTAAAGGAAGTCGTATCCCTTTATCATAATTCAAACCTTCTGCCTTTTGAAAGTCATAACCCATCTTCTTCATGAGAAGGATAGATTGCTGACTGTACAAGTGAGTAGGCAGTGGACTTTTAACAGGTGGTTCCATAGAGGAAGAAGAAGAAATCCCTGTAACTACGAGAGAATGAGGAATAACCGTCTCTGCAGCTACGGGAGGAAAATGATTCGAGATACGAGGAAAAATCCCTGTAGGAGTCTTTTCATAAGCAGCGAAGACTTGTTGTGCTCTGTATAAGGGAACACTATTCATGGCTAACCACTGCTGATGAGTAAGCTTGAGCTTGGTAGGAGGAGCTAGACTTGGAGGGCATATGTTCAATCCTCTTAGTCTATCTTCCAATGGAGTACCATCCCATAGATGATCCAAATCATCAGGATCTGGAATAACATAAGAAATCATGTTACAGGTTTTGACTTTCCTACCTTTCTTGGATTTTGAAGTTTTACCTTCATCTTCCATTTCAGGTACAAAGTCAGGATGTACCCACATAATTTTACCATTCTTTAATGTAAAAGGCAACAATCCTTCATTTTCCTCCCTGGCAGGCGGGATATTCAAAATCTTCATCGTCGCCTTCGGAATTGGGATAATTCTATCTGGTACTTATTGTGGAGAAAAATCTCCAAATTGAAGAGAAATCATATTGGTTGTAACCGTATGGTCATCATTGGTTAGAGCAATAGCACCACCATTTATAAGCTCTTGGATTTTCTTCTTCAAAACATAGCAAGCACTGGTAGGATGATTAATGTATCTATGATAGATATAATATTTGGGATTGTCAGTCAGATTCACCTCATTGGGCCTCTTTGGCTCCGGAATCTGAAGTTTGCCACTCTTCACCAGACATTGAAATATCCCTGGGATATCACTTTCGTCAAAAGAGTATTCTTCTTTTGGCCTAGAAGATTCCTGATTATTCTGCGTCGTTTTATTCTTGGAAAGATTGACCATAAGAGTGTCTTTCCCTTTCATATTACGATTGCCGGAATTATTACCAGGATTACTTTTCTTTCCTTTATCCTCAGAGGCGAAAATCATCCCATGTTCATGAGCCAACGTACCATTGGTCTCGGCAGAAACTGCTGCTATGATAAACGAAGCCCAATATGTGAATTGGGAACCTGTGAAGGTAGCGATGGATGGTCGCAGATTCATCTTATATGTATCAATCAACGCTAAATCTGGCATACCAGAAGGCATCTTTAGAGTCGCCTGTCGAAAACGTTCAATGAACGTCCGAGTATCTTCTTTCTCCTTTTACTTGATTTCTATTAAGGAGGACATGTTCATGTCCATACCTCCTTCATAGAAACGGGAGAGAAACATTGCCTTAAATTCGTCAAAAGACGAAATGTAATTGTCCGATAAACTACGATACCAGTTGTAAGCTGAACCCGTCAAGCATCCAATGAATACTCTAGTGAGAAGGGCATCATTTTTCTGTAAATGTACAGTCATAATATCAAAGTAATTGATATATTGACTAGGAGAAGCCTTTCCATCAAACAATACCATGGACTATGGCTTGAATTTCGGTAGAAAGGGTACATCATTCCAATGAGGAGGATAAGGTTGCTTAATCCCTAACCTCTGAAGTTGATCCTTTTGCTTCAAAACTTCAAACTATGCTTTGAGCTCACATACTGCTTGAATGGCTTCGCTGGTTTGTGGAAGCACGTTTGATTGAAAGGTTGTTGGTTGTACCGTAATCCCCACCGGAGATGGTACATCTTCTGGAATGATAGGATCTGGAGATGCAGAATTTTGGTTAACAGCAGGTTCTTGGATATTCAAAGGTATATCAACCCCTTGGCTATCTTGAGTTGGCGCTGCTGTCTGAACCGGTGTTACAATTGCTGGTTGAGCAGTTTGCTGAGCCGTTATTATCTGGTGCATGCTTTGCATCATGTTAAGCATGTCTTTTAATGATTGTTCAACAGCAGTGAGACGTTGTTCTGTATTAACAGATGACCTCTCTTGTTTGTCTCCAATAGTGTAGGATTCAACCTCTTTTGAAGATACAAAAAGATTAGTATAGAAGTATGAATCAACACTATCAGTTTCGGACTCAAGAGATTGAGTACCCCCAGCTTCAGAATCAGAAGTCTGCAATTGTCTTTGACTTCTTGATCGAGTATTCTGATATACTCCTTCAAAAGAATCAAGAAGTCTGTTGAATTGTTGTTGACCTGGGGTTTGGGACGTGTTCCGTCTAGGACGTCGTCCTCTGTTGGTGTGAGATGCCATGTTGACTGACGCATATGACAACTCATCAGCTTGTTGTTGGGGTACATTAAAATTCAATCGATCAAAAACTGACCGTCTGGAAGCCAAGCAACAACATTTGATCACAATCTGGTGACACTCACAGCGATGATTTTCTTGGGGGAGCGTCACGGGAGATTGTCTATTTTTACGCTTTTGCATTAGCAATTCACGTATATCAGAAGGAGTAGAAGGAGTAGTCTTCTTTATTACATTTGGGGTAGCAAAACGTTGAGTTCCTTGTGTATAAAGAAGATTGCTGGCTACATTCGCAGAACCAAACTGTACATTTTTACGCGTTTGGAGTTGTGTACGCAAATCTTGAGATTTTTTAGCACGAAGGACTCCATTTTCATTGCGTGTGATTTGTAGGTTTGGTACTTTGCGTATAGCAGTATAAGAAGGCTGTTGGTGTAGAACTGAAGCTTTACCAACAATATTTTTATGCTGTATGCATTTAGGTACATTCACATTAGATGTAAAAACATCGTTGCGAATTTTATCTACACTGTCGCAGACAGGAGACTTACCTTTACGTGTAGAGCGTAAAAATTGATTATCTACCACGTCACAGACGGGAGATTTTCCTTTACGCGAATAGCATAATTTTTGTGTGTCTACCACGTCACAGACGGGAGACTTATTTTTACACTTAGAAGCACAAGCATTAGAGTCTGCCTCATTACAAATGAGAGACTCGTTCTTATGCACTGAGCGTAAAATTTGGTTTTTACCCACTGGGCGTAAAACCTGATTATCTTCACCGTCACAGACGGAAGATAACTTGCCACACTTAGAGTGCAACGCTGAAGTAAGGACTGCCTCGTTACGAACGGGAGCCCTTACGACAGGAGTGGGAAGAATTCCCTTGCCCTCAGAAGCAACAGAGAGATCAGAAGCTATTTTGGATTTAGGAATCCAAACTTTTCGTGCTTTGCGAGATTTTTGAACATTGGAGCGGCGAAAACCACCTCCAGTTCGGAGCATCTCTTCATAAGCAGTCTGGTCGAAGTGTACAACCATAGTCTTCTTTGTCGATCCAATCGACACATCATCGTATTGAGCAATTGCCTCCTCGTCAGAGGAGAAGGTCGTCCCCAGCAGAGTTGCCATTTTTGTTTCACTTAACAAAATGCCTGGAAATCAGATTTTGAAAATAAAACAAGAAAAAGTACAAGAAGTACAAGTTTGATTATGGGAAGTATTGCTATGGAAGTCTGATCTGTAAATGATCACTTTGTTCCTTGGACCATACGATGATGATGAAGATCACTGCTAGAAGATGAACAATTGGAAGAACTAAGTCACCAGAAAGGTATCGACGCACTTGGACACTGATGGCGAGGCCGAATGCTTTCCTGCTTTGCTTCACTCTGTTCTGGAAGAAAAGTTAAAGAAGAATGCTCCGAAAAATCAAAGTCTCTGGGCTCTGATCTCTATATATTCTCTCCTTTCTCTCCCCCCTCCTATGAGAAAAATCAGTCTATTTATAGACTTGGGCTCTTGTGCGTAAAAACTCAGCAAAAGTTTCGTCTTTACGATAACAACTGCCACCCATGATTAGAGTTATCCTCTGCATACGTTGACACGTGTCCCATCATTTCAGTAAGAATAGGATGCACGTACATACGTTCTTCGAGATATGTGGCATGAAAGCCATGTAGGCAAACCACGTTCTGAATTGGAATAGGGCATAAAAATAACCCAAATATACCCTGAGCGTAAAGTAGTAGACTAGGCGTACAATAGCCCTGATGTAGACTTCCAGCGTAAAGTGGTTGTTAAATAACCTTGAGCGTAAAAGTAGCACAAATAAACCTTACGCACACGTCAACCGTTGAGCGTAAAAACTCGTATAGTCTCCGTGCGTAAAAGAAACCATATTATGAGCGTAAGATGGCTCAGTCCACATACTAAACGACAAATGGGCCTCTGTGTAAAACAAATCCCTTTGATTTCTGTGATATATGCCATCATTAAATCTTTATGTCAGACTTTGCATTAAATGCAAGACTTGACAGCTTTGTCCAGCGTAAAAGTGGCTAGCCTGTCTTGGGCGTAAAACTATTAGCTTTGACCCGAGCATAAAATGATTAGCCTGCTTCAGGCATAAAGTGATTAGCCTCTCTTTGACGTAAAGTGGATCATGAATAATCCATCTCTTTGACTCATTCTTATGAAGCACTTTTTACGCTCCTACAACTTAAGGACTAAAACCATCATGTCAGATCATAAAACAGTATAATAACAAGAAGACATGAAATATAAATAGGGCAATAAATGATGAGAGGACGAGGAACTATTCCGGAAGCTAGGTTACAATCCGTAAATCAAACAAGGATCAGGGTTGTAACCCTTCGCCTGAACAGAACCTGGTCTCTAACCATTTATCACCAAGAGTAAAGCATAAGCAAACATGTCCTGAGATAGCCATGTACTGGATCTAGACAAGAGTAGACAGGATTGGACTCCATCAACATTCACGGCCAAGCAAAGAGTATGGCTTGATACTTTAACTAACTAGGGTTATCACAAGCCTAGTTACTAGCAAGATGCAATAAGATGTTCCTGCAGTCACAAGCCCTGCAGCTATCCAAGTTATCCAGGCGAGGTTCATGTCAAGAGTTATACTTGGAGTGCAACATATGACAGTGTGTATAGTACTTGTTTGAAGAAGTGCCCTACATGACAGTGGGCTGGAAATGTGCCCTACTCGTCGGCAGGCTACAAGTCCATCAAGTGTGGTCGGGATAACGGGATCGCCTGTAACTGGAAACATCTCTCTATATGAGCTACTTTGATCAATCTAGTTATTAACCTAGTCAGATGCAGTATGAATCCCTGACCGTTGTAACCAGGGATGCAAGTCCTAGACATGATGCGAGACGAGACTGGCAGCTTATACGAGCACATTCAAGAACAGTCATCCACGGTGTCACGACGAGTTATTACTTAGCAGGTCGAGATGGCCGTCGTACGGCATTCAATATTACATGTCAGGTTTACTTGTCAAGAGTGCGCCACGACGGGCCACTATCATGTCATTGTCATGCCAAGGTTGCTTGTCAAGAGTGCGCCACGACGGGCCTCTATCGTGTTCTATCCCTACATTATCATGAATGAGAGAAACTTGCATAAAATAGATAGTAACATATTCTTGAAGCGATGGAAAAGATATACAACTTTCATGTTGGGAGTTGAGAGAAATTCTGGCCACAATTAAGCCAAATAGGACATAAAATAGCCAAATATGCGGTCTGCGGCACTATGCGACCAGGCACTATGCAGCTATGCGGCCAGGCACTATGCGTCGTCCCTGCCAGAACCAGGACAGATGAACATAGAAGATGTCCAATCTTACTTGACCATAACTTTCTCAAAACAAGTCAAAATCTAACTTTTTAAAGGTCAAAATTGTGTAGAATCAAATTCTCTACCATATGGAACAATTAGTTTTCAAAAACAAGTAAGTTTGATAGATCAAAATCCAAGAAAATCAAAAATGGCACAAACTTAGATCTACGAGAATCCATCCGTCCAAACCGAAAACTCCAAGTTCCAAAGATGCTTATAATTATGTAGAGAAGAAGATAGAACAATAAAATGGAAGATCCTTCATGAAATAAGTTGCACTTGCCTAAGCTCTCTAGGTTGGTAGGAGAGTAATGGAGAAGAAGGAGAAAAAATAAATGGAAGTAATGAAGAGAGAGAAAGGGGTGGTTGGGTTTTATAAAGAGGCGATGGTTCAACATGTTGAACCAGCCATCAAAATAAACCAAACCAAGCCATCCAAAGCAAGTCAAGTTCGACCAACCCAACCCAAGGTCAACCCTAGTCAAGATACATCAAGGCAAGCAATAAAGAAATACGAAAATACAGTAAATAAAATACGGGTCAAAATTCGCATACGTACACTGGAAATACGTATAACGGAAAACGAAAGTGGCAGAGGGAGACAGAGCGAGCGAGAGAGAGGGTTGAGAGTTGAGAGAGAGAGAGGGAGGGAGGGGGAAAGATGAGCTGAGGGGAGGGGGAGGGGCTGAGTGAGCGGGAGGAAGGAAAGTACGGGAGAGAGAGAGAAAGAGAGAGAGAGAGGGAGAGTGATGTGGAGGTCGTAGCGCTGGAGATGGGAGGTACGGGCAGTCGCAGAGGAGGGGGCCGGGACAAGAACTCGATGAGGGGGAGGAGAGAGAGCAGAGAGAGGGAGTGAGCTACGGGGAGAGAGGAAGAGTGAAGACAGAGTGAGGGTTAGAGTTAGGGTTTGGGTTTGGGTTTGGAGAAAAAGGGGGGATATATATAGGAATTATAATAATAATAATAAATGAGGATAAAATCCATATTCAAGAAATTAACAAGAAAAATTTAAGAATACCCAATTTTAAAGTTCCCAACATACAAAAATACAGTCAGATACCTAATTTAAAAATAGGGATTTGACAGAAAATGATGTTTAAACTGGAACTTGTGCTTATGACAAAACTATTAGGATTTTCCGAAGTCACGTTCGGAAAATGAAAGTTTTCAGGAATTTAAAATTTTAATCCTAAGATTTTCGGAAGTTGAAAATTTTCAAAATTTGGCTAATTATGAAAATTATTGAAAATTTCGGTAGAGTTTCCTTTGAATTTATTAGTCATGAAAATTTGAACAGATAATATAACACAGTAAAAGCATATCCCGGTTACGCCGACCCCTTTGGTGGAACAACCTCAACAACGGAAACCACGCAATTCATATAGAAAGATCAAGGAAATGAAAACTAGATATTGTAGCAGACACTGAAACAAATTCTAACTAATCAAACACACACACACACACACACACATATTATATATATATATATATATATATATATATATATATATATATATATATATATATATATATATATATATATATATATATATATATATATGGGAGCAGATCAAAAGCCCCCCTTAGAAAACCCCCTAAAAACCCCCTCACTCTCAGCCGTCCATTTAATGTTAATATTAATGTTAATGTTAATATTAATATTAATATTAATGTTAATGTTAATATTTATTTTTATTTTTATTTTTATATTAATGTTAATGTTAATATTAATGTTAATGTTAATGTTAATATTAATTTTTATGTTAAGTTTAATGTTAATTTTAGTATTTAACATTAATATTAACATTAATATTAACATTAATATTAATATTAACAATAATATTAATATTAACATTAATATTAACATTAATGTTAACATTAAATGGACGGCTGAGAGTGAGAGGGTTTTTTGGGGGTTTTCTAAGGGGGGCTTTTGATCTGCTTCCTATATATTTTATATATATATATATATATATATATATATATATATATATATATATATATATATATATATATATATAGGGAAAACGGGATATGAGCCATAGGCTCATACTCTTAAATGAGCCATCCCACGTGGCTTCCATGTGGACCAATAAAAATATAGTGACTTGGAACAGATAATTTAAATAGATGGAAATAAAAGATCTCATAAAATATTTGATAAATAATAACTTACCATATTTTTGCTTAGAAACTTACCAAAAAAGTTTGCTTAGGAATTTAAATAGGACTAATACCATTTGTCCCTCCAAATTAAAATTAACATTAAAATTAAAATTAATATTAACATTAAAATTAATATTAACAATAATATTAAAATTAATATTAACATTAATATTAAAATTAAAATTAAAATTAATATTAACATTAATATTAACATTACTATTAACATTAACATTAACATTAACATTTAAATTAAAATTAATATTAACAATAATATTAACATTAATATTAACATTAAAATTAAAATTAATAATAATATTAACATTAAAATTAATATTAACATTAATCTTAACATTAACATTATGGGATCTTTTATTTCTTTCGATTTAAATTTCTAGGTAAACATATTTGGTAAGTTCCTAGGTAAAGATATGATAAGTTATTATTTATCAAATCTTTATGGGATCTTTTATTTCTATGTAATTAATTTTTTTTTCAATTCACTATATTTTTATTGGTCCACATGGAAGCCACATGGAATGGCTCATATAAGAGTATGAGCCTATGGCTCATATCCCGTTTTCCCATATATATATATATATATATATATATATATATATATATATATATATATATATATATATCTTGAAATTGATTCTATTTAAGCAATCTTTGAATTATGTCTAAATCACGTTTAGTTATTTATTTACTTCATTGTGTACCTTAATTAGATTGATAGTAAGTTACCCCAAAATTTATGGGCACTTGAGAATACTTACTATAACTACAAGTTGAGACAGAAATAAGCTAATTTGGCAATAAAATAAATATGGACAGATTTAATACATATAAAATTTTATTTAAAATAAAAATACTCTTTTTAGTGTTTTTCAAATATTAAGGTAAGCCACACTAGGTATCTATATAATACAAACTAAAGGTAATATTATTGAACGTATATGTTAAATTCATAAATTGAAAATTCATAGAGTATGACTATTCTAAATCTTTGTCAAAAAAAAAAGAAGACTATTCTAAATCAATGAACATATAAATTTTCTTAGATTAACACAAACTTTCATATTATCCAAAACCCTTATAAATCTCAATTCTTACGTGTCCATATATATCATTATTAAACTTAAATTCCTAATCAATTTATATACTAAAAATTTGTTTTATTAAAGAACAAAATTGAAAGTATAGACAATTTGAGATAGAAAGGAAAAGGGCTTGCCAAGCCTTGAGGTTCCTTTAAGGTTTTGGAGTTGGATAGTTCCAAATTCTTCCAATATTCCCTAGTTAAAAAAAATTATGCACAAAACATATAATTTAAGAAGAATCAGAATTTGAATTTTTTGAAAAGAGGGAAATGAAAATTTTGTTTGGAGAAAGGAAAATATACCTCAAATATTGTAAGGAATTAGAGTTGAAGAAGGAAAGTTAGAAGGAGAGAAGGAGAGGGGACGGGTGGCCGGGGCGGCCCGACGGCGACGACGGCTCGGCGGCGGCGGCCCGGAGGCAGCGGCTGCAGTAAGGTGGGAGGAGGTGGAGAAGAAAGGAAGAAGATGGAAGAGGGGAGAGGATGGGTTTGGTTGGAAGAGGGAAGGGAGGGGAAGGAGAAAAGAGGTTGGAGGAGAGAGAAATCTTCTATTTCCATAAAAATTTTGATTTTGGGTGAAATTACTACATTGTCCTCCTAGATGAGTCATAAGTGTCATGGTGACAAGTGGCTTACCCTACACCATGTGAGGACACATGGCAAGGTTAGGCATGTTAGGTAGAAGGAGGTTATTTGCAAATTTGGATTTTGCAAAGAAAATTTGTTGCAAGACATTATTATCTTTATTATTTCTTTGGAAAAAATTTGCATGGAGGAAAAATTCTATTAGGCTGTGTTTGATTGTGCCTTTTTTCCATGGAAAATATTTCCATCACAACTTTTCCACCAATTGTAGTGTTTGATAGCTTATATTTTCCATGTAATTTTTTTCCAAAAAACTATCATTTTACATATTTTCTTCTAAAATGATGGAAAATGAAACCTACACAACCCATGGAAAAATATCATTTTCCATGGAAAATAACTGTTTTTCGTGGAAAATAGTGACAATCAAACGCCCAAATTAAATTTTCCATGAATTTTTTTTAAATTCCATGGAAGTTTTTTCTTAGGAAAATAATTCCATGGAATTAATTTCTTTTCCACATATTTTTCACCTTACAATCAAACACACCCTTAAAGAAATTGTTATAAAATAATAATAATAATAATAATAATAATAATAATAATAATAATAATAATAATAATAATAATAATAATAATAAGATAATGATAATGATAAAATTGTAAGATATGACACTCTACTCACCTTACAAAAATTTCGTCATCCAAATTTAAAATTTTAAAGATAAACTTTTCAAAACAAATATAAAGAGAAACAATATATTCTACCCACCTTATAGAGATGAAGTAGTATTCTATATCAAATGAATTATTTTGAAACATATATGTCAAAAGATTCATGGAAATAAAGACAATTCGAAGATACTTGATATCTTAAAGATTGTTGGAATTCCATATGATCAAATAAAATGGCCAGCTACCATATTGTTTCAACATATAACAATGTATTCTTCGAATTCAAAATCATATTCCTTATTCTCATTTTCTGACGTGATATGAAAATCTTGTAACTCGCCAATCCGGATAGCTGCAACAACTTCTCATTTCATGATTCAACTAACAAACATCCATTTTTTGTTTTTCTTTTTTTTTCTGTCTCGTCAAATATGTAAATGTAAAAAGTTGTATACTCAATCACAAGAAATTCAATTAACAATTATTTTATCTTATTAGGAAATTGAATCCACAAATATTGAGTAATATAGAGATATCAAAATTCCCATATCTCAGTCACCATTCCAAATAGTAGTTCTAAGTCACCAATCATAAGTTATATATGCAACATAATTTCTCCAATCATTATTTACTACTAATTCCAATCTTGCTCGTCCCTCGATTCATGCATTTAGTTTATTTTTATCTTCAAATCAACTTAATATCAATCCACAAGTCAGAAAAATTTTTGTGGTTACCAATCACTTCATCTTATATATTAATTTCATCCAAGATATATCTATAGAAGCATGGAATTTCAGGGTGCATTTATGTGCCAGAATTCCAATACGCTCAAATACTACTCAGAACATGCGCCAGGAAACTCAAACGAAGTACTTGGCACAGCAAGATAGCAAAAGTATAGACAGCAAAAGAAGAATTTTATTTTCATATAAAAGTCTATTACATGTCTAAAGAAAGACTTTACAAAGGAGAACTTCTACAAAAAGAAAGATCCTAAGACTACAGCCAGGCGCGACAAACTGACATGCGCCTCCCACCAGGCGCATCATCAGTCAGGCGCATCATTTCAGTATCTCAGTCAGGCGTGTCTCTTCAGCGTCTCAGTCAGGCGCAGCCTTCAGCGTTTCAGTCAGGCGCATCTCTTCAGCGTCTCAGTTATGCGCATCATGAAGTCTCAGCATATGCGCCTTACTTCAACCCGATCAAATGCTTCGACTAATGAAGCATTTATTGAGCAGAACATGAGTGGGTAATCAACCCCACCCAAGCGGGAGAAAGAGCTCTCCAAAGCCCAAGGAAGAGGAGAGCACCACAGCTCCGATCCGCGGCTAAAGGAGCAGCTTTTAACACAACCAGAATGTACAACACCCACTCTTGCAGGAGGAAGAGCTCTCCAAAGCCCAAGGAAGATGGGAGCATCACAATTCCGATCTGCAGCTCTTCCAGCATAACGGAGACGAGGCTCGAGCATTCCGATCTTTGGATGCAACAGGCACCTTTCGCCTGCCTCAGAAGCCCTCGACTCGGACTTTTGGATGTAACAGTCACCTTCAAGTGCATGAACGGAGACAATTCGTCGCATCTTTACCCTCGGGAGCATCTTGTCAACAGAATGTGCTCGAGCAAATAAGTTCGTTCGGGAAGACGTGAGAGAACGAGAAGCAAACTCTCTCCTTGCCATTATTTATAGGTCGGGCAAATCAAACCCATGCGCCAAGTGGCGGGTTCTCCAAATCCCGTGCAATGAATTTGCATTTATGGTGATGAACCTGACGCTTCAAATTCGGCCAAGTTAAAACGGCTATTTAAAGCACTTAAAGAACACAAAAGTTGGACCAATAAAGGCACGTCATGCAAAAGGATGCGCCGGTCAGACACCGCACATCGTACAGACGTGCCCATCGGTTCTAAAGCGCCCCATATGGATGCGCCCAACAGAGCACAGATCTATGCATCCTAATCAATATGGACCCATGCGCCCATTTTGGTTCGTCACCCATCAAGCAATTAATGCTCAAGTGACAGAGTTGACAGCACGTCTCCCGAGGACTGGACAGTTAGCAGCTTTTCAGAAGACGAAGCATTGCTGACATCAGCATCATCATTACTTTCCTCCGACGGTTATGACCTACGTGGCCGACTAACCACTCGTATGCGCCTCAGCGGCCATACGCCTGAAGACTCGTATGCGCCTCAAAAGCCGTGCGCCTAGACTGGTTCGTGACTCCTGACGGTTGTGAGCCAAAGTCTTCTCATGCGCTCAATCCCAAGTGCATCCTATCAGATCACTCTCTACCAAATCTGAGATCTTTGAGCAATGGGCATGCGCCATGTGTCCTTTGACTCAATTCAGCCTATGAAGGGGTGCTAATCACCCAAGATCTCAGCAACAGAAAGATCCTCTCCCCTGCTACGTGCCAGCCCACAAAAGCAGTATAAAGGATTCAACCCACAAATGATGGTATATCATCCATGCACCTCCCGCAGCTCCAACCATGTGGCGTCCCCACGTATAGGTGCATCCTACATATGTGCGCATGAGCAGCCAACCTGCAAACTATAAATAGAGGGATCATTTCCTTCTTACGGACCATGTAATATACATACGTACACAGACAAAAAAAAGACATCAGAGTTATCATCCACCAAGATCGGAAGAGACACTCAACGTCTTCTTCCCATCTGCAAACTCCAGCACCCAGTACAACTCAGACCTTCAGAGAACCGAGAACCTTCGTCAGATCGTCAACGGAGTCAACGCATTACCACTCGCTCCATCGACACAGGGACCCAGATAAACAAAAGTGTTCTCCTAGAACTACATCTAAGTCCTACATTGTAATATTGTTCTTTTTGTAATTGAAATTGCAATAAAAAGATTTTAATGGCAAACAAGCTGGCGACTCTGCTGGGGACCTCTTTCTTCTCCATCGAGAAAGCTGTGTCACAATCCGACGGCGTGAAGGTGGGCTCCTCCCACAAGACGCTGGTCGTATGCCTCAATCAACAAGCGTATAAGGAGTTTATCTCTGAAGGCAGCGCAAGTCCTTCAAATCGGCTGCCAAAGCCGAAGAAGACTCGCCAAGTCTGGGTGCGCAAGGTCGAGGCCCTTGGCACCACTACTGAAGGGGATGCGTCGATGCAGTCCACCCTTCTCGCTGACATCCTCAGCAGCCAGGATGCACCCACTGGTGCAGCGCATCTCTCGAAAAAGCTTGGTGCTGACCATATTCCCCAGCCATTTCCTTCTCAGATAAGGAAGATGCACCGACAGAGCAGGGGCGCATCTAACGCCCTGTGCAGTAACTCTGATGCGCCATAGAAGGCTTCTGTCTTTGACAGACTCAATCGCTGTCGTAGCGAGGAGAATTTGGACTCTGGGTACTATGCACCCCAATGGGCTGGTACGAAGAAGTCCAAGGCAGCACGGGCCATGCGCCTCAAACATGCTATGCCAGAGGCAAACCAGAAGCATGCGCTCACAATTAGGTGCACTGCTGATGGTAAGCTGTATATGGTCGACTCGGGTGCTTCTGCGCCAGAAACGAGCCGACCTTCAAAGTCTTTGCCTCACTTGGGCGCATCTGTTGCGTTCGCAACCAAGTCGACTAAGGCAAACTCTATGGTCTTGAACCCCAGCGCCTACATAGGATGTGCGTCTGTGGCTGGTTCAAGTCTCTATAAATGTTGTACCCCCACTACTGATCTGTGCGCATCTTCTGCGTTGGTTAAGGGGACGCAACATTCACCTGACCACCCCGGCGCTTGGCCTTGCCATACGCCTGATAGGGGTGTAAAGGTGGCACTCTCACTTAACCACCCCGGCTCTTGGCCTTGCCATGCGCCTAATGGGGGTGTGAAGGTGACACTCTCCTCCAACGATCTACGTAATGTGATCAGTCACAAGCGCTGATCAGGAGAGTTGACTGACAAGCACAATGCGCCCCTCACAGGGCACACCTGTACTGTAGTCACCATCAACTATTTTTGCAAAATAGCAGTCCCACCACCAAGGCAGTCGGTGTTCCAGCGGATGCAATCATCAACACCCCTCTAACGTCGCCTCGGGAAGAAGGTGTCAATTGAAGAAGAGCCAGAACTAAAGGTTGCTTCTTGCAACATAATCTCTAGCTCCTTCTCAATCCGAAAGGCGACTGGCAACTCCTCGGTCTCGTTCTCATCCAAGAGCTAGCCGAGGAAAACCAAGACAACTGTTCCGTCCTCCAGAGTGTTTGAAGGCCCTCGGAGGAGAAAGAGGATCTTGGAGGAAGCTGGGGGTAGTCAAGCCCTTGTTGATCCTCCTTCTGAAGACGAAGACGTCCTCCAGAGCATAGCTGGAGGTAGCCAAATCATTGCTGATCGTCCTCCTGAAAACGAAGACGTCCTCCAGAGCACAGCTGGGGGTAGCCAAGTCCTTGCCAATCTTCATCCCCAAGACGAAGATATTCCCAGAACATAGCTGGAGGTAGTCAAGATGAAGCTCCAGGAGAAGCGACCCCTCTACCAGAGAGCGAGGCTGAAAGCGAGGCTTCAATCGATCCATCCACTTCCAGCCATGTCATGACCCTATACATGACTGGGGGTGATACAGAGTCAGATGCGCCGCCAGCAGACCTCGTCCAGCGCATGGATACTTTGGAAGGGGTACTCAAAACCCTCTCAGCTTCTATACAAATACTGACTCAAGCAGTGTTTGAGATACGGTCAGCTTTGGCCAGGCATCTTCTACCGATCCTGACCCAGGGGCCAATGGAGAATCAAGTGTGCCCCTTCAACGGGTATCCTTGGATACAGATCGCCGTGAAGCACCTCGAACATCGGAGCCATCAAATGCTCAACTCCAGGCTGTACCACCTTTCCCGACTCCCAGCTCCACAGAAGACGTGGTTGAGATGATCAAGGACTTGCGGGAGCGCTTCAAGTCCAAGAACATACAGGAGGAGCGCCAGAAAATAGGGATTCCACAACCATACCCCCTTCCTAGTATAAACCACGAACATTGACGCCATACGACGGAAAGGACTCTCCACGTCGCTATCTGACATACTTCCAGTCTCAAATGGGACATCTTCCGAAGGAAGACGTGCTACTCACCAGCATATTTGTCGGGACATTGAAAGGAGTGGCTTACGACTGGTACTGCAGTCTCTCCGACAACTCCATATCTTCCTTCGATGACTTGACACGTCTCTTCCTCGATCGTTTCTATGATGGAGGAAAGGATATGACAATGGCATCCCTCATAGGGATACGTCAGAAGGAGAAGGAAACAGTTCGAGCATTCATCGAACGATTCCGATAAGCCTATTTTAGACTGCCCCCGGGCAAGCCAGAACATGCACTCTTCTCTTCCTGCAGTATGAACATGCTGCCTGCGATCAAACTCTGGCTCAACTCCACTCCTCCTCCCGACTGGAGTTCATTGATCATCGAGGCCGAAGTAGTAGAAAAGAAGGCATCCAATGCTCGTCTTCTGGGAGTCAGTTTCCCTGTCTTTGAGGACGAGGGAAAACGGCCTGCAGCCAACAACCCTGGACGAGAGACGAAGGGGAAGCAAGCGTTGACTGTCAATGCCTCCAAAGGTGCATCAGCACCTACTCAGAAGCCTCCACTTGCACCAAGGCCAAAGGCGGTTTATTCTTTCAACGATGAAGACACCTTGCAACTCTTCGAGATATTGAAGCAGGGTGAAAATATCAAGTTACCGGACCCAAAGCGTCCTGACGAGGTTGGGAGAGTAGACAATCCGAGGTACTGTCACTGCCATCGGTTTTTTGAACATCCAACTAAGGACTGCTACATCCTCAAGAACTACATCCAGTGCATGATCAATACGGATGTCATCTCCGTTGACTACGAGAAGAAAATGGTCTCGGCCAACCAGGTGTCACTCCAATTTGGCACCTTCCGCCAACCACAACACAAGATGACGTCGTCCCCATTCCAAAGGCGACAATGGAGGTGGTTAACCTACCACCTACTCGCGACAACGTGAGTGGACTCATCCCACTCACCACATCTCGGGTAGAGGTCTTATGGGTTCACCCTGACCTCGTCTTCGAAGTCACTCAACCGGGGGTACGCTCTACCTCCAAAACTAAGGGTAGGAAAATCAAGTCTTGCCATATGGTCTCTTCCTCTGCAGAAGAGGCACTTCCGGTAAAGATGCGTTCACATCTGAACGCCCAACCTGACGAAGCTGTCGTCGAGGTGGTGCCTCCTTGCACCGTCCCTACTGCCCAGGAAGAGGGCCCATCCAGGCCTCCAGCAGCCAATAAATAAAAGCATGTAGATGCCCGTTTCGATAAGTCTGTACGAAAGAAGAATACTTTGGGGCTAGCCAAGCCCCACAACTTCGACATACTGGCACAACTTGCCAATACTCCTGCCCGCCTATCTCTGTTTGAGCTTCTTCGTCTTTCTAAGGACACTCGTGAAGCTCTCTGTAAAGCCTTGAAGGATGCTGAATCCTTCATCAGTCAGGTCAAGCAACCTGAGGATACCCCGATCACATGTGTGCACTGCCATTGTGCGGATAAAGTTATCTCCAACATAACCTTCACCTAACAAGACATGCTACTCAAGCACAACCGACACAACAAGCCACTGTATTATACAGGGTATGTCGGTTTCGTCAAGGTGAAGCAGATTCAGATCGATCCAGGGTCTTCCCTCAGCATCATTCCAAAGATGCTGCTCTCAACCCTGGGGATCCCAATGTTCTGTCTGGCATCTTCCAACACTACAATCAGCGGTTTCAATGTTAGCAAAAGTGAACCGCTGGGCAAAATACGGCTGAAATGTCATATCGGTAACCTTCGAACCGAGGTGACTTGTTATGTCGTGGATATCGACGTCAACAACAACCTCCTGCTGGGTCGTTCATGGCTGCATGAGTACATGGTGGTGCCATCTATACTCTACTAATGTATGAAGTATGTGTCCACCAACGATATCATCCCGACAGAGTTCGCAGACATTAACCCTTTCAAGGGGGTCGAAGCCTACTTCACTGATTCTACCCTGTACAAGTCGCCCGACGAAGGAGAAGCCAATGATGCTGACGACGAAGCAGAAACGGCAGCAAAGCCGGACATGAAGCCAGAGATGATTCCCGACGCTCCTTTGAAAATTCGACTCAAAGGGAAACCGCCTCAGATGCTGCCTCCCATGACCATCAAGCTACCTGGAAAAGCACCAACTTCTCTAGGTAAAATAACTACTGAAGCTCCCTTGAAGATACGGCTCAAGGGAAAGCCGCCTCAAACATCGGCTCCCCTTGTGGCAAAACTGCAGGGGAAGGCACCAATCACTGAAGGCGCAGTTGAGGCACCTCTGAAGGTACGTCTTAAAGGCAAGCCTCCGCAATCATCCGTCTCATCCAAGCTGCCGGAGAAGGCCCACATCGCCCTCTTGGACCCCAAGGTCAAAGCTGTGGTGGACTCTCCCGAACCAACCCCAGTACTCACAGATAAAGATCTAGGGGAGTACATATCTGCTGATGTAGATGCACCCTCTCTGGACAATATAATCCTGCGGGACAAAATCTCATGTTTCATCAATAATAGAGTGTCTTTTAATTATTCTAGTCTTCCACATTGGAATGCCATGTATACATTAGATAAAGCTCTACGGTCGTTGCAAATACAAATAACGACCGTCAATCATGTAAATCGAGTAGTCCCATCACAAGGGTCTACTTCGTAGTCCCACCGCGGAATCAAGATGAAGAATCCATCATCTTTGGCAAAGTCGAGCGTCATCAAGACCTCCCGCCACTCGAGCAAGAACCAGATACCGGCAGAATACAAGTCTATCGGTACACGAACAAGGTAAAGTACCTCATCTAAAAGATGGATTACGATCTAAGAATCAACAAAAGCCTGAACTACGGTAAGGGTCGACGTCTTCCTCTCCGGCTCCCAACACCTAAAGGAAAACCGGAGGACTACTATCATCGAACTCGACGGGGGGTGGGCTATGTCACGCCACCGGCAACTCCAGAGAGTTCGGAGGCAGAAGAAGTAGAACATTCTCATTCATCCGAAGCATCAACTTGGGATTCCGATAACAGTATCGGCTCAGTCTTCAAGAAGGTGCTATCAGTCAACATGGCATCTGCATAATCTCAAGAAGATGAAGGTGAAGACCAAACGCCAAAATTCTTCGAGGAAGAACCTTGGACTCAACGCCTAGGAGCTCAGTGGGAGTCTCGTTTTGAATTACGCGAACCCCCTACCGAAGACGAAGTCGAGCAGATCGACCTTGGGGATGGATCTTCTTCCAAACCCATCTTCCTCAGCAAGAGTCTAAAGGGACCAGACCGGGAATCTTTAGTCCGACTGGCTAAAGAATTTGCCTGGAGCTACGAAGATATGCCGGGACTTGATCTCCATATCGTAATGTATAGTCTTAACATCTTACCTGATGCCAAGCCTATGAAGCAGCAACAACGACATTTTTGTCCTAACGTCATGAACGCTATCGATCAAGAAGTGGACAAACTTATGACCAGCGGGTTTATCCGTGAAGAACAACACCCGGATTGGGTAGCCAACATCGTCCCTGTCACCAAAAAGAATGGGAAGATACGAGTCTGCATGGACTTCAGAGATCTCAATACTGCTTGCCCGAAAGATAAATTCTCGCTTCCGATCACCAATGTAATGATCAACAATACATGCGGCTTCGAACGCATGTCTTTCATGGATGGGTATTCGGACTACAACCAAATCAAAATGTTCTCCGATGACGCAAAACACACGTCATTCAGGACACCGAAAGGGGTTTTCTGCTACACAGTGATGCCCTTTGGCTTGAAGAACGTTGGTGCTACATATCAACGAACTATGAGTACCATTTTCTGTCAACATCTTCGTAAGACAGTTGAATGCTATGTTGATGACATCGCAGTCAAGAGCCGTCTCAAAGGGGATCACCTACAAGACCTAAAAACGGTCTTCGATCTCATGCGAGCGCATCAACTCAAGATGAACCCCGCTAAATCCTTCCTTGGGGTTTCTAGCAGAAAGTTCTTGGGCTTCATTATCACGACGAAAGGCATTCATGTCAATCCCGAGAAGACCAAAGCCATCCTTGACATGGACCCTCCGAAGAACCTCCGAGAACTTCTAGGCCTGCAGGGGCATCTGGCATACATCCGAAGGTTTATAGCAAACCTTTCCAGAAAGTGCCAACCCTTCACCCAGCTCATGAAGAAGGGAGTCTCCTACGTCTGGACAGAAGAATGCCAGAAAGCTTTCGATGATATCAAGGCTTACTTGACGAGCCCGCCAGTCCTGGTGGTACCCGTCGCAGGCAAACTATTTCTTCTCTACATCCGTGCCATGGATCATTCCCTCGGCGCTCTGCTGGCTCAGAACAGCGATGCAGGCTACGAGCAAGCTATCTACTCCCTCAGTAGGACACTGATCGGGGTCGAACACCGGTACAACCCCGTTGAAAAGGAGTGTTTGGCTTTGGTGTTTGTCATCCAGAAGACTCGCCATTATGTCTCGGGCCAGATAATTCATGTCATCTTCCGAGTCAATCCGCTCAGGGTTCTCATGACGAAGCCAGGATCATTGAACTCCCGGCTGGCTATATGGGCGATCCTGTTGACGCCGTACAACATGGTGTTCGTCCCACAAAAAGTCGTCAAGGGTCAAGCTCTGGCCGACTTTTTAGCCGTACACCCCATCCCAGAGTCCTACAAACTCTATGAAGATATCCCGGATGAGGTCCAAGAATCAAACGTCACCGAAGAAAGCTCCATCTGGCGGATATTTTTCGATGGCGCTTCAAGAACAGGCCCCAAAGGCCAAATCATCGTCGAAGTGGGGGTAGTCTTAATCTCCCCCGATCAGCTGGTCATCCAGCGTGCTTACTCACTTTCGAAGCCGTGCTCCAACAATGTTATCGAGTACAACGCTCTCATCATGAGACTCCAGCTGGCACAACAGCTGTGGTGGACCATCTGGAAGCCTACGGCGACTCAAAACTTGTCGTTAACCAGATCAGAGGGCAATACGAAGTTTGCCATAAAGATCTGGTTCCTTACCATGAAGTTGCATTGAACATTATTTCAACCTTCACCAAGTTTTTCATAGAACACGTACCTCGGTTACAAAACCTGGAGGCTGACGCTCTGGCTTGCCTCGCAGCCTTATTGGCAGCACCCCTCGGGACTCAACACTGTGTCACGGTAGTTGGTCGAGACATAGTCTGTCCTAAAAACAACCTATGCTCATAAATAGCCCATGCCATGTCAACAAGTGCTGGTGTTAATGTCCGAGACTGGAGGTTCCCGTTCATCGACTTCGCTGTCTACGAAATTCTCCCAGAAGACCCGAAAGAAGCTGTCTCAGTCAGGAGGCGTTCCCTTGGATTCTATTATGATACAGCTACTAAAATGCTGTACCGACGCTCCTACGATGGACTTCTCCTTCGATGCATGTCCAATAAAGAAGCAGCCGAAGCCCTTCGAGAAGCTCATGATGGGACTTATGGGGCTCATCAACCTGGCCCTAAGTTACAGGATCGACTGTGACACATGGGTTACTACTGGCCAACCATGGCAGCCGACGCTGTCGACTATGCCAAAAAGTGCCATGCGTGCCAGCTCCACGCCGACTTCATCCATATACCGTCAAAACCACTACATCCTACGGTCACCTTCTGGTCCTTTGAAGCTTGGGGCATGGACATTGTAGGACCAATCACCCCTCCATCATCGAGGGGACACCGCTTCATCCTGGCCATCACCGACTACTTCTCCAAATGGGCAGAAGCAGTTCCGCTGACGAAAGTGAATAGCTCTAGGGTGATCAGCTTCATCAAGCACCATATCATCTACCGTTTTGGGGTACCTCGAAAGATTATCCACGATAACAGTTCTCAGTTCATCAGCCATGTTTTCAGCAGGTTCTGTGACAAGAACCGCATTCAGAATGTGGCATCAACCGCCTACAATCTGACAGCAAACGGATTGGCCGAGACTTTTAACAAGACTATCGTCAAGCTACTCAATAAGGTCGTGTCATCTAACAAATACGACTGGGACGAAAAGCTCGATAAATGTCTTTGGGCCTACAGTATAACGGTACGAACCCCGACGGGCAATACCCCGTTCTCCTTAGTCTACGGGAGCGAAGCGGTACTGCCTCTCGAGATTCAGATACCCTCACTCCGTGTAGCGATCACAAATCAACTAACAAAAGAAGACAATCAATGTCGCCATCTATAAGAATTGGAGGCACTTGACGAAAAATGTCTCCTAGCTCAGCAGCACATTAAACTCTATCAAGCCCGTATATCACAGGCTTTCAACAAGAAGGTCAAGCAGAGGACTTTCCAAGTAGGCGACCTGCTTCTGGCAGTCATGAGGCCGATGGTGTTGACTCACAAAATACCTAAAAAGTTTGAGCCCAAATGGGAGGGACCTTTCATCATAGAGACGATATACTCAAACGGTGCTTACCGCCTCGCCCGATCAAACGGAGACTTGTTCATGATGTCCATCAACGGCAAGTTCCTAAACAAGTACTACTCTTGACATCTTTCAGATATGTACTTCCACCTCTACCTAGCAAAGGAGTCAGTGGACCTGATCATCAGAGCTCACATACACCTCCCTTTCATAAAAATCAAGCTTTCGGAACCCAGTTGTTCTATTGCATTCTATCTCCAGTAGAAGGACAACCACGTCTATATTACCTCTGAGTTGCTCCTCTACGCCCTACAAAATGGAATCTTACGCTCCGTAAGACTACTCTACCTATCATGTTTACCACGCCCATATTACCTCTGAGTAAACATCCCGTACAGACAACCCCTGTGTTGCCGTACATCGATCGCAGAACTTCCATGTCCACATTACCTCTGAGTAGTTTCGCGTATCTCCCCAGAGTCACTCCTACCACGTCCATAACACCTCTGAGTAGGAAGATTCTGACATTTGAACCCTATATTTGCCACGTCCATATTACCTCTGAGCAAACATGTCGGTTCTCTCAAACTTATTATCTGTACCTAATAACCAAGGTGCGCAAAAGATAATAGGTCCACACAAATCACAGGTTCATGACAACAAAAGATGAACACACCACAAAATTCTTTATTTTTCATCTAAAAAGTAAAGGATTACATCTCCAGTATATAAAAAAAAGAGAAGACTATAAATCCCTAGGCATCATTGGGATTGGCGGACAGCTCTTCGATCCGATGCCTCAAGTCTGCAGCCCGGGTCTCTGCAGTCGCCAGGACCCGGCGTTCAGCTTCCTGCCGCATCATCTCCACAGCCTCGAGAGCAGTATCGTTCTCATGCTTGGCGTCCAACTCCTGCCATTGGTGAGTCAGAGAAAGAATATGGCGAGTAATAACTGCCTCTTCCTCCTTGGACGAGATGTGCTCAGTCTGGGCCCGCTCAAGGTCTAACATAAGTTGGGCCCTCTGGTCTTCTAAGAGGCGGATCCTGGTAGTAACCTCCGCTATACTTGCCTCCAATGAGGCCCGCTGTAATGCCCATATCTCGTATTACGTATTTGGAATACGTGTACGTATTGCATATCTTCCTGCTTGATTTATTTTGGCATTTCACTGATTGGTTTATCTTGGTTTAGTTCGGTTTGTTGGCTTGGTTCGATTTTGCTTGATTTTATGTGAACCAAACCACTCCCACCTACCACCACCTTCATTAAATATCCTACCACATATTTCTCTCTCCTCATTAACTTCTTCTTCCCTACCATTACTTCTCCACCAACCTGAGAGAGTGGAGAGCTTAGGCAAGTGCACCTTGCTTTATGGAGAAAGTCTATTTTTATTGTTCTATTGTCTTCCTCATGTGTTTCTAACCCACTTTAGTACTTAGCATTCTTTATTTCCATAGTTAAATTCTTGTAGATCTAGTTTTGTGGTATTTTCGGTTTCCATAAATTTTGATCTATCAAACTTGTATATTTTTGCTAGTTGATGGTTCCATGTTGTAGAGAATTTTGTTCTACCCCATTTTGACCTATGGAAGTTCGGATTTGGACTCTGGACGATGAAAATTATGGAGCTTGGAAGTATGGCTTCATGGTATTTTTCTTCTCGGAATTGGAGGAGAAGAACAGTACTTGACCGTATGACTATTTCATGCGGCAAGTGTTCTTCCCTGCCGCATGGAACAAATCCAGCCGCATGAGCATTAATTTATTGCCTTGGCCACATGACCATTTTTTAACATTTACTGGCATGCATTAATTGCATGGCCATTTAATTAATTATCTTGCATTAGCTAGCCACATATGGCCAATGCTATATTATATTAATGCATGTATATATACAGTACCTGGCCGCATGGCCTTTTTAGCAAGCTTTTGCTTGCTTGCAATTTAAGCTTGGCTGCATGCACTAGCAATGTGAGCCGCATATAGTAGCTTTGCATGCATATTTGTTAATGCTTAGCCTTGCATGCATAGAATTAATGCTTGCTTACGTAAGAAAGGACTTGCATGCATATTTGTTAATTCAAGCTTGTATGCATATAATTATATGCTTAGCTAAGCATTTGCATGGCCAGCGTAAATAATGGCTTAAGCATTTTGAATGCATTAAGCATATGCATGTCCAGCATGCATGTTGGCTTAAGCATTTGCATGGCTTAAGCATTTGCATACATTATTAGTTAGTGAGCCGCATGGAAAATTTTATTTGGCCACATGAGATGTCTACGTTGGCCGCATAGGAAATTTATAAGTAGCCGCATGTAATTGCTTTGCTAGCATTAGCTTGTGCATGGAAATATATGAGCCGCATGGATACACTACTAAAATATCATCAAATAGCGACGTAATTTAGCGACGACAAGAAATGATGTCGCTAGTTATGTAATTTAGCGACAGCTTTATAAACACGTCGCAAAACGTCGCTGCCTAGCGACGTTCCGCGACAGGAGTTTAATACGTCGCTAAATAGCGACGTTCAGCGACATATTATTAGCATATGTCGCCAGTTTTGCGACGTTTAGCGACTTCGACACGTGACGTCGCTAAGTTTTTTTACTTAGGGCACAGCGTTTCCTTCTTTCCCCCTCACTCTCACTCGAAAATACTCGAAAATTTTAATTTCCCCCACCCCCCCGGCGACTCCCTCCCCCTCTGTCAGTGCCCTCTCCCCCTGGCGACCCCCTCCCCCCCCCCGGCGACTCCCTCCCCCTCCGGCGAGCTCCTCCTCCTCGAGATCCTCCTCCTCGAGCTCCTCCTCCCCCAATCCGAGCTCCTCCTCCTCTTCCTCAGGTAAACCCTAACCTAACTCCTCTTCTTCCTCCTCCTTCTCTCCTACGGACACGGACACACGGACACATATCGTGTCCCCAAAGACTCGTGCCCATTGGATTCGTGTCCCCAAAGACTCGTGCCCATTGGATTCGTGTCCCCAAAGACTCGTGTCCATTGGATTCGTGTCCAGTTTTGGATGTGTTGAGTTTGGTTTGTTTTTGGACACATTGTGTCGAGTATTTGGACACGAGTTTGGTTTGGGAGACACGTACACACATGACACTTGTATATGTACACTTGACACTATACACTCTCTATCTCTCTAGTATATAAATGCATAAATTGTTGAATGTATATATTGTGTCCCCTTGGTTATAGCCTAGTATATGTAAATATCTTAACATATATATGTATGCCTATATATATATATATATATATATATATATATATATATATATATATATATAGTAAATATATAGGTAGTTGTGTAATTGATGGCTTGTTTAGATGTGGTAGTGTGGTAGTATGGTAGTGTGAGTGTGAGTGAAGAGGGATATTGAGATAAGTGTTAGATTGTGTGTGTGTGTGTGTGTGTGTGTGTGTGTGTGTGTGTGTGTGTGTGTGTGTGTGTGTTTGAGAGTGAGAAAGGTGAGAGGGATTTAGATATGTATCCATAAGTTAGTATCCTAAGTTAGATATTTAGGATAGTATCCTAGGCACTAATTTAATATCTTGTTTAGGATGTTAGTATCCTAGAGTTAGATAGGTGAGTTAATATCTTAGGATACTAGAAGTTAGTATCCTAGATAGGTTAGTTAGTGTCTTTGATAGGTTAGTTAGTATCCTATTTATCCTAGATAAGTTAGTATCCTAAGTTAGATATCTTAGGGTAGTTAGGTTATGCTAGTATCTTGAGGGTATCAAGATAATAGGATATTAGGATATGGACTAGAAGTTAGTACCCTAAGTTAGTATCTTGGCTAGAATTTGGTATCCTAGGATAGTTAGATATCCTAGTATCTTAAGAGTGTCCTAGATTAGTCTATGGTAATAGGATACCCTATAGGGGGGAGGGGGCAGGGGTAGGGGGGAGGGGGCAGGGGACAGGACCCTAACCCTATTTCGGACACGACTCTGTGACACAGGATACAGGACACAAGACACACACACACACACACACAATACATACATATATACCTATATATATAAATACACATATCTACATATATACATGTATATATATACTCACACAGTTACATACACAAATACATATATAAATATATATGTATACAATGTATATACACACAAATACACATATATATACAATCAAAAATCCATTTGAAATTCATTTTAAGAATCTGAAATATTGACGATATATACCCAAGGTTCACAATATCGGTATCGGAATCGGTATCAGACTATTCCAATGAGTATTGGTATCGGCGATATCGGTAGTATCGGCGGCATCGTATCGGAGTATCGGACTTTGGTATCGGAAAACAAATAATTATTAATAAATTATTTACATTTAAAAACATATATTTGATACATTTAGGCATAATTTTAAGTATTTCAGCGTTATTTCTTAGTAGTTTTGAAATTATATGAAATAGTAGTCACCCTTACCGATTGGTTTTGCCGAATTGACCGGAACAAAGACCCCCAATGTCGGTATCGGTCAATATTTGGTATCGGTCGATATCGGATCGAAATATGCCAAACCGTATCGGTATCGGCCGTATCGGATCGGTATCGGCCGATACTTTAAACCATGTATATACCATGGTTTTGCCTTTTAGTTGCAGGAATATGAGAGGGTGACATGGTTGTCACATTAAGGGTCTTTGAGGAGGTGACATGTTGTAAACAGATATATCCTTATAGTTCTCCTACGTAATGTTAAAGAAAATCCGTAGGAGAACTATATATAAGGATATATCTTTTCGCAACATGTCATCTTGTCAAAGACCCTTAATGTACCAACCATGTTACCGCGGTATTGTTATTTGGATACCAATAGCGATAAGGTAAAGGGTACCAACTTAAGGTATTGGTATTGGGATTCCAATAGCGATAAGGTAAAGGGTACCTTGGTAGGTAATGACTAGAAATAGGATATTTGACTTAGATTTGACCTTGTTTGACCAAGGTTGACTATTTTGACTGAAAGTCAAAGTAGAGTCAACATCTGACCTAGATTGGACTAAGAGTTGACAAAGTCAACTATAGGTCAACCCTTGACCTACTTTGACCTTGTTTGACTTTGTTTGACTTAGTTTGACCTTGTTTGAATTTGTTTGACTTAGCTTGACCTAGTTTGACTTTGTTTGACTTAGTACAACCTAGTTTGACCTAGATTGCATATCATTATTATTAGTAACTGTTCGCTACTAATGTGTGTCCCATAATAAGACATAATATACGAATTTGTGCCTGTTGGATAATGTGTGTCCAAATTTGCAGAATTATTTCCAAATTGATATGAATTACTACTTGCGAAATCGTTCATGGATGTACAATCGTCGTCCTGATGATATGTGTGGTGTGCGGGATGAATACATAGCGGGAGTAGAGCAGTTCCTGCAGTTTGCTAAGGCGTTCCCTCAGTACATGGACGGCACCAAAATTAAGTGTCCGTGTGTGAAATTTCATAACGTGAAATATTATCCAGAAGTGGAACTGACATATCATTTGTACTCGAGGGGTTTCACGTCTAATTACTATCAGTGGACCGCACACAGAGAACTTGTGTCTTTAGCATCAGAGCCGGAGCCTTACGTTGAGCCGTATATGCATGCGGGACCTAATTTTGTTTCAGATAATCATGCATACGACGACGGGTACGTTAACATGGTTTTTGACGCTGCGGGGCCTAGTTTCGTTCATAATGCACCTGAGGAGGCACCGAACGCCGATGCTGCACAGTTCATGGAGTTGCTGAAGAATGCAAGAACTCCATTGTATCCTGGTTGTGAGGATCATTCACCGTTGGAGGTGGTTACAAGACTGTTGAGCATTAAGTCAGATTTTAACATGTCGCAAGAATGCTACAACCGAGTGTTGGAGTTGATTATAGAGATCTTGCCGGCGGGTGCTATGTTGCCTAAAGACTTCTACCGGTCTAAGAGGATGGTGAGATCGCTCTGGATGGGATACGAAAAAATTGATTCCTGTCGCAATGGGTGCATGCTGTACTACAAAGACGACAAGGATGCAGATGTGTGCAGATTTTGTGGTGCTGGTCGCTATAAGACAACAAGTACAGGAAGGTCTACCGGTGCAAGAAGACCAACCGATTCAATGCACTACTTACCTTTAACGCCGCGGTTGCAAAGATTATTTATGGTGAAAGAGACGGCCGAAAATATGAGTTGGCACATGCGAGAACAGATTGAAGGAGTGTTGGATCACCCATCCGATGGAGAAGCGTGGAAGCACTTTGATCGAGTGTATCCTGATTTTGCTTCAGATCCGCGTAATGTCAGGTTGGGACTATCTTCTGACGGTTTTACTCTTTTTGGTCTTTCGGGATCCCAGTATTCGTGCTGGCCTGTGATTGTCACTCCATATAACCTACCGCCTTGGATGTGCATGAAGACTCAGTACATATTTCTAACCGTTATAATTCCTGGTCCGAACAATCCCAAGAGGAACATTGACGCGTACTTACAACCTTTGATAAATAAGTTGAATCAGTTATGGAAAGTAGGTGCTAACACGTACGATGTTTCCAGGAAGCAGAATTTTCAAATGAAGGCAACCCTTATGTGGACCATCAACGACTTTTCGGCCTATGGAATGTTATCTGGATGGAGCACATGGCCGTCTCTCATGTCTGTATTGCATGGACCGTAGTAAGGCTTTCCGCTTGAAACACGGAGGAAAATCGTGCTTCTTTGATTGTCATCGGCAATTTCTGCCAAAAGATCATCCGTTCAGAAGGAACAAGAATGCATTCCGTGCCGGCGTTGTAGAGAAGGGTGATCCACCGCCAAGGTGGTACGGAGCCACGATATAGGAGGAGGTTAAAGATTTTTCAAGTGCTATCGAAGATCCTACAACTGGGTACAAGTGTGATGGATTTGGTAGAGATCATAACTGGACAAAGAGGAGCATATTCTGGGATCTGCCATACTGGAGTACCATTCTGATCAGACATAATCTTGATGTCATGCATATTGAGAAGAATGTGTTTGATAACATAATTAATACTGTGATGGACGTAAAGGGAAAAACGAAAGACAATCCCAAGGCCAGGTTGGACTTAGAAGAAATATGCAAATGCCCTGCGTTGCATTTGATACAGCAGAATGGAAAACAGTTCCTGCCGAAGTCAATTTTCTCGCTGGACAAGGAGGATAAAGTGAGACTTTGTCGGTGGATCCAGAGCCTAAAATTTTCAGACGGATATGTGTCAAATCTGAGAAGATGTGTCGATCCGAAGGAAAACAAATTGACGGGTATGAAGAGCCACGACTGTCACGTATTCATGGAGAGGTTAATTCTGATTGCATTTCAGGAATTCTTACCGCAGGCAGTTTGGAATCCATTGACGGAGCTTAGCATATTCTTCAGGGATCTTTGTTCTAAAAAATTGCTCGTTGATCGTCTAGAAAAGCAAGAGAAGGACATTGCGGTAACACTATGCAAGCTAGAGAGGGTGTTTCCTCCTGGATTCTTCGACTCTATGGAGCATTTGCCGATTCATCTATCCTATGAGGCACATGTTGGTGGACCCATTGAATATCGATGGATGTACCCGTTCGAGCGACATTTGAATCACCTAAAAAGAAAGGTAAAAAATAAGGCACGGGTCGAGGGTTCTATTTGTGAAGCCTATGTTCTCGAGGAGATTACAAACTTTTGTTCGATGTATTTCAAGCCTCATATTGCTACTAATAGAACGAGAGCTTCCAGAAATGACGACGGAGATCATGAAAGTAATGATACAATACTGAAGGTATTCAATGGTCCAGGAAAGCCATCCGGTAAAATGAAGAAGGGATATCTGAACGATGATGAGCTAAGGGTTGCTCAGGTGTATGTATTACTCAACTGCGATGAGGAAGAAGTAGAGAAACTGGAGGGGTAAGTAAATAATACGTCTACATTATTTTAATAGTATTGATTATTATACTATTATATTAATTGCACGATGTTGTTTTTAGCATATTTAATGATGATGTGAGGTCAGGTAGGCCACACATAACAGAAGAAGAACTAGAACAAGAAATAAGACGTTATTTTCCATCATGGTTGAGTGCATATGTAAGACTTCAGAACTCTGTAATTACCTTTCTGTATATGCACTTGATTGAGAATGAGCTTAATTGCTTCTTTCGTGGTATTTAGGTCGATCTTCCATACGTAAGACTTGAGAATGAGTCTATTAGAACGCTAGCCAAGGGACCAATTTATGCTGCAAAAATATGGCCAAGCTACTGTGTTAATGGGTTTAGGTTCAAGTCAATAACTTGCCCGATCAGAGACAACTTTATGGATCTCGACTCCACCAAAATCAGCTGTTTGTGTATCAGATCTTCGAACTACAAAGATATTGATGCGGGCAACAATTTCTATGGTTTCGGCTTCGCTCACCGAGTCTACGCAGCGCACAGAGCGTAGACAGGTCGAGCTGGAGGGATCGCAGAGGAGCATGTCTGCCTCACTCACTCAGGTTTCGGCTTCGCTTGAGGCGAGTACTGAGAGGGTGGTAAGTACCCTTACTGTTTATGGTGAGCGACTGCGAGAGCTGGAGCAGATACGTCCTCCCGATCCATCGACGGTACCGACTCTAGACATTGTACTGCCCCTACGGTGCAGCTCACCCAAGAGCAGTATGACTACATTCTATCCCAGTTGTGCGACAGGGGTCCCCAGTGATTTTTTTGATTTTTTTATGACTTGTATGTATTGGCCCTATAGGCAAATTGTTTATTGGTACACTTTTGTTTATATACTTGGTGGAAGACTTTTTATCATCTTCCATTTTTATTCGACTCTATTGGATGTTTATGAGGATGTGTGTCTGTGATATTTACTTTGCGCTGCCTCCTATTTTTATTGTGATATTTACTTTGTGATATCTGCGACGGGGATGACAAATATACCTACGCTGGATTATAAGCGATGATCTGATATACAAAGGAGGTGCTGCCGAAATTTAAAAAAAATATAATGTGTATTTTTGTGATGATGTGTGTCTGTGTTTACAGTGAATATAAAATGCAGTGTTCGAAACCATCGATAGTTTCGATTACTGTTGTATGTTTTATCTTGGATAGAAAGAGCAACAGTTCAGGGTGTACTTCTGAGAGCTTCATTTTCACGTCCTTCACTTTCTCGGAACGTCGTAAAGGATCCCGAGAAGGTGAAGGACGTGAAGAGGAAGCTCTGAGAAGTGCACCCTGAACTGTTGCTCTTTCTATCCAAAATAAAACATAGAACAGTAAGCGAAACTGTCGATGGTTCGAACACTGCACTTCACACACACTGTAAACACAGACACACAGCATAACAAAAATACCAATTATATTTTTTTAAAAAGATTTTATTATATCTGCGACGTATAGCGACGTTCTGCGACGTACAGCGACGGCACGTACACGTCGCTATACGTCGCTACATAGTGACATAACGTCGCTAGCAGTCGCTATACTGCTGACGTGGGATATGTCAACCTGAGAGCGGACGTCGCTAAATTTGTCGTAAGGCGTCGCTAAATTGCCCACGTGGCTGCCATGCCATGTCATCATATATAATGTTTACCACATCGCAAAGTGGTCGCTCTACGTCGCTATTTTGGCGACGTAAGTTTACGTCGCTATCTGTCGCTAATTTTGCAACGTCTAGCGACACTAAACGTGACGTCGCAAACAGCGACGTTCTGCGACGAAATTGTCATCTGCGACATGCCTATACGCGACATCCAATTTTCGTCGCTAAATACGTCGCAAATAGATTTTAGCAACGGATTTTCCTTATTTAGCGACGTCTTTTAACGTCGCTAAATGGGGTTATTTTAGTAGTAATATTAGTTTGCTTGCGTGGAAATATTAGCTCGTTTGCCTGATTATTAATATATGTAGCTTGCATACAAGCAGTGGCTGGCAAGATTTTAATATATGAGCCGTATGGCACTTCAATGTTGGCCGCATAGCCTTTTCCTTAAATAATTGCATGCAACCTATTGAGCCGCATGGCCTTATGTACTTGGATGGCATATTATAATATAGTGTAATCATTGCTTGGCCACGTGAACCATTAATTAAATGGTTCACGTGAACCTTTTCTTACTGCATTAATTGTTGGGTCCCACATGGCCTCAGTACTTGGGGGGCCACTTGACCTTTTCTTTTGCTTGAGTGGAAGCTTGCATTTATTGCGAGTTCCTCTCTCATTGTCCTTTTGGTTGCATGAATATTTTTTGCTGGCCGCATGGCCCCCTTTAGTTATTTTCTGGTCGCATAAGCTTTGGCTGGCCGTATGGGTGGCCTCCCACTCTCTTTGTCCGAATTATGGTCAGAATTTCTTTCTACTCCCAACATGAAAGTTGTAGAGTTTCTCCTTGGCTTCAAGATTATATATATATTATAAATATATTATTATTTAATTGTGCAAGTTTCTCCTCTCCTTGATAAATGGCATGACTTGATAGTGACCCGCCGTGGTGCACTCCTGAGAAGATAACTTGACCTGACAAATTTTGTCATGATAACTTGACATGATAATTCTTGATAGTGGCCCGATGTGGCGCACTCTTGACATGATAAACCTGACATGGTATATCTCGAAGGCTGTTGCGAGGGCTAGCATGACTTGACAAGAATAAATGGCCTGGACACCGTGGGTGATTGTGTTTGTACAAGTAAACCAATATTGTCTTGCATCATGTCTAGGACATGAATCCCTGGTTTTCCACGGTCAGGGATTCATACTGAATATGGCTAGGATTAATGACTAGATTGATCAAGTAGTTCATGAAGAGACTTTTCCAGTTACCTGTTGCCCCTTTGACCCCGGCCTTATATAATATATATACATGGGACTTGGAGCTATCTGTCATGATGAGCACATTTCCAGCCTGCCGTCGAGTGGGGCACCTCTTTAGGACACATGTATCTCACTACAGTGTGTCTGCTATACTTATTTTTTTTGCTGGGGTCACTCAGGTAGCAGCACGCGGGTAACTGGACTTGGAAATCTCTTTGCATCTTGCTAGTAACTAGGCCTGTGATAACCCTAGTTAGTTAAAGTACCAAGCCGTAATTATTGTTCGGCCGTGATTGTTGGATGAGATATAACCTGTCTAGTCTTGTCTTGATCCTGCACAAGATTGTCACATTACCTGATTGTTTATATGTTGACACAAAGTCACAGTCAACCAAATATTGACTACATTGACTAAATAATATCTGTATAAATTCAATACGACACACGACGTCTGCATTCAGTTCAGGACAGACAACAGCTCAGTTTTCGACTCTCAGTGTATTTTCGAGTCTGTACTTTTACATTTTATTGAGTCTAGAAGTATGTACTCTGAGTTATGCTGAGCTCTTGGAACTTAGTCTATAAGCCTACCCAAAATCCCAAGCTCCACCAAAACAAAAATTGCCCACAAGTCCCACTTAGAACCACTCTGTGCTCTGGAGACAGAGTTCGGGCCGAACTCTGCCTCCACACAGAGTTTGGGCCGAACTCTGTCCCCTAGAAATCAGGAACCCTAATTTTAGGGTTAGCTGGTTGCTAGCTGTCCAACGGCCAAATTTTTGAATTTTTCTACCCGAATTCTGGCCGAATTCTGCCTCTAAAAACACTATAAATAGGGCATGAATTCTCTCTTTTTAACTCACTCAATCTTCTCTTCTCTTCTCTCCTACAAGCTCAATAAGCCATACCCTTCCTATCTACTAGCCACAAGCCTCCTAAGTCTCGAGTGCTCAGCATCTCTCAGTTAGGATTCTTGTGCAAGAGTGAAGAAGTCGCTTGGACAATTCCAAGCAATCGCCACTGCAATTCTCTGTAAGAAGTTGACGTGCTCTTCTGAAGTAAAGGCACGGGTTGTAAGCTACTATTTCACAAATAGTGGATTTAATCCTGAGCTAGAGTTCTCAGGCCTGGACTAGTCCTCCACGAGAGAAACCAGGTTAAAATCGCTGTGTTTGCGTATGCTCTTCTGCTCTTCATTTATTTTCCGCACTTTACTCTGATTATTTATTGTTGGTAAAAGAGTTATTTTTAATTGGCTATTTTTTCTATATAAACTCTATTCACCCTCCTCTAGAGTTGCCAAACTGTTCTTCAATTGGTATCAAAGCTCTGTTCTCTTTATAAGGACTAACATCCTAAGAGCTGATCCATGGCAACCACACAATCCTTGATCTCCAATCATGGTGAAGGTCAGTCCACTCATAGGCCTCCCCTATTTGATGGGACTAACTACACATATTGGAAAACAAGGATGAGCTTCTATCTTAAGTCTCTAGACTTTGACCTGTGGACTGTCGTCACTGACGGTTATAAAAAGCCTGCCAGAATAGTTGTCGATGGTGACCTCATTGAGAAACCACACGACAAATATTCTGTCGAGGAGAAGAAACAGGCGAGTCTAGATGCTAGGGCTATTAATGCTTTATTCTGTGCTATAAACAGGAATGAGTTCAACAGGGTCTCTACATGCACCACTGCTCATGAAGTATGGAGACTTCTAGAAGTGACGCATGAAGGAACCACACAGGTCAAGGAATCCAAAATAAGCCGTCTCACTCAAGAATACGAAGCTTTCAAGATGAAGCCAAGTGAGACGATCACTCAAATGATTACAAGATTCCTCAACATCATCAATCCTCTATCCTCGCTTGGAAAGCAGTACTCAAACCACGAGAAGATTCGTAAGCTACTCAGAGGGCTACCAAAGATTTGGAACCCTAAAGTGACAGCCATCATAGAAGGAAACGATCTCACAACAATGTCAATGGAGACCTTGATGGGTAAGCTTATGACTCACGAGCTTGACCTCAAGGACTTCGAAGAGCATGCTCCGAAGATCAGAGAGATCGCACTCAAAGTTCATCGACGAAAGGTTGATCACGATGAGACCGAAGACGACAACTCAGATGATGAAGACCAAGCTCTCATGGTTCGTAACTTCAAGAAATTCCTTCGCTTCAATCAAAGAAAGAAGGAGCCACAAGAAGACGATGAAGAAGAGCCAACCTGCTATGGCTGCAAAAAGACTGGACACGTCCGAAGAGACTGTCCATTCTTAAAGAAGAGCAACCGCTATGAGAAGCCCTACAAGAAGAACTCATCAAAAAGGTATGCCAACACAAGCATTTGGCATGAAAGCGAAGCAAGTGACTCCGAGGAAGAAAAGAACTCTCCTCAAGACAAAGCAAATGTGTGCTTAATGGCAACCTCTACCAAGGTATCAAACGAAACTTTAGATGACTTCTCTTTTGATAAACTTGGCGATGCCTTCACTGATTTACTTGATGATCACAAAAAGGTCATCGGTAAATACAAGCATGCCAAGGACAAAATCAAAAGTCTAGAAGATGAGATACAAAGAATTTCTTTACTTCTTGATAATGTTAGAAACACATCACCCACTAATGACACTGATGAAGTATCCAAGCTTAAATTAAGCTTACATGATGCTGAAGCACGTATTGAGCAACAAACTCAAGAAATCACTACTCTCAATACGTTGCTTGCTGAAGAAAAGAGTAGACACAAGATTTCCATGACTAAGATTTATGGCTTAAATATTAAGATTGATGAACTGCAAGCTATGTCTAAAAGATTAGAAACCAAATTGGGTAAACAGGTTGTTCAACCTCAAACCCAATCACATGGGCACAACACCACTCATGCTAGTCAACTACGTCATTCTCATGCAGCACATAACCATGCATTTATATACACAAACTTTCACAAACCACGTGCACGTAAGAATACTTCTCATACTCATCATACTGCACAAAGACACAATCAATATCACTCTCATCATACTATGACACATCAATATACCATGCCACGTAGACAAAATCATCATAGGCAAAATCATCATGTTATGCCACAACATTACACTATGCCATATAGACAATTTCAGCATGCCACTCCTCACAGTCAATATTATCATGCTATGCCACACAGACATCATCATCATGCCACTCACTCTATGCATAGTCATCATTACCATGCTAACTCTCCATATCATCCTCATCCTATTGCTTATAGATATCATTCTCATGCTCCCAGTATAAATAAAAATGCTATCTGTACTTACTGTGGAACACATGGACACATCTCACCACAGTGTAGAGTTAGAAGACTGGTAGACAAGAAAATATATGCTTGGTTTCCAAAAACTAACTTTTCAGGACCCTCAAGAAAATAGGTACCAAAGGTCACATCTACTCGTGATGTAGGTGGACCTTCCCTCCTCAACTGAGAGTAAGTGGATTCTCGATAGTGGATGCTCGCGACATATGACGGGAGACGCAAATCTTTTTGCATCACTATCGATGAAAAGAGAAGGATACGTATCCTTCGGTAACAATCTCAAAGGGCACATAATAGGTAACGGTATCATTGGTCATCCTCCTTCTCCTGTTATAAAGGATGTCTGCCTAGTGACCGAGTTAAAGCATAACCTGCTCAGCATTAGCCATCTTGCTGATCATGGATATGATATTAACTTTGGACAAAACCATTGCTATATCTACAATAGGTCAACAGGAGACATTGCTTTTGAAGGGAAAAGAGAGGACAACATCTATATTTTTTATCTCTCTATAAATACTAACCATGCAGGTAGATGTTTATATGCCCACAAAGACGAACGACTGCTTTGGCACCAGCGTCTTGGTCATGCCAACATGGATGCTATATCCAGGCTTTCTACCAAGAAGCTAGTAAGAGGATTGCCTGACATCACATTCAAAAAGGACACGGTATGTGCCGAATGTGAACTAAACAAGGCAACTAAATCCTCATTTCATTCCATCAACTCTGTAAGTACTACTAGACCCTTGCAATTACTTCATATGGATTTATTTGGTCCTAGTAGAATAGCTAGCCTTGGTGGCAAACTTTATGCATTTGTTGTTGTTGATGATTTTTCGAGATTTACTTGGGTTTTCTTTCTCGCTAATAAGAGCGATGCTATTTCTGCTTTCAAAGTTTTTGTAAATAAAGTTCAAAACGAAAAAGGCTACATGATTACTCGAATCCGAAGTGATCATGGAGGCGAATTCGTAAATTCAGATTTTGAAAGTTTTTGTAATGCAAATGGTTTTGATCATGAATTTTCTTGTTCTAGAACTCCTCAACAAAATGGTGTTGTGGAGCGGAAGAATAGGACTCTTGGCGATATGGCTAGAGTCATGTTGAATAAATTTTCTCTTCCGAAATATTTTGGGCAGAGGCTGTAAGTACAGCATGCCACATTTTAAATAGGGTGCTTATTCGTCCCATTACGAAGAAAACACCCTATGAGCTTTGGTTTGGGAGAACCCCCAATGTTTCGTATTTTAAAGTTTTTGGTTGTAGATGTTTTATCCTTAACACCAAAGACAACTTAGGCAAATTTGATGCCAAAGCTGACGATGGTATCTTTCTTGGTTATGCCGCCAAGAGTAAGGGATATAGAGTTTTCAACAAACGCTCACTTATTGTGGAGGAGTCAACTAATGTGACTTTTGATGAAGATAACAGTGCAGTAAGCGCTCTTGATGATGATGTTGAGCCATTAATTTCTACTCCAATGAATACTTCAACTGAAACTAATTCTCTGGAGGGTTTGCCTAAGAAATTCTCTTTCAAACCTTCTCATCCAGAAAATTTAGTTATAGAAGAAGTTTCACGTGGAGTAACTACTAGATCATCACTAAGAGACTTCGTTGCTAGCACTGCCTTCATTTCACAAGTAGAGCCTAAAAACATTTCTGAAGCTTTTAATGATGAATTTTGGATTTCTACTATGCAAGAAGAACTCAACCAATTTGAGAGGAGCCAAGTATGAGAACTAGTTCCTAGACCGGCTAATCACTCAATAATTGGTACCAAATGGGTGTTTAGAAACAAAGTAAATGAAGATGGTTCAGTCACTCGTAACAAAGCCCGTCTAGTAGCTCAAGGATACAATCAAGAGGAAGGTATCGACTACGATGAGACATATGCTCCTGTTGCTAGACTAGAATCCATTCGGATGCTTTGTGCTTTTGCCAATCATCAGAACTTTAAATTATTTCAAATGGATGTTAAAAGTGCTTTCTTGAATGGCTTTATTAAGGAGGAAGTTTATGTCAAACAACCCCCTGGCTTTGAAAATCACAAATTTCCCGACCACGTGTTCAAGCTGAAGAAAGCGCTTTATGGCCTTAAATAAGCCCCCAAAGCTTGGTATGAAAGGCTAAGCAGTTTCTTGCTTGAGAAAGGTTTTTCAAAAGGGAAAATTGACACTACACTGTTTATCAAATCTTTCAAAGACACCATTCTATTAATTCAGATTTATGTTGATGATATTATTTTTGGGTCTACTGATGAAACTCTTTGTCAAGAATTTGCCAAGTGTATGCAGACGGAATTTGAGATGAGCTTGATGGGAGAGCTCAACTATTTTCTTGGTCTGCAAGTAAAACAACTGGCTAATGGAACTTTCATCTGCCAATCAAAGTACACCAAGGACATGCTGAAGAAGTTCGATCTTGACAACATCAAACCAATCAGCACGCCAATGGCTACTTCAACCAAACTCGAACCAGATGAGAGTGGCAAACCTGTTGATCAACGTAAGTATCGAGGTATGATAGGCAGCTTACTTTATTTAACTGCTAGTCGTCCCGATATCATGTTCAGTGTTTGCCTATGTGCTAGATATCAAGCTAATCCTAAGGAATCACACATGACCGCGGTTAAGCGTATCTTTAGATACCTTAAGGGTACGGTTACAGTGGGCCTATGGTATCCCAAGTCAACATCATTTGATCTTATTGGTTACTCCGATGCTGACTTCGCTGGATGCAAGGTCGACCGTAAAAGTACGAGCGACACGTGTCATTTATTAGGAAAAGCTTTAGTATCCTAGTTTAGCAAGAAGCAGAACTCTGTTGCACTATCCACAACAGAAGCTGAATACATAGCAGCTGGGCGTTGTTGTGCACAAATTCTGTGGATGAAGCAAACCCTTGAAGACTATAAGTTATCTTTCATGCATATTTCTATATTCTGTGACAATACTAGTGCAATCAATTTGACTAAGAACCCTGTCTGCCACTCACGCACTAAACACATTGAAATCAGACACCACTTTTTGCGTGATCATCAGCAAAATGGCACGATTAACTTAGAATTTATTGACACTGATCATCAGCTGGCAGATTTATTTACTAAGCCACTATCCGAAGAGCGCTTCAATTTTCTTTGTCGTGAACTTGGAATTTTAGATGAAGCAGTTATAAATTGAAACTCACCTGCGTAAATATCGAGTATATTGTGATTCTTTTACGAAGAATTTGGTATGGGTACAAGCCGAAAGGGCCCTTCTGACAACAAGGCGTAAAAGCCTAAGCGACACGGTGCACTAGTCCTCAGGACTACCGCTAGCTGGGATCCGGCCCCTGCAGCTAACCCATGGCAAATTTGGACTATTGAACCACAGTATATGTCCTTATTTATTATATGGCTCGTTTTCGATTTAATATTGCCTAATTGATATTTTCTAAAGTTCATTCTGTTTTCTGAGTACCTCTCTATCTATTTTTTTTAAATTCAACACTCTTTGTTGTCCTCAACTATCTTTTGTTTAACTCTTAAACATTTTCTTCATGTTCTTTGCCTGTTTTCAGTTCTGGACCATTGATCCAGAACTCGGGCCGAACTCTGCCCCTATCAGAGTTCGGGCCGAGTTCGGTTCTTAGGTTCCAGGGTCGGGATCTGGCTCTGCCGTTGGATCAATTCTAATCCAATGGTCAATATTTCACCCGACCAAAGACCAAGCCCTACTTTATTTCGGGATTCCCTCTCTTTCCTCCCATATTTCCTTCTTCTCCACCTCTTCCATCTTCTTCCTTCCAAACCCTAACCCTAGTTCTTGATATAGAGGGCTCTATTTCTTCTCAAAATCAAGGGAAAGGGGTTTTTCAACATTCTCTTCAACTGTTTGGTATTCTTTTCAGGTATATCTCTCTTTTTCTATCATTTTCAAGTTCTCCTCTTTTATTTCAAATGGCATCTCGCTTGTCCAAACGAGGGAGAAGGACTCGACATGAGGGTGCTTCCTCTTCGGTTCCTCCTCCTCCGATTGAACAAGTAGTTGAACAACACCCCATTCATCCGTTGTTCAATCCGCCGCGTCCCGATGACCCTAACACTTACGACGACCGTTTATTTGTATCGCTAGAAGCCTCTAATGAATGGTTTAGCGATTTTAGAACTCGTCCGGTGTTTGGGGGCCATCCCATAAATTTTACTATATTTTCACAATATGAGTCATTATTCCGTGATCTTTGTTTGGATGAACTTGTTGCTTCAAATTCTGTCATCTACCATAGTGCAATTCAAATGTTTTACTGCAATTTGACTCACGATGCAACCCACATCTATTCTTGGGTTGCTGGCATTACCATTGCCTTTAATGATTCTGAGTTGGGAGATTTTCTTGCTCTCCCGGATCTTGATGTGTGGAACAAGCTTGTGGAGGCACGTCAACTTCAATTTGTTGGCGACACTTCCCTTGAAGGATTCAAGGAGGATTTATGTGCTCCTAACGTAAGTCCTCGCAAGCTAAAGGCCAAGCATCTCACCCCCTACTTTTATGAACTTTATCGCATCGTGTTCAATACTATCTTGCCCAAGGCTGGCTCAACAGATGAAGTCACTTATCTTGAGATCTCCGCCTTATATCATCTCCACTATCGTATTCCATTCAACTTTCCACGGACTATGATGGATTGGATGATCAACTGTCGGAAGAAACCAAGAGCTTTGGTTTATCCTCTCTATCTTCCTTTAGTTTTTCGTGCTTTCATCATTCCTATCCATGATTGTCCGTTCCTGCCTGCACCTGCCTTTCTATCCAAAGCATGACGCCTTCAGCCTGTCGCTGCTTCTGAGTCATCTGAGCATTCTGCTGATGAGGAGCCTGACGCCCCTCCTTTTGGTCAGGATGCACCTCCTCCTCCTGCCACTCTTGAGTCTCTTCAGACTATGCTTCGCGATCGCTTTGCTGTTGAGGATGATCGCTGGACGCAGCAGGATTACCGTACCACCTTGCAGATCAGTGCCCTTGGGAACTCTCTGAATGATATGCGGTATTCACTTGCTCGGCATCCTGATCTGCATGTGCCTATTGAGCGGGATCCAGATCGCACGGGTCATCGTATAGACGATCCGTGGGTCATGAGGTATATGGATCCTGATGATGCTTTTGTTGACCCTCGTCGCTCCTTTCCTGGTCCTTCAGATGTTCTAGGACCTTCTCGTGCTCCATGATGGAGATTGGCTTGATATGCTGCTGCCACTGCTGATGGTCTTAGTTGCCTTTTGATTTTAGTTATTTCAGTTTGTTATGGATTTATGTACTGAATTTATGTCTTCAAACCCTGATGATGTGCTGGTTGGTGGATAACATTTTATGCTATTTTTCGTAGTTTTACTTTATGTCAGTGACTTGTTTTATTAGTATTATACTGTTTCTTCTCTGCTTGGTGTGGTTGGATTACTTTTCATTGTCTATACTGCTATTTCCATGCTTTTCCTTATATTGCTAACTGCCAAAAGGGGGAGAAATATGTATATTTCAAATGTATATCTGTCTGTGCTTGTGTTTGCTTTTGGGAAAATATTTTTATCAGGCCACAGGTTCTATGCATTATTTACGGGGGAGAGCTATTGATTCTAGCTCGGCACCGTTCACTGAGTACGGGGGAGCTATCTTATTCTAGCTCGGCATTGTTTATGGGGGAGCTGTGTTTTAACCAACTGTGTCCAGGTATGAATATTGAAATATACATTTATTATTTTGTCAATTATCAATATGGGGGAGATTGTTGACATAAAGTCACAGTCAACCAAATATTGACTACATTGACTAAATAATATCTGTATAAATTCAATACGACACACGACGTCTGCATTCAGTTCAGGACAGACAACAGCTCAGTTTCCGACTCTCAGTGTATTTTCGAGTCTGTACTTTTACATTTTATTGAGTCTAGAAGTATGTACTCTGAGTTATGCTGAGCTCTTGGAACTTAGTCTATAAGCCTACCCAAAATCCCAAGCTCCACCAAAACAAAAATTGCCCACAAGTCCCACTTAGAACCACTCTGTGCTCTGGAGACAGAGTTCGGGCCGAACTCTGCCTCCACACAGAGTTCGGGCCGAACTCTGTCCCCTAGAAATCAGGAACCCTAATTTTAGGGTTAGCTGGTTGCTAGCTGTCCAACGGCCAAATTTTTGAATTTTCCTACCCGAATTCTGGCCGAATTCTGCCTCTAAAAACACTATAAATAGGGCATGAATTCTCTCTTTTTAACTCACTCAATCTTCTCTTCTCTTCTCTCCTACAAGCTCAATAAGCCATACCCTTCCTATCTACTAGCCACAAGCCTCCTAAGTCTCGAGTGCTCAGCATCTCTCAGTTAGGATTCTTGTGCAAGAGTGAAGAAGTCGCTTGGACAATTCCAAGCAATCGACACTGCGATTCTCTGTAAGAAGTTGACGTGCTCTTCTGAAGTAAAGGCACGGGTTGTAAGCTACTATTTCACAAATAGTGGATTTAATCCTGAGCTAGAGTTCTCAGGCCTGGACTAGTCCTCCACGAGGGAAACCAGGTTAAAATCGCTGTGTTTGCGTATGCTCTTCTGCTCTTCATTTATTTTCTGCACTTTACTCTGATTATTTATTGTTGGTGAAAGAGTTATTTTTAATTGGCTATTTTTTCTATATAAACTCTATTCACCCCCCTCTAGAGTTGCCAAACTGTTCTTCATTATATTCACCATGTCGATAAATGGTGGGAGAAACCAAGTTCTGTTCAACGAAGGGTTACAACCCCGGTCCTTGTTTGGTTTACGTATTGTAACCTGGTTATCTGAATAGTCCCATGGTTATCTCATCGTATATCACCTGTCATGCTTTTCCTTAATTACTGTCTTTTATTTTGTAATTATACTCTTGTGCTAATTTGCTGGTTTTAGTTCCTAAGTGAAGCCTCCTTTATGGCACTTGCTCTTTCTGGGGTCTGACCCAGCTGGTTTTGTATGGCCAGATATCGGAGCAGCACCAGAGGATCCACCGACTT